>WBMV01003670.1:287868-887868 GCA_013396655.1 Campylorhamphus procurvoides
AAAAAGATGATATTTCCAGGTTTTATTTCAAAGCAGAAGAGCTAGAGAGAAAAGCCAGAAGCATTAGTTGTGGTTTTTTTCCTTTGTTGCTTGAATTCTTCTCCCTTCTGAATTGTGGGACATAGAAGCAAAATGGAAAGAGGTAGGGAAGGGAAAGAATATAACACCTGCATGTTGTTGATGCAGGTGCACCCTGCTTCACCCATCATCTGTACTGCAATATGCTAATAGTCACAAATTCTTAGCTCCTCTGGAGTAAGCACCTTATTCCATTATACTACTCTTCTGGGAATACACTCTTCAAATCTGCAAAAAATAAAAATATTTCTAATCTCATTAGCTCTCATCAAACAGCTCCTTAGTTCAGGTAGGTAGATGTTTGCAATAATTGGAAAATCCTGCTAAGTGAAGTCAACACAGAGTTCATTTAAAATTAAATTTGAAAAAACAAAGGGAGGTGTGAATATTTCAGGTACTTGAGTAGGTTGATTACACTATTGCTCGATAGGATGCTCTTCCCTAGTGCCATAAAATCATCAGGCCACTCTGAGACTCAGTCAATGTCCTGATATATAAAAAAAAAGGTCTCGCCATCACCCCCTAGTATCAGCCAGTCCTAAGCACAATCACATCAGAACTGAGAAGGCAGCTGTCAGTCTAAAGGCTTATCAGAACAAGATGGGAAAAAGGTCCCTGAGGCTTTCATCCCTGGGAATATTCTTCCTACCTTCATCTTCCATAATAAGCCAAATGACGATGATTGCAGCTATAATCAAGAGTTGGAAAGACTGTTGTACTAAAGGGTTTCAGGCTTCAAGTCTCTTTTCAACTGTTACACTCAGTAAAACTGTCATAATGTATGAATTCAAATACAGAAACCAAAATAGCAAAAAATTCTTTCTTCAAAAGTCCTTATATACTTGCCATCCAAACATTTTAAGTGCAGATTCTATAAGCAAGTTTTCAAAACTTAATGATATTAAATAATTTTTATAATGCATTTAGAACTGGAATGAAAAGGTCCCAGTTACTCAACTACTACATAATTGTAAGAATGAGCCATTTAATAAGCTGCTCTTATCTAAGTATGGCAATAAGCAGAAACTGAAGGTCACACATACAAGATGACTATATTTTGGAAAGTAGTGCCTTGAGAAAAAGGATGAAAGGTTACAAGAAAAAAATAACCGGAAATTATTTCCATGTACAATGCAGTGCCCACAAGCAGTAAGGCATTCCATGGATTTCCAAGTCCAATTACAATGCTGCTGTTGCAAAATTCATCTTAAAACATTCACAGCTTGGAAAGATGAACCCCTAGCCTTGGATAAATGCACGGTGCGTTATTTTTGAGCTGCTTTGTTTTACGCATGCTGCCCGAAGTCGTTTGTACCTGGATTTAAATCTAACTTCAACATTAATACATCTTGTGCTATTTTGTCCTGTCTTCTCTAATGTAATCAACAGCATGGGTCTTTTATCATTGTCACTTTGTCTCTAGCATTCAGGAACTGCTAGGCAAACAGGCTTCTGGAAACTTGCTTATTGTGTATCACCTCTGACTCTAGCTTCTCATAAAGCAGAGAGACAGTATAAATTTGCAAGGTTTTTTATTTATATATTTATCACCAAAATACATCAAAATCACCATTGTACTCATACAGAAATTTCCATACTTTCTATGATTTACAGACTGATATAAGCTCCAGGAGTGACTCTTAAAAGAGGTAACTAACACAAACTACTCTGTTCACTTTGGATAATGAATCTATCCCTACATCAATCATCTCTAGAAAGCTAATAGCAAAACCTTATGGTACATTGTCATCACCATAGGATATTAGAATAGAATCAGTTCCTTAGAGTATAGACAAACTTAAATACACTAACAATGAGCATCACATTTCAAAGTCATCCTTTAAACATTTCTGGTTAAACTCTGGACCCACTTCATGGCAAAACTCTGAGTGACTTCAGGAGAAGTCAGATCCTGTCCTTTATTGCTGCCCATATTCATTTTTGCCAGTTGTATGACAAATAATTAATAAATGCACAGGATATTACTTAGTCTCAGCAGAGATGGTAAGAACCTGAAAAGAAGCTTTTCAAATACATTATACATGAATCAAGCTGTTATCTTTTGAACAATTTGTTCAATGAGTTGGCATTCAACCAGATAGAGAGATGGTCAAATACTGCAAAAGACTACCCTTGAATAATTTATTTAATGAATAACAGCTCTTTGGGAGGATAATGTATTCTGTGAGTAATATTCAGCAGCTTACAGCCAGAAGTGTTTTATCCAACATTAATTACTCTTGTTTTGTTTTGGGGAAGCATAGAGGTATTGTAAGGGTTTGTTTGTTTTACTTTGATCTTCCATCACTGCACAGTTACCAGCACTCATGCTAGAGTACACAAATAGCCACCTGACTTCTGTTGAATTTGGTTTCACATTGCTTCAGCATGTAGGATTTGTTAACTTTCATCTAAAGAATTGAAGTGACATTGTAACACTCTGTGTATCAACTATTTGAGTGGTAAATTTTATGAGATTAGGGAAAAAAAAAGGAAAAATTTAAAAAAAAAAAAAGAAAAAGGAAAAAGCCTCTAGCATCCAAGCAACTTGAATATAGCTAATGTTGCCATGTTCATGTTTCCTTCAGCATCTGTCTATTAAATCTAAACTATGATTTTCTAGAAGTGTTGTTTTTTAAAAAAAACTGTATTAACTAATTTACATAAACAGCTGTTATGTTCAATTTCCTATCCTAGGAGAATTCCATTCTTGACACATTCTTGAGCACTGTTTCTTGAAGAAACATTCTTGGAGAAAGTTTAAACAAATATTCACATCTCTAAGTCAGAGCTATGCTGTTGGTTGTTCCTTAACATTATGGCATCCATGCCCTTGAGATCTCTTCTCCACCAGCCACAGGGAAGGATTTTGTGATTCCCATAACTAAAATGCACCCACAGCCATTTATTCCAGCCTTCTTTCTGAGCCTTGCAGTCAGCCTTAAAGCATTTAGCTTCTTACACAAAGACTTTAACCCATTATATCAGCGCTACTCTCAACACACGAAGAGTTTATCAAAACCATAAAGAAACTGCAGGAACTATGAAGAAAAATCAAAAGGGAGTATATATGGTTTGCTGGTTTGGAGTTTTAAAAGTAGTTTGTTCTGTACAGCAGCAGGATAACTAGGTATAATGAGGTACTGGCATAATTTCTGTCACATCTTATCTATGCAGTATTTTCCAGGCTGACTTTATATGTCATGTTTCCTGGTCTCAGGGTGGAATTATTACACGTGCCTATGAGGATGCTCATGGGTACATCAGAACCCAAGGAATACTACTTTTTTCATAAAAGATAACTTGTGATTTGGAAATTCGACTTCTCTCTGCTTTGTAGAAAGTCTACTTTGAACTCTCTCTATGTGAACAAGTCAGCAGGAAAGACCAGAGTCAGTTGCACAGGTGCTGTCCCTGTCCTACCTGTCTGTGCAGCTGGTTCCTTTTGCTAGGAGGGGGAAATCCAAGTGATGCTGCTTTCCCTCACTGGAAAGTATCCTCATCCAGCTGTGCCCCAAATGAACCACAAAGTCACAGCCCATCTCTAGATCACTGGAGCTCCCCTGTTGCGAGCATAGATGATCCATCTTCACTCTGCTTCTGCAAGGCAAGTTGTAGCTTCAGCTGTGATGTTCAACACCACTGGTCACCTATGGCATGAGCCGGCTCCCCTGGAAGGAAGGGCAAGAAGAAAACCATCAACAAGGCACAAGCTGAGACTGTGACTCACTTCCCTTGCCACTGCTCAGGACAAATGAAGCTTGTGACACAACAAATAGACTTTCAGCTGCAGAGGCAAGGTGGATCTGGCAGTGCTGCTCTGCAGATGAAATTTGTTTCCAGGGTAAAATTTGCTGGTTTTTTTCATAGCTTTGATTCACCCTTCAGATGATTTTTTTTTCCTTTCTTTTAAAAACAATGATTTGGCTTGTAATAAATCTGAGTAAAAATCAGATTTGTATTCCTAGCACAAATGCATCTATATATGTTATGTTATTATTCAATATAAGCTTTAAAGGTTTTCAATAACCAAGTTACAGGCCTCATTTATTATCTTAAGTAATGCAATTATTTTTTGTTAAGTTAGAAAATTCCTGCAAAATGCAACTTGCAGCTTTGAAGGAATATAAGCAATTTTTTCACGTTGAATACATTTTCAGATTGATTGACTTAGTAGCTTAGGTGCAAATGGAATCTAAAATTTGAAATACAAAATATTCAGAGGCTTTTTAGATATTCTAAAGACAAACTATTTTAAAGGAGCTCCTGGAAAATATGCATGATGGTGCAGTCTTCAATTCTACAAGTTTATGGTTACTTTTTTTTGTGAGAGACTCCTATCTCTTTCAGTGTACTGATTAAATATAGAAGGTACTAAGTAGTGTGGAAAGTATTGCATTTTTAATGAAAATACAGTCTTGAATTTGCCATGTGGAAAAATAAAAATGACAAACTAAATGTTATTCAAAATAGCCCTTATGAGTCTTAACTCCTTCCTTTCTAGTCACTAAGAGTGCTCTGTTCTTGTTTCTAAGACACACATTAGACTATGGTTATCTGATTTTTCTTGTAATTAACAGGGAAATAAAACAATAAATGCAACATTTCGATCACAATCCCCAGATTGAATGGGGTTTTTTTGAGAGATGTTAGCTAACATGCTTAGTAAAATTTTTTTTGTATATAGCACTTTTTTTTTTGATAACACAGATAAATATATGTTAGCAATAAAATTAATTCTGTTTTGGAGAAGAAATTAACACAAGTTACCCCTGAAAAAATAATTTAGAACAGAGATGGCAAAGTCATTAATTTTTGTGTTTTCAGAGATAACTTGTTTACAAACAAGCAAATCTAACTAAATAATAAGCCTTGGAAGGGGAAAATTATTGAAAAATTGTGTAGAGACACGCAAATTAATTTAAATCACATTAAACCCCCTATTTTGTTTAGTTCTTTGTATGATATGTGCATCTTCTCTTCAGGAATAGTTAGTCTAAATTATTTTGATATTTGACAGGAGAAACTGTTACTATCTTATTTTGCAAAAGAACTTGAAATAAATAACCTCAAAGCAATGTCTGTCAAATTTCCTTTATCCCAAGCTCGAGGTGTCAATAATGTCATTGCAAACTGTAGAAGAAATGTTCTGACTTATAGAAAGTAAAGATGGAGGAACTTGAAAAGGTTGTTTTTCTTCATGCTAAATTATTGCTTACAGTTGTTTGATTTTAGAAAGGGATTAGAAAACAGTTTGAGATAAAATGCAGGGTCTGTATTCAGGTTTTTGGGGAAGGGAGATTGGAGTAACACGTTTCATAATTTAGAGATGGCATAAAGAACTCTTTAAAATGCTTCTATGTCTAAGTTTGTTTATATAAGAAATAGGATTAAAATACATAAATTATTATTGCCCAAATATCATAAAGAATTCATAGATCATGTAGATATTCCTTTGAATACTAAATATGTTCTGTAGTCTGTGAAACAATAGATTGCTATATGGAACTAATGAAACAGTTGTATTATTTTCCTTGTTCCTGAAATTAGCAAGTTTACTTTAGAGTCATATTTTTTTTCTTATTCTGTGCTCCTGTGTTTCAGGTACGACCTACTGAACATACATACTTTCACAACAGAATTCTCCTTTAGGGATTTGTCAACAGTATGATCTGAATCACAAGCCACAAATACATCAAATTAATTTTGTAAAATGTGGGGACAAAAAGACATTTTCAGTTTTTCTTATAGAAACAGATGAAACAATTAAAAAGATCATTAGAATTTCTGATTGAGCTTGCCTTCTTTCTTGGGGCTGGGCCAAACACCTCTCACATGCTGAACAGCAGGAAAAAAAAAAGCTGGAAATATGTGATTTTGATTTGTTCACCACAGCTGCCTGAACTGAAAAGCTGCTCACCATCGTGGATGGAGACTCACCAGGGTTGCAATGGGGGCAGAAATGGAGCACCTTGTAAAAACCAAAGAAACTATCAGTATAAAACAGACCAAACAGCTTTCCCCTCCCATCTCTTTCTTTCTAAGTGCTGTAATCAGAAGAAGTCGTTCCCTTGTGAGTTTCTCTTCACAAAATGAAAGGACTTGAAATCAACACATTTTTCAAGCTTCTTGGTTATTTAAACATGCTAATTATGAGATGATTGAACATTTTCATCTGTAGTCCATTGATTTGTTTATTCTATTTCAGTAGAAAAAATAGTTACGCTTTTTTTTTCTTTTTTACTGTTTCATAACTCTAAACATTAAGGAAATCTTGGATGCTCTATTAAAAAAAATCTGATTATTTCACCCACTAACATCAATTAGTGACCTGTCTGATCTATGCAGACACAAGAAAATTGTAGAATTGAGGAATTCAAACCTTTCAATTCAATCTTTTATAAAAGTTTAAAATCTAGTTACTATAAAGTGATGAATTTTCAAACCTGACTTTTGCACTGCTAATTCAATAACAAATTCCTAGTTTACTTTAGGGATACCATAATTTCAGTCTTTACTACATGTGGAAGCAAACAGCTTCATCTTCCTCATTAGCCTACCAGACCTGTTCTGTTAATGAACCAGCAGTAGAAGGAATTATTTATTTATCAGGCTGCTGCAGAAAGCAATTTTCAAGGTTTTTCTCTATGAATATTGAAAAATACCACAACTTTTGGAAAAAAAACAACCAACCAACCAAACAAAAAACAAAAACACAAACAAAAAAAACCAACATGGAGAAAGGGAGGAAAAAAACCCAACACTCAGTGGAATAGATTGATATACCAATAATGACAACATTAAGGGAACAACATACTCTCTATTATATGTGGAAATAATGATGTGTATTCCATTTTATGAAAGTATCTTCAAGTGGTGCTCAAAACCTCCTTTGATCAAAGATGCTGGTCAATACTTTATAGCTTCTCTGAGCTTATTTGCTCTGATCAAAGTATGGAATATAAAAGATTAAAGTCTCCTACTAATTATATGCCTGAAGGCACATTAACAATGTAACTGTCAAAGCTTTGCTGAAAATTCATTTCGCATTTTTAATAAAAACTGATAGCAAGGTTTTGAATGCATCTAACTGGAAAAAAAAAGTAATTTTTGTTTCAACAGCTTCTTTATGAGGAGATGCAGAAGCCCTGAAACCTCCCAAACACAAGGTTATAGGCAATTTGTGCTCAGAAAATGGACTTCTAGAAATCTTCCTGTCAGACAGTTCACAGCAACTCCTTAATAACTCTTGATGGTACCAAAAAATAAGCCAGCACTAGAAATTAATACTAAATTTTTAATCAAAATCATCAATTTTGTAACTTTAAGCAATCAAATATTCAAAATGTTCCTCTTAGCTATGTAAAAAGGAACACAAGTATTATTGATTTCAAAATTGGTAGATTTTTTTTTTCATGCCTTGAATGTTTCTCTTGTGTTTCTACAATAACTTTTTTTTTGATGTATCTCTTCTCCCTTCCTTAGCAGCCAATAATTTCCTTAACTGCACTGTGTGAAAACATGAAATAAAAGCATTTTATAGAGTTCCTGAAACCCTTTGAAGTGTACTAGGTTCCTGTGGAACTTGAACATCTGAAGGTTAGAATATTGCAAAGATAGATTGCCTTTTACCATAGTTCTTATATATTGTGATTGCCCATCAGGTTGTGCTGTGTTTGCAGGGAAATGGAATCATTGGATCTTACTGTCAGTGAAATAAGAGCTTCATGTCTCAAAGTCAGCCATGCCAGGGATGCCAGCTCCCTATTCCCTGTCAGCATGGAGTAAAGAAACATTCAAGGTATAAGGCATGATACAGGCTGAGACATTGCTTGTTGATACAAGCATAATACTGGGAAAGAGGGGGAGGAGTCTGTTGTGTGTCCATCATCTACCAGAAATCCTGAGAAATTAAGCTGTGATAGGGAAGATGCCACACAAATTCTAGCAAAATTTCAAGTTAGCTCTACCGGAACTACATTACATTTGTAAATACTTAAATAAAAGTAGTAAATTTCATATTCTGAAATGTAGAGTCCTTTTAGATATACAGTAAGGCAAGCCTTGAGTTTCCTAGATTATGAATATTTTAACAAGTTTTTCTATCAGTATTTGTTATCTGCATGTGAATGCATTAATCTCAAGTGATTTGGGATAATTTGCTTCTTTGACTTTAACGTGACTTTATTCTAAACATATTAATGTTGTTTTGAGAGCTAATTGTGTGACCTCTGAAGATGGCAATTTATGAGTGACCTATGAAAGCCACCTAGAACAGTAATAACAAAGAAATTTTGTCATGTTTGCTTGTAATGGATGTCCAGGCAAGACCTTAGAATTTCTCTTATATCACACAGAAGAATAAACAGCTTAATTAATTTGCTCTCTGAACACCAATGACAATATCTGGAAAATAATAAAAAAAAAAGAATTAAGTGGAAAAAATCTGGCAATTTTGTGTACTTTTTTCAGTTATTTGATGATTTTCTGACCCATCTGTCTCTGTGATGAACCTCAGCAGCAGTTTAATAGTTTATTTTTAAAAGACTTTTTGTTTTATTCTAGAGAGAAAATAAAACCATATTCAGTTGTCTCCTTCATCTTTAATTTTGATAGGTAGAATAAAAAAAAAGGCAGAAAAAATAGCAAGAGAAAAAGCAGATGTTTTCTAATTTAAGAGTTATGTACTAAAAAAGTCCCTCAAGGGAATCACCAGCTCTACCAGTTTTGTCAAACACTGTCACAGAGCCAAAGTGCACCTCAACATGTCTAATCATCCTGAAGGCTAAGAAGCTGAGAAAATCACTTTACACTTTCCTTCCACAAATCTCCTCAGATGTGAAAAAACAAAGGCTGAAGGGGAGAATGTGGTGTTGAGTTGTAAAGCCACAAGAAAAACCGAGATGATGACTTTAAGTCAGAACACACACATGCTTTTTCTTCAGATATCTTAGGAAACATAAAATAATTGGCTAGCAGAATCCATTTTGTGGCTTGTTTAAAAAAATCTTCCATGCAACATTCCTTCCCATGGAACACTTAGTGGAGGAACAGAGGGCCTAATGACACAATAGTCTCCCCTTTGACTACAAAAAACAACAACAACAACAAAAAAAAAGAAACCCCCAAAAAACCCCTTAGATTCTCCTATGTAGGTATAAAATAGAATAATAAATACCTGTCATTATGATCCAAGATGGTTTTGTGGCTGCCATTTTGCCAGGAGCCATATATCTAAATCATAGTTTCTGCTAAAAAATTACCAAGAAATTTGTTACCCTGCAATAGCAGCTCAGTGTTCTTGAGTTTCGCCAGGATGTTTATCATCATCCTTTTTCATTCCCTGTTAGGGCAAACTGTGGTATTAGCGTTTATCATTCTGGTTAGTTCAAATGACCAAGACTAATGTAAGCAGCAAACAGATAGAAGCTAAGATATCCAGGATCTAGAGTATACGTTTGCTTTCATCTGATTATGTGACTTTTTGACACTGAAGACGAGAATATTAAGGAAAGAATTCTCTATCCAAGAAAATACAGTTGAAGTACCATTCTGTGCTTCCCACCCCAGTCAGAGTGTGTTTACTCCAGTAACTGCTCCTGGCAGTGAACAGAAGGCAATGGGATTGTCTGCATTACAGTGTGACACATAGCATGGCATACAGTGCCACTGGTTGCCTAAGATACATCTCACATGAAAAATTGCTGGAGAATTAGTAGGAAAATGCTAACATTTACTTTTCTGGAAAAATATTTGTAAAGAGAATCTTAATGAAGGAAGACACCATCAGGAAATCACAGGTAGAGAGCCTAATGGCACCAAATGAAGTTGCTTTTGAAGACCTATAACTGAAGATCACTGGTCAGGAAAAATATTTACAATCTCTACAATTTTTCATAGGAAAGATACTGCTCCAGCAGTTCTGTTCAGGTCCCCATGCGTGTCTGTTTTTCAACTAGTCTCAAAATATTCTTCGTACTCATCAAAGTTTTAAAGGCATATTTCCATAGGAGTTGCACAGTGCAATGATACATGACTTCAGTAAGATACAGGTGTGTAAGTCACATATTTCTAAACGCTGTTACAAATTCTGTGTATTTTTACAGAAAACACAGTGCCACGGAAGCCAACATACCTGATGATGCCAAAGTGTTATTTGATCAACTGATTCAGCAGCAGTTGGTATTAGGACTGCAATTGCAGTTGTAGCCTAGACTATTATTGATTTATATAGTAAAAACTATATCACAAAAATATTCTAAACGGCACGCAATTTTATACGTGAAACAAATGGGGATAGAAAATAGTAAATGAAATCACAGTTTTGTCTTGTGGATTTTAAATTACACCATGAGAAAACAGGTTTTGGATATATCAATATATATTTTAAACTATTCTGCTTATTGAATTCTTTCACACTTTACAGAAAAACAAGGGTATTTGCATAAGGCAAAAAAAGGAGGTAAAATCCAGGAATTTGGAAAATCTTCAATTATGTGATATTTATACTAAAATTTTTGTCTCAGCGTTGGTTGAGATTTTAAATGTGTTTGATTTAGACACTAAAGTTCAGGCAGGAGATAATTCACTAAATTCACTGAAAATGACTTTGTCAAATTTTGTCCCTTTTTGCTTCTATATTCCTATACTTCTATGGAATACAGGAAATACCAATTAAAAATACATTCTCATATTAGTAGATTTTAATAGGTAAACAATTTACATAATTTAGGGTCAGCCTTCAAGTTCCCAATCGTTGTTTCCATTCTAATTCTCAGTATTGTGAAGCCTTAATGAAAATCCCCAAAGTCTCTATCTTACAATTGCTGTAAATCCTTGTCTCTTTTTTTGTGGAAGAATCATGCTTGGGATGTACAATGTGCTGACAATAACAACTCCATTAGGATTTACTTGGGAGAATAATTTTGGAACGAAAATGATAAAATGAAGACAGCATCTTAGCTCTAATAACTCAGAAGTTCAATCAAAATTAATAATTCAGAAGTTCAATCTACAGATTTCTCTGATTATCAAAGTAAGTTTGGGGCAGAATATTATAACGCAAACTTTAAATTATGCTCTACACCTGTGTGAACTGCTGTGTTGATATTTCTGCCAACTTGCATTGTGCTAATGTTTTAGTTTCAGAACAAGAGGGTTGTTGGGATTTTTTGTTTGTTTTGGTTTGTTTTTTTTTTTAATCTGTTATAACAATTATGCACATACTGCAAAAATAAAGATGACTATGACTGAATACATCAATTTACATTTCCTAATTCTCCTGGTCTTCTTTAACTAAAAATTGCTTATATAATTGAAGTTGGTTTTGGAATCACTGAAGTGAAATTACCACGACAGCAGTTTGCAAATGTCTTGAAAACAACAAAAAGGGATTTCTGCTCATGTTAAAGCTCAAGGAGAGCAGTGGCAATAACATTTACCTGCAAATGATCTGTTCAGTCATCTTGTCTACCTGGTTTGGGAATAAAATTTCCGTCTATTTATACAGGACCTTCACTGTAAATTGTGTCTGCCCTGATAGTTTTAGACAAAATTAGATTCAATCTTGAGTGTTATTTTGAACATAAGTCAATAGGCAAATGACTTGTCCCATTCAGCTGGCACTAGTTCATTAAGACACATCAGCTAGGAAGGGGCACAAGAATTATCTGTGTTTTAAACATTAATAGCAATACTACATTATTTAAATAAGAAAAAAGAGCTCAAACATGTCAGCTGAGTGGTTTCCTGGAGCTATAATATGCTCTGCAAGGGCATTGGATATACACTCAAATTGTTTATTTTAATTCAATTCCCCAAAAGATCTCTGGTGTCTGAATGAAAAAATTGATGTTGTTCTATTGCATATTTTGCCTTTTCCAATGAAAAAAAACCAGTGCTGGATAAACTCCTGGATGTCCAGGCTGTTATTAACTGCTGGCCATGCTGGCACCTCGTTTGACATATGATGATGCTACACAAGCCAGGACGAGCTTCAAACTACTTAAACCTGGGTGATTTAGGCAAATTAAAAAAAAAACTTAATAAATTTGAGGTACTTCCTAGGACTAGAGTAGAAGGTTTATTTTCTGGATTGTATGTGTGAGGAGCCCAAGTGGTCAGTGCAGAGGGACTTTTCCACCACACTCCATGCTGGGCAGGAGAGGGAAGGCAGCAGAGGAGTGTCAGCCACCCTTCCACTCTCTGTCATTGAAGGGTGTACAGAAACTGCTTCACCTCCCTGTAACTATCTCATTATCATTTCAAGGTTAAAGATGTGATCTCAAGTAAGAGTTTATGCAGAGCAAGAAAAAGAATGTGTCTATATGGTTTGCAGTGAAGACTGTACCTGGTTTCCCTGGTTGTGTTCTCTTGAAAGGGTGAGATGAAATTCATCTGCCTTTCCCAAGATGCTTGTGTCCTGAGGCTGATGCACCCTCAGTAACAAGGGCATTTTGCCCTTTCCTATAAGTAGGTACAGGCTGGGACTGAAAATTTCAGCAGTGATCATTTATCAAGATTTGCCTATTTCTAAAGGGAAAATATTTGGTAAAACATCTGGTTCATATATTTTCAATGGTGTACTACCTTCCATCCAATTAAAGGTTTCTTAAAGTATTTTGTTAGTCTTTGTTTACTACACATTAACCCATTCCTTGATTTTCAAGGCAGCTCTGGAAAGAGGCTGGAAATAGGTTAGAAATAGTGGAGAATGTCAAAGGTGTTTTAGAAACAAATGACTTTTTCTTTGGCCATTTACCATTGCTTGCCATTGTGAGCATACTAGTGAAAATATTGGAGACACTGTTCTTTCTGAGAATTATTGAAAATAAGACTATATACATATATATCTTCTAATAGTTAATCACCTCACATATCAACAGATCAAAATTTGATATAGATAACTCAGAATTTGGGAGGGGGGGATTGTGTTTATAAAAGGAAACCATTTAAAATCAGTTTTCCTACTCTACCAAAGGAGATACAGAACAACCAGAACAGACAGTTCTGTAGTGGTTTCACCACAGCACTGCAATCATTTTGTTGAAAGCTCTTAAAATTTTCTTGAGCTGTTGAAACTTACTTTTGCATGACTGATGCAAATTGCTTAGGTGCAAGTTGATGTTCCTTAGTGATTACTAAGATGAGGATGGTGAAAACAAAACTTTCCCTGATATACAATATTCTACAGAGGTTATTTTAAAGAGATCCCTGCAAAACAGAAATATGGGAAAGGGTTGTCATGGGGAGCTGTAAGTTAATTCTCAATGGTCTTGCATCACATATAGGTGAACCTTACCGTGTAATCTTTATGAAAAATGGTTGGTTTTCAATTAATCATAAGTATTACTTTCATCTAGAAAACTCCTCTATTAATATATATATATATTATACAACTTTATATAATCAAGGGTCACTTGAGGAATCTACTTAGTATCCCCCCGTAACAGTTCTGCACTGTGAACATTTTGAATTAATTATGACAGACATTAAGTCTGAACTTATAGTCCATATGAAAATGGCATTTTCATTCAGTACATAGATTTCGAGCTGTTGATGTTTTCTTTTTTTTTTAATTTTTTTTTAAATATAAGACATAAAATTAACATAGACTATAGATATGGCTTTACAAGTAATTTTTAAAAACTTATTAAACTGGAAAACATTTTATAGACTTAATGAAAACTGAGGATATCTGACTTGTACAAATGTACCAGGCCGTAGCAGCATACATTTCAGAAAAAAACAGCGTTTAACATTCTTTAAACTATTGCCATTCATGAAAAAAGGCAAATTTTATCTTTTCTCCCTCAGTAATGTGATCAGCCTACATTAAAAAGATCATTTGTGCTTCCAAAATACCTAAAAGTATTTAATATATTGCATTGAAATCTCAGGTATTTCCGTAGCACTATCTATTAGCATTCATATCTCTAAAAGGTACAACTTTTTTCATGTGTCACTCCAATCTTAGTGATTAACTTTTAGCAGAAAAAAAATCTAGCATAATTTTGCTATTAGGAGGTTTTACTGCATTATTTCAACTTATTTATAATGATGATGATTATAATAATAATTTACAATCAAGACATCCTTCATGTGTCACTATGCATTTGCGGAAGACATTAACAGTGTTATATATTTTCTAGTGACACAGCCACACTATTTCCTACCTTCATAAACATCTGTAGAAAGCAAGTAAGTGATAAAATGTTTTCACATTTTCATATTGTCATTTTTGAATGGTGTGGCATGTTTCTCCTCCTTTCTTTCCTTTCTGTTTTGCATAAAAGTGGCATACCAAGCTGAGAGGTTTAGAAATGGGCTTCTTCTTTGTCTTGATTGGTCCCATAGGTATTCTTTGCCTTGGAAACATTAAGAAAGATCTTTGACAACATCCCTTTGCCAGACTGTTTTAAATTATTGTGGTCTGCTTTAAAAAAACCCTAAACAAACAGGAAAAAAAAAAAGAAAAAAGAGAGCCCAACAAACGAAAAAAAACCCACAATCAACACCCCCTCCCCTCCCCCCCCAAAAAACCCTCCAAAACCAAAACAAATTTGGTTAAATTCTTTATCTTTTTTCAGGAGAGGCTATGTCATTGCTTTGCATTGCTGCTACAAGAGCTTTTCATTCAGCTGGCAAACCCAGTGACATTTTTCCCCAAGAAAGGAGGCAGACCACAAGGTGTTTTTTTAAGGAAAGTCTCGAACTCCTACAGCATCCCCCTTTAGAGTCTCCATAAAGAGCTGTAGGAAAACAGACCCTTCAAAAAGACAGCAGCAAGCTTTGCCTGGTTCCTCTGAAGAATGGTTACAGCTGCCCTGGGCTTGAGGAGGTAACTCTGGATGGGGGATCCTGTGGAGCCTCAGCGTTATCCTGCAGTCTAAGCCCTGGAAAAACAGACTCACAGAAGCAGCTGTCGCTTGCTCCTTTGTCCCCCAGTGCACCCTTTTGCTGTTCTCTCTCTCCCAGCAGTTGAAACCATTTGTAACTTGAGGATTTTCTCAATCATTTTTCTGTGTAGCTTGAGTTCAGCTTGAGAAGAGCTATGACTAGCTCTTCTAGTCGTAGAAGAGCTAGAACACACACTTGACTTACTCTTTTTTTTTTTTTTTTTGGTTGGTTGGTTCTTATTGGATCCAAATTAAAGGCTACAAAAAAAATGGCATAAACTCTCTTCTATTGTAAAACTGGCATCCACCCTCATATGGGTCAGACTATTTACCATTTTCAATTATGAGAATATTTGATCATACCATAAGAGCCACACCAGGCAATACCCTTGAATCCGACAATCTTTGTTCTTTCACACTTGGATTATTACAGTTCTTTGGTTCTTTGCTGCAGGATCATGACATGACATTTTAGCATGCATAGCCTGCTTCCAGCATTTTAATTGGTTTAAAACCACTGGTAGCATCTTTTACTGTATTAATTTATTGCTTCAGTGTTAGTCAACTGAAACCTTTGCCAGATGGCAATACAGCCCCTGAATACTGACGAGGAGAAAGAAAATATTTATATGATGCAAATGTTTGCTCATTCATTAAGTATTCATGAATTGGTTTTCAGAGTTTGTTTTTGTGGGGGTTTTTCTCCCTTTTTCTCTCAGCTGCAACGCAAAAAGAGCCTAAAGGTTCAGATTTACATCTCATGGCAGCATAATTATTAATAATCTAGCTCCCTGTTATCTGCCTAAAAAATGGAGGAAAAATACTTTGAAAATTTAGCACATTTTTCCTACATACTTTAGATAGCAAGAGAAGTAAAGTATTTGGAAACTTCCAGCAGTTTTATTTTGTGGCTTTGCTCTCCCAATGCCAAAGGAGCAATGGCGACTTTTAAGTAGAGATGACCTTCTTGCTTCACTTCTAAATACAAGCTTTTCTACATAACTCTTTAATATTGCACCAAAATAAATAGAGAACATTAAAAATCGATGCTTAAGTGTGTCATCTCATGAAATTTGCTCCCTCTAGTACTGATGGGGCCTTGGGAAAGTCACCTGCAGCCAGTCCTATTTCTAATCACAACTCTATCTTTGGTGTTCAGAAATCACTTGAGCCAAACCCTTGTACTTCTACAGTACTCTCTATTTCTAATAAAGATAGCAAGAGAATTAAATACACAGACAGGAAAGGAACTGGGGATATGCAGTTGCTTACGCTGATTACAGCTGAAAGTACCTTTGTTGGTCTTGTGATTCCAGGCACAGGGGGAAAGGTGGTTTCCTTTTTTTTCTTTTTTACGTGCCTTGACCATTAATTCATTGGCTGTCTTACTAAAATATCTGGTCTTTACTGTGTAGCATGTAACCTGAAAAAACAGCCTGAATTCAAACTTCCTCTTGACTCTGAACTTTTGAAATCCATGGCTTTTTGCTGCAGCTATTTACTAATCACAGCATGGGAGATATGCAATACTTGGTAAAATGTAACTTCAGTTTTCTGATCCTCAGTCTTGACCAGGCTTCCTCAGAAAGTCCAGCTCTATGAACTCAACTAGGAACATCATGACTATTAAGTTCCCATCCTCTGTGGAGCATGTCCTTTGGGTTCCGAGCCTTTCAGAAGATTAAAAGTGGGATTGCACAGATCCGTCACTAATCTCACTGTGCAATACACATTGCTTTATAATGCCCTCAGTAGACTGTTCTTGCCTGGACACTTCAAACACATGGTTATTTCATGGTGTCAGCTCTTAAATCTTTCTACTCAAGGAATTTTTGAACACGTTAAGTATAAATTAAAATAATTATTAATAAATGTAAGTAATTAACTGAATGCATGTATTTTGCATGGTCCTCATGGTGCAACAGGTGTAACCTCGTGCTTCACTGCATTCTGGCCATGCTCAGAGCATTCACTGTTTTCCTGCCTGAAGCACCTGATCCTCTTCAGTGTCTTTCAGATGCAAAGGTAATGCAGCATGTTGATAGACTTACTTCCTTGTTCCACAGTGCCATCTGTGCTGTGCTCAGGAAGGTATAGCCTGTGTAGTGTGGCTGCCACCAGTAGTGACAATCCTAAGCAGACCTTTATTTTCACATCACAGGCTGAAATCTAAATAAAACATACTGTGCGGGTGCACTCAGGAGTGGCTGCTTCTTGGTATTAATCCTTTGGATCCAGACTCTAACATTCAGTTTGTGCCCAAAGATGAATCAGTGCAACTGGTCTGTTACAAAATCCCATAGCCAGCAATACCTTCTCTGTCAGTATGTGCCATTCCTGCATCTGCTGCTGCTCCACTGGAAAGTGCCGTGAGGTTCTGGGATTCACTTCTGTGCTCTCATGCTGTGGCCTTAGCTTTTATGCAGCACTGAAATTCTTCAAAACAGGGAAGTCTCATTAATGATTTTTATTTAAGTGTCTCTGGCCAAATCAATCCTGCCAACTCATGTCTTTTTCAGAGGAACCTACAGAGATAGTTGAAATTCTTTTTACATTGCCAGCTTTCTTTAGAATGACTTGCTCTAGGAGTATGCTTGAAGGCTCTCAGGATCCAAACCCAAATCAGATATCAAAGGTAGATGCCTGTTTGACTTTAGAAAGTCCAATAAACCTCATTATTTGTGGAGAAGTTGTCATAATTTGCTGGACTGTGTCTTGGCACATATAGTTGTCATGACCAACAACACTCAAAGATGCATATTTGCAAGTATTTGGGATGGATAAATTTTTGTTTCATCATCTAGCTCTAGACCAATGCCTTCTGCTTTCTGAAGATACTGTAGAAAGATGAAAATCAAAACATTCAAAGCTTAACTTTGAGATTCATGAAGACCAAATCCCTCAAAGTTGTATCACCAGAAGAAAACCTTGGACTTGAAGACACCTGATTCTGAATACACTATAAAGTTCATACTATAGGTATGAACTTTCAAACAGTTACAACACCAATCACGCTTTGCTAAATTTCTTTAGAGATATGGGTACATTCTTCTGCACACCTGAATTTGGCATGACTTTTATAGAAAAAGACAATCGCAATAGTTCCCTGAGTCTAAGAAAACAAAATAAAAATTGTCAAGACACATCAATTTTAGCAGAGTATAAAGTAAAATATTAGCTAGATAGATCTGTATTAATTTTATATATATATATATGACAGTAGTCAAGTATTAGGTAGGAGAATCAGCATTTGACATTTGCTTTAGGAACTGAGGGATAAACTACTTGGACATTATTCTGAAATTGGCCTTGGTTTGTGCTTTGGTGTGAGTATATTCTTAAGGCTTTAATTCACATGAATTGACTATCAGCTGATTTAATCTCATTATGCTATTAATGGCTATATTAATTTGATAACTGCTGGCTGCTGACTGTTATAATTGTAGTTAATCAACTGACCCAGTTTGGTTTAGTAATTGTATTGTCCAATGTAAGTTAGTTCAACAGAAACTGTAATAGGGCCATTGCTTTTCACACATTTTTGTTCTTCATCTAATTACCTACCATTTGGGTGGTGGAGGTTCTTTCAAAACTACAATACTAATCCAAAGAATTGAAATAGATCAGTCACATTTCTTGAGAACTGTAAACTCCGTTCTCCATCAAAACTAAACTGGAAAATCAGATTGTCTTAAATTTAAAATTTTATAGTATGTCAGTTTTTAATGTTTATGAGTTGCTTCCAAAAGATTAACCTTTAAAAAACTAAAAAAAATCAAAAACAAACCCAGAAAAAATGGCATTCTAGCTCTCTTATAATCTTGTGCTGTTTTCAATAACAGCACTAATTAACAGAATTTATCAGCTTTTTCAACATGTCAGACTTTATTCCTGGCACTGTTATCTTCATTTCTTCTCATCCTCCACTTTCTCCCTCCTCCTGAGATTGCTTAGGAAATAACTCACACATTAAAAAGAAAAAAAAAACAAACCTTCTTTTCCTTATCTTTGATAACCAGAGTTCATTCTTGCATCTGCGTTTCCTGAGTCCTGAAATTTTTAATTTTTTTCCTTGAAAATTTGGTATTCCCAGTAGTCTGAGTTCTATCACCATCCAAAACTTCTGTTGCTTGTAAACTTTGTCTTCCTTAGTGAGGATCTCCCACACCAGCAGCCATCTCTTCATGTACTGCACTCTGGGTAACAAAACATGCTTGTAAAAACAGTCTTGTAAAACAAAACTAAAAAAAAAAATAAACAAACCAGGACAGACCCACATTTGTAAATCTAAACTGCCTTTTCACAAACTGAGTAATTTCCTGAGATGATCCATTCATCATCAGGTTCTGTCCAGGAGGAGTTTCTGTCCTCCCACCAACTTCGTATTTCCCTCTAAGTTCTGGGCACATTGACATAAGATGTGAGTGCCTTCACAGAAATAAAAGAACAAAAAGCTGATTCCCCCTCTCTAATGAACTCTTAAAAAATAATTCAAGAAATCAATATGATGTGTTTGTATATGTCAAATATTATTGATTTTGTTGAACTTTTCTTAACTTCTGTCCCTGTGAAAAATATACTAAACATAGTGTTGCAGCAATACTGAATCCAGTTTATTCATTTAGAAAACACTCCAAAATTATCATTATTCTAGAAAATTTAACTACTTGACACTTGAAAAACTGTTTTGTCGGTGACAAACTCAGATTTTTGATTTCTGATTTAATAACCCGACACGATTATGCATAGCTCACAGGGACATAAACGGACAAAGAAAAGCAGGAGATCACCTCAATCTTGCCTTAAGCTTGCACATTTTGGAAAGGAAAAATACAAATTCCCACCTCATCCTTCACATTTTGGAGGGATGAACTGCAGAAAAGTCAAATGCCATAAAGTAAACACCTAAATTCATAGTGGCACACTGTAATCTATATGGAAACACTCAGGAGTGCAGCCTAAGTCTTAAAACTGCTCAGCACATGCACCTTCTGCAGAAATCAGAGGAGGAACCATGGGCACTTGTGAAACTCAGGGTAGCTGATCTAGATGCTTAAGATTTATCAAAATAACCCACTGGTAATTTAACTTTCCCTGATTTGGATATTTGAACTGGATACTGGTTTTTTCAGCATGGAAGAGGACAGAAGGTTTTGTGTATTGTGTCAAGCCTGTATGCCAAAAGTACACACACAGCTTAGATCACAGTAGGAAAGTATGGAAGTGTAAACAATTTTATAGTTTTTATGATGACTTAAAACAACAGGCAGTCTTTAAAACTTTCAATATAGTAATGAAAGATTTGCATCAAATTGCCACAGTAATGAATAAAACCACATTTATTATTAGTCAAGTATTTGGAAGATCTTTAAGTGTTGATTGAAAACTCTAATTTGAAATTTCATTCTAATCAAAATTTTGAACTTTTCAAATTTCACTGTTGAATGTTTACATCAAATTAAATGGAAAGTTAAACAAAGAACCCACTTTTCTGATTTGCATAGTTGATGAAAATTCCATAGCTTATTTTCAGCTATTCTCCAAAATTCAAATAATCTAAAAAATGTTTTTTAATTATTTTTAGGACAACATAATGAGACACTGTAGATTGTTAAAAATCTATATACTAAATCTCTTTCTATGAGCTAGGAATATGGCCCAGAGTATCCACCTACATCTTATTTACAATCATTTTTAGAACAAATATTATATGTATACACCTCAATTACATTGTCTTATCAGACTAAGTTCATGCCATAATAAAGAAGATAAAACTCAATTTCCTAAATATATTTCAAAATAATTTGGAATTACATTTTTATTTTCTTACCTTTTTACTCCCTTTTCTGAATACTTAGATATAAATTGAAAGATGAAAAAATTTTTCTTCCATTTCATAAATAAAATATCAGATATTCTTCAGGTAATTTGAGAAATAATTTCTATTTTAAATGAATGTAATTCATGTGTTTCTGTGTCTGGTTACAATAATTGCCAGGCTGGCACCTTAATATTGGGATATTCAGTTCATCTCTCGACCAATGTAGCTTTGACCCATTTATCTCAGTGTGATGTGGTGTGTCAATATACTGCAATATAACAAAAATTTTGTTGCAATTCATTGCATACAAACATAAGTCTTTACTTTACACCCTAATCTACCCTAATCTACTATAAATCACATGTAATATCTATGTATCCTGTAACATGACAACCAAACCTCTGTCAGTTTATAATCAGCAAAAATGTACAAAACAAGATGGGCAGGAAAATATGTTCTGTTATAATACAAATATCACAACGTACAGGTTGGTAAAGTTTTGCTATCAAAATTAAAGAGATTAGTGCCAAACCACTACCATGTGTCATGGCATCGCTACTATATTCATGTAAATTAATGGAAAGGTGGTTATTTATTTTATCTTCAGGGAAAACAAAACAAAAAACGAACCAAAAAAAAACTCCAACCAACCAACCAACCAACCAACCAACCGAAAAAAACCCCTCCATGTATCTAGTGTCAAACAGAAATTTTTGTAGTCACTTATCCTGAAGAGATATGGGGTGGGGGGTGTGGAAGGGTGTTCTTTGTTAGCTTGCAAGGTTCGGTTAGTCTGACTGATCTTAAGGCAAATCCCTGGCACTATAACGGAGATTTGGACTCTTCTCACAGTGATAAAAAAACTATCAGCTATTACTCTTCCTGTGTTTTGTTTATCTTCTGTTAACATGTGCCCTGATCTTTACGTCTTCAAGCATCTGACTCAACTGTTTGTTTTCAATCCACCTACCTTAATTTACTTTTAATTTTAGAGATTTGCCAAGATGAATGATGTCAGTCAAGGTATATTCTTCTCACAGTGATGATTATTAGTGATCCTGGTAATGTTTAACAGAGAGTTTATGTTTACTTATATTTATTATTATTAAGGCATTTAAAATGTGTCTTTTAAATAAGTTGTTTTCGAGATTTTAGAGATATCCAGATGTGTTTGATATAAAAATCTTCAATAGTCTTCTGTTTAGACAGTTCTGGTACAGATGGCTCACTTTATCCACTGTAATTTTATAACTCTGCCAATTGTATTTGTTGTCTGTCTCCAAAATGCCAAGATAATATAGCTGTTGCTAATGCCTGCAAACACTTTCCTGTCTTTTTCTGACAAATTCCTGGGCAAGATACGTCCACATCCCTTCACACTAGCAGCTAGAAATGGTGCTCACTCTTGCTCAGTCCAAAGGTTCATTTGGCTTATTATTTCAAACCAGGCATAATAAACTTTCCAAGCTAATTTTTCTTCAAAGCTGATTGCTCTCTGACTTGGTCAATTAAACAAATCATCTATGTAAGCATTTGTCTTGGGTTATCATGGCAAGAAAACTGGTGTTGGATTCCACACTCGCAGAGAAAATTGTCATTCTTTTCCATACCAGGCTTTTTATTCATTTCTGGAGATAGAATTATGTTTCTAAGGATAAACTGTGCTATTTATGCTATAGCTACAGTTCTTTCATACATGTCAGCTTTGCCAGCTAAGCTAAACTAAAAAATTTCTGTTCATCCATATCCCTTAAAAGAATGCTACTTATTATGAGAAAGAAGAAAAATGCTACTAAATGATGCTATACATTCTTTTGTTGCCTACATAATTTGTTTCTTCTGTACCTAAATTTTGTCATCCCCTCCACGTGCTTGCTTACACCACATTACTCTGAAGTCTACAGCCAGCAGTCTCATATGTTGGATTATGTACAGAAGCAGGGATATACCTCAGAAAATGTATCCGTGGGTAGACTTCAAAACAACAGATGAAATGGAATCAATGAAAGCTTTTCCTATCACCTTTCTATCAGTTTCTGTTTACATTTCTAAGTGAACCTGAAGGCTGTCCTTCCACAGGCAATCCTACACAAACACGTTTGCAAAAGGGCTGCCATTTACAAAATGAGTTTCATCCACCCTAAACTTTCAGACCTTTACAGCAATCTCTCACTATACACGTGTATTTGACTTTCACAACAGCTACACAGACCTTTAAAAACAGGAGGGGGGNTTATTCTTTTAGTTCTTTAAGGCAATTAGCATCTTTATTTCTTCACCACAGGAATTTAAGGCTTTTTTTCTCAATTTAATGAAAAAACCAAAAAACTTTCAATTCTCCTTGAGTCCTTTCTGTTCGATAATCAGTTCGTCAGCCTAGTAACACATATTTCCTTAAGAGAGTAATTTAAGCTCAAACATTTCATTAAGTGTTTCATTTTTGTCTGTTTAGTAGCTGAGCAAATTTTTGTGTCATTGCAGATTTAGTTTAGTACTTTGCTAGTTTTCCTCTGCTGTTTTTTCTTATATTTGCTAGTTTTATCTTCCCCTTCTATAGCTACTGAGAGTCTATGATACTGTACAATGGATAACATTGGTCTTCAAAAATCCATGTCTCTGAAGTCCCACTTTAACCCCCGAGTGGCTGATGAGGGTAGAAAAATGTTTGAAGTTTCCACAGACTTCCTGAGAAAACTCATATCCCTTTCAAAAATAGCAAAGTCTGCAAGTGCTATCTAATTGAATTTACTTGTTTTGGAAAAATTTGGGTTTTTATTTTAAGAATGATAGGTCTTTTCATTTAAGAATTGACAAATGTATATAGCGACCTTCTTAATACAATGTTCTTTATGTCAGTAGTAAACCACGGAAACAGATCTAAATCTAAGATCAGTGTGCAAATTCTACAATTAATCTGATGAAATCATTAAAGGCTCCTCAGTTTTAATAATTGCGAATATATTTCGTTCAGAAAAGGGAAAAAAACCCCTCCAGACTTGCTCAAATGCTTATAATTGTTTTTGTTTCCTTGAGATGGGCATATTAATAATTCATCATAGTTTTCTAAATCATAGTGATATCATCTGTTAAAGTAATGCATTTATTTTGCAGCTTTGGAAGATGCTAGCACAATTTAGTTTATTCTATCTGTTTTCAGGGATTCTAAGACTGATGATTTCATATTTGAAAATTCTTAAGATATATTAGGTTTGAACACAAAACTGTGCAATCCTCATCTATTCCTGAAAGTAAAGCCTTAAAGAACGCTATGAGACAGACTGAAATGTTGAATACTTAAAAGTATTTTTTTCTGAAAAAAAAAGTGAAATTAAGGTTAAAAAAGTTAAGTTAAAGTAATAGAATTCTTGAAGTGTGCAATTCATTACAGATAAAGCAGTCACATGATTAGATACGCCCATGACTCATAAAGCAGATCCCTAAGGATGAGCATTTAACAATGATTCTACACTTTGAAATAGGTAATTCCTACTTAAATTTTTTTTTATGCTCATACTTCTCCCATGTAAGGTGGATTAACAAAAATTAATTTTCACACTAATCCACCTATCACACCAAGAATGTCTCACTAATCTTTTCCAGCTTCAGACAGTTCACAAAACTAATAAAAGCATTGCAATAGTAATTATACTGGATTTTACAGTATAAGTTGCTAATATGGCACTTTCACCTACAGAAATTTATGACAAGCAATTTAACTAAGAATAAAAATAGCCACTACAGAAATTATAATGAATTAGAATATTTTACCAGTTAAAATTTACCTTGATAGGAATATCCTGAATATAATTTCAAATGTGTCTGTAAGGGGCATAATGTTCACACAGAAACGTGAAGACAGGATAGCTGTTTTGTTCAAAATGGTGGCTTTTACACTGCCTTCATGACTGTCTTCTTTGCATTTATCTAATTCCAAATTTTGTGCATTAAGCAGAGAAGTTTTCTGATATGTGATATTTATGAGATTCAAGTTATCACAATTTCTAGCAAGTAAATATCACCTTTGTACTAGAATTAAATTGAAAATTATGCACAACTGTCATTTGAAGACACTGAAGCATCTGTGTTTTTGACTCTAACTTTTGTCCTGCTTCATACCTTTCTTTCAAAAAGATTGACACAAATGTAGAGCAGAAACAGGAGACATCAGATCTTTTCATTGCGGTTCATTTACTATTTCATTTACTATATAAGTCAATTAAACAATTTGAGGTAAAATAGCAATCTGAACCAGAAGAACCAAAAAAAGAATGTTAGGAGAGAGGGAGATGATTAAGTCGTTAACCCTCTTGGACAGAGGGAGAAAGCTAAATATTGATTTTTAGAACAGTGACATCTTAGTTTGATGTTCGGTGTGAAGAAATTTATTATATGCCAGAAAATGAATACATCTGCTGAGTCAGTGATTTGCAATTTGTTAATCTGTTTTAGATTTATGACTCCAGAGTCAACTTCTGAAGGTAATTTATTGGTTTTCCTTAGGAATAGGGGCTATGAGAATGGAGGAGGAATGGTTTTGTAAAGAACATTACTGATTACAAAATGTTTTTTATTTTCTTTACTTGAGTGTTTTCTGTTACTTTATGGTTGAATGCTTTTGTGCACAGAATTTGTGGCATAAAATTTGGTTGCCTGGGTAAAATTAATTGCATTCTGTTTGGATATAGACTATCTGTTCATGAAGTTTGCCATTTTTTGTACTGTTATTGGAGATTAATTGATAATCATAAATTTGTTATTTTGGCAAGATCTCATGCGATGTCAAAATTCGCAGATGACAGAAGACTAGAGAGTGGGAAAAAATGTCTTAGGGTTTAGTCTTCCAACATTGGTTAAAAGAGCCTCATTATTTTCCATGTAGATTTCAATTAACAGGGATTATGTCAATGACATATTTAATCAGTTTATATCTCAAATAAAATTTAATAAGATTGTGTACCTTATTACTGAACAGTTTGTGTGATATGGCACAGTTTTTATAGAGCCATCATTGAGATTTTTTAAAATTTTCCTTAACAATTGCAGATCTAAATTATCAGCAGTTAAAATTCCCTTCTCCTTGGTTATTATCCTTACAGTGAATACAAAGATTTTGATTGCTTTATCACGTTTAAAATGCAGATACTTGTGATAAGCATATGCTAAGTTTTTACCTTGAGCTTAGACTAACTTTTTATTACTCTTGATTTGTGATCCCAGTTAATCTTGTGATCTTCATTACATTTTATTAATTCATTGAATCCGAGTGTTCCATCTCAGAGCATACAGTTCAGCCTAAAAACAATTCATATTTTTGGTGGCATGATCAGGGAATAAAAATAAAACAAATTAAAAAAAAAACCACTAGGGTAGTTAGAGAGTCAAAGACTTTTTGTTTAAAGCATTAATAGCTCAACCAAGGATGCAAATGAAGAACATGAAAAATTAATTTAACACCAGAACACAATGGGAAACAACAGAGAAATAGTTTATGTATGGAAAGAGTAATACAGACATTTTTTTCCTATCAGCTGAAGAAAACCGGGAGTCCAATCATACTCTATTATGCTCACAGTGATTTTAATAATTTAAAAAAATGTCTAAGACCTAAATATTCTCTAAACATCTGGAATGGCTAATATCCCTATAATCCAGAAGGTCAGGTTCCACTGCCACGTGGACTTTAACTTTTCCACATACGTCTCTTATCTTTTTAAACTCCTTTTTTCAAGTTGTCATGAAAGGCAAAGGTGGCACTCTTAACATTTAGGCACATATTACAGATATAAGAGGACATATGGTGACCTTCTGTCATCCAGCAGTCAACTAAAGAATGCCCTGGAGGCAAGAAAAAAGTGGTGTGGTGGTTTGAACACAGTAATACCTTCCTAAAAGCTCAATAATTACCAAAACAATGAAATGAAAAGCTATTGAACATTATTGTTGCTGCTGGGTTCAAAAATTACTTTGAACTTACACAGTACAAGTCAATGAACTTGTGAGCCAAAACATTAAATGAAGGTTTGAGCATATAGGCATCTGGTACAGCACTGTTTTCAACTGCAGCCAGTCTCTGCATACTCTGGCTAAACTCCAGGTTTCAAAACTGTGTGTTGTTTGTGTTGATACCCATCACATCTGTTTCTCACATCACTATATACATGTTTAGGACAATAAACACATCCTATAAGCATTACAAGCTGCTATCATTCGCATAAAAATAACTACTGGAAGGTTTTGGTACATTTTCAGGTTGCTGTTAACTTGAACAATGTCTTATAACAGCATGTGGTTGTATTGCAGGCCCAAATAAGATGTTTGAGAACAAAGTACAAGATATTTTCAATTGAAAGAGGAAGAAAAATAAGTTTGGTGTAGTATGGCACTTGTGCTTGCAATCAATAAAAGATATTGCTAAACTTAACACCTCTGAATGAGGAAGAGCAAAACCCTGTATGTTCAGTCCTTCTTTATTAAAAAGCGTTATCATCATCAAAAATACCTCAGAGAGCAAAGAATAATAAAATAGCACATTCAGGCAAATTGTACTGGTGACAATCATTTTCCCTCATCCGTTTTTGTCCCCATTTTTACTTTTCAAAAGCCAAATATTATGCTAGGCAATTTTACTTAAGGAAAGAAGATAAACAAGAGGTTACAAAGACATATTTGCTGGCAATATTGTTGTGACACAGACTGAAAAATGAAAAACCCCCTGTCTCTGGCTTTTTTTTTTTTTTTAAGGCCAAACCTGGAGAGAAGGGACAGCCCTGTTAAAGTAAGAAAATTAAATATACTTCAGTCTTTATTCAGTTTTATTAATTTTTCCCTGTTTCAATGTTAATGCAGTTCAAATATTTTCAGACCAGAGTTGTTCTGCTATAAAAACCCAAAATCTCCACTGCAATGAGAAAAATAAAGTTATCCATTCCAAAAAACTTTAACAGCAAAAAAACATTTGAAATAAGGTTAAATTCACTGTACTGTATTTAAACAGAATGTCTATAATCCTCTGCTGTGCTGCCTCTTGAGGCTGTAGCACACATTTCTCTTCATCCTACACTGCACCGATCTAGTGCAACCTGACATTTTGCAGGAGAAGGTGACTACATAACTTTCTAGGACTCTTATAAATGCTATTGTATCTTCATGTCGTTTCTTGGGCCAAAGAACTGCTTAAAAGTCAGTGTGCCTAATTGTTTTCTTTATCCATCTGGGAAGTGATTCTTGCAGTTGGACACCACCAAGTGTACCACGTAGGCTTTACTCTCTCTCTAAGTTGGTGCTGAAAGCCCACAGAGTATTTGGTTTACAGTTGTATTTTTATTTGAAAAAATAAAACCTGGGAAAATACTATTATACAGTAAATGTGGTACCTTCATATATCATTGCTACATGAGCAGAGATATAAATAAGTCGTTTTATAGATGGTATCAATAGATACTGCTTATCTGTGTAAAAATGAACACAGCCAGTATCAGAATTTCTTCCACTGCACCACATCTAATGCCAATGCTCATTTGAACCATCACAAGGGGTTTTCTTCAAAACAGTGTAAAATCCAACGTGCTAAGAAACAAGTAGTGTAGTGAAAGCAAATGAACTCTTAAAATGCACAGACAATTACTGCTCCAGGCTAAAAGGGAGATCATTGGCCAGATACTTGAAGGGAAGCACACTTTGTGATTATTCACTGAACACTTATTTGACTAGTCAGATGTCTAAAGCTAAGAGTCTCTCAGTCATATCTAAATGTGGATCCAAATTCTGCCTTTACACGGGAAATCAAGCTGGGGAAAAGCTGAACACCTTCATCACACTTGTAATTTCTGCAGGTAACAAACCAACCAGCACACATCTGATTTCACTGTAGTGGGAAAGCATAGAAATATTGCTAAGGAATATATGTGAGTGTACTTTCCCATTCCAATTCAAAAACTTTATAATGTGCTGAATACTTGTGTAGGCCTTAACTTACTACGTGGGAAGGGGGGAGTTGTTTGTTTCCTTGTTTGTTTTGGGGGTTTTTTGTCATTGGTAGGGTTGACCTACTTTAATGGCACCTTCATCTGGGTTTAATGTACAGTTGTGTTTAAGAATTCTTAGCTCTCACGCAAATATTCCTCTCAAGCAACACATAGATAGAATTTTCTACTGTTAAACACAAAAAAAGGTCACAGAGTGCAAAATACAACATGTATACAGTTAATTTCTGCAACAATTCACCTTCATTGGAGGTGAGGGATTCGCAAGAACTGTACATCAATAGTGTCACAAAACAGAAAAAAAAGTAGATTATTTTTAAATTATCTTTACATGTGTTATGATGAGTTAACGTTTTCTAACTACAAGCAGAGTCATCTCAAATAGTCACATCAAGTGTGTTGTCTATCAGAAGTATTTTATGGGAAGGGAAATGTGCCGTGGATCTCCCTACCATGGAATTTATCTGAAAGTAGCTACTTGATTCAGATGATATGTGAGTTTTCATTAAAGTCTTCAAGAGCAAATAAATTTTCTGAAACCTAGAATTCCAGGCTCTGAAATTCAAGGGTGTATTGAAATTAATTAGATCAGCTTGAAGTGAAAGGAGATGACTGGTAGCAATTAGCAGATATTTCTGGTAGCACAAGACACAGCAAGAATTGTACTTTGTAATTAACATTTTTGAGGGTTTTTTCTTGGATTATTTCCCACCAGCACAGCTTTCTCATAAATCTGAAACCAATTTGCAAATGTCACTAATTTAAAAACATACTTTTATTACAATGACATTTTTACTATGAAAAATTACAATGAAAAATACTGGCACCACCATAGTTTCATTCACTATCTGTATAGAACACTGTCTTCATTACAAATTTATTTCCTCTGCTTCTCAAGTGCTCTTTGATTTTTGTTTTAGAATGTGTTTCTAAAGCTGTTTTATAGTGAAAAAAGCAAATCTAAATCTTGTTAAAGATATACAGATGATACAGGTCAGGTATTGAAATATATTGTAACTACACGCTACTGTATGTTGTGTAAAACTATTTTCTGTAACACTTTGATTGCATTAGGTGAAATTATTTTAGACACTTGGAGATGTTCACACAGAATTTGACTGATTTTTCCAACAATAAAGAGTTGGAATCTTTGTGAAAAAAAAAAAGGCACCACCATGTAGAATTATAATAGGATTAATAGAAGTTTCAAGAGCTTAAACATACATATTGTAATAGCATATAGCATTATTTTGAGACAGTAGAAATACAGCCTAACAGTGAACCTCATGTTCTCTGCCCTAGAATTCCAGTGCTGGAGATTTTTCTTACAATCATGTTTTCAGCTAAGCAATGTTTTACATTGAACAAGTTGAGTTCAGATTTTTGTTTCTAAGCTGTAGTTGTGAAAGAAGTGCATGTGTTAATTTTGAAGTCCTTTGTCTACATCCTTCCTGATGGCCTCCACAGGCATATATTCCTCCAAAGGGGTACTGCAAAGAAAGTTACTGTTAATTTAAGAATAACTTTGTGATGTTGGGGAAGTTTTTAATTTCATTCTCTTCTCAAACAGATGATCACAAACTTGCAAGGTCACAAAATAAGTTGAGAATATTGCCAACTCTTAGTTGATTGCAGGCAGGAGCAGCTCAGGTTTCCTGGAATCATCAGCAATTCAGTTTCTCAAACAATGCGAGGATGGTGGAAAGTGAGGCTGGGCTTTAATTACTGGTTTGAGCATTTATGCTATGAAGAAAATGTCTGTTTAGTTAGTGACTGCAATTATGGAAGGAGGAAGAGAAAGAAGAGAATGGAAGATGCTCCTCTCAGTACAAGGAGCTAATAGGAGAATGAGAACAGATGATAAGAAGTAAATCCATCAGCATCCTGCCTCCAGAGGAGCTGAGATGCTGCCAACTCACAAGGTTGTTAACTCATGAGCCAAAACCATCACTGTGTTCTCAAAGACTTTAAGAAACCTGAAACGGTGTGTGTAAGAGTCACCTTCCAACTGTTTCTCATTAAGGAAGGGGACAATTATACCTTATTAAGGAAGGTTTCTTCATAACATATGACATGATGTGTACGTTTTGGTGAGGCCTGTCATAAATGCTTCTTGCATTATGATTATTTCACCAATGTTTGTAATTTTACTAAGCTACAAGTAGAAGTCAGCTGGCTCTTGGTTTTCACTATTGACAGTATTAAGCATACACTTTATCAAAGAGTGAAAATAATGTATGCAATGAACAATGAGTTTCTACTAAAAATACAATTCTTACTTGCTGTTTCTCTGTTATTACTTTCCCAAACTGCAAACAACATCAGTCATTGAAGACAAACTGCTGTGCTATGACAGAAAATATATGCTTGCCTTACAGTCATGTTTTTCTTCTTTTATAATGGACATTATTCATAATGGAAATAATAAATCTTAATGACTAGTTTCAAGAAATTTTGGCATTAGACAAGTTCATATTTTATTCAATGTTTTAAGAATTGTTTTCAGAAAAAAATAGTATAGTAAATCAGACCTCAAGAAGACTATTCATCCATACAGACACACAAGCTGTTCAGAGATGATCGTTGTGACCATGAAGTTTGATCTCATGTATACCACAGGCTGCTGAATTTTTCCATTACCAAATTATGAACTGAAAGTAGTGAATATCTCCAACTATATGGTTTAAGAAAGCCAGTTATAAAATGGTCTGGTATATTTTTGGTTGGCTTTTTTTTTTTTTGTTGGGTCGGTTGGTTTGGTTTGTTTGTTTGTTTTTAATTTTGAAACTAGACTATTTCATTCATGGCATTGTTATTATTCATGGACTGGGATACCACTATTGCCCTTCCCCCTTTTCTAAACCATTAACAATTATAGCTATAATGTTGAAATGGAAGGTTTTATCTGTTACAAAGAGGACTATCTAGTAGAAAGAATATAGGACTATTCTGTAGAAGGCTTGTTGGTAGAATTTACTTATTGTTAGGACTGTACATAGTATTTTTGAAGTCAATAAAATTATAGAGATCATATAGAGTGTATAGATTTTTTTCCACAAAGGGCTTTTTAACTCGAAGTGTTAATCCTTCTCTTCTTCTTTTGCCCATTATTGAGACTATAAGTGCAAGACTGAAAATTCTATTTTTCTCATGAAAAGAACAACATTGACAGGGATAAATTAATATATTTCTTGGTGTATTGAACTATTAACAGAAAATAAAAACATGAATCATATAATAATGTAATAGGCCAGTATTATGTTCTCAAGCAACATGAGGAAAATTGATGACTGGACTCTGGAGAAAGACTTTCTTAAAATTAGGGAAATGTTAATAATCAATGAGAGAGGAAAGGATGAAATACCAAAAGAACAACTCTCACATGTGCCTGACCCCTTGAACATATTCACATCCTTAAAATTGCCTTGGGTGCCTCAAAACAGAATTAACAAGAGTGAACACAGAGTTGCTAAACCTAACACACAAGTACAGGTGGATGTTAAACCAAATTCCATTTCAGGATAGTTATTCAGAGAAATCTTTTTAAACCTAGGCTTCAGAACTGGAATTTGCTGCATCTGGCATGGGCACAAATGGTTTTTAGTTCAAAGATTGTCAGTTATATGTATAAACATTTCCCTTTTAATCAAACAATTTTATGGTTAAAGCATTTAGAAGTCATTTGGAAATCACAGTTCAATTCTTTTCTCTAAGAGGATTTAAAACCTTTTGCCTTATACAAACAGGCTGGGCACTGGGGATGAGATGACCTGGCTCATGCTCCTGAAACTCTTCCATGTTCCATTAAATGTCTGCTCATGCAGGAATGGTGCTGCCAAGATTAACAAGGTGCTCATCAGAGAAAGCAGACTGCTGATCCTATCCAACAACACAGCATACCTAAGAATAATTTTCACAGAGTATTATTGAAGTAGATTTCCTGAATATCCACTTGGTAAGTAGTATGCAATCAGTGAAAGAAAACCTGCAGATTTGAATTTGTATGAAATATTTCCAGGAATGGGCCACCCATCCTCCTTTCTTCCCCTCATGCTTTTAAAAATATTTGCATTATATTCCCAATAACAGAAACAACTGTAAGTATAACCCCATGTGATTCTTGTCACTATGATATAGGTTTGTTTTGTGCAATGGTTTTTGTCAGCATGAGTGAAGAAAGATTAATTGAATGCACACTAGCATGTTAGCAGTGGTACATTATGGTGCATTGGTGTAGTTAATGAGACGTTTACATCCCAGCTTTTTCAACTCTGCTTACATGGTGGTAGAAGAAAATATTTCTTGTCTGATGTAAGTCAAGAGAAGCAGCTATAAGATAAAAATTACAGTGTGATCCTGAAAGAAAGGAATTATCAATAGGATGACCTCTTTATTGTAATCTACACTGAAATGGAGATATTCTCATAATTTGTTAATGAAATTTAAGAAATAAAAAATAACGTATTAAAGAAAAATAACATTTAAAAGAAAACATTTGCTTTGACTGTTCTGCTGAATGTTTATTATTTTCATTATATATGTGAATAAATTCAATTCCAATTTGAATAACTATTGTCTTTGGAAAAAGTTATATTTATAAATTACACCTAATAATTGAGTCCATGAAGGTGCTTTCAAAAGAATTTAGCTCTTGTGTAAATGCAAAAGCACACCAAGTTTAAAATAAATAGAATTTTTTAGAATATTCACATCTTTAGCCAAAACAAAGATTGATACTGATGCTGAGAAAGACAAGCAGTTATTATAACAGTACAGAAGTGGAATAGGAGGAAGAATCAAACTTTCAAATTGAATTTTACTGTCTGCCCTGTAGATTGCTTTATCTTTTTAGCCATTTATGTCTCTGTAGCCAATGTCTGGAAGTATTCCAATACCTGAATGAGGATCAGAGTTCCAAAAAGAAATAAAATGCTTGAGAAAACAATTGGAACACAGTTCACTACTTAGAATATATGAAATTGTTCACAATTCCTTTCTCATTTTTTGCCAGTTAATAAAGCAGACTAATAATTTAAAAACACATTGCCCCTGAACACTTATTCATCATGAACACTATTTGATGAAAAAAGATGATTAATAATATAAATTTACCTTTCTGTGAAAATTAATCTGCTGTGGGTTGGAAACACTTACACAATGAGCACCTCTGTATGTGAAACTGATAATTCAAGACCACTTGCATGTATCCCTCTGTAAAACATGATTGACCAAATCCTTCCTTGCTTCACTCCAGTGATCTCTCACTTGATGGAAATTCTTCTGCTGAATCTAGCAGAAAATATTTGCCTACAGCTTGTTGTGTAAGCAGGTCTTCCATCTATTTACAAGACATTTATAAGCTATGAAAGCATAACATAAAATACCTCTTGTATTGATGAGTTATACATCTGCACAGGTAATTGATTTTTAGTCCAAATATCAATGAACATCACAACTATAAGTAAAATCTTAATTTCAAGTAGAAACATATATTAAACTGCCAACTTTTACAAAGACCACCATATCATTGTTACTTTGTGGAAATATAGTCTTGTGAAAACTAGTGAAAAAGTTCTCTCCCTTTTTGTCACAAAAGGAGCATAGTTCACATAAATGTGCTGCTTGTTAGCAAGTTGTTAATACCGACTAAGCAAGGTAATGACACAGCTTCATTTGCAAATGCATTTTCAGCAGTATATCTGTATCTCCTGAATATGAGACCTCTGTGGCAGATTTGAAATATTGCTGTATTAAACAAAAGTCCTTCAATGTTTGATGATACCTAAAGCTTTCAGGACTGCAGAGACTCATTCTCATGAAGAACTCTGGAAAATAAAGATTAATTTTGAAAACGGAGATCATACAACCGCTCCCTTGAATCAACAAATAAAACAGCAAGATAGTCAGCAGGCAGCCATATCACTCTTGGTTTTTATCACCAGAAGAGCAGAGGGAGCCTGAGGGATTAATGGCTGATCACATAGGGTTTTACAGAACAGCAGGGAATTTCACCCAGTTTTATGTTTAACAGGAAAATATTTTGTAGTTCAGCAACCTCCTTGCTTAACTCAGAGCTGACTTTTCCATGTCACAATGACTGCAAGTGCTGGAATTGAAAGATCAGAAGAAACTTGATGCCAAAAGTACATGCACAAAATTCCATATGATTTGGTTACTGTGGGTGTTTTGGGTTTGTTTCTTTTTATAAACATCAGCTATGGATAAAAAGCCTTGGTTCATGGAATGGCATTTTAGAAAACACTTGTGTGACCTCCAGTATTGAGGGTTTTTGCATGGAAACTGGCATCAATGCCAATCTGCTCACATTCTCAACCCTCTGAAACAGACAAATGCATCCTAAGTATCCCCACCTGAGCAAAAAAAAATCTTCCACTGTTTTTCCAGGAGCCACAAGTTAAAAGAGAAAAACCCCTACCTTATAACCCCTGTTTAAGCTCTACCTTTGTAAGCCCTTGTTATCCTTTCAGTCAGTTGTTTGTGAACACAAAAACCAGCTTTGTAGTAATGATATCTACGTTTCAGTTAAGTAGAGATTATAAACAAGTGAAGGATGTAAAAGTTATTAGTTTGGGGCTTTTTTTAATTAAATCCCCAAGACTTAGGCTTACTGAGTTGATCTATTCCAGGTGAAAAATAATCCTAATAATTTTTCATTTAGTGGATCTGAAGTGAACATCTGAAGGATGCTTTAGCTCTAATCCTTACATAACTGAAGATTCTATTTTTCTTTCTCTATTTGTTTTATTATAGGTATAACAGAAATTATCATCAGTACATTCTGTAGTACTTGGGAAGAGCTCTGTTCCTTATGGAAATCCCTATGATCAATTTTTAACAGGAAAAGAGAGAAGAAAGGAAGAGAAAACCACTGTCAAGTGGAATTAACAGGTGTGTAAAGATTCAATGAAGAGCTGTCTTTCAAAACTGGCTTTGAGACATTCCAAATTTGCATCAATTCTGTTTCTACTCTGAAAAAATGTCACATACCAATTTCTAATAAGCCATGCTTAAATGCAGTACGTTCTTGGAAGAATAAGATTTTTGAGTATTGTAACAAATGGACAAAATAAGGATCACATGAAACAAACAGATAAGAAACACTAGAAATTGCTTTAAGGAGTCGTTACGGCCCTGACATATGTAGTCTGAAGTTTATAATTTTCCATAAAATACGGTTCATTTGTTTAAAGTCGAAAGAGAAGACTTAAATATGGAAATGTAAAAACCATTAACACACAACAAAATTAAAGTAATTATAAACACAAAAATTAGTACACACTTTCTGTCTTTAATGCATTACAGCTCTCTTGTCTTCTTTTGTCATAATACACCCTAGACAAAATATTAGCTTAATTTTGAATTTACTGGTTTGAAAATTTTTCATCGGGATCTTTTAACCTGTTAAACAGAAATTTATGTTGAATTATCACTGCTGTCCCGAAACCACTTTTTTAGCAAACTCCAAGGCAGTAAGTGACTTCCAAAAATTTATGTGAGTGTGTTTAACCATACCAGCAGCATAGGCTGTGCTCTCTCTGTAGGAGTCTCTGTTCCACCATGCCGCGAATTGTAAAGTGAAGCCAAAGTGCATCATCTTAATGGAGAGGAAAGGTGATCACGTGCTAATACTTTCCCCTTTCTCACTCTGTTACCATCAACAGCCCTCTTGTAAAAGAGGAAGGAACTGAAGTCAACAGTGTAAGATGAGCTTATTCATACCTCTATGTGACAGAGTCCCGTGAATAATTCATGTATCAGACACAGATCTCGGAGATGTTAATCTTTCATAGAGCAGCAGTCAGAGCCCACATGGAGACTGCAATCACCATCTCCTGAGCCACATGGCTCAGCTGCCCTACTGAAACCACAGAAAACAGGCTAGGACCTGGCTTTGCTGCCAGTGTTTCCTTGGCACGGGAAGGTGAAGAGGCCTGAGAGCTGCATTTAGACAAATACACCTCTCAGTTTTGGCTCACGTGCCACACAACCTGCCTTCTCTGTTCATGGCCAGTGGAGATGCCATGTGGCCTCCCTTCTTCCATCACAATGAGCCAGTTGCTTATGGTAAATCATATAAAGATAGTTAAAAATCAATTGTCGGCTTCACTCTTAAAAATATTACTGAATGAATGAAGCTGAAGTTCAAGTTAACACTGTGTCTGGCCCTGGACCTTTATGGGGAAACTTTCCAGCTTTCTTGTATTTTCTACTGGAAAAGAAGAAAATACACCTATAGTAATTCAGTGGAACAAATAACATTCTAAATGAATATTTCCCATAAAAATATACCTCCTCCTCTGTCTTTTTTTTTTTCCCAGTTGTTAACAATCATATAATGAAAGGAATTGCCAGGTTTAAGGAACTGTGAAAATACACTATGTATTGTCACTCTTTAAGGAAAGAATTTTCAGGAAGCAAGTAATCTAAAAATCAGTAATAGCTCAATGCTACCCAATACTTATATTAATTTAGTGTTGCTATATAATTATTATGTGGATATTTAATTCCACATCACATGAATAATTTTCCAAGAAAATATTTTTCATAGTTGCACATCGTGATGCAAAAAGCACATAATTAGTATTCAATAAGGGCAAGTTTCCAGGATGCAATGCTTGTATTTAAGAGGCAAATAGGTAAGATCATTAGACTTCTGGCCTTGAAGAAAAATAGAGAATAAACAATTCTTCAGTTATTCTTGCAGTCATTCTTATATGACAAGATTCTATTGAATTCTTTTATGACACAGGGATATTACAGTCATATTAATTTAAAAAAAAACCCAACCTGAAGGAACTATGACAACTATTTAAAATTGTTGCAATTATATGATTATTTTTTGGTGCAAAATTATAAGTCTTTATACAAAAAAGTGATGAAAAAGATGGGAGGAAAAAAAAAAGGAAGTGTGAAAAGACTCTAACTGGATAGAAAAAAAATTAAATTGGGTGACTATGAGAGTACTGGCTTAATGAAGTACAGCAAGCTTACAATTATCTCTTACTAATAAGACTACCTTGATTTGTTATCAAAACAGTGTAGTATTTCTCTGCTTAAGTTCAGAAATACAATGTTACTGCAGGAAAGTGACCTTTATAAAGCAGGCAAATGTTGGGAATGGCATGGAATTATCCTTTTCTATAGCACTCATCTCTTCCCTAAATTTAAAAATCTCATCTTCACTTAAACAAATCTATTAAAGGATTTTCCTTGAAGTCATCCCCACTGAACACAATCAGAAACCGAACTGGAAACTATATAATTAAAAGACTCTTAATCAGACCCCTTCATGATGAAATCAGAGGACTAAACACACATTAGCTAATCCTTACCAAAGTGCACACTGGAGCGTAAGATCTAAAAATCACACCTTTTTCTTGTTGTCCCTGCATTTTGGAAAACTGCTGCAACTCTTGAAACAACTTTTCATGAATATATATCCTGGAGTGTTATTAGATTAACATTTACATCTTGTGAAGCTGCGGACCTTCATGCATCCTTCTCACTTGAAAAGATTCCCACTGACTTCTGCTTTTACTCTTGCTTTCACTCATGTGACACTGAAATTAAACAAACAAAAAAAAAGTAAGATACATGTTGAAAGGTATCAAAAATTACTAAAGTGCAAAGATGATGACTCTTTCTCTATTTATTTAAAAAAAATTAAAAAGAAAGAAAAGCTTGCATCAAATATTTTCACCTTGAATGACTTCATCTTCCACTTAGTGTCAAAGAAGAATTAAAATCTATTAATAAGAACATAATTGTTTAGACAAAGCTGCTTAACTAAAGCAGTCTGAAAAACAATTCTTATTTTGAAGAATAAAAAACTAGAGCCATTGTTACTCATTTTAATAAATCATCAGGATTAGTAGCACATTTTTAAAACTCGTCCTTTTCTCACAAAATCTGTAAACCTACAAAAACACAGGGTCAATCTGCAACCTAGAAAACAGATATACAGTCCCTGTTGTTTAGATTCAGTAAGTTTAATTTTAAGGTAACATATAGGTCATAGGTCTTGCTGCCAAGAAGGTTTCTGGGGCATAGTGGATATACTGCCTGATGCCTGAGTAGTGCCACAGACTCTGGAGCCTGAAGAGCACTTCCCTTGCAGCACTTGAAGCATGCAGTGACCTGCCTTATAGATGGTGCCTTAATTTCAGCAGAAAAGGTGCTCAATAGACCCTACCTGAGGTCCCAACAGATATAATTTGTATACAGCAACTTTCAGCGGTACTTTAAATCTGACTTCCAGTTATTTATAACTCCTTCCATGGTTCTGTGTGCTAACAAATGCTCTTCACAGAAATACTACACAAATATCAGGGGCAGGCAGAAAAGGTTTTCTAAAAGTCATGGCTTTATGCATCAGTACGTGGAATACATTAATTTTTACATTTGATGGCAGAGTCACTTCATTGACTTCATAAAGGGCTGGGATTAACTATCAGAATCTGATATGGAGTCCATAATTCAGAGAAACAAATTATGCCAGTCTTGATAATCACTGCTTGATCCATTAGCACAAATCTGTCACAGGGTATCACCAGCTAAGAAATAAAAGAAATAAAATTAAAGAGAGAAAAATTAAAATAACTAAACACAGAGAAATTATTAGCAGGATAGCATTACCTGTAGTATGCTTTCACAAGATTAATCGTAGAAGTGGAGGAACAGGAAGAGGGCTATGGAAGAAATGTAGACAATATTGTTTAACAAGTATGAGAAGAAAACTGGAGCTCTGATGGCAGTTACAAATTAATAATTCTGAAGGCAATGGCAAAGAGATTTCCCTCCTGGTTTGTAAGGGCAGACACCACTAATGTGCCCTCAGTTCATCTATTAGTTTCCTTTTCTTTTCTTCTAAAAGCCATTCAAATCTGTGGGGCAAATTCCATTCCTGTTTATTTTTTTTCAGCACTTTTGGAGTGGTTAGGAATGGGGGTCATGGCTATTCTCCTGGGTTTTTTCCCCTCCTATTTTCAACTCTAATTCCTTAATGTAAAAATATTAAACACCAATTTGTTTTCCAGCATGAGAAGTATGCAGGGAAATTAATATACTCATTAAACTTCTTAATTTAATGATGGACGAATAGAACCCTGGATGATCACAAGAGTAATAGTCCTTGCAAGATTACTGTGGAGCGAAATAGGCAGGGACAATTAAAGCATGCAGGGGATTTTATAAAAGAAATGGAATGACTGAACTTCTAAGTTTTATCACACACTTTTCAGATCAGAAAAGTGAAGCTGACTTTGAAATTATATGACAATTATCAAAATCTAACTTTCTAGCTTTATGGCAATAGATGATATATAAATATTTACACAGACATATTTATAGATAGAACTTGGCACAAACATTGTATTCAATAACACTTTTCTGCAAAGCTACCATGAATATATCCACATTTATTGATAAGATAAAATATCTCCATTTATATATATAAAAATATGCATTTATAGACATATATATAAATAATATATTTAGAGCATTAAATAATGTAACATTACTATATATTCTATTGGGTTTTGATTAATAAATAATAAAAACAGATTGAGCCTTCTAATGTGCTCAAAATCCACAAAAATATGCAAAAAATAACATATCCATAATAAAAGTACTGAGATAAAAACAATCTGAAATGGTAACTTGACATTTTTATTTATTCTGTTAATTTATGTCTCTGTAAGGGAGACATTATTCTAACTTGCAGTTTTGCATGTTTCAGAAGTGATTTCTAGTAAGACCTCAAAAACTTTTTTTAACCAAAAATTAAAATGCATGCATCCAAAAGCAACTATAATCAAGCCACCATGGTCATAACATTTCCTGCTCAAGCTTTATTTCATTACAGTAAATTGTTATGCTGAAATCAGTGTTTCATATAATCAAGTAATTTAATTTAGAATCCAGAAGGAAAAAAAATATAGGAAGAAATAGGCAGAATTGGTGGACCTCAGGTCAATATTTCCAAACAGTTTACCTGAAAAGCAATTTCATATGGATGCAACTTCAGGTTTTATTCTCCCTAGAACAGAGGATTGGTTTTTAAAGTGTTCATTTCCTTTATAAGTGGAATATTACGGTCCAGCCATACACCTTCTGAGCTCACTTTCCACAGAGTAGTGATTCAATTGAACTGCTACTGTATGTTTGGATGCCAAATGTATAATAGTAGAATTTATGTCTTGATGACAAGATTGTTTTTACTCGAAATTTTTATTTATGGTTTTGGATTTCTTGGTTATGGGGATTTTGCCAATATTATAAACCTCAAAAAGTTTCATAGAGCTCCATAAAATGTCTTTTATGACCACCCTAAAAAAATAAAAAGTAACAAACAAAAGAAATCATGTTTTGGAATAAAACAAGAAGAGAGTTACTTAATACAAGAAATGGGCAGATTAATTAATTATCATGCATCAGATCATTTTGTCAAAAAAACATTGACCAGATTCAGAAATATAGTCAACCCATACAGGTCTGCAGTGAACACACTCGGGTCATGCAGTAAACAGCATGATATCAGTGTGCACCAACTCTGAAGTTACTACCTTTTCAGTTAACATGATTTGTATAAAAGAAAATGTTGCTCTTGCCTAATTGCAGTCCCTTCTGCTCCCTAGATGTTCTCTGTAGTCTTAGTTGCTTGGTTGTTCATCCTATACCTGCAGTACCAAAAAGCTTTTCACTAAATAAGGCTATCTTGTAAACTAACTTTGTCCTTATCACTGGCCAGAGAACACAACTTCCGTCCTGGATATCCCTATTTATTACCCAATCCACAAACACCATAAATCCTTACCAGTCACTGGACGTGAAAAGACCAGTTTTAAACACCCTACTAAGAAGACCTCATGGAATGTCTTCTTAGGCAAGTATCTTAATTAAAGAACATGTCAGAACAAAGACTTTTATTAGCTCAAAACATGTTGTAGTTCTTAATGTGCTTTTGTAGTGTCTTTTGAAACAATGTTGCCCTCTAGCTCTCGAGGAGTGAAAAATGAAACAGACTAATTTTGAAAACACATTATATGACTCGGAAAAGGCCAATCCAACTTGGAACTTTTCTGTATATTTCTTATTCAGCTGAAATCCTTGGCCTCACTGGGAGTTTTTATCTCTAGCAGAATCAGCATTTCAGTTACAGCCCCAGAGGCTGATGAATGAAATAAATTGAATTATTTAAGTCTTAACAAAAACAAAAGATATATTATAAAATGGTGTCTGCCTTCACTACTTCTTTAATGGCATTTTTTCTTCTAAAAGATGGTATTTCAACTATGAGGTAAATACATGCTGGGTTGTATCCCATGGTATGAAAACTCAAGTTATGAAGTACCTAAAGGACTTAAATATTTAAAAATTCAATTCCTTCATAAGTACCTTTGAATTTCAATGGATTCTAATTATAATCAAAAAGGATGCTTCACTGGAAATAACAAATAATAATAACAGAAGTTGTTAGAGTAATATTCTACTTCCAAGGGGAAAATACTGTCCTTCACAAACTGAGCAAAAGCATCACTTAAGGGATAAAATTGTTGTAGTTCTCTTTGTAGAAATAACGGACCAAGTAACAAAGTTTTCCTGCTTCTAATTCACATTCCTGAATTCAAGAATAGTGTGAATATAAGAATGAGAATTACCTACACCTCTTTTTGGTTCCCACTCAATATTTGAACCCAGTTGAAAGCAGAACAGTTTTTATTTGGAGCATTTTCTGTCTCATCCCTGGATACCTCCTCAGAAAATCATTATTACTGATGACTAAGAAATCTCTTCTTGAACAGATTTAAGAGCTTGTTCTGAAGAGTATTTAGGACAGCAAGATCTCAAAGGCCTATGAGATCAGCCACTTGTTCCAGTTATTTTCCGGAAGGCAGTTGTACTACAGTGACTGACTCTCTGTGATTCAGAGAGCAGAAGAGGAAAGGAGACCTGTTTTTGAGTAGGCACTGCAGTGCTGGTGGTTCAGGGTAATCTCTTTCCTGTGAGGAGTAGTGAGATCATGATGGCAGAGAATTTATCTCTTCCCTGTCTATACAGCTTCTTGAGAACAAGCCTCCAGAACAACTACTATTCTTTATGGAAAGTTGATTTTTCTTGTTAGGATTTGGCTAAATATACAAACATAAAATTTCCAGAGTATGAACTTAATAACTTGAAGACATCAGTGAGCTCAGATTTAAACTAAGTCAGCAGAAGTTACTGGGAGAGTCACTAGATAAATTACAAGTTGCTCTAGTATGAAATCTGAAAAGAGTCTGAGTTTTGAGTTTAATTGCGTTGTGCTGCAAATGGCAAAGACTTTCTCATCATCTCATTTGTTACAAGTATTTATTGTTGTCGAGGATAAAGAAAATTAAAAACACACTTCAGTAGGCTATTAAAATATATATTTTTAACAGTGTTTAAAACAGAATAAAAAAATCTTAATGCCTATATTTATTGCCAGATGGGAAGAGCACATTCCATTAGGCTGTAATCTTGTCATGTCAGCTTATTCCTCTTATTAAGTGAGAAAAACTTCCTGCTCCATTGGTCTTTAAAAGAAAAATAAAAGTAACAAAGCTGTAATATTAAAATCATACTGCAAATGTACATTCTTAGGTAACTTGCAGAGGTAAAATACTTTTTACTTGTTCCTGTGTGAGAGTATGTGTATTTTGGAAGTACAAATAAAAATTATTTGCCTATCAAAGCCAGACTGATAAAGGACTGATAAAGTTTTGACTGACTTCACTTTGTTTTGAGGGTGGACTTTGGTATTTTTTTATTAATCCATATAATTTTACTTTTTAAAGCTAAACATCTTTAGACATTTTCCTGGCTTCTGTAAATTTCTAATGTCAGTATTAGCATGAGAGCAGCTGTGAAGTATATTACAATAGTTTGTTAAGTATAATTTGTTTATAAGAGAATAAAAAGGGAGGGTTTGTTTTAAGGCAATTCTTTCTTTCAAATGTAAAAAAAGGTAATGCTGAAAAGCTATTATTTTTTTAAATTATCCAGAATACTAATTAAGGCCTTCATTATAATAACTTCAGGCCATAATTTTAATTTTCTCTAAGCACTGTCTTTACTCACAGACTTGATCTCTGCAATAGTTTAATGTCTCAATTGCCTTCCTATAGATTTGCCTTCCTTTATGGCTCCAAAAGATTATTTCTCTTATTTATTTGCACACAAGAGTTTTCTCCTTGTCCCTGGGTACCTTAACATATCTAGGATTTACATTTCTAACATCTTACTCATCCAAGTAAGGAAATGCAAGAAAATATGAGGCTGGTTTTTGGTTTGTTTTTTTCCCCATAATTGCTGCTCAGATTTATGTAAATTGATATCTCTATATATTTATTCATTGAGCATCTGGGAAAAGCAAAGGAAATCTGTTAACTGTTATAAAATAAGACATTTTTCTCTTTATTTTGTCTCCTCAACATCATATACTTCGGAAAACCTTCAAAGTTTGCTGTAGGCTAGTAAAACTATACATAGATGTTCTTTTCCCAGTAAAATAGAATAAAGCAGCAAAGAAAATCTACCAGAACAGATCTTGTTTACAAAGAATGGAAAAAAAATATTGCAGTTAAAGCAACAGGCTTTAAAGAGAGACCAAGTAATTCAATAGTAGCAAAAGTGATGAGAGAAAAAATAAACCACCAACCACCCAACAAAAGCCTAACAAAAAAAAAAAAAAAAAGAAGAAGAAGAAAAAACCCCCACCACTTTCCTGTAAAGCATGAAGACCCAGGGAGTGGAAATGCAGAACAAACTTTTAAAATATTTATTTTGCAACTGGGGAATAGTGCATCAAATAAAAACACATTCAATAAGAGCCATTTCCTCTCTACAAGAAATAGTATGCTGTTTTCTTTTTTTTCTTGACAATCATCTGTTATTGTTCTGTCAGAGATAATAATACCAAAAAAACTATTGACAAAGTGAAGTCTCAAGGCAAATGTTAGGCAAGTGTATTGCAAAGTTGATTTGTGTGAATAAGTCACCCATCCAGTGTGCGAAAGTGATGCTACACTGTCCTGAGTCACACCATCTCGCTGCCTGCCCAGCTCCTTTTTAAAGGAACAGTTGACAAATAGTGTTAAAATAAACACTATACAGTTCAGAAAGTTTCCACACTAATTTAATTACAGAAACCAAAATAGGAAGCTGGTGCACATAAGAGAAGACTTACTACAAAACTACTTTAAGTTCTAGAGATTGCTTTGCAGTAATATATTCTGATTTTTTCCCTCATATGAAATAACATACAATAAAAATAAATTCAGCAAATGCTGAATTAAAATGTTGCTCAGGTTTTGCAAAAGTAACAATTTTTTTTTTTTAACATTTTGAAATGTATCTCATTTCTGGTACCTTCTTATCCTGTGAGATTAGGTAATTTTCACTTCTTCAGTTGTTCCTTTTATAATATCTCATTGTTATACAATGCAGCAATATTGCAATGACATCTTGGAGACTGGATAAATAAAAATCAAATTGAGAAGAGATACACATTCTCTTTCAACATCTTTGCTTTAATTATAAGCAATCTAGTTTCACAACATTTATATCTTGGAGGGACTTTAAGAGAGCTAAAAGACTGAAAATTTAAAAGACAGTGACCTATAACTCAGTAGCATATCTCAATGTATGCACATATCAATATAGATATTTTTAGCTTACACATTTCTAATTAAATTAAAACCAATCTTTATGAGCATGCATTTTTGAGTTTGCTGATTCTGTTTCTATTTTAAACTTTACCATCAGAGTAATTCCTAGTGGAAAACTTGCAATATGGCATGCAAATTATCCTGAAAACCTACCCAATATAAGTGAGAATTAACTGGCAATAAATCCTTTGTAATCTGGAAAAGAATATTTCTATGATCATGGGGCCTGAAAGTGATATGTCTTTTTTGCTTTCTTATATATTTATATTTGATAGCATAGTATAAGCAAATATTTCCTAAAAGGAAACAAACAGTTAAAAAAAAATCTTAACTGGTTATGAATGACTAATCTATCCCTGTAGAGTTAATATTAATAGCATAATACTGAAGTTATTGAGCACTTTGAAGCCTCATGAAGCTCGTGGAGAGCGTTAATGTTCTGCATCCCTTAGGAACTATAAAATGGAAGTTATTTCTTCCAGTGCATACTTTCACACTAAGAGCCGAAATCAAATATATGCTGTGAAGTTCACATACATTCAGGATGCCAGCACAGAGTCCTGCACTAGGTAAATCTTGCTTAGTGATTCAAAATAAAGATTGAAACAAGGTACCTAAGCGTGCTCTGCTCCAGGTGCTGGTCTCTGCAGAGGATTAATGCCACTCCAATTCTACGAGTGTTTCTGCAGTACTGACTCAGCAAGCTCACTAATGATGCAGAAAAGCTACACTTGTCAAAAAAGACATTGGGTACTGATTTCAGGAAGTCCAATATGGATATACAGTAGCAGACATGCACACACAAACACATCCTGCCTAAGTACTGAGTAAGCCAGGTGCCAGCCTTCTTGAAATCAAAAACAGTTCCAGCTAGCACAACATTAAACTAATAAATTGGAACTTGAGGCTAGGTGTAACTTTTGAACATCTTAGTGAGAAGCGTTCTCCACATTCTACCCCCATTCCCAATCTTCCTCTCACCATTTATTTGGAGAAAAGAGTTTGGATCTAGATTTACAAATTGATAAGGTGGCCCTACTCGTTAGTGTACAGTAATTCAAAGGGTCATCTCAATGTCAGTCATCAGTCCATTTGAATGCTTAAGTTCTTCAAGGCAGAAATACAGTCCTTTTCTCTCCACTTCCTGTCTGAGCTCTCCATGGTTACAGAATTGTAGAATGGCTTGGATTGGAGGAAACCTTAAAGATCATGTAGTTCCAACCCCCTTACCACAGGCAGGGACACCTTCCAACTAGATCAGGTTGCTCAAAGCCCCATCCAGCGTAGCCTTGAATACTTTCAGGGATGGGGCATCCACAGTTCTCTGGGCAGCCTGTTCTAATGCCTTGCCACCCTCACAGGAAAGACTTCCTTCCTGATATCTAACCTAAACCTACTCATTTTCATCTTGAAGCCATTCTTCCTTGTCCTGTTACTACATGCTCTCAGGAAAAGTCCATCTCCAGTTCTCTTGTACCTTTAGGTACTGAAAGAGGTCTCTCTGGAGCCTTACAGATTCAGAAAGCTATATCCATATTATAACATATTTAATTAATCTTGTCTGTAGGGTCAAATGATACCCCAAAACCCATGTTTTCTCTACCAAATCAACATGAAAATCAGAATTAAATTAGGTCTGAAGGAGATAAGATGTAGTTCCTTATTTAAGCCATAGAAGTCAGCTGAAACTTGTTCTTAAGGCTACTAAATTGTGAAAAATGGGACCTAAAAATTTAGCAACATACATAACAGATAAATGAAATGGTCAGAAGTAAGACTATATCCAGGCAAACCAGAATGCAGCTGACAAATCTATATATTTCCTTCGGTTTTTTTATCCAGTATGGTAACAAATACAGTAAATAGTTTGAACTCCCTAGTGGGAATTGCACTCAGATGACAAATTATTTTCACTATGGCAATTATGAAGACCTGCTGTTTCACCCATCATATTATGATTTACTTGAGAGAACATGAAAACAGTTTGTGTGCTGCACACAGACCACCCCTACTTGAAGAGAAAAAATTTAAAAAAGCTTCATTTCTCTGGAGATCTTCACATTTCAAAGAGAATCTTCATATTTCAAACATGCCTGAAGGCAATACAAAGTAACAACTGGATATTTATTCTAGCATACCATTTCAACCACAAAAATAAATTGCTGCTATTTAACTTAATATATTATGGCTACATTTATAGGAGTGTCCGATCCTACTCAACATCCCTAAACCTTTTTTCTACAGATATTTCAGACTCGGTCCTGAATTCCTAATTACCTGGCTAAACCCATAAAACTCCTTTAGATTTAGGACTGTGGCATCTGGCTTATCATCTGAAGCAGCTGATTAAAACATTAACGGCGCCGACTGTATCAGAAGAAAGAAACAATTAAAGCTGAATGCCAGGGTTTTCCAGCATGGTTGTGGACTGCAAAATCTGCCAATGGTGTCAGATATAGCATAAGTGCTACACAACTGCTCACTCCTAGATATCGTCAGTAATTGCACATTCACTGCATGTGTTAAGACAAGAATTGCATGTATTCGTAGTAGGACACAATTATTAAAACAAAACAAAATGTATTCTGAGTGAATCTTCTATTAGGCAACTACACAGTCAAGATTAAATCACTGATACTAAATACTGTAGTTATTTACCTGGGTGTTGATTTAAAACATGGGTATTCTTTTGCAGTCCACAGAACTGTGCATAGGCAAAGAATAAAATTAACTTAAGTATTGACAATTTTGGCTCTTTTTTATTATTGTAAAAAATACCTCTTCAGGACTTTAAAAATGAATAGTAAATAAAAAAAAAAAGTCCTTTCATCTTACTTCAGTATTCCAGGACCAAAATAAATAAGGTGCATCTATCTTCAGCATTGAAGAAGCAAAATCATAACATGAATTCCAAGAAAACTCAGACTGTTCTTCCTTTGTGAATTTCTAGAGCTGTTTCTCATTCCCAGCTAACTTGTTATCTTTCTTTTTTTTTTTCCCCATTTTCATTTAAAGTAATATCATCACATCTGAGAATTTCTCCTTGGCTTATTTTGACTCCCGTGGTAAATTCTTTTTTTTTTCACAAATCCTTCTGCTGATTTAGATATCAATTCCCTCCAGGGGAAGGACTCCTGTCAGATGATTGTTGTTTTTCTCAAAGACACTCTTGATGTGATGTCCTTCAAAGCAGATTCAAGAACATAAATTGATTGCTGTTCATTAACATGCATATTGTCATCTGTAGTCTGTTTTGCTATCATAACTGAAGAGTTCCCCTTTTTTATGGTAGGTTTCCTTTTATTTTAATATTTATTATTTAGTTATTTTTCCCCCAGCTCAGAAATGTGATAGGATAGAGCTTTCTATCTTAGTGATATAATTCTATTGTTTATGAAATACTTTGTACTTTATCTGCTGATAAATATCCGCCATTATCAATTAATTTTCTTAAATTTTATCTGTTGCTTAGTTCTTATCATTTAGTAATTCAGGCTAAATCTGTGGGGAACTTTTACTTTCTGTTCTTAATTTTCCCACATAATGGAAATTGATACTGAATAAAATTGTGATTCAATAAGCAAATAATACCATTTTTTCCCTACTTAGTTATATAGTTCATAGTCCCATATCCTGGTATTCTGAGGAAAGTCTGGCCTTGATAAACCATCAGGAATACAAATAAATGTACACAGAACTGACATCCTTCATTAGCAGAAGAAAAGATCCTACTTTATTTTATAATCTGAGAAAAAGTTATTCTATTCTTTCAGAAAATGTATCATGCTTGCTAAAAAAAACCCCAAAACACTACCTTATTTAATCCAAAGAAGTATGTAAATGTGTTATAGTTTATAGTCAGTGGAGTGTTCATTTTAAAGCTATAAAGAAGATTAAAGACACATAAAATTACAGACGCAGAGATGTAATTCAGAGGCCTTTGAAATCAAGATTCGATGAGGACTTTCTCAGATTTAAATTACATTATTAGCATGTTAAATGATGTTAAAATGTATTGTTAAATGTCATTGTGCATTTATGTTGAGAAAACATGGTTCAAAATACTATTTTCTCCCCATTCCTCTTACAAAAACAAAACAACAAAAAAACAAACAAAAAACCCTTTTGCTCATCTCTGCAGCATTGTGAGGAAGGACAGACAGAACACTAATCATGACAGAGAAATTTGGAGAATTCTGGATTCAACTGCTGTCTGAAACTCAAGTTTGTAAATGTGAAGAAGAGAAGGTGAGGTGCCTCAGGAAAGTGGGTTGGCAAAATACCGAGCTCATTCTAGAAGTGAGGCTCAATTGCAAGCAAAAAGTTCAGGAACTGGGAGATTCACCTGAGGTATCACAAATTAGAGGAAAGAATAGAAATTATAGGATGGAGTCAGGTTAGTCAAGAATGTGGATTGAAGCTACTCTGATTGATATCTGGAAAGCCATTTACTTTCCCTATACATCCTCTAAAACGAAAAATAAACATCTTGATATACCTTGTGATATTACTTTTAGTATTATTCTGAATTTATTATCTTCATTCTTCATCTAGACACATGTCCTACTAGCCTATATTCTGATTTCCTGAAAATGTTTCTTAATAGTATCTATAGCTATCATTTAGGGAAATTAAGTTTTATAGATAGAAAATAATCATGGATGATATTCATCTATTTTAGTTATTCATATTTGGATGTTCCTTTCAGGACTGGATTCATAAAAACTATAAACTGAGTTTTGAAAAATGTGCACTGCAAATTGGTGAGGGAGGCAGAGGAGAATTTCTTTTAAAAGTAATAAAAAATATCAAGATGAAATTCTTCAAGAACAAAGCACAATGTGCTTTGTGACTCAGTGAAAAGCAGGAATCCTTTAGCAATACTAACAGAATTAATATACTAGAAAATACACTTCACCACATGTAAATTTATATTTCTTCCTCTAGATGTTACACATAAAAATATTTTCATTTCCCTGGCATCAGTTTGTGCTCTTATTGTCCTCACTGCTTCCAAAATTTTCATGGCTTACAATCATATCTTATAAACATTGTTATAACTCCTCCGTTCTGCACACAACTAAAACTTTCATTCACTTTGGGAGGAAATCTTACATATCAAAGATTAAAAAAACCCAGATCTTCTTAATCCCTCTTCCAATGTTTTTTACCTCCTTTCTTCTAGATGTCTCTTGAAGGAACATCATCTAGATGTCCCTTAAGCCCAAAGTCAGCTTAAATCCTTTAAGATCTCTTCTGTTCTGCTAGGGTAGAGAGAAATTAAATGCGGCCCACAAATCATTATTTTAAATCCTATTCTTATATTTAACTTTATTTTCTTTGAAACCAAAAGATTTGAAGTGCCTTTCAGCAGAACAAGTCTCCAGATGTTCTTATGATGAAAAACATATTTGTGACATCTTGAAGTGTATATTTATCTAGAGATTGAAATAAAGAAATAAATCTGTGAAAAAGGGTCTATAATCATACCCATTTTCTGTGTTGAGACAGCTAAAGTACATGTGTAATTAGAACCATTCTCCTATTCACTGAGAAATCCTTTTTTTTTTCATGTGATTTACTTTGTAAACCTCTTTTGCATTAAAATCTTTGTAGGATATGATTTCAGAGTCACACATCACCAAGGTTCAGAACAAAGTGCTGTAGCATATAACTCAGGAGTAAAGTTCAAAATAAAGCTTGACATTTTGAAAACTAGTGGTGTGTCAGTTTTATAAATAAAATAATGACTTAATTAAAATGGAAACATTCTCTTGGATTCAGAAAACATAATTCAGGTTTTGTTATGTGAATGAAGGGATAGAAATGGGAAAGTCTAATGATGCCAGCAGAATAACAGCACAGTCAAATCAGTGTTAGGTCAAAATGTTACTCAAACTTGTGCTTCTTTTCCTGTCTTCGATGAAGCTTTCAGCATTGCACCCATGAGCCTGTTTTCCAGCTCCTCATATTAATGAAGTAGATAAGAATGGAAGGTAATGTAGAAATGCAATTAATAGCAAGAAATGCTCATGAAGAGGAAATTGGTGAAGAGACAAAAAAAAAAAGATGAAGATTTGATCTCAATGAAATCCAGTTTTTCTTCTATGACTTCCTATTAAATTCTGCCTCCAGAATAGTCTGTTTATGTTTTTCTACTGGTTTGATTGTATGATGTTGCTCTAATGGAGATGAATAAAGTATCAAGAGGTTAATGAAAATGATGTGAACTATTAAAAGTACATTTTAGTGAGAGTAATCTAGCATAACACAGAAATATGATTCATGAATTATTTTCTTCAGTACTGTAAATGTGAAAGACAATATTAAACTGCTAAAGATGGCAATAAGGATTTTTATTTACTATTATTCATATGAGAAATTGTTTAATAGGTCAGGCAAATTAAAAAACAAAAGTGATTTCTCAGGAACAGTTTTTGTTTGGACCAGTATCCCAGTCCATCCAGCATAGCCAAGTCCTAAATTGCATTAAACGTGGAACTTAATCATAACTCATTAGTAAAAAGAGCACAGAAACACAATTCTGGAAAGCTGATAATGTATATTCATATTCTTTCCCATGTAGGCAATTGTTACATACCTAGAATAATTTTAAGTTATCTTGAAACTAGATTTAAAGCATGAATAAGCACTTCCTAAAGCTTAGCTGGCTCATGTTTCAAATCTAGTTTAGATATTCAATAAAAGACTTTGGTATAAAGTAATCTACTTTTCTCATCCCTGCCAAAGTTGCCACCATTAGGAAATTACCTAAAAACTTTCAGAAAAAGAAGACATTATTCATATTGATATTCATATTCATGCAGCTATACCATTTATTTTGGGTATTCTTAAAAGAGACTGCAGTTTGTAGACACTTAATGTGCTAGTTAAACTCCATCAGAGGAAGAAAACTATCACCAGAAGTTGTTTTAAAAATAAAGCCTGCCTTGAAAAAAAAGAAATGCACATGCCTGTGTGAAATACATAAATACGTATCAACAGCTACCAGGAAAGTTCCCCCATACACACCCCATCAGATTCTCTTTGTACAATCCTCTTCCCTATTACTTAAAACGCTAATGAGGTGAGGCAAGCAGCAGCATCCACATTCCATTGTAGGGTGATAAAAGAGTCTCATCTCAGTCACTAACAGGACTTTTTATGTTAAAATTGCTGAGTCTTTGCAAGCAGAATGAATCATTATTCTCTTAAACTCCAGATGGCTACCTTCCCATTAAGGTATTTTTCTTTATCACTATTATGCCACTACACGTACTGGCAGATAATGACTATTTACCTTGTATCCTTTTTTTTTTTTTTTCAACTTACATTATATGATTTCAACTAGTTCTGCTGATAAAAATCCAAATCAATGTCACCTCAATTAATAGTTATTCTAATGTTTATTCTGTTTAATTTAATCCAAGGAAAAAAGGAAACTAATCATGAAGACTTTTTCTTAAAGAGATAATCTCACCCCTCAAAGTCACGATATTGTTCTCCATGCAGGCAATAGCATAATTATCCCCTCTGATACCTGGTTTCTCTTCCTAGTGCAATTTCTGACCTACTGTCAAGTTTTATTTTATTCTCCTTTTCGTTCATGGGCCAAAAATATGTTGCATGTCGTACTAAGTCATGTGTTATTTTGGATCATGAGCAAAGGCCACCACAAACTGAATGGAAACCATATTGTTCTAGAGGAAGACAACCTTAGCCATCCATGACCACCTCCCAAAAAGTCCATCTGCTCTCAGACTAAGCTCCACAGGTTAATGTGCTGCTATAGTCTCTCTTAAGGGTAAGGCAAAGGGATTAGGCTACATCTCCAGGAAAAAAACAAAATAAAAAAAAAAATTAAACAAATTACAGAGGAAGGTCTTGCAATACTATGTAATAGCACCACCTGGTGACTTCAGTCTTGATGATTGGAGAAAATAACAACCTATATTTTCAGTTGCATACAGATGCTTCTTTTCAAACTACTAATCTTAGCAATCTTTATTTTAAGTAAATAAGCTAATTTTCTCTTGTATCAATTGACTGCAGATATAAACAAGATTGGAATATTATAAAAATCATACAAGAGTTTGTGATAATGAGTGTGTGCTTGTCTTCAAGAACCTTCTACATGCATGTACCTGGGGACAAGACCTTTACAAAAAAAATGGATACTTATGCTTAATGCTATGACATTTTCCCCACTTGATCTTTGAAAAGAATTCAAGTGATTTATCTGACATAAATTAAGTGCACTGAACAGAAGATCAGTAAATAAAAATATATCAAAGCAAGTACCAAGCTTCCACTTATTCCCTTGTGTTCCTTCAAATGACTAAAACTCTGGGATATGTCCTTGTAATGACTTTAACTCACAATTTGCATGCGGAATTTTAAGAAGGTTCAAATAAGAGGAAGAATTGATTTAGTGCAGAAGAGCTTGGCCTTGTTGCTAAAGAAATGGGATGTTATAGGTTAAGTTCAGCAGGACAAGTAGCTTTTATTATCACTTATTTGTATTGCAGTAGCACCTTCACACCAAGCCAAAGACCAGGACATATTGTCCTAGGCTAGCCGTTAGTAAGAAACAAAGCTTGTCCAAATTGCTTTATTAAGTAGGCATTCAGAGATTTAAAATCAAGGCACATATACAGCTCCCATCTTATGCAGATATACCACATAAAAATGCTTTTCTAACACTCTGTTTCTCTCTTAAAAATAAATTTGAAGTAGGCTTTACAAGACAAAAATGTTGAAAATAAATGACTGTAATTAGTAACAGGGAGCTATTCACTACATAAATTCTGTGCTATGCAGAACAGAAATGCAGAATTTCAGAATGACCCTGAACCTTTAGCTGTCAAAATGCACAAAATACTTTTGAAGGTACAAATATTATTGGAAAGTACAAAGTGATATATGAAAGTACAAAATGATGAATGAAAATATCATCAAAACAATGTCTGATTCAGACTATGTCTGGTTCAGACAAGAGAAACATTCATTTTTCTTTATATAAAATAGGAAATATGTAGGATGGTACATGCTTTCTGATTAGGAGAATTCAGAACTTCATTTTTAACAAGATTTAAAAGATTACAGACGGAAAACTTTTTGTACTAGACAACTTCTCCTTAAAATATTGTAAAAAAAATAAAAAGAATAAGATGAAAAAGTTTGTTAAAATCATCTGTGAGCAGCTTTTACAGTATCATGCTCTAGGTTTTCACATTAAACCTCAGCATAGGAATAGGAATGCTGCACAAGGAAATTACATTTTGATTTTTTGAAGAGAAATAGGAATTAGAAATAATGACATCTCTCAACTTCTATGACTATAATGTCTAAAAAACAAGAGGCACTTTTAGGTACAATCTCCTGGTACACTATGTGCAGGGCTTTAGGAAGCACAGGGAAATCTCTCAACATGAAAACAACATTGGGGATATCAGATGAACACTAACAGCAGGAGAGGTTGATATTTAATATATATTACATGTAATGACATCATAATCTAGAAAAATTTATGTCAGAGTGAGGAAAATCAGAAACATAATATGGAAATCCTGAAAACAGAGGCAATCTGCAAGCTCGTACAATTAACTTTTTCCACAGGCAAATATGAGAAGCAACAGCTACTGTGCACGAGATCTATGGTGCAACCACATAATTAGTGCTCACATACCTGAATCTTTTATCCTGCAGTGTGAAAGCACGAGGGATGACCCACTGAGGGAAGTTAGTGCTGGGATCCTCTACAAAGTTCCTTATTCACCACAAAGCATCATGAAACTCTCTGCTGAGAGTCCTCTACTGCTGAAGGCAGGGACTGCTAGCTTTGTAACACAGCTAGACCAGATTTGGATCACAGATGTCTTTTTGCAGGTCTTCTGTGTTGCTCTGAACAGTGGGCTGGTTTGGGAGTCATTACCATCTTTGAAGTTTCTGCTTCTGTAGATACATTACAATATTTCAAATTAAAGTTTTGGATGATAATGTAAATAATGGCGTGACCAGGATGAATGGATCAAAGCAAAAGGCAGCAACTGCAGCTCTTTAGTGAAATGATTAAAAGCTGTCCAAGACTGCTTAACTGCACTGGACTACAGACCCAGAGTTCTCATACTGAATGGCACTTGAAGTCAACAACTGAGGGACAAAGATACTCCATCAGGAAAATCTCGCTTACCTTCCTCTTATGTGGATTTTGTCCAGTTCCAGTGTACAGCAGTAGTATATCTTTACAGAAAACAGAATCTTTATTTGTTTTTAAGAAAGAGGATTGCATTGATTTAGTTGAATGCTACTGATGAAATCAGGAATATTTAACCCTGCTTGATTTCTTGTCAGCTCAAATCACTTCACGAGGATCTCAGAGGCAGGTATGTGGGATCTGGTCTGCTGCTGTACGACCGGCAGGCTCGGCTTGCATCACCTCTCTGTGCTGTGGGACTTATACTGCACCTCCAAGGGCCTCAGAGCAGGATCTCATCCTTTATTCTCTAAGATTGCCAGGATCAAGCAATGGCACAAAAGAAAGAGTCTGGGAATGCATTTTTCATATTACTTATCTTGAGTGATTTTCTGTTAAAAAAATTTACCTCTTTATATCTGTCAAAATAAAATACCAGGCTTAATAAGTACCAAAGCCCTTTGGTATCCAGCTTTATCAAACAAGCTGGAAACTCGGTGTCCCCTTCAAGGAAACAAAAAAAATTCAGGTTCATAAACGTTTGCTCATTGCAGAATATCATTTACTCCAGCTAATAACCTAGAGTGTTTTTGGTCAAGATGATTTAATTTCCAGACTTATGGGGTAGGGTTTTTTTTGTGCTCAGTATAATTTTAGTTCTGAGCTGTAGTTGTGCTTTCACTTTGTGCTTTTTAAGCTAATTGTTTTCTTTTTTTCAAAGCCTGTGAGGAAAACAGAAAACCTGTGAAGTCTTGTTTACCTTCTGAGTATATCTGTGCTTCTTTCATGCATACAACGTTTTCTCAAAATTGCATTGTGAGATTTTGTGGTGGTTTTATTTTACCAACTCAGAATAAACATCAATTAGGACCTGCAAAATCTTCACATCACTCAGGTCCATCACAATGTTTTTTATATAGCTGACAAATTATATTTACCTCGAGACTGTATTTTAGAAATAAGCTAGGTCTTGAAGAGTTCAAAACGTTCCAGTGAATCTCTGGCTTATTCCAGACTACTTTTTCTCACTATGGAAAAATAATTGTTGATTTCTGTTTTTAATTTGACTGGTATCATCTCCCAAAAAGTGGATCATCTATAGATCTTGCGGAGTCTTTCCTTACCCTGCCCTCCAACCCCTAACTGCCATAAACTTCTTAAAGAAGTTCCCACCCAGAAGGATAACAACACTTTGCTGTTCAAGGCCAACCACAACTCTTTGCAATACTAAACAGATCTAAACACTCTAGACAGGCACTTTTTTTTCCTTTTTAAATTTCGCAATCTAATTTCAAAACTGTGGATGTTGGATATTCATGAACTCTTTAGTAATTTCCTCATCTGTCTAGTACAATGAAATATCTTTCTTGGTGTCTTCCATTTGACACTTTCCTGTTTGTATTCCTAAACATTAAATTCAGTGTTAACTACATCTTATTTAAAGATTATATACATATATGTCTTAAATGACTTATTTTTATGATTGTCCTTATCACACAAAAATGACTGCTTATAGTTTTTAAGATATATGACTTGGTGTTTAATATTATTGTTTGATGGTTATATTACCAAAGAATATAGTTCAGCTGGTACATATTTATTTTTGTTTATTGTCCCATCGTTAGGTCTATGATGAATAAACGTTACATGTAATTAATTTTATAATTTTTTTTTTAAATCAGTGTGGAAGATGCATATAATGGCGCTAAGAACAGACTGTTGAAGAATATAATTTGAAACACATTGTTGGAGGAATATTTCCTGTAATAATATTGGTTTACTGATATTCTATAGAAGTATTTTTTTTTAAATCAAAATATCATGCAAGAGTAACAGAAATCTCAAATGGTTTGCAGAAGTCAATATCAACATTTGCATCTGCCAGCATATGAGAGCATCAAAAAATCCAAATGAATGTGTTAAATAGAACTTAGGTCTCCAAACCATAACAGGTATTAATTTTATATTCTATTTTTTTTTACTTATTGCATCTAAAATGAGATGTTGTCTAACAACTCAAGCTGTCTGTTCAATCTTTATCAAGTTAATCCTGTTCAAGCTTTTCTAGTGTATATTAGCACAACAGAGCTTTTGATTGCTCCTCTGGCATTTGCCTCAGCGTTTCAAGCTTTGATATATATCTAAATGATGTTTAATGGTTTTAATCCACTTGGGAACAGTTTGCCCACTTCCAAAGATTTAAGATGATAAGATTAAGTTGTTTGAACTTCTTTCAAGTTACTAATGGAATACAATGAATACAGAACTTGACTGGAAAATAACAGTTGTAAATTTGAAATCCAACTTAAGTGTGAAGAAAAGGCCAATGATCTCAATGAGTTTCAGACAGGATATGAACCAGCCTATGATATGCACTTTTTTAACAGCAAATTTCCATTTTACATGCATTTATGCTCCATGATTCAAGTGGAGATATCATTGTGAATATCCAACTCAATTCTAACAGCAGACTAGCAACCAACCAAAGGGAGAAGGGGGAAAATCAAAAAAAACACAAAACCCAACAAATATCTACAAACAGTAAAGAACAAAACTTCTCTATCTGTCCTTTCAGGCATTTTGTGAACACCTTCTATGACAGTTTTCCCCTGTTCTTTATATCTACAGTTACTAAAATAGCAAATCTTTAAGGCACAAGATGCAGAAACAGATGCTCTTGCAATGGCCTGTACTGCTTTTCTATACTCAGCTGAACTGGAATTTGCCCCAAATCTTGAATCTTATATTATGATTAAACACTTTTCCAGTGCAATCTTGTCATTTCACGCTATCTGAATCAGCTTAAATTAGCTCATGACAGGGGAGAAAGATTACAGTCTCATGACCATTCAGGCCAAGATTATGCTCATTTGGGACTCTCCACTCACCAGAAATTTTAATCACATGGAATCTTGTTAACATCTATCCCAGTTAATTATCTAGTAAATTTGTTCTGTAGTGCAGCATGCTCAAGACATCCTAAGGAGCACAGTTTAGACAGAGCAACTCTTAAAGGCCAAATAAATCAGGAAGAAAGGCTAATGTTCTGGGTTTGAGTGGCCAGCTTTTGGTAGTGAGGGGGCTACAGGGGTGGCTTCTATGAGAAGGTGGCAGAAGTTTCCACCTTCTCCAGCAGAGGCAATGCCACCCAGCTCCAAGATGGGCACACTGTTGGTCAAGGGCAAGTCCATCAGAAATGGTGGTAATGCCTTTGGAATAACAGATTTAAGAAGGGGGACAAAAGCTATTGCACAGATGTAATTGTGGCCAAAGAGGAGTGAGAATATGTGAGAACAACTCTAGAGACACAAAAGTCAGTGAAGAAAGGGGGAAGTGGTGCTCCAGGAGCTGGAGCTGAGATTCCCCTGCAGCCTGTGGTGCAGACTGCGGTGAAGTAGCTGTGCCCCTGCAGCTCATGAAGGTCAACAGTAGTGCAGAGATCCCCCTGTAGCCTGTGGAGACCCACACTGGAGCAGGAGAATGCCTGAAAGAAGGTTGTGAACCCTTGGGAATCCTGTGCTGGAAGGCGCTACTGGCAGTGACCTGCAGACCTGCGGAAAGAGGAGTCCATGCTAGAGTGTTTCCTGGTAGGACTTGTGCCTTCATGACCTTCTTGGGGACCCACACTAGCACAGGCTCTTCTTGAAGCACTGCACCCACGGTGGAGCAGTTTAAGAAAATCTGTTGCCCATGGACTCATGTTGAAGTTTGTGGAGAACTGTCTAACATGGGAGAGACCCCACACTGGAAGGGGAAGGACTCCTCTCCATGAACAGCAGCAGAAACATCCTGTGATGAACTGAACACAACCCCCATCCCCCGTCTCCCTGTGATGCTCAGGGGGGAGGAGACAGAACTCAGGAAGGAGAAAGGGGTGGGGGGAAAGGTTTTTTAAGATTTAATTTATTTCTTGTTATCCTGCTCTGATTTGAATTATTAATAAATTAGATTAATTTTCCCAAATTGAATCTGTTTTGCTCATTATGATAACTTGTGATCTCTCTCTGTCCTTATCTCAACTCACAAACCTTTCATTACATTTTCTCTGCCCTGTTCACTTTTGGAGGAAAGTGATACAATGGCTTTAGTGGGTACCAGGCATCCACCCAGGATCAACCCACCCCAGCTAGAAAAAGTGTGTAGATAGACAGTGTAAGTGATTTTTGGTGACTATATGTATTTTTCAGGGTAGCTGAGAGCTAACTGTTGAATTTCCTCCCAGTTTCACTGATAATATTCCATTTTTCATGGAATCGAGGCAGGCATGATCAGAAGGTGGGTTAAGTAGAGGAGGTAGTCTTTCAAAGTACATATTTTTTTAATTAATTAATTATAGACATTCCTATAATTAACTACATAATTAAATATTTAAAATTATTCAACTATCTAAATTAATTTTCAAAATATCTAACATATTAATCACACACAAAAGCCAGAAACACTATTGGTGTGAAAGAAGAACTTCTCGTCAAAGAAAGTTACTAAAGACTATTTATTTCAGGCATATTTGCTCACTAGAATAAAACCCACAGAGTTATGAGATTTCATAAAACTAGTAACAATAAAAAAATAATGTAAATTGCCAAACTCTCAGATTATGACTAAATTAATATTTTAATCATAATGGACAAATTTATTCACTAAAAGTTAATTAATTTGGAAAATAAACAACCAATACACAAATATACAGCTCAGAAACACATACAGAATATCACAAACTCATCAAAAAACAAAAAACAGAGGAAAACAAGATTAAGACATTTACTGGGTATTCAGAGCACTACCTACCAGATAAAAACAAAATACACTTGCTTTGGGGACATTTCTGAGCTTTTGCCATTAATTTTTTAAAAAAAAAACAAACCAAAAAACCAAAACTAGTTTCTTCCTCAAACCCATCTGCCATATAATTAGATGCTGTGGTCATCACACACAGATTCTCTAAAATCAAAGTACAGATGGCAGTTTATTACAAAATAACATAGGAGGCTTAGAATAGATGATACATTTGGTCATTTTTGCACATAAACTCCCTGATTAAGTATGAAAAATGTGAACATTTGTTTATCTTGGAAAAAACTGCTATTACTTGTCAAGCATGACCAATTAGGTATTTCTAAACTGTTATCCATATAATTAAGAAAAACAGCCATCTGTAAAGTCAGAAGTTTGCATCTCTGTTTTTTGTGTGTTTGGTTTGTGGTTGTTGCCCCACCTCCCCCCACCAGCTTATAAATGTATTTTCTCTAGTCAATTTTATTTATAAAGCAGTAACAGAAAAGCACAGGGAATGGTGATTGCAATAGGTCTATAAAAATTTAATTAATTTTTCCTTTCTTGTATTTTTTGTTGTTGTTTCCTTTTAAAGACAGATATACTCTGAAAATATGGAGACAAAATGAGGTAGCTTCTAAGAAATATTTATATTTTTCAAACTCTGTTGCATATAAGTGATGTAGAAGACATAAGTAACAACAAGAAAAAAAAGAAAACATTTTTCTCACTGTTGATTGTTTGAAGTTTTAAATTGAGAAAGTAAAAATGCCAATTACTGTTACATTCTGTACGTTGAAGGCAAACCTTAGTCATAGAAATATAGCAAGCAAGACTAACTGCAGTTTAAGTTGATATAAAAGTGTTTGTAGGACGCAGTTGGTATCAATAAAGATATTTAGATCTTTGTAACATGGCATTAGAATTTAGGTGTGGACTAGAGATTCTCCCCTGTGTATGCATTTTGTCAACTCAGAATTTCTCCTAAGGAACAGGGGGAAAAAAAGCAAACCAACTTGTATCTGAGGTGTAATTTTCCTAACACTGTCCTTCCATGCCCAGTGTCTCTGTGGTCTTCATGGGTAAGATCTCCCTGCTTTCCTCTTCTCTGTGCTTCCTCTTTGTGCTGAAGCTCAGTCTTAGTGTTTCTTTATTATTCAAATTAAAAATTAATTTTTATCACATTTTCTTAAGCTAGTTTTGTAATTTTCTGGACAATTGAAGCTTAGCAAAATTAAATGGCCCCATTCCAAGACAGTTCAAAAATCCTGCATCCACCTCTAGAAAAATATCTTCAGACACGCAGGCAACAAACGGTACCACCGACATTTAGAGCTGGAAGATGATGACTCATTTAAACCTAATATAATGTAATATTAAACAGCCATCAGTTGAGAAGCCAAGAGATTGTTACTAGCGAAAGCAGCTTTGAGTTAGATTTCAAATTATTGTTTACACCAGAAACTGTTTTTCAGAGCTCTGAACCAGTTACTTTTAGTGTCTAAAGGAGAGATAGCATTGATGCCTTATTTCCTTATGCTTATTCTCAGAGAAAAGCAAATGTAGAGAAGGTCTCCTGAGCAAATCAGACAAATACCAGAGGTATTCTTGAATGGAAAAAAATAATATATATATATATTCAGGAGAGAATTCTTGTTTTGAAATCCATACATGGTTTTCAATACCTTTATTCGTTTTTCACACCAGAGTGCTGCATACATTGGTATGTCCAGGTGAGATGCATTTTTATTTTATCATCAGTCTTGTGCAGTTAACATTGCAGAACACAAGCTGCCTACAATATCTTCTTAAGAGAGAAAATTACAGTCACTGCATAGCATCAGAACATGGCAATTTTTGTCATACACTGTCAAAAACAATTTAGCTAGCACTATTCTCCCCAGGATCCTTATAAATAGTGTAAGAAAGCCTCAAATTCCTGTCCTTCATTAGCACAGGTGGTTCCTATGAGGATATAGAAGTTTGAAGGGAGATGTGCCTTTAAATATCTCTCCCTTCTTGCTCAGTAAATTGAGATACAGAGGTTAGCATTTACTACATATTAAAAGCAGTTCATTAAACAATCCAGAGTAACAGCTTGGAGTTTAGTTGGTAGCTATTAGCAATACTGTCTGTGAAACAGCTGCTTGATTTAATTGGCAAACACTAGTTCCTTTCATTTACAGGCAGAATTGGAACCACTCTGCTTGCCAACAAGCTAAAGACTGCACCCATTCTAAAACAGACACTATTTAACCTGCCTTATAATTAATGTAGAAAAATGCCACCTTACAGTCAGCTTAATCCCTTTGCATTAGAAAAATTATCAGCTGACAATCTTGACTAAGATAAATCACTTTGGAAGTTATTTGTTCCCATGTCTCAAGCTTCTTCTGTTAAAAAAACAAAACCAAAACACACAAAACCCAAACAACGACAACAACAAAACAAAACAATAACAAAAATTTGAGTAAAATGTTGAAGATGGTAGATTGGCTGGGTGAACTAATCACAAATTATAGGACAACATGGATGTGAATAGTGACTGACGCAAATTACTGAATGTTGAGGCACACCAAATTTCTTTGTGAGTTTACTAATGGTATTTCTTCCATCCTGCCCTTAATTGTTCTCATAACTCAGTGTTTTACTCACTAAAGTGTTTTCTCTCTACCCTTGCAGACAATGCTGTCATTGTGGTCACTGAGTAAAATCTAATTTCTGAAGTGAAGAAATTCTCTACAAGACTTGAGCTTGGTGACATTAGCATATTTGAGAGAGAAAAATACCATCTACGATTCTGTTAGGAATATTAACTCTTGTCATCAATAAATAATGATGTAGAAAATTGCAAAGAAACATTCCTTTAAAACATCAAAGATAGAAACACTTTTAACTTTACAATTAAATTTCTAGTCTTTTAACTACATCAAGTACATATTGTTCTATGTGCATAACTACTGTGACCTTGAGAAACCAATAAAAATTAGTATGTACACACTTAACTGCACAGCAGGTGCTTAGAGTAAGAACACAAAAACAGAGCAGGTTTTAGTGATACTTCACCATGTAGAACTACCCAGATCACAGTGAGCAGCTGAGGGACTTTCTGAGATAGATGTCCCATTCACTCCTCTTTGGTTTTAAAATAGACACCAAACAACCCCTTCCATATATTCTGTTCACATTTGGCATATCAGAACTTACCCTAGGATATAAATTTCTTAAATGCAAATATCCTGGAAGAGAAAAAGTTATTTAGAGTAAGTTATTTATGTATGTTCATAAAAGCAATGAACATTAAGAGAGCCCTCATGTTCACAGCTCAACAGCATTTAACACACAACTAATATACAATATACATAGAGAAAATGTAGAAAATACTTTAGTTATTAAAATACATTTGAAGTTTCACATCATTGTTGCAACATGCAGGGATTATAATTCTGTGCTGCCTTTGCAGTCCTGTGTAAGGTGTCAAGTGTCCTGGTTCTACACTGGGGAAAGTCTAGAAACAGTACAGAGTAATTCTCACTATTATGCAAACTTCATCACTTGAACATACACATATTAAAAATTTAAAGTTTAACCCCAGGTTTGACCTCCAGGACTCATTACATTGTAAATATCCTTTCTGAATTATATTTAATTTCATGTCTTTAGTGTCCCAAGCTTTTTGCCCATTTATGGGGTCAGTGTCTTTGACCTGCTTCCCACTGATAGCAGACTCCAGCTGGGAGGTTATCAGCAGTGTCTGGCAGGATGGGAACAGAATGGAATCTTCACATTTAAAACTGAAAATGGAATACAATATTTTCTTTTGAAGGGAACTTTTCATGTAATTGTGGAAGCAAATTTCATCTGTGGCTTCTGTTAACTTCTGTATAGTTCCCAGTCTCTTCCATCTGACAGAACAGACAGCTAAATCTCCCTCCAGAGCTGACTACAATCTGAATATGTCAAAAAGACAACCAGGGACCGTTTAAACATTGCATTTTCTTTTAAATAGGATTATACTCAAACGTAGAAAGTGGCATCTGTCTGTCATTCCTTTCAACATCTCTACAGGCCTTAGACTCACACGTTTCAAGAATAGCACTGTCCCCCCCGAGGGCTATTACATATTTCAAAATCTACAAAGCAAGACCTAGGTCAGAAAAACAATAATTATTTTAACAAAAATGGTTGTTTTTCCTCCCTCCAACATTTTAGACTACTTCAGTGAAAGTCTAGTTCTATTTTGTTGACATGATAATTAGTGCAATTAGATTCAATTTTCTTTTAATGCTATCCTGTCAAGCCATCCCTCTTCTTTTAGGAGTTTCAGGCTATTGCCTACTCATGCAGATATTTGTTATGCTCCTCAGTACATTACAGCTATTTTCAGATAAAATTCTGATATTGATTACAAGCATTGATTCAATAGATTCTAAATCAAGTGTAACTATTTGTTTAAAAACAAGCTTAAATTAAACCAATTTCCAATGTCACTGTGTTGATAGACTATACAGCAACTGCACCTTGCAATGAGCACGTTCAATTCTAACCTAAAGCCTACAGGGTTCCATGAAAATTACCAGATTTTCATTTAAACTGTAATTCTACTGGACAGCCAGGTCAGATAATGTCCTTCAAAGGCAGAATTAAAAAGTGGAAAAACAATTAAAATGAAAACTTTTTCTCTTTATAAGTTTAGCTAGCATTATGATGAATACAAGCATTATAGAATGTTTTTGGAAAGGTTAAAAAAATATTCCACCTTATGCCCAAATCTCTGTGAAGTCATACACTGATGCTCCCAACAGTCCCACTACAGTGCATGTAGGTGTGTTTTTCTTGGATTATGAGCTTCTTGGAAGTCTTAGCATTCCCACCACAGTCCTTTAGCAGTATTTATTGTAGATTTCATACTGAGAGATGCTCATAACATTCCACTTTACTATAATACTCTTGTAAATACCGCCAGGATTTTTTCATTATGTGAATAAATCAGCAAGTACCTTTCTTCCTCCTTCTATATGTTTGTATACTGACTATCACATATACCATTAATTTTGAGTCTGGTCTTAGTCCCTGTCAGGGCCTTCAGAGACAGAGACAGACTGCATACCTGGCACGCATAGTCATGGTCAGATTAAAATATTAGAGGGCAGGGGAACGTCATATTAAAATTAATAAATTTACAATTGAAGCTATTAAAATTAATAATCTTATATGTTAGGGAGCAGAACAGGAACTCAGGAGTATAAGAAACAAAGACACACGGTGTTTCACCTGCCCGGAGCTGGCACAAAAAGAAGAGATGACTGAATATATGGAAAATCTGGAATATATGCTACAGTTCTTAGATAGTATGTTTTTATCAAATAATATAACGAAACCTCTAGAAAAATACATGCCATATCTCCTCTAATAACTGATTTTAATGGAAGATGATAAGTTGCAACTTCTACTGCTCATAAATCTCGTTAGCTGAATAAAAATAGGTCTGAACTGTTGACTTGACCTTTCTAAAGGGCAGCTCTAAGGGCCTCTCTTCTATCCCCAAGACAGCCATTCTGAGTTTCTTTCAATTTACTTTTTAACAAACATAGCAAGTTATATGCAAAAACTCCATTAAAAGATCATTAATCTGCAAAGTCAAGTACTGAAAAATTAAGAAATGCTAGAATTAACACTGACTGAGCATTTTTAATTCCCAGTACCCCCTGCCTGCATGCATTTTGATACAGTTTTTAATTACTTAATTGCATTTTGTGCAGGATGGACAGTGCTCGAGGGATGAATTAGGGCTACACAGTGAATGAAGCTGTCATCTCTGGGACTTTTGCCTTGGTTGATACAAAAATCGAAAGGTGGAAACCGAATATACATTCAGTCTGGTAAGTAATTTAGCATTCAGTCAGGCATGATGTTGGTCACTATGCTAATACGGACAACATAGCAATGAGTAATCTCTCTTTGCAACCTCTCATCTTCTTAATAAAATAGAATGTAACCAGAGAATGAGATGAATGGATTAAGATGAAAGAGAGAGAAACAGTAAGATGTAGACAGATGTTAGGCAATGAAGAGCAATAATCATTATAAGACTATTATGTTTGTTTCCATGCAGATAGTCATGATTTTCTTTTGTCTGTAAGAAAATAAACGTACAGTTTTCTAGCACTATTTTGTTTAATTTTGCCATAAATGTTAGAAAGGACATTTTTTTTTGTGGGGTGGGGTTAACGAAAAATATTTTAAAAGCATATTTTGACTTCTGAATACAACTCTAAACCTTCATACACGAGAACAGCAATGACTCGGAGGGTAAATTCCATCTACCGTAACATGTACTCTGAAATCAGAATCTTAACCTTTGCAAAGGTTCACATGAAACATTTACCTGCTGAATTAAACTAGATGCTATGGGAGTACCTCAAGAAGTTCAACATATAACAGTGTCTGTGAACCTCATTTTGCAAAACTAGCAGAAAATCTGGTGGCAATAAGACTGTAATAGTTTCCCTTTTCAAAACCACAATGCACCACGAAGACAGAGGCAGAACTTTCAATATGCGGGTAGAAACCAAAATAGAAAGAACAAATTTCAGTTTCCCAAACTGCCACCAGAAACAATAATTAAATCTGAAAAAAAGATTTTGTCACATTATTTCTTCTTGAGTAATAAGCAACTGCAGGATCTCTCAGACTACTCTGCAGCTCTTACTGTGCAAAAAAATTGCTCTATGAGATATGACAGGAGCCATCTCAACCACCTAACACTCCCTTCTTTCCTCCACTGGAATGATATGCACAGTGTGGGATGATAGAGCTGAAAATGGCAGGGAGGATTTAATGGGTAGTGTGAAAATCTAATTGAAACAACTCCTCCAAACCCAGTTAAGGTAGGACTGGGTGCCTTTCTAATAGCACAAGTCAAAACTGAGCTATGTAACAATGAGGGAAAGAGTTTAGTTTGGTACTAAAATGACATTTAGATAACTGAGGTATATCTAGAATAGTATAAGATGCTTTGAAAAGTCTTATTTGTCCCATGGGCAACTTTCAGCAAATAGTGAGCTGCTTCTTGGGTGTGTTCTTGTTCCTCGTAATTTTCTCACATTATATGTCAATATATGTCCTAATAGTTTTAAGCATTTTTCTGTAAGAATAAAAGGTCTATGTAATTAGAAAATTTTTATTTTTCAGAAACCTTAATGCCCCTGCTTTTCTAAAGGTTGCAATATTCTGACATTCTGGAAAAATGAGTCAGCTGAGTATTGATCTTACAGTTTTTCATAAAACCTATAGTAGAAAGTTCTTAGGTAAATTAGACACTCTGAGTAAAAAGTTCTTTAGGGTCAATCAACTGAAATGAGGCCAAGCCTATGAAATGCAAACTTCGGTGGCAAAACTATTATTTGGCAGAGGTTGTGAGAAGAGTAAAGATGGTTTTGATTTTCTAGCAAGGAACAAAGGTTAATGGGACATATTTTGTACAAAATATAAGGTACTGCATTCAGTTCGAACTAGCACTAACAGAAGAAATGTTTTGTACAAATGTTAATATTACTCTCATATTTTTAAAAAAAATCATTAATCTTGATCAATCACCTAGTGAAGATTTTCTTTTCTCATGAAATCACTGACCCAAGGTTATTTTTTGAGTGAATTTATTGTTGCACAGTATTTATTCTTCATTGATATTTCCTCCAAAAATAGCTTCTCCCTGATTAGTAATTAAGGATTTTCATTCTCTTTATGTAGAGGTGTTGTTTTGGTTTGGTTTTTAGACCTCTCTCTCCCCAAGACATAATTTTAACTTGAAGGAGAATGAACTTCAAAGACTAGGGAGCTGAATCTATTGATTTTGTGGACTTTTAACTAGTACACTGGACAACTGGGTGGATCGCTCCCCCTTTCCCGTCCCCCCCAGCCACGTGGTCCCAAGACATCCCAGCAAAGAGACACACAGAGGCTGCAGGAGAGGGAAGCAGAGAGAGAGTTTATTCACATGATCAGGGGTATTTAAGGAGCTTTAGGGGATGCTGGCCACAACCAAATAAAATCAAGTGTTAAGAAGCCATGGAGAAAGGGTTAACAACAGACCAATAAGGGGGGTTTTCACATCGCCTGGCCAAGGTAAATATCTGCATAGATGAGAGTTTTCTCTCAAGCGGTCTTGGGAAGGAGAAGGGTGGCTCAGGGAAAAAAAAAAAGGCAAAGACTCCATTTTACAATACAGTAAAAGCCTCAAGTTTTTAAGGCACTTTGGTTGGTTTCTTCATCTCCTTCACAGGCCCACTGTTACAGTACAGAGTAGAACAGTTTTGCTTCCTTAAAACAGTTACTGAAACTGATGATGAAATAGAAGAATACAGCCAGTATGACAAAGATACTCCTGTGGCAGCCAAATGTGGAAAATGGGATAAAGATATGGGTAGTGATGGGGAAAAAAACCCATATCTATACTGATCTTTAATGCTGAGACAGTGAATTATTTTTTTAGAAATTAGCTAAACTTTAAAGGACAGTGGTAAAGGTTATTATCTGAGCATGTGTTGCATATCTGCATAATGATGCAAGTGATTCCAAATTAGAAATACCAACTTTTTTTTTTTTTTACAGTGGCTGGTATATGTATTACTATAAAGAAAACAGGTGAGGTGAAGGAAATAAGCCCAGTTTTGCTTTTGATTTACTGGGAAGTTAAGGATTATATTCCATCTGTAATGTGAGAAAAACAATAATTTATTTCATAATAATAATTTTTAAAAATGTTTTAAAATTGATGTTTTTCTTCAATTTAATGTTTTTGCGTCTAACTAACAAATGCAAAATCCTTCCAGAACAAGAGGTAATCTAAGAACACATTAAAAAATCAAGAATTTTAAAATTTCAAAGTAAAATTTATTTTTTTCTTTTCTTAGGAAAACAAAACAAATCTCACTGAGATGCAGCTTTCATTTTTTGGTAACATCTGCATCTTTTCATAGAAAATTATGCATATTTTGTCTCTGCTATGAGTATTATGTTCTAAGGACATCTCCAGTATCTTCTGAAGCTGCTATCACAAGAACAATTTTGTTTCTTGAATTTACATCCCTAAACATTTCACTATCAAAATTTGCTCCAGGAACCAAACAAGAAAACTGTAGAAAGTGAATGACAAAATGAGGAAGTGAGAGGTGTCTCCCCTTAGAGAACATGGTACCTTATCTGCTACACAGAGCACACATACAACACCCTGACATTGCTGTTCCTGTTTGGAAATCAATAGATATATACCTATATAATCAAGGACAGATGCCAGAACCTCATCCCTCCTCACATTAGCCCTCATCACACTGCTTATGGCTGCAAAGACGCAAATCACCCTCTGAAAGGGAAATCCACTGTGTGCACATAATAGCCTCACAGGCCAAGTCTGCCAATCAATACTGACGTTTTGCCATGCATTTCGCTTGACTCGGTGAATTTATGCTGATACATGGATGAAGCTCGCTAACCAAGCCTGAAAAGAAATGGGGTGGACTTGTTAAAATAGTGCCTTTTAAAGAGCCCTTTTACCTTAGCAAATCACATCTTTAATAACCCAGTGACAAATGGATGTTTTTATCAACTGAAAGTCACCTCGCTCCTTAGGGTCAGTTTGAAGTTTATTAAAAGTCTTGTTCATTAAAGCCTGGATGACATTTTCAGACTCAAAAAATTCTGGAGTCCTATTTCTTCTATTAAAAATAGAAGGATATGAAAGCAAAAGCCTAAATTTTGCATTCCTTAAGCCATAGTTAAATAATTAACTACATAACTGAGAAACTGACACTTGGCAAACATGACCTTAGGACTGAGCTCACTTAAGTAACTGAACAACCTTATTTAGCAAAGACTTCACAAAACAGATGACAAACCTGATTTGTCATTGAAAATCTTGTTTGCGCTTATGCAAAGTGAAGAGGAAGTATTCACAAAGCACAACACAAATTAGAAACTTGTAGAAGGCTATGACTTAGTAGTCACATCCTGGGACACAGAATGAGAAAACTGGGTTCCAGGTATTTTCATATGTTCTCTTTTTGCTGATTCAGAAAAGTTACCATCTTGTTTGTTACAACATAAGTAGCTGTTCATGCCACAGGCTATGAGTAGCAAGTCAGACTGAGGCTTTAAAAACAAAAGATCCTGGGTTTTTATTAATTCCCTTTTTGATGGCTGAAAAAGCGATAAAGTATAGAAAATATGAACGTACCCAAAGAAAATGTTTATAAAGAGAACATTTTTCAAACTCTTCTGCCATCTGTCACCTGACAATGATTAATTGTGTGGAGGCTGTGATTAGGAATAATCAGTGCTTTAAAAACAATAGATAAAGAAAAAGCATTAATACCACAGCATTTCAATAGCATAGGTGTACTGCTGGCTATGGTTATCAACATTTCTTCTCAGGAACAATGAGTTAGACTAAGAGCAAATATCACCTGCAGGCTCCTTTTCCTAGGAAATTTGTCTTTCTCCTTGTCTTCTAGAGGCACACAATGTATTTTTTCCATTGACTAAAGAAGCAGAAGGATTCTATTGTTTGTCATAGAGCTCGTCTGCTGAGAAAAAAGCTCAAGTGAATCTATTTTTCTTTTTTAATGATTCAAAGAACAAGTTACAAGACCATCTGTTAGCTGCATTGGCTATCCAGTCAGCATCTATTTTCAAAACTCCTCGTTTGGCAATCGCTATCACAAATACTCTCCTTGTTAGTGTTACACATCAAAAGCAAAGATGAAGGCAGCAGATAGCTCTGTTAAGAAAACCATAACTGAATATTAAAAAATCAAGTCAGTGTTTGTGATGAACTAGATGTGCAGCATTCAAAATACCACAACCAAAAGCTCACTAACCCAAGGGGCTTTCAGGCAAGGTGTACTACATCATGATGTGTGTTGTTCTTCTCGTGGCAACTAAAGTCAACTAAAGAGATTACAGCTCTCACTCAGACTGTAGAAAGTAATTTTTGAAAAAAAATTAACAGTTTCACTCAAAATGACATGTGCTATATTAGTAATTTCTAATATCTAGAGTGGAATTAAAAAAAAACCCAAAAACACCCACATTCTTTTTCTTCTGTAGGAATGAGGGCAATAACTATATAAAGCAACACACCTTATTTGTTAGACAAAAGGTTACCTAGATGCTGTATTTTCATCAGATAACTTTGAAGAATATCTTAAAACTACTCCCCCATTCTAATAGTTAAAATTAAATGCTAAAATACAGTGACAGATAATGCTTTTTACTGTATGTATAAGATGTTGTTGGGCAGAGTACAGTACATGGAAATACACTCCATATCCTACATATTTCATTAATGGTGTATCCTTTACACATTTATTTTCTAAAGTACTAATATTACCTTTTGAACTGCAGATACATTCACCTTCAGTTAATTTACAAATAAAATATTCCTTATTCTGCTTAATGGATTTTCTTAAGTAATGTATTTTGCATTGCTTACTATGACATCCTTCTAGATTTTTTCGTCATAAATTCACTATTTTTTACCCTTCAGACAAGCAGCACAAATACTCAGCGACAGCTACACATGCAACGTTGATGTTTTCTGTTTCATATCTAAACTGTTTCCTGAGAAGGATACAACACAAAATTATTCCGTACAGTTGAATCCATTGCTAAAAAAAACACAAACAAAACAACCCCAAACAAATACATCCAGAATCTTCAGCATCAAAGTGAAATTCTGTAAGACCCTCTCTGGCTAAATATATTTACAAAAATGAGTATGTTCTATCTCCCCTTCACACTTTGAAGGATTTGTACATTTTATTTTATTTTTTAGTTCATCAGTGTTTCTGCCCTATAGACCCAAAAAATTCCAGTGTCAGAGCAGCACGCTGATTTATGATGATCAAAAAGAGAATTTAACTCTGTCTCTGTGAATCAGAACACAGTTTAACTACACATCTGTACCCTTGTGATACCACATTCAACAACAGAATCACAAAAACTGCAGTAGGGGAGAAAATAAGATCAAGAGATCAAACAATGGTAATCAATGTTCAATTTTTGAGACACGGATTGAATTCTTCAAATACTTCCCCTGCTATCAGAGAAAATGATAGACAACACTGACTATTTCTAAATTGGGAGATTCAAAATCGTTGCCAGACACATGCCTGTTCAGTCTTCCTTCTCAGTGATATACTTATTATAACTCCCAGGGTGTGGGGGCAATCAAATTAGAATAGCTCTGCTATGTACTGCTCACGTACATGACATATGTTTTGAGCTTTATTCTACTTTCTATGTGTTCTTGAAACTTCTGTGTATTCAGCTGATCTCCCAAACAGAGAAAGTCTTCAGGATGAATAGCTTCCTGTTTCTCTAGAGAACTTTCCTAATCTTAATAAGGTTTACTCAAGGAAATTTTGAAAGTCTGGGATATATCAAAAAGCATTTATGTGGTTGTGCTGGTTTTGGCTTGGTATAGTGTTAGTTTTCTTCATAGTAGCTGGCATGCGTCTGTGTTTTGCATTTGTGATCCAAAGAGTGTTGATAATGCAGAGATGTTTTCATTATTGCTGAGCAGGGCTTATACGGAGCCAGGGACTTTTCTGCCTCACTCCACCCCAAAGAAGGCTGACATGGCACAAGGAGCTGGGAGGGGACACAGCTGAGGCAGCTGATCCCAGCTGACCCAAGGCATATCCCATTCCATATGGTGTCATGCTCAGCAGATAAAACTAGAGAAGAATGAGGAAGACTGGGACGTTCAGAGTGATGGCATTTTGTCTTTCCAACTCACTGGTACATGTGATGCTCTGCTTTCCTAGGCATGGCTGAACAGCTGCCTGCCCATGAGAAGTGGTGAATGAACTCCTTTTGTTTTGCCTGCATGTGCAGCTTTTGCTTTACCTGTTAACTTGTCTTTATCTCAGCCCATGGGTTTTCTCACTTTTTGTCTTCTGATTCTCTCCTCCATCCTGCTGCAGGGGGAGAGCAAGTGGCTGCGTGAGGCTCAGCTGCTGGCTGGGGTTAAATCACAGCAGGTGTGAATCACATACAATATGACCTTTTACTGCAATGTAAAATAACAGCAGTAAAATAAAATTTTCTATTGTTCAACTACTTTGCAAAAATTCTGTTTCAGACTTTACAGTTTGAATTTCATTTTCTTAAAAAAATAGACATGATTGTTTATCAATAGTTAGTCTAAATTAGCACCACAAGCTCTGAGGAGTAACAAATCAGATCTTCAAAAAGATTAAGGTTCTGCATTTGCCAATAGCTGCTTTATAATAACTCCCAGATGAAAGATGCTGGATTCCTGTAATCTATAATCTGTACTGTAGGATATAATGACCTTGGTTTACAGCATTCTACTGCGCCTACAGGAAACTAGAAATGGAAATACATTTCCTTGTTATTATTAGCTAAATGTTGACTAGCTACATGATTAAAGAACAGCTTCTCACCTCCTTACAAGATACTCCCACTGTGAAATGCATATATTTCTGTCTCTAATTTTGGAATTCTTTTTGCTTGCAAACCCACACATGAATCAAATAAATTGTTCCTATGTTAACAGGTTTAAGAGATTGTGTTTTAAAATTATAAAAACATTGGATCTGGATTTTTGCAGGTGGACATATGTTCAAAATGCATTTTTATTACTTTACCATATCACACAGTAACAATCAAGCTTGAGAGGGTATTTCTTTAAAACATCATACATATGCTCAAAACATCAAATATTCTCCTTCTTGAAACATTTTTCCTGAAAACAGATGCTCACAAGACCCTTTTCTTGTTTTTCGTTGAAAAACAGTATGAACACACAGTATTTGATTGTTAATAATTTGATTGTCAGTGCATTAGCTGGGTTGATATGTCACAGTATGTTTGGGATGTAATAATTTGCCTATCCATTCCCTCTTACTCATCCATTCCTATGAATACATACATTTTGAACTTTGAACAGTTTGTGTCAGAGTTTCTCACCCCTTGAATGCTGCTCTTTTCTGGTGTAGGTGTTACTTTGACCAGCGACGTCTAAAAGGAAATGCAATCAAATATAAGAGGAGATAATTTCACTGAGGTCTAATTTATAGTAGGAATATCCCAGTAATGAGTAGAAATATAAGAATACAACTATATGAAAGGTAGTACTTTCTGCTCCTCCTCCTGGTGTAACTTCTACAGTACACAAGTGCAAGAATCCACACGTACAACGTTTGTTGGCAAGCCCACCAGTGTCTGCTCAGACCTGAAGAAGCATGCAAGTTTTGAGTAGTTTTAAAAGTTAGTTTAACTTAATAAACAACAACAAAAAAAGAACAAGTAGAAGGAGAAATGCGGTGGGCAGGAGGGAAACTGAAAGGAAATAGGAAGAAAGAGTAGCAATTATGTCAGGACACACAGTCCCAGAGCAGAGGGATCCTACCTTCCTTCACAAAGCTTGCCCTAAGTGAAACATTGTAAATCACATCTCCTTGACCTAAGAGAGCATCAGCTTTTCCTAGGTCCTACACATTGAAAAGATTGAAGTTGTGCAGAAGAAACTTTGCTTTTACAAATCTCTACACACGAGTTATTATATATTTGACAACCAAAAATAGCCTTTATTTGCCACGTCTATGTACAGGGGCTTTATCAACAAAGTGTTTTGTTGATACATTTGCTGTCCTCTGAGAAACAGCTGTTTCAGCTTCTTTCACTGACACATGAGTGATAGGTCAGGGGATGCTACTGAGTTTCTCACTCTAAAAGCCAGTAATGCACAGTCTGTGTCTTCAGTGGATGGAAGAGCTGCTGCAGAAGGCTACTAATTGCCCACTGCTCTCACAGCACTGGAACTGTGAATGGAGAGAAAGACATGGGCAAGGAGCCAGTAATCTGCAATGAGCCTATGACCTAGAATATTTAGTTGGGAAGAGTGTGAAGGAGAGAGAACTCAAACAAATTGAGACAGATGGAGTTTCATTCTATTTAGCAAAATAAATGTGTTTGAAGAGAGTACAAAAGATAAGCAAGGATGACATGTGCACAGTTATTTGACTGGCTTTGAATTGTCTTATCCAAAGGAATTGATGGGAAACAGCTTAGTAACAAAAGTAAAGAACTGAAATGAGTTCAGGGTATTTGATCCCCACTGACATTATTGATCCACTCCAATCTTCGACAAGTCATTTTACTGTTGTATGTTCTGAAAGACAGCTACAAATAAGGCTAACAAGTTTCTGTGACATGTTTGGGAAAGCTTTATGGACTGATATTGGCCTCAAAACACTAATGAAAATGAAATTTTGAAGAAAGTTTCCTCACAATTCAGACACACAAATTATTTTTCAATTATCTCTTCTATCTTTACAAATACACTGTTTCTCCATACCATGTGTCTGAGAAAAGTCCTTTTCTTTCATCAATGAGCTCAAATTTTGTAAGAATTCTTTTCTTCTTAATTTTTTCTTCTACATTTCTGTTTCTACTGCATCTGATTACCAGCCAGTTAATTCTATCAATAAAATGTGCCTCTTATAATACTAGCTCTTTTCTGAGTACAACTGAAAAATTTTAATTGCTTAACTACAGCTCTTTTGAACTACCTGACATTTTAAGTCCCTTCTGCATTATCTTGCAGCAACAAGATTAATTCATCCTTTCTCCTTGATTGATTGTTTTTGTTTTGCTCTAAACATAATGGTTCTCAAAATTTTGCTAAGCATTTTATGAGACACATCTCAACAGTTTCTTTCCATTAATGACAATAAAGTTAAACACATTGCTTGCTTGTTTCTCCAGCAAGGGCTTCAAAATGACCCACAAACCTCATTTGGACTATAGAGCTAAAAAATAGTGCCAAACATTGCTAAAATTTATGCTCCATCTACTTCAAAATCATTCAGCCCTGTCAGGGAAACCCTTTCAATTTAATAACATTTAGGAAATATGGTGTAAGGTTTTTCATAAGCCCTCTCTGTACGTGTGGAGGGAAAAGGGGCCTTGTTCCACAAATACACTCACTGGGTTGCTTTATTCAGGCTTCTCACATATAGAGATCCGCTGGCAGAACAGAGCCCAGCTGTCCTGTGCTTTTCTTTGCTCTACTCTGAAAAAGGAAACACCTTTTTTTAATGTCTGCTTTAATTATTTTCTCTTTTGTCCATTTACTGGAAATATAGATGTTTTGTTGTCTTGGAGTTTTTTGGTTGGTGTGGTGGTTTTTTTGGGAGGCAGGGGTTGGTTTGTTTTTTGGGTTTTCTTTATTGCAGGTTTTCTGTCCTTTGGTGGTAAGGAAACTGGGGCTTATCAATTTAAAATAAATAGTTTCAATACAGACTAGGGCTATAAGCATGACTGGTACCTGTCTCATCGTGTATTCTTCTGTATATTCCTTCCTGGAGAGATGGTAAACTAGCAGTTTTCTAAAACTGTTACTTCCCTGAATTCATACGCAAATTCTACAATATGCACTCATACAATCAGAACATTTTTTATCAATAAATCCTTGACTGCCTGCAAATGCAGTTTTTTCTAATTATGTATTTGTATTGCCCATGCAATTCTAAACTAATTATATTGCAACTAGATTAATCTCTTTCATACTTGCTAAACTCAATAATTGCTCTTGCAACAATCAATACACATTTAATTAATAGGAAAATAATTTGCTTATTAAATTAAACTTACTTTCCCATGTTTTGCTGAGTATTTGCATTGAAATGCCATTTTTCATCTTCTGCAATAAATTTAAATTTGGAGATAAGGAAGGTAAATCCCAAGGCTATTTTTCCGGTTTTGAAATCAGCAAGACTTTTGCACATACATGAAATTAAACATTAGGTCAAGATATAAGAAATTAAACATTAGACCAAGATATAAGACATTCAGATGCACTCCTCAGAAGTAACTTCATCCGTCCCCCACTTCTCTAGCAGTTCTGAAATCACTGTTACACTTAAGTCTATTTGGAGATAAGCCTTAGTTTTCTAAAGATCCCAATTTCTACAGATTTGTGAAACACTAATTTTTCTGGCTTCTCTGTCAAAGAAGTTGAGCTACTAAATGAATTTTCACACTAAATACCAGAAGTTAATAAGTTACTTTGGTCATAAGGTAAAAATCCACAGGAACTTAGATTTCATCAGATTCCTTGCTCATGGAATTATTCTCAATGAGGAGGCCATCAAGTATGAGGGAAGTACAACTTGTGGGAAGTATGCACAGCTTAGACAGGGGAGATTCAGACTAGATATTAGAAAAAAAATTCTTACTGGTAGGGTGGTTGGATATTGGAATAGGTTGCCCAGGGAGGCATTGGAGTCACCATCCCCATGGGTGTTCTAAAGGTGATGGGATCTGGCACTGGATGATATGATTTAGGGGTTGTAGTGGTAGTGCTGCTTTGACAAGGTCTCTTCCAACCTTGAGGATTTTTTTTTTTTTGTGATGGAAAACAGTAAATGAAGGTTACATGACAGGTCTGCAGACTCCAGTTAGCAGATAGTCCTACGAATCCATGTAAGTCCCAAGCATAACAGAAATTTGTGAAATATCTGAAATATCATTAAGAGATTCAATTCAGGCTTACTAGGTTTGAAATGTGGTCATATACCCTCACCTTTATTCCCAGATGGTAACAGGCATTAGGAAACTGTTCATGAGCTTTGCCTGGATTGGCTTCTCGAACTTGTAGGTGTATCCTTACAGAGAAAAGAGATCACCAGAATTATTTAACAATGTGACAAGTGAAAATATGTCTATAATTCAATATCCTGGTTCTATTGCCATTATCTTTATTTTTCCAGTATTGGCACAAATGTTGAAATCAATACTGGGTTTTTTTCCCCCCTAATATTAGTTTTGAAATTTTAAGTCTCATAGCAATATTTCTCAAACCAGACCTTTTCTGATGAGTCCATCTTTGGCTCTTCTGTCTGTCTACCAAGTTATCTGACATTTTTTCATTTCTCAGATTAGTATTCAGTCTCTTACTGTCCCCCAGAATCTTCAGCAATTAATTAATTTGGAGTTATTACATAGTACAAATATTCAGACTCTTCTATTCCCTACAGCATGAGAGCAAGATATATACCTTGAAAGGGTGTACTAATTTAAGAAAACTTTTATATGAGATTATTTTAGTACTTTTTTCTACTTAAAAGAATTCATTCAAAGAACAAATTATAGTCGAGATGCATTTTAAAGTTTCACTTGAGGCAATATATGTTACTTTTGACCCTTAATTCCCTGATATTCAGTACAAGTTTTCCAGCTGAGCAGCCAGAAAGGAAGAAAATTTGTTGTTTCAAATTAAATTATTTCTAGATATCCCTTTCTAAAACATATTTAGCCTTTATGGATTTTTATTCTAGTTTAACGTGAAGTGATAAACTAGTCTATATCATTTCAGAAGGGGATTTATCAGCCAGTTCTACAAATACATGTATTTTGAAAACGGTTATTCAAAGGTTCCTCAAATTCCAGTGAAAATGCAGTTGGAACAGGCTTATGGAGTGCCTCTATGAACTATACAGGTACTTTAAGTGCTGAAGAAATATGTTGAATTAGAACTGGTTTTCTCTCACTCAGTAGCAGCAGCAGCAGCTGCTGTAACTGCTAATCTTATGATCAGCTCCACATGCTTTCTACCAGCACATCTCCAAGAAAATCTTATCTTTAAATACAAATGAAGCAGGCTGCATTCTGGTCCTGTCCACTATTTACATAAGGAAAAAAAAACTAGCCCCTGGTATTTTATTTCTGCTGCTAAGTCACTATAGGATCAAAGCCTTCCTTGGTTCTTATGACAAAGAAGAGAAACTGTGGCAAGGAAGAAGCATTACATTAATAAAGGCTTCTGATGGTAGGAACAAGTTTTCCACCGGACATGAAAAACTCGTGCTCTTTCACGACTATCAGATGCCACACATAAAACAGAGTTGTCCTTTGATCTGCAGATATTTTGAACCATTCAGCTAGAAAATAGCTTTGATTGCATATGGATGTATTTATACACACACACATATGTAACATCATACTTATTTTTTTTAGTTCTCTTTAATATCCCTGTTTCTTCAGTACTTCTTGCTGAAATATTCCCTTATAGTGGCCAAATAGTCTAAATGAGAAGTAAAACAATTTACCTTCAGAAGCTCCTGGACCTATCTCTTTCCTCCAGAATTCCCCATTTTCAAATGGGACAGAAATCTCTGCCACAGATCAGTTTCCATAATGCACAATGATGTATCCTTCCAGGCTTCTTCTCTCGAGACTGACTTTGGAACTGAAGCTGGAATTGATGCTGCTATCATCAATTCTCACTGACTGCAAAAGTAGGCATCAGCTAAAATGTTAATTCTGGTCCATCAAAGTCAAGGCAAATAGGCCAAGCAGGCTGAGTCCAGGCAAAGCTCATGGAAAGAAGTTTGTGCAAGTCAAGAGACAATTAATACACGTGCTGTATTTCTGGACAACATTGCAAGTGGTAATTGTCATGAGGCACTAGAAAGGCCCTTATTTTCCCTATTAATCTTATTTAGAATAGCTAGAAAATAAAATTTTTTAAATTTTTATTTAAACTTTTTGGAATTTTTAGAATTAAGATTACTTTTTATGAAGAGGTGGTGCAGCTTTGAAAGCCTCATTCTTTCTGTATTCTTATACTCCATTTTTATTTTCTTAGATAGATATATTTTTCCTGAGATTTACATAACAGTTACTTAAAATGTCTCTATTTATCATTCCTGCATGACTGAGGAATGGTTTAATTAAGTGCCCTCTATTATCATCTCCCCACAGGTAACACCATTCAATATACTCATATTATTAAATATTAATAGTTATATACAGTATATTTTCTAGACACTCATTTTAACAAAGTAAATGTTATGCATTAATATGAACCTCTTTAAACTCGCTGTTTGTCTAGTGACTATTCCTTGAATTAATGAAACTTGCATCATTCTATTTTCTTATTCATGGGCTTCCTCTTTGTACATGCACTAAGCATTTGATTCTTCCATGTCTTAAGCTGCATAAAGTCAGTGCTATTCAACAGCAATGATGATATTGACCAGCTCCAAAGAAAAAATTGCTTAGCCTAAGATTTTACTGATTATGATCAATTGTTCCTAAAATTAGGGAGTTAACATATAATGAAATGTCCTCAATGACTGAAGTTATAACTTCATATACCCTTCAATAATTCATTGTATTCTGCACAGCTGTGCAAGAATTTAGTTATTATCTAAAAGGAACCATACCCCCTGAAGTATTTGTCTTTTATCTGAAAACAGTATCATCATCTTACTTTCTTCAGAATTCATCACTTTCCTTGAACATCTGATAATGGATTTGAAAATGTATTCTACTGTTTGGTGATAGAAAGTTTTATTAATAAAGCCAATCTTTAGATGCTTGGCTTTAAATATTAGTGGTGTTGTCTGGGTACTGATCTCTTTGACATGCAATAAAGTTTAGAGATGCTTGAATTTGAAGAAATTAAAGTAGATTTACTTCAACAATATCTGGTATTTAGACTTATGGATTATAGTCTGGAATAACTATAAACAATTTTTTAAAAACTTGAATATTTCCATATTTCAAAGAGAGAGAAAGTAAAACAGAAACATCACATCCAAGGCCAGACCTTTTAATGACTGTCTAAGGCTTCACATTTCACAAATCAGAAAGACACAATCATTTGTATGATACACAAAATGGTGTTGCTTCCATTACAATAATATTAAATGCTGGCTCTCTCTTAAATTAAATGTGGTGGAAAAAGTAAATTATTAGATTCTTTTCTGGTGTGTAGTTCTTGTTAACTTCAGTATTGATTTTACACCAGCTAAGGATAGGACCAAATGCTTTAAAACAATGCACTACAGTTCGAGCATCAAAAACGGTTCTTTTAAACAAAATAGCATTTCACTTCAAACGGATGGACAAAGCTTTCTTTTATGTGGAACAAAAGAAAAGCCTCAATTAAAATGTTCAGAACCACAGGCACCAACAAGCAAAGGGAAGCTTAAAGCTGTTTAGTCTAGTTTTATCTCAAAAAGGTATTCATTCTCCAGCAGTTCCATTCTAACTGGTATTCCAGAAACAAATTATCTCACCTTGATTTCAATGGAATGGCACCTTTCCAATCCATACAGGCACAGTGATTATTCTCTTTTACCATTCAAGGATTTTAAAAAGAATAACTCAATTATCCAGAATTACAGGGTAACTTAGTCTGCAGGCTTTCATTCAGCTGGGAAACAAACAAAAAGTACACAGGGAAAGCACAGCTGTGGTAAAGCATCCTGATATATCATATTGGAGTTAGCTCTAGCCTGGCACTGAGTTCTAAGATGTAATGGGAACTCACCTAAATTTCTCCAGAAACAATACCTGCTGAACATTAAGTATCTGGATACCTACAAGTTTCTTATAAGGAAACACTTTCTTTCCTCAGAGACCAATTGGTTTATTCAGCTTTTCAGTCTTGTTATCACTACAAAATAACCGAAAAGCATTATTTAATAAGAATAGTACTAATATACCTGCCTATCAAGATGCACATAAATATCCAGGGCACAATGGCCATTATAGTAAAGGAATAGAAATAAATAAATAAAATGTAAATAAGTAAATAAAATGTGTACTGTGCATAAAACACGATAAACATGCAGAATAATATTTATCATTCTCAGATTTCCTCCTTAGCTGATTTATGGGTTCCCTAACTCCAGGGATACAATAATGCCTTCATAACTATTAAGAAAACTATAAACTATTTCCAAATTAAAACTTCAGTATCAGCTTTTGGGGGTTTTATTACTTTTAAAGACATACAGTAATTCATTGTCAGATTTCATAAGAGTTTCTTGTCTGATTCAAAACTTGAAAATTCAAAATTCTCTTAGATGGGGAAAACCAAGAAATTTCCTGCCTGATGCTTGGCTTTTCCTTGTCATCACATCAGTTGAAGGGAAAGAAAAAAATTTTGTAGTTGCATTAACAATTGACTCTCTGGCAGAAAATATCAGTGAAAGGTTTTCTTTCTTTGTGTGTGGGGTTTTGGTGGGGTATTTTTGTTGTGGGATTTTGGTTTGTTTGTCTCCTTATTTTCTTCCATTTTCATCTTCTGCAACTGAAGCATATGCTTTTATGTACATTCAAAGTGGTTTCCAGCTATTAGGAAAAATCAAGGAAACATTTCCAAATTCTGCTCAGCTTCCTTAATTAAAATTTTCATACCTAGATGAACATTCTTACGAGGATTAGACATGGGTCTAATTCCAATAGGCATGGTAAACATACTTTAAACTTCTGTGAGAGTCAGCAGTCATGTTGCTATTACTGGCCTCCACAACCTGAACAAGGTCTTACTAGTATTTATGGATTATTTCTGCAAAACCTCTTCTAGTTAAAAGCATCTGAAAGACACCCAAGGGGAGAAATAGCATTAAACCAGAGATGTATTTATTTATTGACAGGCAGGGATGCCCTCAGAAAGAAGTTAATCATACAGTCTTAAAAAAACAAAAAAGATATTAGAATGACAAGTTTTCCATGGCCCTTGAACCAAGAAAAACATTAGTTTGAAACAAAAATCAAAGTAAATAATTTGCAAATTATCATCACTTCAGGATGCTTGGAGAACAGTGAAGTTAGGACATAAACATATTTGTAAGAGTGACTGTCCTAGAATCTGTATTTAGACTCAAGAAAATGCTTAAAATCACTTGCTTTACTTACATGTTTATGCACTTGGGGGACAAAGCTCAAAGTCTAATGTAAACCACTAGTACTGTGAAATGAGAAGTTAAATCAAAATAAGCCCCTCTTATTTGTTAAACAAGATAAAATCATTACCAAAGTTGTTATATATTTTAGGCTTTGTGTATATGGTGTTAACTTGGCAAAATCTGAATTGTAGGAGCATTCACTAAATAGAGAAGTTGTATAACTATGGCTTTACACAGACATTGCAGCAAAATACAGTATAATTGGTGGTTTTCAACTAGGCTACACAGTACTTCTCAGGAAGAATTTGCCAGGCTAGCTAAGCTACCTGTGAAGTCATTGAAGTCTTCCAATTTATTTCAGTAGGAGGTAAAATGGGTCCATTCATAATAGCTTTGACCTTTCTTAAGGTTGGAAGCTGGTATTGCACTAGAATAATTCACAGCCAAAGAATGTCTACAAATCACTATTTCTTTCTCCAGTGCAGCCCTCTGCTAGAAGGCAATGTAAATGAAAATGTAAATAGGAATTCTTTCTCCTCTCAGAGTTAACAGCAAGAATTCTCTCTTGCAACAGGACTGGTCAAAATCAAGGCCGAACCCAAAGCCACAGATCTCCCACAGCTTACAGGAACCATATGGACAGCATGCTAAACACACACCACTGTTTGTAGCCACTCTCATTCAATTGACTTCAGTTCATCATATTCATCTGCCTTCGGTTCAACGAGCAGGTCAGTGGATGACTCAGGGACTGAGTCTGGTTTCTATAACAAATCAACATCAGTTCTGTCACTGCCTCTAAACAGAGTGCTGTTAAGCCTCAGACTATGCACAGTAATTATTTCATAACATCGGCATTCTCTTCCAGATGGAGACCTCCGTTTCCAGAGGTTCCATGCATACACAAGGAAAAAACAAAGGGGTTTTCTTTAAGAAGGGTACTGATTTCTAGAGAAGACAATAAAGTTTCAGTAGCAGACAATCAGTCCAGAACAATTCTCAAAGTAATGTCAAAAGCTTCAGTTTCACATACTGATTTAAGTGAAATAAAAAACCCCAAGAAAATGCTGAAATTAAAGCCGAACTCAAGATATAAGAGAGATGTTGATGTCAAAATCACAGTGTACTTATCCCAGGTGCACAGCACAGTGTACTTGAACTTGACTATGCACAGCAGCCAAGTACTATTTGTTGTGTTGCCTTACAGACTACAACCAGGCAGAAGCTGCTTTTCCCCGGGTACCAGCTGGAAACACATAGCCATCGACTTCTTCCCTGGGGACATCTAAGCAACTGCTCCCTTATGCCTAGATCCAAGGAAATCAAAAGCAATGATGGGGAAAGGCAAGGAGAGACAGAAAAGGTGTTTGAGGGTAAACTAGGGACCAAAAGCCTTATGAGAGGAGCAAGGGACAGCCAGTCTTCGCAGAATATGAACATAGAGTCCAAGAAGGATCCAAAAAGCCAGTATGGAGTGAATTGCAATCTAGAAAGGCTTTAAATTATAGAACAAGTATAAACATGAAACTCAGGGCCCAGCAGACAAATCAGCAACACTGTAATGAGATTTACTTACAACTTTTTTCAACAGGCTTTCTCCAGACCTGCAATTTGTTTTGTAAATTGCATTTGATCTATGAGCTTTCTACAACCTTTCTGCTATTTCTTCAAATATGCTTGCTTTAACAAAAGGGTAGAAGTAGAACTGTCTGTCTTGCTTCTCTTCAGAAAAGCAAACATAACACATTATTCAATTTACACTGCATGTTCCTTATGTTGATGCTTTCTGCACCCACTTCCAAAATGTTACACTGATTTCCCCTAAATTAATTTTTACTCTATTTTTAAGACAAGACCAAAAATCCTCAAACCAGGATTGGTTTCACAGATCTGTAGAAAACACCTGGCTAGTCATATCAATAGCTTGAATGAAGTTTTCAAATAACTAAAATACTTTTTACGTACAATTCTAAGAGCTTTTGATATACAGTGGCAAAAATAGTTACACTGAGTTAAAAAAATCACTAAGTGTATACTACCACAGTCCCTTTATAGGGTGGTATGAATATCAATTTGCCATAAACTTCAGGGGCTTGCTAGATGTCACAACAATCTCGTCATGTTGACAGAAAAATTCTGTTGAGACTATGAGTTTGAGTGTCACAATGAAATGAAAAAACGACTGTGACAGTTTAGAGACCTACTCCTCTTCTGTAAGTTTGCTGCAACAGATCCACTGGCATAGACTTTTATGTAAACTACTCACTTTCGCATCAAAGCTCGTCTGAAATGATATGGAAGTCTACAAACCTATAAAATCAAAACTTTACAGATATATGGTATAATGACCTTAAACACTTTACTTTTTTTGCTTTTTTATATATGAATTTTAATATATATTTCGTGATGAGGATAAATATTATTTGCTGTTCAGTCTAACTAAAAAAAATTTCATTCATAATGAACTTATAATATTCATACATTTTTTCAGCACCCTTGTGTGCACTCTCAAAACCTAGAGGAAATAAATAGTCATATTCATATGAGAACAAAATATTTTAGACTCCTTTAATTTTAAAAGTATATGTTTATGATTTAATATGTATGTTTATTTATTAAGGCAGTTGCTGTCAACATTCATAGCTACCACAGAAGACAGTTCTGCTATGCAGACAGTCACATTTTGATCTGAATTTCTACATTTGCAATAGGATTTTCATATTCCCATACTGTCATGCTTCATCATTACAGTTCCATCATTGCAAGAGGAATTAAAGAAGGATGAGTAAATCTATTTTTAGAGACTTCAGATTTTTCAAAAACCTTTCTCTTTCCAGCTAGATTTCACTTGACATTGATGTCATAGGGGACCTCATGGGAGCTAATGCAACAATGGGCTTCTCTCCAGCAAAGAGACTTTCAAATTCTTCACTTCTCACTTCCACCAATGTGTGCACCTGTCAGAGACAGCTGCAGACAGAGTTCTGACACAGGGCTGATCAGTCAGGCAAGACTGGGCACAAAGCAGCAGTAGTCAGCTACTAAAGAGATTTCTTTTTTCTGCCTTGTGTTAGTTTTACTGTGTCAAAATAATGACATATATAATACAATGAGGGGTTATTTTATTCATGAAAAAAACAAACAAAAAGAAAGACAAATGGCTGAGGTAAAGCAATGTCAGCCTTTACCCAAAAATTCCCATCACACTTTGTAAACAGAACCCTCAGAAACAATATATATACATGACTCTATATAGAAGAAAAAAATGCTTACCTAGAAAATGTCACATTCCCTAGGAACCTGGGGGTAGAGCAAAGTCCTGGTGTAGGCACTTTCTTCAGTCCAGTGAAGTTGTTAAAGATTGCCTGATTTCATAGTAGAATTTTGCTGGACCTAAGATCCACAGAAACAGATGTTTGTGAGGAGGGATGTGCCAACATTAGATATGATATTTAAATAAACAAACAATTTTTTTCTTCAATTTGTTAAGGAGAAACAAATCAATAGGGCACTCACAATAGTTCTAGAAACAGTTGGTAGATGTAAGAAAGAAAATATGACTCCCCCAAAGAAATTACTGGCAATTCTCAAAAGAATTAATAGCTAAATTTTGCAGTTACAGCATTCTCTTGTGTCTTGTGTTCCTTCACCTGTGCCCAAGACAACAGGATTATTCAAAATGTCAAGTGTAAACAGATTTGCCTTTATTTACATTCACGCCAAAATCACCTGAAAACAGTGAATCATCTGGAAAAGTGAAACTACAAACTGGAAGTGAAGAAAAACACCTTAGAACAATACTGTGAAATGATTACATTCTGACAACTTTCTGTCTGCTAATCATTTTGAACTGGGCTGTAGCTTTTAGAATTGCAGAATAATATTTCTTAGTAGGTGTTCTTGTTCTTACTCTGTTTCAAATCATTCAAAGAGCTGTTAAACTTCGTTGGTTGGTTGAATACATTTACCCCCCTTGTCGGTACTTAACATTTAGGTCCTAGAACAGTGTGTAGAGCCATAAATTTCAAAGTTATATTTCCATTTTTCAGCTGAGAAATTAATATGTGGAAGTCCTTAGTAATCATGTGATGCCCTCTCTTGTTGCTTTTTGCTTTATGGGTTGTTTTGTTGAGGTTTGGGGTTTTTTTAAATATGTTTGCCTTAGCAATTCAGCCCCATGCTTTCATAGCTACAAACAAAAGTTCCAAAAAAGCTTGTTTATATGCCTTAGCATGCATCTGCTTAGGGGTTTTTTTGCCAAGTTTCAAGTAAGATTTCTTAATTTTTCTGTAAAGTGAATCTTCCAATTCTACTAGCAAAGAGACAATAATACAATAACTGCAAATAAGCAATAATACACAAATATGAACTCACCTGAGGTTAAGATTTTGTTTGGAAATGTTACTCTCTGCTGTATTTGTGTGTATTTTTGATGTTTCCACTTTTATCATGTTCAGTATTTGGAACAGTTTGGGGAGACTGAGTTTTTTTCTACTTCATCCATGAGCTTGAGCCAATTCTCTCATATCGGGAGAATTTCATCCTCCTACGTTTATTGAATGTGCACATGTGACACCAGATATAACTAGCAGAAAAATATCTTTTTAGTGTACACTAGATGGAAGTGATACTTCATATAAAGGAGAGAAAGAGAAAAAAGATAAAAGCTTAATTGAGCTGTTGTCAATTTATGCTCTCAGCTGTACTTTCTTTACAGGCGTCATTATTACTAGGGCTTTGTTTACAAAGGCAGTTTCTGTCTCATAGCCTAAAATCTGATTAGGGACAATGGGAAATTGAAACATAAATTAAAAGAAATATATTGACCAGTATAGTGTTTCTTTCCATTGAAATTTGTTTCTGGGGTAAAGAGCATTTGGATGATATGGAGTTGCATTCTCCAGGGGAGACAATGGAAATTAGTTCTCTCATTTCAGGATTATTATTATTACTGGCCAAAGCTTACAACAAGAGGAATCCCACTTTTTTTTTTTTTCTAGTTCCTAGTGTTTAACCCTACAAACCACAAGAATGAGAAGCTGCAGTGACAATTGACATAGAACATTGGCATTTTATAGAAACAATGACATTAAGACCAGAAATTTTCTGGACGTTAGTGCCAGAGAGCCACATCTACTTAAATTAAAGCAAGCCCTAGTCCAATTAACTATGATTTATAGAGTACTTTATTTTGTACTTAAGAACGTACTTATTTTGCCTATTTGTATTTTATACTACTATATTTCAGCTATTTTTTCAGTTTCCCTGCATATAAATTCTTTTGACATCAGTAGAAAGAAGTCCCGATGACCCAATGCCCATGTGCCTTTTTACATAGCAATTCAAAGGAACAGAACTTAAAGCCCAGTGGTGTGAAATTAATGTAATTTAATAAAAAAGAAAGCAGTTCTTCTTTTTAAAATTTTTTTGTGCAGATTTAGGTTTGGATTGGGGATCAGAGCTGGCAGATCATTAATAGATATATGGTAACAGAGCATTACAAATAGTGCAGATTTTTTCCAGGAAACAATTCACAGTATTCCAGCCTGCAAGAAAAAATATTAATGGATTTTGCATGTGAAATTTTGCATGTGGATTTTGCATGTTTGTTTACAATTGTCAAAAATAAAGGATTTTTTTCATGTTTATATAAGATCAAGCCTAAAATTTCATGAAGGTTTGTTCGTGTTTGGTTTGATTTTGGTTGGTTTGTTTTGTTGTTTGAGTTTTTAAATTATTATTATTATTTTGAATTTTGAGCTTTCAGAAAGTGTAAAATTTTCACAATTAGGCGCCCTTAGCAAAGACAGATAGATGCTAGAAAACATTTATGAATAAAAAGTTATCAAGTTAGTAGAATGTTATAGCAGTAAAGAATTTCCCTACAGATAGCTCTGACAACCTGTTAAATTTGTATCACTTATTTTAATTACAAGACTTCGGGGGGAAAAAANCTGCTATTCTTCTTCATTTATTGGAACAATGATGGAAAGAATATTCCATCAACTAAGTGCGTGATTTTATATCCACACTAGCTGTATTGACTGCCATAAAGAATAAGAATATTGACGGCCCATAAAAGATAAAAAAAATAGAGAGTTGTTTCTTTGCCAGGTGGAACTTCAGAAATTGCCACTTTTTATTTCTATAGCATGATTCGATTTTTAATCTAAAAATATAGTGCAAATATCTGCTGTAGCCTTGGTCCTACTACTGCCTAAGATAGATATTCTTTGTCCTCCAGTGGTGTTGCTGAATTGATAGTCTCTTTGGAGGATCACATTATTTAGGTGAGGAATTCATGGCTTAACAGTAGGAGGACTTTGGACATAAAATTATGAAAAATAAATGTTTGTTCTAGGGGGTCTTGAGGGCTTCAGGAAACAAATTATTCAACTTATTGCTCAATGGGTAAGAGAGCAATATAATGGACCTCCAGCTATTTAATATGCAGGAAGCCAAATTGTATGATCAAGAGACTGCTCAAGTTAAGTATATAAAATATGTGAAATTAATGGGAAAAAACCCTAAAAAAACAGCAGCCTGTATGCTATATTTTTTATTTCATGTACAAAATCCTGAGGATATTAAGATGTATCACTTTTCCTGGAATAAGCCTAGGCATCACTAGAGGGAACTCAAATATGCCCTGGGAGATCTGCAAGTTTTTGCTGACAGGTTTAAGAGCAGAGTCAAGGGAGTTGGCTACTTATTATCTGCCGTAAAGTCTGAAGAGATTTATGGCATTAACCTTAAGAGATATAGTGGCACACCAGCAAATCAATGACATAATTGTGCATGGTGCTGAGTCTCCTGGCCCAAGACCAAAAAAGTACTTTGTGATGTATGGAGCTTAAAGCCAAAGTTAGTTTTTTAGGCAAAGTCTTACTTAAAAGTTAGATTTTCCTGAGTTCTTGGCTAGATTCAGAGGCAATCAGCTCCCTTTTCGCTATCAAGAAAGATCATATAGTTATTGAGTTCAGTAGTAGATCTAGTAGGAAATCCTCATGAGGAATATTATTCCACTTGAAAAGACCAGGTCACTCAAACTAAGACTTATGTACTGGAAATAGGAACTTTAGAAATATTCTGGAGAAGAGGGAGAGAGTAAGACGGGAGATTGCAAACATGTAAAAATGTAACGCCTTTTCCTGACAAAAGGACCCACACACATACAGGTCTTTCTCTCCAAGGAAAAGAAGAGATAAATAGAAAAGAAAGGAAGAGGCAGATACTATATTTAAACACAATAAAATATTTAAACACAAATTGGGAGAAAGCATGTTATAGCTATTTAAATTTCATTATAAAAATGTTTTAATCTATTTAATTGCTCAGAAAGGAAGTAATAGTCTGGAAAACTGGAATAACCAAAAGTAAATTCTGAACACAGAGTACCAACTGAGGCATCAGGCCACTAGGTATTAATGGAGTCCACCTTCTCAAGTTCCTAGTTACAAATTTCCAAATTTGCCATGCTCTAATTCTGACACTATAGACACTTTTAGGAAAAGAGACCATCTCATAGCTGGTACAGAAATTCAGCAAATATTGAAGCAACTCCAATCAAACCTGGAAGAGTTTGCCTCCTAGGTGGTTTTATGAATGAATACCTATGGAATTTAAATCCTACCAAAAATTTTGCATTTATGTTATTCAGGGAAGCACCACTCTGGAAAATGAACAGGTCTCAGAGAAGTTGAGTGAGACAGCTATTTGAAACAAAAATGTTGCCTTGAAAGTAATAAAACCCCAACAGTTTTCAACAACATAATCTGAATAGCAGAGTTTCCTCATGTGGATGGAGTTCAGGGGTACTGTGAAAATTCCTTTCCAGTTTTTGCCTAAAACATGGAATTTAATTGCACTTTTTCTGCCAGTATCTGATCTAGCCTATAAGATGCAACAGTGGCTACTCTTTCTTGATAGTATTTCAGTGAATGTTTACACCCCAAAAACACTTAACAACAAGAAATAATAATTATTAACACTTAAATTAAGTTATTAAACAATTTATTGAAAGTAAAGATTATTACATGAAAATGAAAAAGTCTTTATGATGCATATCTCTATTTTTTCTGAATTTAGACATTATTCCTCCCCAAACTGAGATAACAGCAGTAAATGCCCACACACTGCCATTCATAATATGTGAAGTAGTTAGTGTATGAACAAACCTTAGAGTCAAGTAGAGCAGTTCTGAATAAATTATTACTATTCCATACAAATAAAACTGACAAACTGGCTCAAGGGCAGTGGCAGAAAGAAAAATTTTCTCAAAGAAAGTCAAACACAGAGTAATGAATAGACAGGCTAAAATATGCATATTTACTCATGATACACCTGCCCTGTTGTCTTGCATTATCCTCATGGATACTGAACTTTGAACAAAATGATCTTCCAACAGGGAAAACAGTTAAAATATGGTTTTAGGTTTAGAATTCATCCCTCTAAACCAACATATTCTATTAATTATTTTCAACAGACATACATAATTATTTTTTTATGCAGACAGCCACTTATTCATACCCTGTTTATAGTCAAGATGGGAAATAATGAATATTTAAGTGTTTTATCTCTTTTTCCACTTCCGTATTTCAAGTTAATAGTAGTGCACTGTGAAGTACCTACAAATCCAAGTCCTCTTATGAACATTTGAAATATTTATGACTGTGGACTACATCTAATAAATAAATAAAACTAAGTAATTTTCACAGTTTGCCCCAAATGTATCCACTTATTTTTATGCATGACTTAGAGTGTAGATCCTTCTTATTAAAAAACTGCAGCTTATGGAAAAATACAGATACATGCTGGCATGATGATAGCACCGAAGTAAAGATATTGATGAAATTCAGAGATTAAAACCCAACATTTTTGGCTCACCTGGAATTATTCAAGTGCCTGTTATCAGTAGGTTATATGAGAAAAAGAGTCCACTATTTTATAAGCTGTCTCAAACCAGGACTTATTATAATTAGCTTGGAAGGAATTGTGAGTTACAGAAGTCATGAAATCCATCCCTTTCCCAGTATCTGAACAACTAGCAAGGCAAAAAAAAAAAAAAAGGTTCAAGTTCTGCCTAATCCCTCACTGATAAACTTCATTAATAAAGGATAATTTTTCTGTGTGCATTATCAGATTTCCCCACCCAGCATCATAAACTGAATGGTATTTTACAAATTTGTTTAACATAAACTACATTTTCCCTCTAAGGTCTTACAAAAATTTTACTTCTCTCAGTTTTCCCAATGTTTAAGAAACTCCATGATAAAACAACCATGATTCTTTTTTTTTTCCTCCTAATTTTAATTCATTTAATAATTGTGTTTACAACCATATGGGAAAAAAAATTGCATATGTGCTTAGACATTCACTTCCAATAAATCTGTCAGCCTGTCTAGCAAAGGTCACATCACTGATAGGAAATACCAGACAGCAGAGGAAGTCATTGCACGCATCAGTCATCTCATGAAAATAATGGTACAGATTGCAATATGTCCATTTTGTTATATCACTATCATTCTTTATTATTACATCTTTTAAGTTCAGTTGGCTCCCTGCCTGGGTGGGTTTTTTTTTTCCTTACTACATTTTCACAGACTGAGAAAAAGTAATCCTATTCTATTTCTCCCTCTATTCACTATTTTTCTATTTTTTACCAGTGAGATCATATTCTGCATGTTATTGTCGGGAAACTGTTTTTTACACTGGAAAATATGTGCATAAAGAGAGTAAATTCATGCCAAGCCCATAACATACAACAGTTTAGTTTAATTCAGAAACTCCCACAGCACTAAGAGGTTCTGAGCCTATTCTAACACTCTCAAAAAAGCTACAAAGATGGAATATATCCAGTAATAGTAATTAGGTTTTATCATGCTCAACACAACTATTATGCTTCTTTTTCTACTGATCTCCGTCAGAAGTTTCTGTTTTGCCCATGGTCCATCTCTTTTAGCATTCAAACCCAGATGTTAACAGTAGAAACAAAACCTAAGCTGAAAGCTTTAAGAGCATCAGCTTTTTCTTGTTTTAATCTTAATAAAACATAGCTATAGCTTTTTAATCAAATAAGGATTTCCATATGCTCCAGTGATTGCCCATGTTCTCTACTGGCAAACAAAAAATGTTTTCCTATCCCCATATTATGTTTTCATATTTAAATATGTACTCATCCAAATCATACAAATAGAAACAATGCATAGTACTGTTTGCAAAGAGCTGATTTTCTGGGTGAATTACAATAAAGAGTACAGGAGAAAAAGCAGTCTAAATACAAGTGAACACAATGCAGGGTTATAAAAACCCCAACAAAACATTTTACTATTTCAGTTCTAATTTAATACTATGTTTTATGTAGGTAATGAAAGAAAACACTAAGTCGGTTTATGTCTAAATAGCGTAACATTCTGTTACCTTTGAACTGTCATTTTAAGGTAAAAGCTTATAAAAATCTCCTGGAAAATGGTTTATCAGTTTAGTAAAGCCATCCCACTGATTTTTTCCCCACATTTGTGATGCAAAATTTTTCTCTCTTAAGTGTCTCTGTCAGCATTAGTAAACTTGTGAAAATACAGAGGTTGCAAAAGCTTGACATAGTAATGTACTCACCCTGATTTAGGTACCATCTGCTAGGCACTTTTCTACTGTTCCTGCAGTTTCATCTTTAAATTGGTATACCTACAAGAATAATTCACAAAGAAAGGCTAAAGAGGTAAATACAACTGAAGGGAGAGAGATACAAAAATAATAAAGTGAAAATGTAGACTGTAATGCAGAAATATGCAATAGTCAGCTTAGTCTGATTGATAGTTGATCACTGCTTTAGTGGCCAATGAGCTAAAAAAAAGCACAGAGGAGTGCTCCTGAAAACCTTTTATTCTACTTTATTTTAGTATATAAGAATTATGTGAAGATTTCACTCTTTATCTATATATACACATTTATGAACACACATATATAAATGAAATATATTTGTATAAACTCTATATAACTGCAAGTGCACTTTTAATTAAGGGATGTGAAGGCTTAGTGGATCTGTCAACTTCTAATTGATTTAATTTCCAAGCCTTTCTGTAGCAGTCATCTAAACTGAAAACTTCCAAAGGAAGGATACCAGGCAAACCAGGTCACTTGTTTGATCTGATATGCAATTTCCTACAAATTATTAAATTATTATGAAGATTAAAACTCTGGGAACTGCCTGCTCTCATTCTCCACATTTGGCACCTGTCCTTTACTTTCTCTTCTCACTGAAGTCTCTTGCCCTGCTTTGCCCCCCAGTTTTCAATGACCTGAAAAGTTTTATCACCCTTCCCTGATTCATCACAGGATGGATTAATTTCATTTGGCCCTTGTAAGAAAGTTTATGTTTTGTTTAGAAGCTTGATTGAGCAAAACTGACTGACAGGGAGAGGTCTCTAAATAACTTCCTTGGGATTTAATACATACATTCACTGCTCTTACAGAATCTTTTCCTCTGGTGCACAATCTGTTGTGTTTTTTAAACAAAAAGAAACAACTCATACACCAAACCACAATGCATGGTGGGTTTTATATTTCTATAATCAGACTTAACCAATGTAGCAATGTGACAGTATATTGCTGGTGACTATTTTTCTTGGCTGATAGCTTAAAAGCTTGTTTCAAGGTAATGTTACACCCAGGGAAGTAAAAATGCAGAAACTCTGAACTTTTCCCATTCCCTTTGGAAATGTGAAAAATTGATTCTTTTACATATGAGATGCCAGACTCAATGGAACAGCAATGAGAAAAACACATGAATTTTCCTTTTAACCACAGCTTCTTGCATCACCCAGTGAGAACTACAGAGTATTTGTCTTTCTTAGAAGCTTATTTGGCTTCGTAGGATCTATTAAAAAGAGGACAGATTTAGATTAGACATTAGGAAAATATTATCTGCTTTGAAGGTGGTGAGGCACTGAAACAAGTTGCCGACAGAAGCTGTGGGTGCTACATCCCTGCAAGTATTTAAGGCCAAGTTGGATGGAGCTTTGGGCAACCTGATCTAGTGGGAGGTGTCTCTGCCCATGGCAGAGGCGTTGGAATGAGGTGATCCTTTACAACCAAAGCCATTTTATGGTAATATTTTCAAAATTAGTATATGAAAAAACGGCATAAAACATGATATGATCTAATGAGGATGAAGCCAATGTTTTTATTTTCTCTGATCATATTGAACAACAGACTCTTCCATTTGTGACTTTTTATGAGAGATTTATTTTACTGAAAGTCTTTTATTACCAGACTTTTTAACGAAATGAAGCAGTTACAGCTAAAAATGTTGAGTCAGGCAATGTGATAGATTCTGGAATAATTTCACTCTCTAAATAAAATCAGAATAAAGAAGATAATGCTGTTCAATCTTTGGGCCAAAGGTGTCATGGAACATAACAGCATGATTTACCCCAAGGTAGTCTGGCTATCATCTTGAACATCTACAGAATGTGGAGCTGTCTCGTGGCATCAAACTTCACCTGACCTAATGCAATTTAGGATTTGTTTTCATCTGTCAGGTATTAAGAGACTAGCATTAGAATCAGGCTGATTCAAAGATTAAAAGTAAATAAGTAAAGCTTATGGATGTGTTGTCACTTGTGGAATTTTTAAGGATGTAATTTTTAAAATATTCAGGGCAAGATGCGTGAGCAATTGTACAAGTCCTTCCAAACTATCCTATAACAATGTCCTGATGAGAAATTAAGACCAGGGAGAAAGAATATGATTTGTTTCTCCTTAATCTGGCAGAGAAGGAAGACTGAAGTGGCTTATACCTTCTATAATTCCGTACAACCTTTTCCAGTAAAGATTCCAATATTGTAAGAAATTTATACGGTAGGACAGAGACTATGTTTATGTGAACAGGTGCCAACATTCACAATGGCTCTTGTTTGGTTCAGCTATAACTAGGTTAAGGCTAGAACAGATGGAAGGTGTGTTTAATCACGACTGTAGCATAAAGCATCCCTGAAGCAAAAAAAGAATCGATTTAGTAACTAATGGCTACATTCTGCTGTCACTAACAAGAGTCCAATCAATATTTAGCTACATGATGCAATTAAGTTCAGAAGACACGTCATTCAACATGGGTTTTGAGCACTAGTTTTTCATAATTAAAGTGTAAGAGACTGACTTTTACTCCATTCATAAATGTTGTCCAATTCTTCTGGACAGTCAAATTTTGCAAAAGCAGTTACTCTCATAATAGACTATAGTATGCATAAAAGCATCAAATAAGGATTATCATACAAAGAAGTAAAATAAAAAAAACCCCAGGCTGTGCAAAAGATGCATTAAGATATTTTACTATCATAAAGTTGTAATATTTACAGATATGCTATGAAACATTGAATATGTTACTTATAAAATTTATATGTAATATTAGTTACAGACTACAATGTAAAATAATGAAAAGACTGACAGATAAGGAAGACTCACAAAAAAGGTTTCTACTGGAAATGGAGGAAAAGTATAGAAAACCCCCTAAGGCAAATGCAGACTGTTAAATGAAATCTGAACAGAAATACAGCTTAGGGAGAATACCCAAGAAGAAATCAAAACAGATTTGATCCTAAGCAGATGGAGAGAGGGAATTTTTAAAATTAAAATGTAAAGTGAACTAACTCCTTACAACAACAACAAACAACAAAAACAAGAATAATAATGTAATTGGGACTTTATTTTCTTTTGTTCTTCAGACACATCAAGGCTATGCTATCCAAAATGAGGACCCAAAGGCAAACTGACATCACAATATATGCATTTTTTTCATTAGGAATATACATACTTTTTGTAATTTGAATTTACTTTAAGCCAAGTGAATACTATTATAAATGTTAATAAGTGTATGATTATTCTGGAAAATAATTTCAGATTTCAAAACAGACCTTGAAATAATTATTTGAGACGCCAAAAATAGACCACATTCAAAATGTGTATATATGCAAATAAATAATATATTTTAAACAATAACTAGAGGTTATAAAAATGAGGAAGCACTGCTTCTAATAACTTCACAGCATCTCAAACAAATCAAATAATAAAATATACAAATGTTTTACACAAAAAAAGCTCTTTCCCTAACAGTTTAACCAGTTTCAGATTCATGCAGCTTGCTTAGAGCTGTGACAGCTTTCAGTAAAAACATAGTTGAAAATATGCAATGGTAAACTAATACTGTTGTAATTACATTCTGCCTTTGCATCTCCCTCTACTGATGATAAAAATTGATGGAATCAAGATGAACTGCTAGAATGCAGACATGATGCCTAATCTCCATGTATGTCATTGTGAGAACTGAATATACAGAGGTAACGCCAAGAAGGCCACGATGCACAGCTGAAGTGTGAAGAGTAGATTTATTCCATTATCTCAGGGACACAAAGACATTTCTGTGCTCAGTCCAGACTTAGGAGGAGGAAAAACTGTGCAGAGAGGGCCATTCCCAGCATCTACATAACAACAGGCCTGGTCCATGCACCTTACTTCACCAGGCTGCGTTTCATAATCTTTGAGCCTCTTATCTCTCTTCCCACCACACCAAGAGGCTCAGGCCTCGAAAAGAATGTTTTAAGTCTTTTCATGACACCCTCTTATCTTCTGCTGAAACTCCACTTCTCAAGGCAAACAGAAAACAGCCCCATAGCAACAACAATATGTGAAATTTCCTGCAATAAAAATATTTTTAGTATTTCCCGGCTCCAGGGTTGGTCTTTGAGCAAAAACAATTTGAAAAAGAACTTACTCTCTTTCTCCTCGCCAATCTTCCATTTTCAACACCTTCATCCTCACATTCATTATATCTGGATTTGAGTAGTTGAACATTGAGATAAGGCTTGTTCTCCGAAATAGTTACTTCTGCAAAGAATACTTCTTCATAAAAATACTGTTTAAGAAAGTTAAAACAAAAGTAATAAGGGTAGGATATTACAGAACAATGAAAAGGAACAAATACATTGACTTTCAATGCTATGTTGTGCTATTTATGCTGAATAATCTACTTTCCACATTTCGAAAGTTGAATGCACACACAAAAATTACTGCTTCTCTTAGCTGCACTCAGTATCATACCGTAAGTTGTGGTGTCTTTATGGACATTTAATATAAAAATTGTCATTTTGTTCCCATTACAATCATTATCATCCAAGGCTCAGCTGGTCTTATTATTAGAAAAGATAGATTAATAATCAACACTTTAGTTCCCACTAATAATCACCTGTCCTCCAGATTTCACAGAAACATCTTTCTTATTTGAAAAGTATTCTGAACCATGTCATACGTCCCATGGTGGATCCAGACTCCCTTTCTATTATTCTTATTGCTATTATTAAAAATTCATTTATCCTCTGCCCTTGGGAACTGCAGATTAGAGCAGCTCTTGCAAACACTAGCAATGTAAGCTAGGCAGGATTTAAAGTTTTGCAGGCAGAGGATACTGGCAAAAAATAGAGAAACTTGCTAAAATTAAAAAAAAAAAATTAAAAAGAGAGAATTTGACCACTTTAGTTGCACCCCTTCAAAGCCCAATGCAGTAATGTAAATTGCCATTGGTATCAAACTAGTCTGAATTGTGACAGCTGGTGGCTTTGATTCATGATCCCTGTCAAACCAAACAGCAGCAGCTGAAGTGAATGATACTCCCTTCAGTAACAGTATTTGTCTTGCACAGTAAAGTACAAACGCAACCAGTTAAAAAACTAACTTTTCAAAAGATCTGCATACACATACGGGGCAAGGGGGAAAGTCTGACATTTATTTACTGTTTGGGGCACACAAGATTTAACGCAAGAAGGCTGGGATCTGAGAGCTAGCGCTAGACAATCACAAAGTACAAGAACTTACCATTCTTTTTACTGAGCCATTTTCCATCCAAAAATAGAATCATAATAAGCATGTAGCCATTGAGAAGAAGAATAAATTACTTCTGAATATTTTACTACTATGTATCTGAAGAATATATAATAAAATACCCCAAGTACCTGCATAATTCAGAACAGAAAAGGATGTCCAGCTGTCCTATCTTTCACACAAAATCTACATCTACCTATAATTAAACCCAGAGTTTTCAAATTACTGTGAAAGCAGATTATTTTGGCTTTTTTTTTAATAAGGTATGACACATTTGTTTGAAATGCAAATACATCCTGAAAACATATTTTACTTGATGACAGCAGTATAACCAGCCATTCTCTTTTAGGCTCCTCTCTGCTCCTCCCAAGAACCAAAAGCTTTTCATTCAGGAGAGAATACAAAATTGTTATCAATGTTACTTTTCCTAAACTTTAACATCAATGGTTAATCTAAGACCTGTTCAGCTATTTTTATTTCTTAATATAAATTGTTGATATCCTCTTCTGATTTACTTGTAGGTGAGCTGCCTTGTATGCTGAGCAAGTTCCAACAAAAACCACCTTGATATAAAGCCAGTAGTGATTTCTATGCTAGGGCCTGATCAAAAGGTTCAATACTGAAGGCCAAACTGTATTATATGAGAACTAATAACAACCTTTCAATTGATGGTTGCTTATACCCATAAGGAAGTGATTAAGGACTCTGGTAGTGGAGTGAATCAGCTGTGAAGACCAAGTGAAATACAAAATAAGATGCAAAACAATCTCAAAACTCTGTTTCAATCCCCATTGGAATGGGCAGTTATATCTCAGCTGGTTACAAAGAAATTTGCTGAGATACTTTACTCAATCTTCATGAAGATTGAACTTGACAATAAGAGCAAGAAAACTCATGGAACAGAGAAGCAAAGCTTTCCTAGCATATTGTAATGGAATACTGCTGTACTTATATGTTGTGGATAAAAACACATTTGTGAATTAGATACAGATGTTTCATGAGCTCTTGCATAAAGGAATATGATGTAAAAAAATAGATAAAAGGAGATAGAAATATAAAACTGTCTCCAACTCTCTCACACCATCACATTAAGTGACCCACCATTTCAGATTCCTACAAGACTCCAGTTATCCTAAGGTGCCTACAGTAGTTCATGACTTCTGATGAACTGACAATAATGAGCTATTTTTAAGATGTCAATAATGTTTATCATTGAGAAAAGTGCTTAGAGGAAACTTCATTAGAAATTAATTTCAAGGTAGAAACCTTATATAATCACAAGAACTCCCTCTTAAAATTCAAGAGCAGCAGTATGAATATTGACAATCTAAGCTTTGCATCCCCACAAGAAAAGCAAATAGAAAAAAAGAAAAAAAAAAAGCTAAAAGGATAACAAATATATAAAAACTAAAAATATTCTTTAGGCCACCACACAGTATTTTATAGACTGGCTTCTACAAATAAGACAGTTTGAATATCATGGCAACAAAAAATTTCCAAGGGAGTCATAAGTGAAGAACAGGTACATTGATCTAAGTTAACAGTACTTATTTCTCTCTCTTTATCCACGGAACAAATCATCTTGTCTCAAAAGTTGATTGGGTTGGTCAAGTACTATTTGCACTTGGTAAATTCATGCTGACTGTTCCCAGCAGGAGTTATTTGAGACTTATGACATGAAAGAAGTACAGTGAAAGCTATAGATTTTGTCTGTGGCTCTCTGTTACGTCCATGGGATACCATTTCATAACAGTGTTCAGTGTTGCCATATCGTAATATAGACCATCAAATCTGACTTGTCTTTAAGACTGCCTCAAAAATATTTCAAGGCATTATAACAAATCTAACAAGAAGAGAAATGTTAAGAATCCAATGGAAAAATATATCATTAGTTTCAGACATGCAAAATAACTAAAAAAAACCCCAAGAATCCATGAAGGTGCTGGAAGCTGCCTCACAACAAATTTAAAAAGGTACATTTGTCTTGAAGGTATTGCAAAGAAAACAGGCAAGAAAGTAACCCCCTGCAATTTGGAACGTCCTTTTCCTTCCTTCACCAATAACTTTATATATATATATACATATATCTACTGTCCATTAAAAAAAACCCAAAAAATACAAAAAAAACACAAAACAAAACAAAGAAAAACCCTTGGATGGACTGTTATTGAATAAAAAGAATAAAAAAAATAATAGAGTTCACCATTAATCAACTGTAGTATCTCAGCTTCAAATTTTAATAAATGAAATATATTTGCTTTTATGAGGAATTAACTTCCATGTCTGTACTAGTCATGGGTTTATCTATAAGAACTTTGTTCTGAAAATTATAGCAAATCATTTAAATGAAACAAATGCATTTAATGAACTGGACCCATTTTCTAGTACAACATCTGCTTAAGCAAGGTTTTTATTTCAGTATCGCTAGTGATTGTAACACAGAACTAATTAAAAGAAAAAAACCACAAAGAATAGAAAACAGCAGGCTCACAAGCTTGCTGTAATACAATAAAATAAACAAAGCCCCCTCCTCTACATTGGTTAATACCTATTTCTTAATGGCTCAGCTGCCTCATACTTATTCTCAGCTCTCAAGTGTATTCCAGATTGCTTCGACTTAGTGAACCCCATAGTAATCCTTTGAATTTCCTTTTACTAAGACAAGGATAATGCCTGGCAGGATGCTGCAAGCTTTCTAGAAAAGAACACTATGAAACTTTAATGTATTGCTTTAAAATAATTGTCTTAAATGTAGTAGCCTGCAATCCTATATCTAATATTCTAAAATTGCCTTCTTGTGAGGGAAAAAGAAATATGTCTAGCATTTAAAATCAAGCACTTCTGTCACCTTTCTGAACCAAATCTCTATTTGTCCTTACTTACATATATATAATTTCTCAATAACTGAATAGTCATTTAGCATTTTTATTAATGCACTGCTTTTAAGTCAGTCAAGTATTCTGAAAGTAATTTTATTTTAGAATTATTTACTTTCATTTTTATTGCCTTGTTCTTGTCATTGAGAAATTCTCATTAGCATAAGTATGAAGTGCTGCAATAAGTATGAAGCTGAAGAAGTCCTCTCTGTTTTTATATACTGTTTTAAAGGAACAAAATCACGTGCCAAGCAAAAGGTATACTTATCATATAATACAGAAAAAAACTGCGCATAGTTTGATAAAAATCATGCTTTAGCCCATTATCTTTCAAGGAAATTCTAGCTTAGCAGTGCTAAGAACAGTCACATACTCTGTGCATCATTCTGATTCACTGACAACCAGGAGGAAATGGGTTTCTTACAGCCTGATGAACTCCGTTTGAAACTTGTCTTTCACATGAAAGTTAAGAGACAGTCTATATCTGCCAGCAACTCCAGCTCAACAGGACTGCTGGAGTTCTTTTACCAAGTCACTTCATGGACACTGATGCTCATTTATCTAGTCCCATTAAACATTTGTACTTCCAGACAGTCTTTCTGGAGAAATTCCTTTCCAAGAATTCACTAGTTCAGAGGAGGTACTCTGGACATGGGAAAGCATAAATCCTCCTGGCAGAGATATGAGTGCAAATTAAGCAAGCAGCAGAAGGAAAGGCCTTTGTAATATAGGTCACATTGCCTTTATCAACGAGATTTTCCTCTGCTCTCTGTTATAGCGTTCCCCACAAGAAAAGAGGGGAATGTTGAAGGAGGAGGACACGCTTTGGAAATGGCACAGGCAAGTTCAGGTGCTTGCTTGCATCAATGTAGCACCTGCTGCTTTAGTTCTCTGCTAGAAAAACATCAGGTTTTTCGGGCTTTTTTCTCCAAGACTTTCCAAACAGCATCTCCTCACTGCAGATTTCAGGACATAGTCTGGAATCTCCATATAAAACTGCAGTATACAATATCAATCAAAGCATTTACGATGATGAAACAAAAATTTGTTCTGTGCTTTTAAGAAGACAACCACAACCAAGAAAAGCAGAAAGTCTTTGGACTGCTTTTGGCCACTTGAATACTTTAGAGCATCTTGATTATTTTTAGTAGATAATTTGTTAAATATGGAATGTGCTTCATAAAAGGCAGAAGAAAAAGAAAAGAACAGCCCAATCAAAGCTAAGGAGCATATTTATTTCAACATGAAAGCTTTTATTACACACCTGTGCTTTTATAAACAGTGTCAGCAAAACAAACTTTGCCAACAATGTGAATTTCTTATATATATGTATTATACTCATTCCTGATTTTTTATTTTACATTTGAATATATTTTAACCCTACCCACAGAAGCATCAAGCAGTAGAGAGAATATAATCAATACCACCTTAATGGCCGAAAAGTAATTTAAGCATCTGCTGACCTTTGGGGAGCATCTGGCTGCAGTTTTCTCACAGCAGGATTTCAGACAGGGCTATGGTAACTGTGGAAAGCACCTTAAGTATCATATGAAATTACATGTTTATCATGTTAACCCATGAATAAGAACAAAGGTAAGATATAAAAAGACAGCTATTAATAACATCGCTTTCTCTCTGAAGATATCCAACACATCCTAATTAACTTTGATGATTTATTGACCTATTTTTATAGATGTAGTAATTGAGCGAACAAGCAAAGGCTGAGCTCAAGGACATCTAGGACCCTGTAGTAGGCAAGAATCAAAGATTCATCCCTTTACTCATCATTTCGTTCTTTAAGCAGATTATATTCAGAATATGCAGCATTAAGGTAAGTCTTCCACTTCAAGCACTTATGTAAGCAATATGAGGTAAAGTATGGCTACGCTCTTCCCGCATTTCAAAACTAAGAAATTGCCCTGGATCAGCATTGTCCCCTTCACATGAGCACGTCCAGCACAGATGTTTCTCCCCTGTGATCTGATTTGCAAGACTGAGGTACAAAGGACATGTGCTGAAAGATAAACAAGGGGGGGTAAAACGTGTATTGTACATTAAATTACAATCTCATGTTATGACTATATATATATGACCATATAATATATAAATTAGTTGCATTTATAAATAGACATATCTTCCTCATCAACAAGCATATCAGTCCCTTCAAATTAAGCAGCAAAGAGTCTGCTACAAATTATTCTGCAAAACCACTGGAAATTAATTCAAGCTAGAAGGGTCATCACACGTGCATCAAAAAGATGACTTTTTATTCTATTGCATCACAGGATAATTCAGGGTTGTAGGGCAATGAGTAAGTGACAAAAGATTTCAATTAATTAATTGTGAGGTTTTAAAGGGTTCATAAGGGAAAGGGCAGGCGAGACTAATTGATTTATTGTACAACAATGCTGATGTTAATTAAATCTTTCATTAACAACTTATGAAAAATGAGAGATAACCATCTCTTTTTCCTTTTACCTCTCGTGCTCATTGATAAAAGTAGTAGTATAAATTTGTGTTTATGTCCCCCTGTTCCCAACGTTTACAAGAGCCTAGCAGACCCATTCTACTCATCTTATTAAAAATATGAAGAGTATGGAGAAAATAGAACAATATATATATACTTAAAAGAATATCCTCTTTCTTTGAAAGGAAAACACATTTCCAGTCATGCAGACATTTCCACTGACTCCAGTGAGGGCTCTGCGATTTCTGGCAGATGGGGTCTCTTTAATCTTGATTTTTGCTGTCACTGAAGTCCTTCTCTGTCTCCTGATTGTAACTGTCCTCTTTTTCAACTTGCTAATTGACAGTATTGAACATGAAAATCCATCCAAATCAGATTGCTGGGGTGGTAGACACTGTTAAATAAAAGTATAGCCCTGAAGCAGAAAAAGCTAAGAGAGCTCTAAAAATCTATTTTCCATGTTCTGAGATTCAAAGTTTTTGGATACTATCTACCTGTGTTGACTTCCTTTTCCCCCATAAGATTATGTTTTTCTCCCTGAATTCTTAAGGCTTTGGCAGTGCCCCAGTAAATATTCTCACAGTATGGTCTGCCACTGCTCTTCAGTATCAGTTTGATTATCCTCTCTTTAATTGTCACTGTTAAATATGTTAGGTAAGTTACTGTTTTATAAAGCCAGGCAAATGCCCATGGCAGGAGAGTCATAACTAGATGATCTTTAAGATCTCTTTCAATCCAAACCATTTTCTGATTCTGTGGAAAACAAGAAAAGTAAACTGTAATAAAAATTTGGAAATATAATGAAAAAAGCATATTTCAAGTTATAAATAACCTGATACACCTTAGAAATCCTTAGAAAAATGAGACTCTTTTATCTAATTGTGAGCACTAACATAACAACCAGAGCACCAAAAAAAAAAAAAAAAGCAATAGCTGTCAAAATAATGGTTTAGGTCAGTGCAATTACAGGAAAAAAAAAACTTTAAGTTGCTAAAAATAACTGTACAAATGACCATTTCATAATGGAATGGGCTAAGTTATCAGTATAGAAGAATGATGTTTGACTTACTGCTTGCATCCTAAGAAAGGCTCAAGTATAGTTACTTCAATAATAAAATTCTAATCTTCACTTTAAAATAACCATCTTCAGCTGGAAGAATAATTTTCTGAACAGATAAGATTTCTCAAATAAATGCAAAGATTCTTTGATATAACAATTATTTACAGATACAAATAAAAAGACTAAACAAGTACAAGAAGACCCTCAGAAAGCTTCATATCATAAAATTAATGCATGTGCTAAAGCATCAGTAGTAATTCTCATTTATGGAAAAACTTCACAGTAGCTGTAAATGCAACTATTAAGTGATTTCACTGCTAATAAACTTGCCTTTATTAGGCTGTGTAAATAAATAGGACTGGTAGGACATCAAGCTTTTATGTTACAAGGCTGATGCAGTTTAATTTTGTTAAAAGTAGAGAGTGAATACTCTATATGAAAACTATTGCAATATATTAGCCACCTACCTTGTTCCCTTGGACACTGAATTTTGTTATTATAGGTAAATAAATATACATCTCTTTAATATGCCTGTTATTTAGTTTAGTCACCTTTTGAAGAAAATTTAGTTAGTATTTTTCCCCACCTTTTGACATAATGAATGAATGGAGTTATTTCATTCACATTTGAATTTTTGTTTATGTAGAGTAATAACTTTGTTTCAAAACTACTTTACTCATTCCCTTGTTGTCTGTCCCATCTTTTGTTTCTCAGTTTGAACATCCAGTGGTAATGTGTCATAAACCAGAATTAAATGAATACAAGAATGTGCACTTTGGTCCTGGGATTCTGAAACATAAATGCACAAAAGATATCAATTGAGCCTTTGTTTTCCTTTTTTCTTAGTTTGGGGATTCATTTAAATAGAAATACCTTCCACTAGTGTTCCAGGGAGAAAAAGGGGACCCGAAGGGATGTGGAAGCTGAAACTGAGACACCACAGAAAATTTAACCCAAACAGTAGTTTTATTATCAAAAGTGACCAAGTAAACTGGAAAAAAATAAAGAGAGAGAAAAGAAAAGAAGTCCCCAGGTGCAAACACCCAAATTGCCCAGGCGTTTTCCCCACCAACCCCCGGAATGCCCAGACTTCCCCAAGCAGTGGCTGCATCCTCAAGGGTCAGCCGGCTCACAGGTGAAGGCGGGCATCCCTGCCAAGGAAACATTGTCCTGTCATGTGAAGTGAGCAAGTCCCAAGCAGGAGCCACCTGCCCTTTTTCTAAGTTGCTGAAGTGACCTCAGCTGGGCAGGTGTGGCCAGCACCACCCAGCCAGAGATCCTCAGCACCTCCCCACAGTTATGTAAGTAGGACCCTCTGGTGCATGTCTGGGGGCTTTGACACCTGTGTGATAAGACCCAGGGGGTCTTTATTAAATGGGTCTGGGGGCTTATTTCATCTTCTTCCTCTCTCTCTCCTTCAAGTGCCCTTGAAAGGAATTTAGCCAGTCGTGAGAGCCCAATTAATTTTAGTTTACACAGAAAGGCCTCCTTCAAGGCCAGAGACCATCTTTATCAGCCAGTTTTCCCATAACATGGCAGGAGAAGCACAAATCCTCACAGGTGGCTGGGCCAAACATGGACCAAAAATATCAGCATCTAATTCCACCCGAATACAGCTAGTAAGAAATTCTTGGCTCTCAGGGTGGTGAAGCCCTGGCACAGGTTGCCCAGAGAAGCTGTGGTTGCCCCATCCCTGGAAGTGTTCAAAGCCAGGTTGGACGGGGCTTGGAGCAAACTGGGCTAGCGGAAGGCGTCCCTGCCCATGGCAGGGGATGGAATGAGATTTTTTTAGGGTCCTTCCAACGCAAACCGTTCTCTGATCTGCAGTGGAACTCAGGTGTGGTCTTGGTGCATCTCCTCCTTATGGGCAGGGAGGGGCAGGGCACACAGAGGAGCTGGACACCCCTGAACAGAGCCCAGGTGTGGAGGAGGGTCTGACTGAGCCAGGACCCTGCCAAGGGCCCAGCTGTGCTGAGCTGCTCACAGCCATGGGAAGCACACAGAGCCCACCTCTGGGGTAACTCAGCTCCCCACTGACCCCCACAGTCTGTGCTCCCGGCTTGGCTCCAGCCCCAGGGGGCACAGCAGCACCACAGCGGTGTCCTGTGCTCAGGATCAACCCTTCAGAGGGAGAACAAAAGCATCCAGTGACCCCAGCGCCTGAGCAGAGCTCGACGGCTGTGGGTCCAGGAGTGGCACCCCCAGTATGGCGGACTTGGCACAGAGCAGAACTGCTGCACCCAGGGGACAGTCAGGTGTGGGGAGACCCTGGGACACCACACAGGGCTGGGGGCACCTGGAGAAACAAGGAACTGCAGTGTCCAGGCTCCCCAGCACACAGCAATCTGTGCCTGAAGGTAAACACTGCCTCCCCTGCTCCCTCATGAGTCACCAGTGACAGCTGGACACAACGACTTCTATCCCAAATTTCCACAGGTATTTCTAGTCAGACTAGTTGTATTTCTACAGAGCTGGTGTCTCAGAGAAACTACAAAACTCTGGAAACTAGACAAGCACCTCAGTATCCTCTTGAAACTTCCCCTGTTTGGAGTTGTGTGTATTGCAAGGAACTCAAGAGGAGTCCCCATTATGGAATGACTCACACACAGGAGACAAAGTTAAGGCCTAAGGTGACAAAGGCTATGGAGCTGCAAAGGCGAGCTCAGGATGCTCTCCAGGCAGCCTCTGTGAAAGACAACGTGGTTTAAAACCCAACCTCAACACTTTCCATACCCTGAGTGGACAAACTCAGACTCCAACAAGATAAAAACAAAGTGCACACACAGAAAATATACTTCTAAGTTTGGTTGCTCCAGATGATTTTAATTAAACAATGTGCAGTGGGAAGTCTCAGCCGCTTCATAGCCTGGAGAAACTCTCAGCACTAACTTCGTGCTCTCCAGGCTGGAACAGGCCCTCAAACCTGACCCCACAGTCACAGCTGTCCAGAGCTCACTGCAGGGAGTTTGTGAAGCTCCCCAGCAAACAACCAAAACTTCTCCCAGATATCCAGCAGAAGTTACACAGCATCACTCCAGGCACCACATAACCCTGCGAACTGCAAGATGCTTAGGGCACGGGGCAAGAATTCCTGGAAATTACTGCTAGGTGTTTCCTGACTTCCACAGAAATGGGGCTGCAACAGCTCCTGCCGGGGCCTGAGTTCACACAGACCTGTCCTTTCTGCAGGACACTCCCCCCCTCCCACAGCTGCACCTCTTTGCAGTCAGCACTAACAGGAGCCCCCAGCTCCCAAAGGGCTCCTCTCCATGGGCACACACTTGTTTTAAAGCATCAAGCAAAGGGACCACATTCTGGGGGATATTTTCAGCTTCCCCATGCTGTTCTGTTTCCTACTATCACTTCTCTGATTAGGAACCTAATCAGACCTACCTCCCCAGTATAAAATCATTCCCTTCCTCACCCCCTGCTCCTTAAACCCCATCCCTCCTTCCAAAGGGTTCTCCTGCTGTTTCCCAGTCTCTGGAGCAAACAGAAACAACTTCCCAAATCATCACCTGCCACTTGACAAGTTAAACAACAGACTTGCCAATTCCTCTGGTTTTCAAGTGGTGGTAAGAGAACCTGGGTCTGAGCAGGCAAGGTTTCTGAGTATGTGTAAATTCATCTATTTATTTAATAACAGTAACCAAAGTCACTTAACTGAAGGCAATTTAAAATAATCACATGGAGAAAACATCTGGCCAACCAAGAACAGTTTCGCACATTCCAATGCTGCAAGAAACATGTTAACCAACAAAAACCAAGCGCAGAGAGCCCTGCCCTCAGGTCCTGAGCATGTCAGTCATCCACAGGAGTTCTCCTGTCCTGACAGCGAGGCACTTTCTGCTCGGGAAACACCTTCCAGGAGCACGGGATGTTAATCCTGTGAGCTGGCCCTGCAGGACAGGGCATATGGGAGGGTCTTGGGGACCCTCATCCGTGAGGGCAGGGCGCTGTCGTGGTCACGGATGGTGCTGCTCATGGCAGAGCTGGACGCACCCCACACGAAAGCAGAATTGGACCTCTCCATCACCTCTGTTTCCCAATCTTCGTCGCACGGAGGTGCCTGCCAGGTGCTCCCGTTCTTGCCCTGCCCCTGCGGGGGCTCGCCGGGCCCGCTCACGGTGTGCTGCTCCGCGAAGGCTCTGTCGGCGCAGCGGGTGATGTGGGCGCTGAGCCCGCGGGGCGGCACCAGGTGGCGAGCATTGAACGGGCACGTCGCCAGCTTCTTGGCGACCTCTGGGTTGCTCTCCTTACACTTCACCAGGTGGTAGGGAAAACGGCAGGCTCGGATGTGATGGTGTTTGACAAAGGGGCACTGGATTAACCTCTCTGGGTCCCACAGATCCGCGTCCTCCTGCAGCTCCATGGCGGGTCCGGCCGGGCGTGTGGGTCGGTGCCGGGTCAGTCCCGGATCGGTCCCGGGTCATTCCCGGGTTGCTCCCGGGTCAGTCTCCGATCAGTCCCGGGTCGGTCCCGGGTTGCTCCCGGGTCAGTCCCCGATCAGTCCCGGGTCATTCCCGGGTCGGTCCCGGCCCGGCCCCGAGAAGCGCCCCCTGNGTTGTATTTCTACAGAGCTGGTGTCTCAGAGAAACTACAAAACTCTGGAAACTAGACAAGCACCTCAGTATCCTCTTGAAACTTCCCCTGTTTGGAGTTGTGTGTATTGCAAGGAACTCAAGAGGAGTCCCCATTATGGAATGACTCACACACAGGAGACAAAGTTAAGGCCTAAGGTGACAAAGGCTATGGAGCTGCAAAGGCGAGCTCAGGATGCTCTCCAGGCAGCCTCTGTGAAAGACAACGTGGTTTAAAACCCAACCTCAACACTTTCCATACCCTGAGTGGACAAACTCAGACTCCAACAAGATAAAAACAAAGTGCACACACAGAAAATATACTTCTAAGTTTGGTTGCTCCAGATGATTTTAATTAAACAATGTGCAGTGGGAAGTCTCAGCCGCTTCATAGCCTGGAGAAACTCTCAGCACTAACTTCGTGCTCTCCAGGCTGGAACAGGCCCTCAAACCTGACCCCACAGTCACAGCTGTCCAGAGCTCACTGCAGGGAGTTTGTGAAGCTCCCCAGCAAACAACCAAAACTTCTCCCAGATATCCAGCAGAAGTTACACAGCATCACTCCAGGCACCACATAACCCTGCGAACTGCAAGATGCTTAGGGCACGGGGCAAGAATTCCTGGAAATTACTGCTAGGTGTTTCCTGACTTCCACAGAAATGGGGCTGCAACAGCTCCTGCCGGGGCCTGAGTTCACACAGACCTGTCCTTTCTGCAGGACACTCCCCCCCTCCCACAGCTGCACCTCTTTGCAGTCAGCACTAACAGGAGCCCCCAGCTCCCAAAGGGCTCCTCTCCATGGGCACACACTTGTTTTAAAGCATCAAGCAAAGGGACCACATTCTGGGGGATATTTTCAGCTTCCCCATGCTGTTCTGTTTCCTACTATCACTTCTCTGATTAGGAACCTAATCAGACCTACCTCCCCAGTATAAAATCATTCCCTTCCTCACCCCCTGCTCCTTAAACCCCATCACTCCTTCCAAAGGGTTCTCCTGCTGTTTCCCAGTCTCTGGAGCAAACAGAAACAACTTCCCAAATCATCACCTGCAACCTGACAAGTTAAACAACAGACTTGCCAATTCCTCTGGTTTTCAAGTGGTGGTAAGAGAACCTGGGTCTGAGCAGGCAAGGTTTCTGAGTATGTGTAAATTCATCTATTTATTTAATAACAGTAACCAAAGTCACTTAACTGAAGGCAATTTAAAATAATCACATGGAGAAAACATCTGGCCAACCAAGAACAGTTTCGCACATTCCAATGCTGCAAGAAACATGTTAACCAACAAAAACCAAGCGCAGAGAGCCCTGCCCTCAGGTCCTGAGCATGTCAGTCATCCACAGGAGTTCTCCTGTCCTGACAGCGAGGCACTTTCTGCTCGGGAAACACCTTCCAGGAGCACGGGATGTTAATCCTGTGAGCTGGCCCTGCAGGACAGGGCATATGGGAGGGTCTTGGGGACCCTCATCCGTGAGGGCAGGGCGCTGTCGTGGTCACGGATGGTGCTGCTCATGGCAGAGCTGGACGCACCCCACACGAAAGCAGAATTGGACCTCTCCATCACCTCTGTTTCCCAATCTTCGTCGCACGGAGGTGCCTGCCAGGTGCTCCCGTTCTTGCCCTGCCCCTGCGGGGGCTCGCCGGGCCCGCTCACGGTGTGCTGCTCCGCGAAGGCTCTGTCGGCGCAGCGGGTGATGTGGGCGCTGAGCCCGCGGGGCGGCACCAGGTGGCGAGCATTGAACGGGCACGTCGCCAGCTTCTTGGCGACCTCTGGGTTGCTCTCCTTACACTTCACCAGGTGGTAGGGAAAACGGCAGGCTCGGATGTGATGATTTTTGACAAAGGGGCACTGGATTAACCTCTCTGGGTCCCACAGATCCGCGTCCTCCTGCAGCTCCATGGCGGGTCCGGCCGGGCGTGTGGGTCGGTGCCGGGTCAGTCCCGGATCGGTCCCGGGTCATTCCCGGGTTGCTCCCGGGTCAGTCTCCGATCAGTCCCGGGTCGGTCCCGGGTTGCTCCCGGGTCAGTCCCCGATCAGTCCCGGGTCATTCCCGGGTCGGTCCCGGCCCGGCCCCGAGAAGCGCCCCCTGTGATCCACCTGAGCCTTGAGGGTGCAGGCCCTGCTAGGGGAGTTCAGACATCCCGGGGTCGGTGAGGCAACTCCATGGGAAACACCTGGGCAATTTGGGTGTTGGCAGCTGGGGGCTTATTTCTCTTTTCTCTCTCTCTCTTTTGGGTTTTTTTCCTCTTCACTTTTGGTAATAAAACTACTGTTTGGGTTAAGTTTTCTGCGGTGTTTCAGCTTCCACATCCCTTCGGACCCCCTGTTTCTCCCTGGAAAAGCTAGCCTTATCCTGATGTCCAGCTAATCATCAATTCAAAGAAATCATTTCAAACAATCAAAAGTTAAATATTTGTTCCAATATACATCTGTAGTTTTTTTCTATCGGAATCAAGGTAAAGTTGATAAATAGTTGATAAAGTTGAGAGATAAAGAAATTTTACTTGAGTTTGAAAAGGAAACATTTAGAGAAATGTTATTATTAAGGATTTTACAGCTAAAAGATATCCTTGGTCTGTAATGGTGTCCAGTTCGTCAGTAGACAACAAAGGAGTTTGAAGCTACTGGTGAAGATGAAACTCAGTTTATGACTTTCATATTTTTGATTTTGTGGATGTTAGCATACACATTCTGAAATGTATTATTTCACTGGCTGCTAACCTAAGAGACAGCAGCTGAAGGGACACCTGTGACAGGAGACTGACATATGCCTGGTGTTACCAGGTCCCGTGCTTAACACGTTTTTCTTCTTGCAAATGTTATTATTTTCTAATACTATAGAAGTATGGATTACAGAAATGGTATGTGGAACAAAAGAATGTCATTTAATACTAATATCAACCAGTCTGAATCAGTTCTGTACTGTGACCTTTGTCTCACTTCCACCTCTACAAACCTCAATTTTTCATAACAAATGATTTTACAGATACTGAATTAGTAATTTGTTTTCCTCCTTGTAGACATAAAGATTTTTTCAGAGGATATACTATAGAAATCTGAAGATGATAACTTCAAAAAATAGTAAAAGACTAATTTCGTTAGTCACTGATGCGATCTGAGCAAGCAGAATGGACGTCTCTTAATGGTTTTAGAGAGAGTGCATTTTGTCAAGCTGTTAATTAGATCTTAGGAGACAGGCAACTCATTAAAGCTTTGTCTTTTCTAAATATTGCTTTTATAAAAGGCTATTTACAAATATTGCTTTCACAATTAAATTTTAGTAGAAGTACAATTTTAAATAGAAAACCTTATTCAGAATTTATGGCTGACAAATACTAATGGTCTTGTGACAGTGCTGGGATTCAGAGGAACACTGTATTGTTTTCTTTCTCTCAAGTTTTAGAGCCTTTATCCTTGAAGATTGTCTTTGAGTAGTTAATTAGTTTTGTCAGTCAACTGCCTCAAATTGAATTACCAACTTCTTTTTTTTTAAATTTTAATTCTCAGATCCTTCTGACTAAAATGGTGGGGAAAGAACACAGTAAAAGCTTAGAGTTAAACATGGGCATATAAATACAACAAAATGAAAATACAGAAAAGATTTCCAAGGTTTCTTCTAATGTGAGTATGTGAACAATATTAAAGGATCAAAGCTCTGTCTATCATTCCATTCTGTATCTTTTTTACCCATTTAAGATTAAATACTCCATCATTCTCTGAATGCACTAGAGAGTCTTATTGAAGTTCCTCATTAATTGTGTATTATTATGAGGTTTCTGAAGAACTTGTTGAGCTACTTGACAAAACATAATAAATGTATTTGAAAAAAATAGTGTGAGTTTATATAATACATTTCTAAAATATGAAAATGAACATAAATATGTTCAATTGATAGTAATTTCAAACAGAGATCAGTAAAAATATTGTTGTATTACATGTGCTGCCAACAGAAGCAATTTTAAGTGATATTCAATCAGGTATCTTTCTTTTCCATCTTTGTAAAAATTGTATTCTTTATGGATCTGTTTATTGGAATGCCTAGCCAGGATAATCTTATGAGAAATTTTTATCAAATTTACTGTGAAGTTTGTAATTCTTAAGTCTTCAGCAATCAGCTTTCAAATCCATTGCTCTCTTGTGCAGTAATTTATCTTTATCTTGAATAATCTGTTCTCAATTTCTTGTTTTTAAAAAGCGATACTTTCTATAAAAAGTATCATAGCATTTCTTTTAAAGAATTTGCATATGACAGTCATAGTAAATCCTGAAATACAAATGTGATGGATTTCACCATTTAAATACAAGCCTAACAAAAACATGTGCATTACAAATTGAAGAAAAAGAATACCTGGGACTGAAGTGTATATATATATATATTTTTTTTTTTTTAAAGAATCTAAGAAAGATGAATGATTTCTTTACAGCTACTAAATAGCAAAGAATTTTCTGCACTTTGAATATCTGCATCCTGTGGTAAAGACAGCAATGAAATCAAAAGAGTTTGGTTTCAACTTGTTTATGTTTTCAAATGAAATTGAAATAAAGCAACAGAACAATTACACACACACACACACACAAACACAGGACCCCCAACCAAAAAACAACAAAACTCAAAACCAGAAAAAAGCACAAACAAAAAACAGTTGAAAGTTTCTTTCACAAGTCAAAGAGCACCCATGGCTCAATTTAAGGTTTCTTTAGTTGCCTTTTAAAGAGCTCATGGATATCGAACTCTGCAATGGGAACAGCCTGTCTGAATGCTCCAGTAGAGACCAAATGACGAATTATTTAAAAATACTTAACTGGTAAATGACACAAGCATTAAAACCTGCAGCAATCTGAAAAAGCTGGGAGTTATACCACGGCAAAAATTTATCCTAATTGTTTTCTATTAATAATCAAGTCTCAAAGACAACTACTGGAAAACTGTCTCTTCTTTTTATATTAGTGACAGTTTTATCACTTCCCGTTACTCTGTCATTGACTAATGCCTTAAAAGAACCTAAAAAAAATTTTTGGTGAAGAATTTTATTATGCTATTAATCGCAAGAAATTAAGAAGTATGCAAAACAATGATTTTCACTGCATAAAAAACGCTCCTACCTGTGCTGTTACTGAATGATTGCACCATTTAGCAGGATATGCCATCTTTTGGGAGCAACAGGGAAATCTACAAGACTCCCTTCTGAAATTCACATGCAAACATCACTCTTTTGGTACCTTCTTTTGCTAATGTTAGCACTGCTAGTCACGTTGTTGATGTTCAGCCTGAGGAAACCCAGGAACAGCAGGGAGAACTTATCCTCTAACCTTCTTTTCTCTCATGTCACATAGCACAGATTCATTTTTTCTTACAAAAAAAAAAATTCATCAAAGCATGTAAAATCTCATTGTGTAATTTATGTATAATACATTTTATCACAGTATATCTTCTTTAAATATTGATACTGTACCATAAAAAGCTTTCTGGGAGATATTTATCCTTAATCGTTCCACTTTTTGGCCTGTACGATACCCAGTAACATAGAAAAACTTTTCAAGCATCACTGCAAAATCTATGTAGAAACGTGTGGATAAAAATCATTGAGCTGACAGATTTTCAAAGAAGAATATTACATGTTCTGTTTCTCACCCCTTTCAGTTTTAAACAAAGAGAAAGCAAGCTATCAAGGAGAGTAAAGAAGGCTCTGATAAACAATTGTCAGTGAACCCTGGGTGGCAAGAACTGCAAAGAGGTTATTATCACAACATTAGGGGGCAATTTATAAATGTCTATTGCACAGCACTGCTTCTTACTTTTCTAGACGTCAAAAATAAGAATATTTTAATAAACATCAGAAAACATAATTCACACAATCCATTTTTATGTACTCTGTGTGCATCTTCTACTTAAGTAACTTCATATCAGGGACCTAGTCAAGTAAGCTGATTTGAACCATAAATATGTCAAGGAACAATATAAATCTAAGATTACATTTCATGTGGGAAGATCTTTAGTGGATTTAAACACTACAAATATTGATAAAATATAACATTTAATCCCAGCTGCAAAATAATCACCAGATATAAGAAAGAAACAGAGAGCAACTTGGTTTCTGAAGAAATAAGGCATTTCCATGTAGAGGCAAAGCCTGCAGAAAAATTTCTGTTTCTACATTTAAGGTCATTTATACAATTCTCAAAAAGGTCAAGACATAAAATAAATTTCTAGCATTTTTTGGGCAAAAAGTATAAAATAATTGATTCATATTATAAATTAGGAATCAGAAATGAAACACACACTGATTACTCACTGTATTTTCTAAATGCATTGATTTTAAATACTTCTTTCTTAAGATCTCAGGAGTCCTCACAGACTAAAGGCTACAGAAACACAAAAAAAGAAAGTATGAAAGACTCTGAAGGTCCTAATTTTATTTCTTCTTTCCCTTCAGCTAAACTAATACTGTCAGTTTTAAGGGCACCAGAGTTTCAGCATCTTGTTTTTAACTATCCTGTTATTCTTTTCCTCCTTTTTCCAACATTTTCTTTCTTGTGTACTCGAGCACTAAAGATTTTTTTTCTTTTTTTTATTCTCAGTTTACGTGTTCTCTACTGACAGATATTGGAGAGGTCTGTGCATGCATTTTCATGGCTCTGAACCCAAGTTATCAGCCCTATTTCATAGCACAGATTATTAGCTCACATTCAACACTACTCTTGTTGTCCTGTGGTTTGTGATTACTTTGAATAATGAGAAGATCAGCCTAACTATAAATGACACTCTGTAAGAAACAAAAGACTTAGTAGATTATTAACTCTCTCTATATATGATGCTGTGAACCAGTGTCTTGCATAAACTAAAAAATAAGATATGAAATAGAAAAGTCCCATTTCTATGTAATTAATATTTTCTGCCTTGGTATTAACGTGATTTCACAGAAATAGCTTTCAGAAATAATTGATAGTTTCTGCTTTCAATTTACTGCTAAATCATCATGAACCCTGGGAACTCAAATAAACAAACACAGGAAGGGCTGCCAAGCAAAACCCTTATGTCTTGTCCACCTTCTCCTTAGTCTGCAGTGGCATTCCAAAGCTGTGGTTTCAAAATTCAAGTTCCTCTTGCAAGTGAGATCAGGGTCTTTGAGTTGTGCTCTGTCATCCCTGTATGCTTCTTTGCTGTTGCAGCTAAATCAGCCAACACATGCACAAAGCTTTAGTACTTCTTATTCAACTTTCTGGTTTTGGTATCTCAAAGTTTTCCCTCTGAAATCTGCTGGCTGTGAGTTTATCTAGTTCTTTCTACTTTCCCATCATAGCTAAGAAAGCAGCTCTATCTTCACTAATTGGAACATCTCAGCTGGCAAATATCAAAGCTTGCACTGGAATCTGATGCCCTGCAAAAAACAAATCCGAAAGAGATGTCAGGGACAGCTTATTCCAGATAAGACAATGAAAGAAACTGGAGCTGTTTCAGTTGCAGAGAGAAAAGAGACATTTTCACACAGAACTTTATAGTGCATATAAAGAAGAAAAATCAGCAGGCCAGAAAGAAATTTAGAGGAAGGGGGACAGAAGGAAGCCTTCCCAAAGTAATGTACACATGAGAAAGGGAACAAAGACCCACATTGTTCCAAAGTACCACTAAATAATGAATCAGGTTAAGAAAAATTAATCCTCTGTTCCTTGTCATGATACTCAATAATAATCCTATGGAGTTTTACAAGTTTCCCATACATTTGCATGAGAGATCATTTAATACCACTAAAAATATTTTCAACCTATATACTTTAATTTTTTTTATATATTCCATTTTTTTCAAATTTTACAGTAAGATGGAACTGGAATGTGCATATTGAGCTGGCCAATCCTCACAATTAAACTCCTATAGATGCCTGTTTTTGATCTGTAACAGGAATTTCAGTAAAAGTAAGTTCTCCTACATCTTGTCATTGCACAATAGCCTGAACACTGAAAATTGTTGTGCCTTGAAAGAGTACACTATATCATGTTCTGCAATTACTGGAGGGTTTAGTAATCTCCAGTTCCATTTTTGCAACTCTTAATTTTCACATTAAAACCAATAGCTACAATCACCCTGATGTAGTGTCAATTAATTGTTACTTAACATTTCAAAATAATAAAAAATTGTTTTAAAATATCTGAAAATTTAACCACAGAGTTTCTGAGAATGTACCTTTGGGTCATTTTGTACCTTGCATAGGCCCACATTCTTGCAAAATATTAAAATATGTGAATAAACATGATACTTTTCAAGACCAAGTAGTGAATTCATTAGGAAAAGAGTATTCTATTAAAGTACTTGTGAAACTGCATCAGCAGTACCTTCTCATCTAGAATATAACCAGTGCTACATTTCCATGCACATCTCTGATTTCTCCTCACTCTTCTTTCTTAAATGCTGCCATTCCAGTATTAATGAGAAGATGACTAGCAATGAGGCATCTTGATCTGCTCTTCAGACTGATAATAACTTAGGCTTAAACGTTTTCTAAGTCATGTATTCTGGTGAAGTTCCATGGCTAAGAGTATTAGCAAAGATGATTCTGAGACTGTGAGATATTATATTAAACAAGCATGGAAGAATCAAAGTGAGAAGGTCATTTACTTTTTCAAGCTATGAAATATCTATATATAAAAATATAAAAAATGAAGAGGAATATAAAGTTCCTTGTTTTATGGTAAAGTATGCTTGCTTAATTTTTAGGTTGCCCACTATGTCACTTATACCACTGAACTGTCTTTGAGAGATGTTTCCCTCCACACCATTTATATCAGTTATCAATAAACTTAATACACTGAAACTAGATAGATAGTATAACTGGCACTCTGAGCCAAGGTGATTTCACAGCTTCTCTCAGCAAATTAAAACAGCACAAAAATAAGCCAGAAATTTGCAATTTAAAATACTGCTGTAGGGAGAGAGAAAAAGTCCTTTAATTTCCTGCTTTCACTTGGGGTTACTCGCATGATCTTAAATGACATCATACACAAAACAGTGTAATGTGATATGGCAGAAGATGACCCTAAGTGATCCAACAAAGGAAATAAATCTGACTTTGCCCTGAGGACAGGACCCAGGCTGTTCATTTTAGGAGATTCACACAGTATCACAGAATGGCTGAGTCTGGAAGGGACCTTTGGAGGTCATCTGGTCCAACCCCCCTGCTGAAATGGGAACACCCTGGAACACACTGGTACAGGACCACATCCAGATGGCATTTGAATATCTCCAAGGAAAGAGCTTTCACAACCTCTCTAGGCAATCTGTGCTCGGTCACCCTCACAGTGAAAAAGTATTTTCTGATGTTTGGAAGGAACCTGCTGCAGCATCTGAAGTTTGTGCCCATTCTCTCTTACTGGGCACCACTAAAAACAGCCTGGCTCTGTCCTCTTTGCACCCTTCAGGTATTTATACATACTAATGAGTTTCCATGGACACCTGATCTGGGTTAACCAGTCCCAGCTCTCAGCCTTTCTTTGTATGACATGCTCCTGTCCCTAGCAGTCCTCTACTAGTGTCTCTCCAGTATGTCCTCACCTCACTTGTATTTGAGTGCTACTGGGATGAACTTTACATTTGTATTCTGTACTGATAGCTTTGGACCACAAACACAGGTCAGAAAGCTTATTTCCCTGTGCCTCATTCCACACACTCAGGTAGTCTGCAGCTTCACAAAACAAAAGTGAGTGAGACCTTGGCTACAGAGTGTTATTCTCAATTTTCAAGAAATTTTCATCTATAGGCTGTGCATATCACTCTGTAAATCAGGGATGTTTTATTGAGATAATGACCTCTGAATCACACATTAAAGGACTGGAAGGTTTTGTTTAGTATTCACAATACTTTGCACGCACACACGCATATATATTATACACTTCAGTAATAATATATTTGAAGTAACAATGCAGGCACTAATTCAAAGACTAAAAGCCTTACTAAACCCTTACTGAAACCTCACTACCTGATGAAAATAATTTTGCAAAGATAGGGACAATTGAAAAACATTAGGAGAGCAGGTATAAGACTGCAAAGTGAGTTTGGTTGGTAACTGGAGATAATTTAATTTGAGTGATCAAAATCAGTGCAACTTGATTTGCACAACATGGTGTCCATGAATTCACTGGCTTTGTAGATTACAGAGGGGTCACATAGGCCAGAGCTTACAGTCACTTTGCACACAATGACTCTCTGTGCATAAGGTACAAGACAAAGTTTTCCTGGCTATTCAAGTCAAGATCAACTTTATAACAAAGTATTCCACTCAACCTCCCAGTGACAGAAGTGCTCTTTCTTGGTAAGAACTTTGTTGGATAATTTCATTTACTGGGACCAATATTGAAACAGAAAAGGTACTGGCATTATATCTGCCTAGTGTGTGAAGATCTTTATATTTTGCTATGTTATGAGATATAATGAAGTGGTAAAGTACCAAATCACTGATAGGAGAACAAAGAGGATACTGCTAATTTTTATGTCAAGTGTTTTCACGTAGATAATTTTATGCGTTTCTTCTTCTTACCCATAATTTCAATGGAATAAGAATCTGCAAAAATAATGTACAGATATGATGCTGTTGGCAATAATTTCACACAAAGTACTAAAATGTATCTAAAATTTGTCATTAACAAGAAAAATTAACAATTAAACTAGAGATCTAACCTTCTGAAAGACAAGGACTTCTGTTGGCAAAATGAAGAACAATGATGATAAGTCTCCAATCCCCAGGATGCCAGATGAGAGTGTGAGTAAGCACCAGATAAAAGCTGAAAGGCAGCATTAAAATTAACCTGGACGAATAACATCTCTTATCTGAAGAGTAGACAAGGCAGGGCAACTAGCAGATTTTTCTACTGCTCCTTTTCTGGGGGGAGTGTGTCCTTCCAAAATATATTTCATCCAGAAAGTGACTTTTTATTTTCAAACAGATGCCTGAACTTTAATAAATGCAGATGATATACATTGCCTCTAGCTGAACACTAAAAAACCACTGTTCGCTTCATTTGCATTACGAACTACTCATTTGTTCCATATGTCCACATGATACCTCTGAAAGCTCTGAGGTCTTCATTTTTCTGTCAGAGGCTGTAAAAATTACTTAATGTGTTTTTTTTTCCTTCAGCATTAAAAAAAATCCATATGCAAATTCATGGTTTATTCAAATTCATAAATCCAGCTACAAAGATTTGTTGGTAGTAGTAGAGCGAGAGGCAATAGTGTCCTGCACTGATTTATTTTTTTTACTGTCTGGTCTCAAAACTGACATCCCTAATACCTCAACATTTGTTTTTCTGCTACAAAGTAGTTGCATGATTTATAGTAGGAAGTAAAAAAAAAAAAAAATCTTTTTCTCCAAAAAAGATTTTCTCTTGCATTTTTTTTTAAATTTCTTTTAAAAAACAACTTGAAAAGAACAGGGCATCATCAAAAGGGGAAAGATGCCCCTAGCCAACAACAAACATCTTTCAGTAGCCAACTGCATGTCTTACCTTCATCTACCAACTTAGTATTACGGCCTGAACACAGAATGGTACCTGATCTTCAGTAAAACAATGGGGTTCAGTTACATGAAACTAGAAGTGTTATACACAGGGTAAGGATAGGGCTTTCCAAGTGGGAAAGGATGATGATGGAAACAACAAGGAACAGACTTTGCTTCAGAGCAAGTGGGAACAGGCATAGACTGCACTTGAAATGCCATTCAAAATTGGATAAGTGAGGGTACCTGTGGATTAAGAAACTATTTAACAGGTTTGGCTTTTCAAACTGCATTTCTGCTTTTAATAACAACTTTGAAAGCCATTCTACAGACATTGGCATTGGTCAGGGCATATATTTTGGCACATAGTAGACAGATTCAAAATGCTTACAGATAATTAGCTGTTTCTGTATCAATTGAATCTTAAACCAAGTTGTGATTTCACAGCCAGCCACTGCATTCGTTTATGCCTGTCCAGCCATTACTTCAAGGCACCAGAAAAGCTTTAATGTTTGCCATGCTTTTGTGTTTTTTTAATTATTATTATTTATAAAGAACTAAAACTAACAAAAAGCAAACCAACACCGTAGTTGTATCATAGAGGAAAACTGTCTTGACGCTCCAACCTTGGATGAATTGTCAATGAAAAAAACCCCTACAAAACAGTAAATAAACTAATGAGCAAACGCAAAATAAAAGATTAGAATGCTGCTTTTTTCTGATAGACAGGTACTATTTAACATTTTCTTAAACATTCTGTTTCTTATTTTGTAATTCTCAGAGACCTTTAAAAAGATCTATCCTGTCATAAGGAAAAGAAACATAACGAGCATTTGTTAAAATCTGACTGCTATGAATCACTGGTAAACACCTACTTAATATGCACTAAAACTGTATATTCCAACTAACACATACCTATACTTTTATATTTTTACACAGGTACATACATGCATATAAGGATACCATTATAAAATCTCTTCACTTTCTGATATCCAATAAAATTCTAGTTTTCTCAGGCCTACAGAAAACTGTTTTATACTATACAAGGCACATAAATGGACTGTGAAACACAGAGGCATCTGATTCTGTGAAAAAGATATTTGATGAGGGCAAAATATAAATAGAAAAAGAAGATCCCTTTTCTCAACAAGCCCATAGTTTCAAGACATTTTCAGATTCTGCTTCTCTGGTAACAGATGAAAATCACACAAAAAAAGAGTAAACTCAAGTGTGACAGCATCTATTTATGAACAAACATTCATGAGATGAATAAAATGCTCTTAAGTTCTGAAAACTCACTTCACTGGGCCAGCAGAGAAGATAAATATTAAACACATTAAATATTTACGTCATGACCTTAATCTATTAAAAATCACTTCTGATAATTAATGAAACACTTCTGTATAGGATAAGACTCATATACAGGAAAATATATAGAGAGTAAAATGTTATTTTTTTTTAATATTATCATATTTCCATTTAAATTAAACATTAAATTTTGGCATAAGAAGTCATTAGAAAAAACTTATTTTCTATATTGACCCGTTACATGTTCTGCACACAGTTACAAGAAATGAAAAATATAAACAAGTGAGATAATTTCGTCTTTCTAAATGCTTATCTACTAATTTTTTCATACTGTCATAGGCAACAGGTGCATTTGCCATCTGTCCTAAATCACACTACAAAAATCTTTCCATATAAAGATTAGTTATAAATTGCTTACCTCCCCTCTGTATAAGTCCCAGGAATAGAACATTATTCCACCATTACCTATTATTAAATTAGGGATTTTCCTGCTCTACCTTACCATGCTGGTTACAAGTGAAAATGAAGAATATGTTAAGGTGTACCTGGGAGAAAAAAAATTATATTCACTGATACTTGAACAGAGTTGAATTGCCATTTTTTTATTTTTTTTTTAATCTTTATAAAGATTTGAGGTATAGATGAACTCTGACAGTGAGGATACTCTATGTTACACAGAAAAATCTACCTTGAATTTGACCCTTCTCAGCTTCTTTCATACTCTTCTGATTTCAAAAGTAGTGGCAAATTTTTTCTGTTTCTAATCTAACATAGTGCCATTTCATAGTACAGTGATTCGGGTTAAAATGACTCACCAAAAGGAGACACCAATAAAGTTGTGAAAAAAACATATTAAAATAGTCTAGTTGCGTAGAGAAGAGAGGAACAAAAGATCTTAGACTATAAACATAATTTTTTAGAACACTTAAGGAATGTTGTTATTGTTTTGGCCAATGAAAATCTATTCAAATTTATTTTGTATTTTCAAAAGTGAAAGCTTTAATAAATAGAGAAAAGCCACACATTTCTTAGAGGCCAAGCCAGGAGTTTGCTAGCTGCTATTCCACTTTAGACTCTCAATCTGTACAGGACTTCACTACAGAACCTTAAAAAATATAAGTCTTTAAGAAAATGCTATAAAATGAGAAGACTTTTCTATAGAACTGTGGAGGGAAGGGTAACTAACTGGAGATATGGAAATGTATGAAAAAAGAATGCATTTCTAGTGTGATATAGAAATACTGGCAAGGACAGAGAAAAAAAAAGATTTAAAGAACAACAATATTATAAAGCAAAACAAATCAGAAAAAATATAGGGTTTTCTGCACAGTGCAAGAAATTTCATTTTCGGGCTCCACTTGAAGTTGCAAACCAATCTTTCACTACAAGAGCCTTTTTTTTTCCTTTTTGAGAACAAAAGAAATCCAAGATTTAGACAGTTACGTAGTAGTTCAATGTGTATGAAAACGTGCCAGCACTTTAATCTATTTCACATTCAGAAGCTCCTGAAGTTTGAGAGCACATTTGGTCACATCTATATTTAAATTTGTTAAACTTAGTCATAATTTCTAAACATACTCTTCCTAAGTCTTTTTTTTCCTTGAAAGAAACATTTGCTGTAGAATAATGAATATGAATTATGCAAAGAAAGTCTTTAAAGAAATACTTCCTGCATATTTTAAGCCTGTTAAAAAGTTGATTTTGAAAGACATTGACATTCAGAGAGATTAATTTCTTTTTATAATAAGAAAAATCATCACAAAATTGTAGTTCAGAACATGTCAGTTAAGTTACTGGCAGGGAAATTTGTGGTACAGCTATTCTTTTAAGTTTTTGTGAGGCTAGAAACCTTACTCTATTCATATTGTAGAATGTAAAAATATTTTTAATTCATTGCCTTATCTCAAAGACAAAAAAATAAAAAAGAGAGAGAGAGGAAAAGCTTAACATTTACCTATCTGAGAAAACTTTTCACATTCAAGATAGAAGTTAATTTAGAAAAGTGATTCAGCCAATAGAAGATGAAAGTCTGCTGCCAGACTCAGGATTCACCACCACTAAGTTCAGCAGCAGCTCCTACAGGAACCACTGGCAACTCCAAGCTAAGCTCTTCCTCAAGAGTTCAATTAGAAAAGTCTTAGAGAAATGGGCAAAGCTATACCAACTCATTACTCCGTTTAATCCTAATGAAAAAAAAAAAAATCTGCCATGCCTACTGCATTTTCCTCCCTTTGCCACACTGAATCCTCCCTTGGCTGAGGACATGAATACTGACACAGAAGCTTTTATGTCACCTTGGTGACCTATTCCTTCTCTTAAATGTTCTTTGGAGGTATCAAGTCTTAAAATCTGTCTAGAACTCTTCTTCTAAATCTAGCTATAAACTAATCCTAGTTCTTGAGTTTGGACCCTGTTATTAAGTCTAGCCTGGTAACCCTTAGTGGCAAACAGACGAATCAATTTACTCTGAATCAAGGGCTAATCTTACTTAGTGAACTTAGCCTCCTAGAAATTCAGCCCTAAATAAAAATTCAACCTTAACGTGGCTTGATATTAGTCTAGGGGTCGTATTCTTTGGGACCTGACTAAAACTATAGGATATGCTAGTACTTCTGGAAGGCTTTTTGTAACCAGATCCTCTGTGACCTTACAAAAAATTACTTGACCCCCCTGAACTGTTGCTCACCTATGCTGGTAGATTCTTCTTGACTTACTGTGTGCATGTGTTGGGTTGTTGAGGTTTTATCATCCCTTTCTTTTTAGTACCAAGCATTGATTCTTGCAAAGAAATTCAGTTAACATCCTGCATGCAGCAGAACTTCTCTTACACTTGGTTGTCACCTGGACAGACAATCAAATCTGAATTTAACAAGAGAACAGCAAACATTACTACAAGCAGACCCAGGACCTTACTTGTTTCATTCTACCTCTTTAGCTGAGTGTCTAATATTGCCTTCTGACAGAACCCCTACAAAGGTTAGCCAATAAACACACTGACAGAGACTTACATGAAGCCCAGAGAAATCCCTGATAAACTCATCCAAAATCTTCTTGATGGGGAGTAGCTGGCAGGTTGAAGAAACCCTGATAACAAACTGATCTCCCAGGAAAGCAACAGGACTTAAGCAACAACTTACATCCTACACTCATGTATCTACTCCAAAAAGGATTAAAAAAATAACTCACTACCTACCCAAAAGAAGCTCCTCTGCACAACATCTCTCATCTCTCTGATTGGAGGCCTCTGGCTGTTCCCAGCATCCCTGATGTGGATAATCTATAACTGAGGGGTTTCCATCATTGAACAAACCAGCTCCAGTGAGGGCCGATAAAGCCAGAAACTCTTACAAGCAACAAAGAACAATGGGAAATGCAGGCAGTTCCCTGAAATTTTTTTCCATTCTTTTTTTGCCCTATACTTTATGACTCAGTCTACCTCAGTATGCCAAATACTTGGCACTGAATAAAAGAATGAGCCATTCACTTGTTATCTGGGTTTTTTTTTTCATTTTTTTAATAGTTGCAACAAAAAAAAATCTCCACAAGGCAGTTCTTTTGTTCTATTCTTCCAGTTTATAAGGCTGTCTTAGTTGGAAGAGTGTTTTTACAGATGCCATTTTAGCACACAGAAAAGTGACACTTGTCTCTCTTAAGTACCGTAAGTCAAGTTTTAATCCACTCTCTTTTTTATATTATCTTTCAGAGGCACTTTCATCCCATCAACTCTGTTTTTGTAGATGTATAGATCCTTCAGACTACAAATGAATTTGAATAGTGTAAAATACATAAATATAGAAGTCCATTAGAAGTACATTTTCAGTTTTATAAAATTTTTGGTGTGCAGTCATAAGCAGGGAGTTAAAACTGATTCACATTTATGTTAATAATTATAATATTTTATAATTATATAATGCACAATATTCACTATATATTATATGCATATAATAATATATAATATTTTATATAATACGTATGGTAATGTAATAATCTTTTTATAATTATAGTAATCTTAAAAGTCTTTAGGTATCAATATGCATTTTGGTACTGACACAAGTCTAATGATTTTGAATACTTAATATGTAATAGAATTTCAGGAAGATTAAAAACTAACAAGAAATATACTCTTCTTGCACTAGACCTTCCTGTTAAAACTGTATGTCACTGCATATTTCAAAGTTAGAAAACTCAGAGATAAAGGAGGTGCTACATCTGCCCTGAAAGAGATCTACTGATTCAAGGACTTAAGAATAATTGTTGCAGAATTCCAGTGAAACCAACCAGTTCTGCAATCCACTAAAGAAGAAGCCAAATAACTGAAAGGATGTGGCACCTTTACATACTTGCATCTCTGCTCTGTAGCACGTATGGAGTTACCCTTAGCAGGGGTCCCATGAGCATAAGGAGGAAAAATAAATTTTAAAATAAACTGTGTTTTTTCAAATACTTGAAAGAGGTTTTAGCCAAGCACGAAAAATTAACAAAGTGTGCAACATGCAGGTCTTGGAAGGACTAGCCTCTGTGAGCATGGGACTTTTTGTCAGGCTGATTAGAGGGCCATAGCAGTTTATGGCAATTAAATATTTATCAGTCATCTTCCATCTCCTATTTAGTTCTGATATGAGAGCAAAGTACTTGATATATAAGAAATGGTTGAAAGAACAAATTTTAGACATATTCAAAAGAATAAGAACATTGCCACTGCACCAAAAATAGACAAAGTTTTAAAAAAATGGTCAAAAATTAAAACCTCCAGAACAGGACTGAAATTCAATAACAAGGTATTTATTCCAAGAGGATGAAAAAGAAAACCTACTTTCTGTTCTGTTCCTTGTGTGATCTCTCTGGAGGCTTGGTTATCAGAGGGATTTTCAAATGCTGCTTATTGGGAAGAATGGATCAATTCTCTTTGAAAATATTTGTAGAAGGAATATTTTTATGTAAAGTAAAATAAAAATAATAATAATTTAAAAATTATAAACCTTTTATGGTACCAATTCCATTCTGAGACAATCCGGTGATGACACAGTAACCTTTATACTTCTGAAGGCCCAGAGTTACTACAAAACTACCCAAAATTTCCTGCAGATGTTGGACAAGTGAAAGTGGGACTGAGTGCACCCTCAGCAAGCTCACCAACATCACTAAGCTGTGTGGTGTGATTGACACACTGGAGAGAAGGGATCCCCTCCAGAGGGACCTGGACAGGCTTGAAAGGGCACATGGGCCAGGTCAATTTCAAGCAGAAGTACGTATTGAGACGAGCCCTGCTGGTGAATGAGAGGCTGGACATGAGCCAACAATGTGCACTTGCAGCCCAGAAAATCAGCTAAATCCTGAGCTGCATCAAAAGCAGTGTGGGCAGCAAATCAAGGGAGGTGGTTCTACCACTCTGCTCTCATGAGACCTCACCTGCAGTGCTGCATCCAGTCCTGGGGTCGCCAGCACGGGGGAAGGACTGACCTGTTGGAGCGAGTCCAGAGAAGACCACAAAGATGATTAGAGACCTGAATCACTTCTCCCATGAAGATAGGTAGAAAGAATTGGGGATGTTCTACCTGGAGAAGAGAAGGTTCTGGGAAGACCTTAAAGTATCTTCCAGTGCCCAAAGGGGCTGCAAGAGAACTGATGAGGGACTTTTTACAATGGTATGTAGTGACAGGACAAGCAGGGTGGTGGCTTTAAACTGAAAGAGGGCAGGTTTGGATTAGATGTTAGGAAAAATGTCTTCATTGTGAGGGTGGTGAGGCCCTGGAATGGGTTGCCCATAAAAGCTGTGGATGTCCCATCCCTGGAAGTGTGTAAGGCCAGGCTGAACATGACTTTGAGCAACCTGATCTAGTGGAAGGTGTCCCTGTCCATAGCAGGGGCAGTTGGAACTAAGAGAATCTTTAAGGTCCCTTTCAACCCCAACCATTCTGTGATTCTATTGTTGCCTTAAGGAGTGAGGAAAAAAAACTTCTGGCAACTCCAGTAGGAGATAAGATAAGGGAGCAGGAGCTTTAATGAGCCAACAGGCACCAGGAATACATTTACACAGGAATCTGCCGTTTAGACCGCGTTACAAGATTTTATAATAGTGTCCATCCAATCCCATTCTGTTATTTCCCCCAGTCCTGCCCCATTCCACCCTCGGCACACCCCTTTGGGAATTGGGTCTGGGGTCTCAGGACCCTTCCTTCATCGTTGTCATCATCTTCACAGCACATCAGGTCCTTGGAGGACCTTTGGAGGCCTTCCAAAGCTCCAGCTTTGGAGGTCCTCCTGTCCCTGTCTTTATCTTGTGGTACAGGCTTCATGGCGCTTTTCTGCAATTCTACCTTGAAATACAGACTAAACAGCTAATGGAATTCTAAGGGGTTAATATAGGATGGGGTTAGTATGTATAAACATTCAGCTACTGAAGTTATATTACTAGTACATTAGATCTACAATAATTTCTAACATCTATAAAATGAAAAAATCAAAAATCAACCTTAGGCATCACTATGAAAACTCTAAAAGCCCCATGAGAGACTGTCACCAATGTGCTCTCACAGACAATCATAGGGAAGAAGAACTGTGTCCCATTTTAGAAGAAAACCAACAAACCACCAGCTAAGAGCCATTATAATCCAGGAAAAACTTCTATGAATAGCCTATATATAAAGTGATGCTGCATTATTTTTTCCTGTCCAACTCAGAGTATTCTGTGAGTCTGTGATGTAAATAAAATGATAAGTGTGTATGTGGCAAAAGAATGAAACTGGAAACTTGGAAACTATGTTCAAAATTAAATAGAAATGAAAAAGATTTTGCAATTAGGCAAAATAGCAGAGGTATGAAGATACTAAATTGAACAAGACAATAAAAGGTTTTTTTCTATTAGAAACTTCTGCTTATTCACCACCTTTTCTTCTAGAAAAAAATAACCGTGTTTTTCCTCCCAAGATCATATTGCAAGCAAACACATTTAGAGAGAATATATATATATATATGAGTTTCTGAAAGACTTTGATATTTCTGATATTTCATGTTTTGTGATACATACCTACTTTCACTAGAAAGAAGGAGATTCAGAAACAAGTTTCAATCTCTTCAGTAATTGGCATTCCTGAGTGCAGGTTCAGATGGATCACTGGTGGTAAGACAAGCAGCTACTATTAAATGTCAAATTGACATGAAATATAAGGACAGCAATATGCTGAAATTTGTATACCATACACTGGAATAAAAGACCATTCAAAATTGACCCTCCTATGCTAATAATACACCATACTTAACACAGCATAAAACTTCATTTCTTCCTTGTCAGAACTTTAATTTTAAAAACGTTAACTAAAGATCTGCTACTGAGTAAAATATTGCACACAACAGTAAATATGGACAGAAAGACTTATTATGCAACAGGTATCACTGAACATATCAGGAGCCAAATATCATGAACCTGTAAGGAAAAATGCAGAACATATCTGGCTATTCCCCTTCCTCAAGCTGCTTCCTGAATATATGGCACTTACCAGTGTAGAGTAATCAATACACCTAAATTAGTCTCATGATCTATCAATGAGTTGTTTGTTGCATTAAAGCACAGAGTATGTAGGCTGAATACATACGGGGAGAAAAGTCATCTGAAGGGATGTGAGGAGAGAATTACTGGAAGATGTTATTTGCATTTTTGTTTTTATTATTATTAGATGGGAGGTACTTCTGTTTGTGCCAAATCATGAATTGCTACAGATGGGGAAAGTTTTCAACAAAATAGTTTTGTCTGGAAGAAAAATTCTGGATGAATGTTTTGAAAAGACAAAAAGTTCCGAATGAGGAAAGAAGTTACTCAGGGAGTAAAAGTCCAAGACAGCTCAGAAGCCCTGGCTCCCACATTCTACATATAAGATCAAATTTAACAGATGGAAGCACACAACACTCCATGCTGGAGGCAAAGATCACTATCATGAGGCTATTTAAATGGCTTGGGATAGTGTAAAGCTTATTCTCTGACCTGACTACTATCTCTCCCAGTTAATTTCTATTTCACTGTCAATTAAAATCACATTTCTAAGATAAAGGAATTTTTTTTTAAAGAAAAAGCCCACTAAAAATTGAAATATAAAAACTGATGACAACAAACCCCTGAAAAGCATCATTTTCCACAGAGAATAATTTTCCAGTTTGTTTAATGCAAAATTCCTTTCTGTTTTGAGCTGGACAACACATGTCATAGTGTATCTACAGAAAATATTATAGTTTTCCTATTTTAAAATTAACTATTGCTTTTGTCATATATTTTTAATCTTGAAAAAAAATGCAGCATGTTACAAAATGTATTTCTGGACATTGCAAAATAAACATTTCATATGACAAGATTACCAGAAGGAAACACTTTCATGTTTTTTTTTGTTTGTTTGTTTTTGCTGATTTTAAGGACTAATATCTTTAAAATGTCTAAAAATATTTTGAAATTATATTTCATGATTAATTTTAAATTACCTATTAAGATATTATGGTTCTCAGAGGTCTGATCTACCATGAAAATATAGAACATATACGGTAAATGATTTCTCAGGAAAATATTTTGCACTTGGAAGCAGCATCAATGATAGAAGACTTTACAAAACACATTCTGTGGTGCAATAAGCGAGTTGTCAAGAACCACAAAAAGAATTTAAGACGCACAATTACAGTACAATGTATAAAGAGACTCAGTGTTGAGAGATGATATTACTTGCCTAATAGATGGTATTACCTTGCTGGAAATATGACAGATTATACAAATATCAGATGAGATTTTTTAAACTCAATAAACCATCTGCAAATTAAACTAGACTATGTTGACCATGTAATCACTAGACATGGCATGGTTTCAAAAGCATTAAAAATACAAACTATTACAAAAAAGTCTACAGTAGAAAATATAAAGCAACTGGAATAATTACCTGGGATTTTTAAATACTTAGCTAAATTATTTCCAAGTCTTGTTCAAGGACAAAAAGAAAAAAAAAAAAAAAGAGTGCTGATTCAGGCTCTGAAGGCAGGAATTCCAAAAGAACTATCACAACAACATTTTTTTTTCCCTGATAAAAGTTCTCTCCTAGGTTATTTAAGAGTTCCATATAAAAGAAGGATTTTTTGATACTTGATAGAAATATGTGGTAGTTTCACGATTGGTATCAGGGCAATAAGACAACAGCAAGCCAGGAAAAGAGAAGAAAATATATTCCTTGGAACCTTAGGGCAATCATGAGCATATAAGGTATCTTGTGGTCAATACTGCAGTTTAAAAGAACAAAGCACTGAAATGATTGATCCGAAAACTGTTAAAACATATGTGGGCATATCACCTGAGGTTGGAAATAAAATTACAAAATGCTGCTAAACAAGGAAACGTACCCCTAGAAAAGAAAGAGCAATTACAGATGCATTGACAAATTACATTTACTGTCAGGATTTCATGGAATACAGCACCGATAAGTATCATACATTCTATCGACTCAACAGTGATTTATTTCAGCCAACTATAAAAACAAATAGAGATGCCAATTGAAATTACTGTTGGAGTTTGACCAATATATTAACTACCAAGTGGTTTGACAAAGAAAAGCATCGTAGCCAATGACTTTAACTACTGCAGCAATAAAACGATGTATGATCTGAAGTATGTAGTATTACACTGGAAGGAAGGAAGACTGTAAAGGAAAAACACTGGACAAATACATTTGGAATGCTAACATGAAGCCATGAAGGAAAAAGTTTATATTTCAAATGAAATTTTGTTCTTTTCCTTTAGCAACACATCTAAAAAGACAACAACTGAGCTTATATCCCACCAAGGTATCGCTTGTTCTAAAAAAATCTGAAGTGAAGAAAAATCAGATAAGGCTTAGGGAACAGAAAACATGTTCACAGAAGTGTGGGTGACAGCAGTTGCTACTTGAAATGCAGAAGACTGATCAAGTTTATATTTCTTTCCCCCTTTCCACAAAAGGTGTTGCAGAATAAATTTACCTCCTCATTACTTAAATAAGACAGTCAGAATTTATGATAGAACTCAACATGCAAAGAAAAAAACCCAACTAAATCAGTTCACTTACAATGAAACTGTAAGAAAAACACCCTGTCCAGCCCATTGTAATTTCCTTTTCCAAGCAAAACTCATGAAATTCTAAGAACTTCAAGAAAAATCTTTAAAGTGTCATATAATTTTTAAAGTGGCTATTTTCCTGTACATACATATAACTGAGTACATATAGAGCCTGCACAGCTGTTAATGAACAGAAGGCGAAATGCAGCTCCAACTCAGGGACAGACAATGAAAATTCTGCCAGATGTTTTGGCACAAGATTGGTACTCATATTTATTGCTTAAAGCTCTAAGAGTTTTGTTAAGGCATCCCTTCCTAAGCTGGTATAAACACAAAGGAATAAAGATAAATAACACAAAGTTCACCTTATGCATAAAAGAGGAGAAAAAATATTTCTCAAAGCTTCTAGTGAGTTTCTACTGCAGGAGTAGATCCACGTTCGAGGAGTAAAAATGGTATACTTAACTAATCTGAACAGTAACATTCCAAATGAAACAGCCCAACCATATCAAATCAAATCAGGAGCTTAACTGTTCAATCACATCAGGACTTCATCAGATGTGATCATCTGCAGAACAGCTAAAGGCAACAATCCAAAAGACATAGTAATGTCAGTAAGTAAGCATACCTGAGACCTTGCTGACAGCCCTGCATTGATGACAATTTTGCTACACTTAAATTAAGCCAATCCATTTTCTTATCAAATCTCAGCAACACAGTTTCTCAAGATAAATGACAAGTTAGGCTTTTGCTTATTCATAACTTCAAAGATTTGGCATGGTTTGGATAAGTTTTCATCAATATGTTTCTTTGTAATTTAGGCCATTCTTCATTCCCTCTATACATCTCTCATTTCCTGAGGATACAATTCATAGCACAACTGCATTATTTAATATCAGATAAACACTACATACCTTTAATATTCATCATACATCATACCAGTTTTGGCACTACTCTAATTTCTTCATATGCAGGTTAAAACACTAATCTCATCATGGAAACACACACTAAAGGAATTTTTCAGATGTTATTACATCTCTGTGCAAGGCTCACAAAAGTTTCCATTTCTTTTCATAATCTACATTTTCTTTCAATACAGTCCACGTATTCAATTCAGTCCCAGAAAGCTACAGTTTCACTTCTTGGGCACCAGTAGCTAGACCACTCTTTGACAAACAAAACAAAGTATTTCTTTCTGAAAGTATTTCCTACAAATCCTAACTCAAACCACATATCACACAGTCCCTTCTGGCAGCATGTAATGTGTATACATATAGACACATATGTAAATATATTTAGAGACACACTTCAGAAGTCTCTTCGGTAAATGAGATATAGAATTAATATTATGAGAATAATAATTGATTGAATAAATATATATATACATAAATCTATAATTTTATAAACTCTCCTTCTTTTAAAGGGTTTCTTTATTTTACTTCTAAGCAATTACACTGAAATTTGATTTACTTCATGTGATAAAAGAAAACAAAAATATCTTTTTACTTTTATTAATATGAAAAACAATGAAATATTTAAGCAAAAAGGTGGCTTTAAGAATCTCAATATCTACTGCTTGTGATTTAGGTTGCCATTAAGACCAGGAAAAGTCAGATCTTCAGAGCAAGATAGCTGCAGGAGGTGTAATTGTTTACTGAGGAATGTTGTTCAAGGTATGGCAACATCAGAACAAACTAGACAATAATAGAACACTGCTGAAAAACTTAGATGTTTTCTTCCTTAAAATCTTCAAAAGCAAAGGTTACAAGCCCAGCAACTTTCACCCTGAGTGAACAGATATAAGTGCAATAGATATGACAGAAAGGATGTTAACATTTACAGAAAGTCAGGATAGTGGATTTTTATTTTTTTTTAATTCACTTCCTCAGTTCAGCAAAGGGACAACTCGCTTTACATTGCACTATGAGAAATATACAAATAAAAATGAATTTAGACAGACCATGGGCCTCTTGTAAACTCCATAGTCATATCTGACATGTTACTTCTGCTGTTAATTAATGTAGGTCTTTTATCATACAGATTTTACAAATTATTTAAACACCATCAGTTTTTCTTATTTTAATTATACTCAACTAGCTTACCAGGAATGTTATGCTGGAATTATTTGTTTTCCATTTATCCCAGACAATGTAGGAATTAAACTGCAGTTATGTATCAAATTGTAGATTATTTTTCAAGCATTTTCAGAATGATTATGTGTGTGTGCACATATTTGGGCATACATATCTCTATTTAATACAAGCTGGTTTTATATAATGAGACAACAATTTTGATCTCATGGTGAACACCAAAATAAACTCTGGCCCGCATTAGAAAACACATTTGCACAGGCAAAAAAATTGCATGCTTTCCCCAAAATATATACATGGTGATTTAATTTGAGACTTCACTTAACTAGATTTAGTTTCCATTAAACAGAAAAAAAAAAGAGAAAAAAGAAGGGTATATAATTCCATTACCTCTCATTTATTTACTTGCCAGATTCCACGAGTACATTAAAAAAAGTTTAGAGCGAGACTGTTGTATTAGGGTAGACACAGCCTCAGGCACTGCTACTCATTATGTTGATCTAAGTCACAGTGTGCCATAATGATGGGTTGGAAAATCCATCCCACTTGAAGTGCACAACCTGAGGTTATATTTAACGGGATTCATTCTAATGTACTCTGCCTCCACTTAGTATTGGTTTTCTTAGGAGGTGGGGATTTTCACTAGAGGAAAAGTAACACTGAAAAACAACAAGAGACTGAAACAACCTAGTCCATAAGAAGAAAAGGCATGCTATCACTTTTAAGTAGTTCTTAGGAAAGCTGGTTTAATGTCTTACCTGAACAGGATGAGTTGCATGTATCAGTATTTTCTGGGTTTCGGGTTTGGACTTGACATGAGGCATAGCCTAGAATGATTAGAAGGATTATTTTAGGTGGTTTTCTTAGGCATCCTGAGCTATACTAGTTTTCTACAAATACATAAAATTCTGATACACTTGTGTAAGATAGGAAGACAAAAGAGTGTTCTGCCTAAAAATACATTGATTTCAAGTAAATCACTGAAAATACCCACCATACTTTTTTTTAAAATTGTATTGCTTTTCTGCTTCCATTCATACTCTTACCATGTTTCCTCTTTTGCCTACTCTTTAATTCTCATAACATCCCAACTTCTTTAAATGTCTTTGAAGTCAAACATTTAAAAAGAATGCTTCATTTCACACTCACCACATATTTTTAAAAGAATTTTCACAATCTATGTGTACCATATCATATCACTGTATTCTGAGAAGGGTTAAACTGGAAGCATGCCAGCATTAAAATCCATAAACATTTCTAATTTTAAGGATGGTGGCAAAAAAATTCTAAATCAAGTCACCTCAATGAAACAATCTATTATTGTTGCCAGTGCAAACCTCAAAGTTCAACAAAGTGAATTTCAAGGTCCTACACCTGGGTCGTGGTGATCCCAGCCACACTGACAGGCTGGGCAGAGAAGTGATTGAGAGCAGCCTTGCGTAGGACATTGGGGTTGATGTAAAACTCAACATGAGCCAGCAGTTTGTGCTCACAGCCCAGAAAGCCAACCATGTCCTGGGCTGCATCAAAAGGAGAGAGGCCAGCAGGTTGAGGGAGGTGATTCTCCCACTGTACTCTGCTCTTGTGAGGTCCCACCTGGAGTAACTCTAGTTCAAGTGTCCCCAGAATATGAAGGACATGGAACTGTTGGAGAAAGTCCAGAGGAGGGCCATGAAGTTGATAAGAGGACTGGAGCACCTCCCCTATGAAGACAGGCTGAGAGAGATGGGGCTGTTCAGACTGGAGAAGAGAAGGTTCTGTGGAGATGTCATAGAAACCTTCCGGTATCTGAAGGGGGACTACAGGGAAGCTGGAGAGGGGCACTTCACCAGGAACTGTGGTGATAAGGCAAAAAATAGGTACAAATTGAAAGAAATTTACATTGGGTATTAGGAAGAAATTCCTTACTGTGCGGGTGGTGAGACACTGGAACAGGTTGCCCAGGAAGGCTGTGGATAGCCCAGCCCTGGCAGTGCTCAAGGCCAGGTTGGATAAGGCCTTAATCAGCCTGGTCTGGTGGGAGGTGTCCTTCCCTATGGCAGGGGAGATTGGGACTAGATGATTTTTAAGATCCCTTCCAAACCTTAACTGCCTATGATTTTGTGACCATTTAAATTACTTAAAGTGAAGAATCTGCTTTATAGTTTTACTTCTCTGTGGGGAATTCTATCAAACAATTTTTAAATTATGGTTCAGACTGATTTGCACTGAAATTTAACACAAGAGGCAAAACAAAATGCAGACACAAATTACCTGCCTAGGAATAAGCTCTTCCATTAATAAGATAGTCAAGATTTCCATTTATGTTAAGAGAGATTACACAAATGCTGTTAAAGACAATCAGCCTTAGAATTCTTAATGTACTTTACTTAGCAGAATGCAAACCTTACAATGACAGTTCGTCTTCCAACAAACTGGAATATTGTTTTAATTCTGACACAGGAGGAAACAAAACTACTGTACTACTACTGGAGTTCTGATGTGTTGTGTTACATCACTTTCAACAATAATAAAGAAATTAAATTTGTATAAATATCTTCATAATTTTATTTAGTCTGATATTAGACAAAGTCAGCAAGCATCTTCCCAGAATATCCATCTTAGACTGCACCACAAGAGTACTAAAAAACAAACAAACAAGCAAACAAACGAACAAAAGCCTCTTCTAAGTTGTTGTTAAAAAGGGCATTAACATAAACAGAAAGCACATACACAAGAATAATATGGTATAGTTTTGTCATGTCCTCTGAGTTAAAACATGACAGTTGCCATTTTCTCGCATTTCCCTTTCCTTTCTTTCATTTATATTTGCTTTAAAGGTGAATGGGAGGTAAGAATGAAAAAAGGCACCAGAGTGGAAAAAAGAAAATTGAAAGTAGACAGGAGAATTTTTTTCTAAGCTTGATAAAACGAGGACGAGCAGAAAACACAGAGACAAAAGAAGTTCTTCTCATTGCTTCCCTACATCACTGTGATAAAGTACAGTCCATGACTGTTCTGCCCTCTCCCCCTCCTTTGAGAAGTGGAGTCTCAAAGACTACAGAAGTGAGTCAGGGAAGAGCAAAAGTTTTCAGCTGGTTTTGAGAAGTTTAAAATAAGAGAAGTAAAAAATATTCCACGGTTTTTAACAATATCCCAACAAACTGTTAAACCAACAGACTACACAACCAACGCTTAGCCTGTAATTGAAGCACTGCATTGCTATCTGCCTTTATTAAGCCAGTATCAGAGTTTTTCCTTTCACTGGAAAGGATGTGACACCTTTTAAGTTAGTTACCTCTCTTGTAATAATAACCTGTACCTAAAAGGTGTGCAATGCCATCTATTGATTTGGATCAAATACAGCAGTAGAGGCTACAGTAGTGGCATAGCTCTTCAATACAGAGATTAAGCATATTTAGTTCTAGTGCCAGCAAACTCTACACCTTATCCCTTGTTTCATTTTGATACAAAATGAATACAAAAGTTTTTGCACATTAGAAAACAAAAATAAGCAGCCTCATGAAACAGGAATCCTAGAAACAGAGAAAGAGGAAAAGCTATGTTTGTCAGGCTTTTGTAGACAGCCTTTAGTGCCCAACTCAAAGATACTCGGAGGTCCAGATAACCACAACAGAATTGCAGAGACTAAAAATTAATTTGCAGAAAAGTGTGATACAACCTAGAATTTAAGGAATTTCTATCTTGTGCTTTGGTTTGTTGCTGGGTTTTTTTTCTTCCTCATCATACACTGTTAATTAAGTCCCCCAAAAAATTAGCTTGCCAGGGTCAGAACATTTTATGGAAATCTTTGAGTTTATGGAAATCCATCAGGTAAGACATAGTTGAAGAGCATTTGTTAACAACAGACTGCCAGAAACCTGTAACTGAAAAATGTGCCTTGAAAGCAATAGCAAGCAGGAGGGGCACAGCATTTCTTTTCCCAGCTACTCCATTAAAACTCCTTTCAGTTTCCTGACATTTCATTCAAATGAGAAACTCATGAAACCATATGTATTTAGTTATCTTCAAATATTTTCTGAAATATATCTTCATGTGTTTCAGTAGAGGCAATTTTCTTATTCATTCATAGTGTTCTCTTTAGAACATCTTTCCTTAAAATAGCCCAGCCCCAGCAGAGTGACAACATTCTTTTTACATCTGTCTTCCTATTCTGACAACATTCATTCTATGACTGCTTCTTCTGTATCACCATTTCTGAAACAAATCTGCATTCTTCGAGCCATATGTTGTCAAATTCTGTTTCACAGCTTTGTTCACACATTCTTTTCCTGTTTCAACACTACAAGCTGCATAGTTTTCCTCCACTTTCTCATTTCCTCTCCTTTTCCTCCTTGTTTGCTCAGAGGTGCCAGTAAGCTGTTCATTAGGGTTTAAATTTTGGTTCCTGCAATAGCACTCTTATCTATTTCACTTTTTGATGTGTACAAGCCATTTCACAAATTAACTCATTACTGAATCCTAGAAAACTTTTAGTGTTGTACCACTAATGATAATGCTTGAAATAGGTTTCTGTTCTGCTGCTCTCATAAACATAGATATTCGAGCAGTGGCACTGAAAGACAGTGAACAGAGTATTACTGATGTAATAATTACAACAAGCTGCAGCCACTGCAGGTAACTTTATTATGTTTTGTCTTATGAAGGACTCCTATATTTTTCCTTAAAAAATAAAAAAAAAATTCTCTCTAACTCCAATATTTTGCCCACTCATAGGAAATTATCCTGAAGACAAGGTGTACAAGTCAAGATGCTTTCCATTGGAAGGAAGCCAATATGAGCTTCAGGGAACTCAAAGCTTCCACAGGAGCTTTACAAAACACAGAACTGACCCTCCATGACCAGGGAAAACCTCCCACCAGCCAGATACACCTGGCTACACTCAGAAGTGTTCTGAAATAGCAAGAGAAAGGAAGGATTTACTCTAGATATCTTTGAACACAGTATTTCTACTGATTTGAAAGATCTTTGTACAAAGTATAAGAAAGAAACTTAGGAACATGTCATAAAAATGATTATTCATTTGCACAACTGTTTGTATAAGTATTCAAACACAACTGAAATGCAATCATAGCAAATATAACTATTCAAGAAATACTGCAGGAATAGTATATGAAACAGGTAGTAAACAGACAATATTTTTGCTATAGCATTTTGTTTCTTCTACTGCATTGCATATTTAACAGGTCCTGGAAGACTTGAGATAAATAACATTAGCCATTTTACTAATAACACTATTGTATCCTACAAAACATAACTGAGGAAGTCCTAAGTAATTTTTCCTATTTTTCTAAAGCAGAGCAAACAAGTCTCCATAGCACTGTAGAAGTTAATTTTATCCTATCATAGAGGCTTTTTATGACTCCAGGTGTGAGTAACAAGCAGGAAAAGACCACTTAGGAATTAATTTACAGAGTTATAAAAGGTTTTAATGAAACAAGAAAATCAATGAGACTTCAGTGTGCAAGTTTCACAGAACGCTCATGCCTCCAAGAATGCACTTAAGCAGACATATTCCTTAGAAAGTATCCTGATATATAATTTTAGTTTTGAGATTTTGGAAAGGGTATTTCAGATGAAAACTGCAGTTTCATTTGAGTTTGTCAGAATTCTCAAGAGAAAAATATTTTATACATTTTTGTACTATCTGAAATTCCCTCTGCAATACAAACAAAGGATACGGAGATTTTAGGAGCAGAAAAAGAGCAGTAATGAAAAATATATGCTTTTTTTAGAAGGTGGCCTTCCTATAAAGGTATATTACATAGAAAAATAAGGTTTTTTCTATTTATTATAATTTATAATATACAGTAAGAATTTGTGTATAAATGAAAAATAAAGTCCAAAATATATCATGATAGTATATTTCTCTTAATGTTATATATGATAGAAGAAACCATGAAAAAAGTCCTCAGAAATAAAAAATAGGTTTTCACTTCAAGCTTCATTTAGTCCTTCTTCTAAAAGGGCCTGATTTTCCACTCAAGTCTACAGAATTACAGAAGTAAAGCTTTTTTACATAGAAAAGGCATAGTCAGATCTGTAACTCCATTATCCTTTTCCATTTGTTCTTTGGATTAGCCATCTTCAAATATGCATAAGTCACAGGCTAATCATGTATCTGTCAGCTTCTCAAATTTTAAATTCTAATAGAACTACATTAACAAACTTTTATTTTTTTTAAATCCAAACTGGAATTTTCTTCAGTAGGCCAGAAAGGCAATAGATGGCTAGTCAGTCTATTGTGTTTCATTTTTTCTGAACAAGTAACTAATATTTTTTCCAATACCATACTCTGTTCTTTACTATAGTGAAAAATATGGAGCAATGCTAAGAATTGTTAAATACATTGCATTATCAGGATTAACTCTATACAAATGCTAGAGGCTGAATGCTACAAAACAATGGGAGGAAATATATGTTCAATTCATTGCATCTGATAGGACAAGAAGCTTATGAGTGTTTGAAAAATAAGGTAATCTGAAGGGCAATGTGCATCTAAACAAAGCAATGGAAATAATCTTTGTAACAGAGATAGACACTGCCTACTCTCTTCCCTCCCCATTTTCAGAGGGGAAAAAAAGGAAGGAAAACACTTGACTCTCTCCTCAGGCAGTGTTTTCACTTCAGCAGCTGATCTAGGCCTTCATTAGTTATTTTCCTTAAAGCAATTCTCATAATTTCTCCTTAAAGAAAAAAATGTATTGGCTTATTTTATACTTAACTTCTACTTATTGCACTGGTCATTTCCATAATCGTAAACCAGCCTGATCACTGGCGGTCTTTTGTGACAGAGCAATAATGTGAAAGAGTCTTAAGGCTGCCCTAGGCAACAATCTAGGGATATTAGCATACATCAGGTACCCTGGGCTCACCACTTTAGGAGTATGCAGCAATATCAGGTGAAGAAAAGCAATAGGCAGTTATGAGATAACTTCTCCCCAGGGAAAGTTTTATTCCAGCTTTCAATAGATACTGGTTAGTGCCTTGGAAGAAAAGAATTATATTCTTTCTCAAATTCCTTATATATTGTTCTCTTTATAATTTTTGTTTATTACTAGTACCCTAAGATCTTGTTATTCAAATAAATAGAGATATCTGTTCTGAAAAAGCTAAGGCGCCACTAATAGCGAGGCAGTCAAAGGACTTCTAGATTCTAGTAGGGCATACTATAATGTATGTACTATAATATCACTGTATTGTGATGGTTGCATGAGTTTCCCCAGCTCTCTTTTGGAACTTAATATTTTTCATAAGACATTAAAAGATAAACTACAGGAGTGTCCAATCATTCTCATTAAAATGTTAAAAATTCAAAGCCATTCAATACTGAAGTTCAACACTCTAATCAGTAATGAAGTATTAGCACTGCAGAGTCACCATAAGTCATATTACAACATCTGAAGGAAGTATCTTTCTAACAGAGGATTAGATGGATCCCTGAAATAGGTAAGATAGGGAAATAATAGGTATTGTTAAAACAGCATTAAGGGTCAGGGAAGGTAAAAATCATTAAGGCATCATTTAATTAGTTTCATAAATTGTCATATAAAAAGTTAATCCTTGAGCTTTCTGAGACTGTTAAGATATAGAAATTCAGACTACAACCCACAAAAAGTTACACAGTTTTGTCTTAGTACTACTAGGAGGGAAATAACATCATTAAGGACAGCTTAGAAGTTGGAACACTATTCAAGTAATCCAGACTTTATTCTTTATTTTGCAACTCCCACTTCATTACCTCGCTATGGATTTTCTTTTTCTGACACTGACATGTCTGTATATTTTAAGTCTAAGGGTACATATATATCAGGAGAATAAGAATATCTCATTTATGAGTATAAAAACCAGAAGCAAGAAATGAGCCAAGTAATAAATCACAGATATACAAATCCTAAAAATATGAGATAGATATTGAAGACTAAAACCAAGACCACCACTGATGGCTGTTTGCTGAAGGAACCAGCTAGTGCTTTGTAAGTGATGGGCAGATAGGGAGCAAAACGATATTATGCATCTCATGAGGTGTTTGAGGGAGTTTGTGGGATCATGCAAAACACTATGGGATGTTTTCAGGTGATTGTGGGAACATATACAGCTTACTATGAGGTGTTCAGGATAAGGAGCAGGGACAGGGTGAAGAGCAATGATGGTAAGCGTTTTAGGCAAGCGTAGGAAAATGGAGGGACAGAAGATAAAAGGGGAAATGTTACAGCTAAAGAACATGCTGGTCAGCACACTTAGTTGGCCAAGGCCTGTACCTGACCAGCTCAGCCTGTACCAGCTGTCAAACTTTGATCCTAGCCAAATTCTGTATCAACTACCCCAGTTCTGTGTATGCAGGTGCATGTGATTCAAGTTTTAACTGGATAGCCAGAAGGAGACTAGCATCTGAAAAGACCCAAGGTGGGGGCTGAATAAGCAGGGCCAGCATCTGCTTGCAGAGTGTAGAGAGCCTGAGTGTCTAGAGGTTGCAGAGAACAGGAGAGTGATTGTGGGTGAGGTGTATGTGTGTGCATCCAGAGGGACTACCACCATCACTGATGGGCTTGGGCTTGGCCACTGCTGGGTCCATCAGACACAGGGTAAGCTCCTGGCAGCCCCCCTGCTGCTTCCTAAACCTTGCTATGCAAACCGTAGACAGTAAGCTTGAGTTTTGCCAGGATGATACTCTTTGAGAACAGCATTTATTGATTTATTTTTGACTACTGAGAGAGGAACTGCCAAGATTCTTTTCATCTCTATGTATATCACTTATGTTTTTCCTTACCCTCTATAGAAATATTAAAAATAAATAAATGAATAAACAACAACCAGAAAAAAAAAACACGCAAAAGAACGGCAAGCATAGTCAACTCAGAATCACTTAACATTTCCTGACATTACCATGTAAAACAATTATTCTTTGGATTGTGAAATACACCAGCCCTTGACTGTTCTACGAGTTTCTTGCACAACTATAATTACTTCAGGGGGATTGAGTACGTGGAACTAATTAACGTTTAACATTTAAGATACATAACACAATTTTATGCCTGTTTAAAAATGTCAAAAGTAATTCATAATATTTGAAGAAATCTCACTGTTGGCAGAATCAATAGCTACACATGGGAAATTATGCCAAATAAGAGTGCCATATTTAATATAAAACAAACATTTAATATAAAAAGTAAACATATTTCTTGTTTCTGCATGTGTGACTGTTAAAAACTCAAATAATACAATATCAATAGAATCAACTTTATATGAAAAAAGACCTTTTTAAAAATATTTCAAGCATTATGCCAAAGTTCAGACCAGATCCAATTTTGAAATTTCATTGTATAAGAAATTCCAGCATTTTGTTAGGATGACAAACAAACAGAATTTGTATTTATTTTTTAATAATTATGAAATGGTGTCATTTCGGATAAGTTTGTCTATTTTTTAATGAAAATGTGAAGACCATTTTCATTAAGTCTACTTTTGTTTTTACCAGAGATGAAACTTAGGAATTTTACTCAGGTCCAAAGTCAATCAAATAGCATGACCATTCACAAACATTTGTAAAGGGAATGTTTCCACTGATTTACAGGAGGTTAAGTTGCAAAGTAAAGAAGCTGAGATTTAACAGGGTTATTCCAACACTTAGAACTGTCTTTTGAGACTGGTTTCAGATTGCTCAGCAGCTTGCAAAGTTAAGCTCGACAGGACACAGTGAACAATAGAACATGGATATAGAAGTAATTTGTGATCTTTTGATTTGCTTTGGCTCTGGGCCAAAATGAATTGGCACAAATGAAGACCTTTGATTTATTATTTGTAAACATAAGAAATCTACATTTACATCAGTGTAGCACTTCTAATTTCAGCTTCAATAGACAAGGAAGCATAGGCAGTTAGACAGGGAGCCAGAGTTTCCCATGCCTACTCACCATGATCTTTGAGACTTTAGGAAATGAATGAGGGAGGTATTCACTCACTCATTAAACAGTGAAAATAAAAATAAATATTGAACAGCTGCATCATTAACTGTGTGCCATTCAATCTACATGCTAAATGAGGCAAAGATCCCATGGAAATAACACTGTGTCACACAATTAATAACCATATTGTAACGTTTATGCACGTGTGCTAGAAATAGTATGGCAGAGTTGAATTTATCTCTGACTTTTTTTTTTTTAAATTCTTCATTCATTTTCAGTAGTGTTATTACTTTTTCTGCAGAGCTCAGATAGCTTTAGGTTTTGACTACACCTAAATGGTACCCTAGGAAAGCACAAAATTATTTTCAATGCTTGAACTGCTGTACAAAATATGCACAGAATTTCATATTTCTGTGATCAGGGAAATGTAACATTTGTAAGATACTCGGCAACTCAACCTACTCTTCAGACATATACGAGTCACAAATTTAAGTAATTAAATTTATATAAATCTGTATTTCTTAATGTGGGCATAATAACCCAGCAAACTTGACAATTTTTTCTTCTTTTCCATTAACCCTTAGCACCCCAAGTGAGCAAGAAACCTAAAACTGAGTCAACATTGTAAGTTTTTCTGTCCAGCCCTTCCTTCTTCTGCCCTTTATCCAGTGATAGTTTTATAAGCATTTACCAAGCTCAATAGTGGTTTTGAAAATTAATGCATTAACCAAAGAGTAAGAGTAATACTGAAGTGGTTGAGTACTCTGTCCACTGCAAGAGTCCTGGGAATGGGGGTCACAAGTACTATTGCAGCCATCTCTTCTTGATGTGAGCTGATTTCATACAGAAAATTTCAGTAGAAACGCAACAACTTGCAGGAAAAAAAATGGCATTTCAGAGTTGTGGAAGTGGAGTTACAGCATATGTTATATTGAATAAATATTTTTAATAAGGTTAAGGACTATTAGTAGTATTTTCAAGGGAAGAAAGCTTTCAGCGGGCTGCTAGCATCTATAAAGTCTGGCTTAAATGAGTACCTGTCATACTGAATATTGTGTTGTTTTTTTTTTATTATTTGTTGGGTCTTTTGATAGGTTGGTGGGGTTTTTTTTGTTGTTCGAGGTTTTTCTCCTAATTTTGGCATACTCTAGTGTAAAAATTGAAATAAGTCAACTGTTTCCAGTTTCTGCATAAAATGAAAAGATCCAAAGAGTGGGTTAGCAGAAATATGTCTTCAGACAATAACAATAACTGAAGCCCTTTTGGACAGCTCTGACTACAGACCTCACCATCAATAGACAGTCTGAATATATTTTCTGTAAGAGTGAAAAACCCACCACTGCAAACACATGAATGCTCTGACTTTTATTTTTAGTCATGAAATGGTCTCAAGTGATTCGTTGTCTAATATCAAATTAGCTCTGCTAATGGTTTCTGAAAGAGATATTCAAACATATATTCAGACATAAATCTGGATCAACTAGTGTGAAGACAAATCTTAAAGCAACAGCAGTAGCATTTCATATTAGCATCTCACAGAAAGCAGAAACATACCTATGCCAGAACTGGAAATCCTGTAAAATCTAACCTTCAGTTGATAGAACTGGGTGCAGCTAGGAATTTGTCTTGCTAGAATAGTTTAGGACTTCTTTATGTTGCAATGATGCATTTGAACGTTATTTCAGAAGAGTGGCCTGCCTATCTCTACTTTTTCCTCCACGCCCTTCTAACTTGTCAGGCCTTTAGTATTACCTTTAATCTGTTCTTCAAACTGGTGACAATTTCTTTCTGAGAGTCTGAAATTTGTAAAGGGACTTATTTCCTTCCTCTTCTAACTTCCAGTTTTTAGAATTCCAGCTCATGAGGAATGAGGAAATACCATCTATCTTACCTGAAAGAAATTAATTTCTGAGATTCACACCTTGACAAGTAATCCCATCTTAAAACAGTGTCAATCACAATTAGCACTCAAGCTTAGCAGGCTTTAATGAGGCAACATAGACAGTGTACCTTCAAGTCCAAGCAGCGGTCTCTCAGTATCAAAGTTTCATGGACTTTCATGAAAGTCACTAAGGAAGTTTGTACTATCAGGAAGAAACATTACTTATTCCTGACAGAACAAAGGAGTTTGCTCTTTGAAAGCCTAATTCTGAAAGTTTTAGAAAAACAATTATCATATCTTGCAACATGTTTTGGAACAGTGAAAAATAAATCCTCTTCCATATCTATGATTGATGTGAAATGGTAACAGAGAAGTTGACAGCAGAGTAGTGCCAGATAGCAAAATAATGCAGACTTGCAGCACTGTGAGCAAAGTCATTAGCTATTTAATCTAAAAGTTCTTCCAAAGAATAAAGGCAAAGGCCTTTATATACAGAAGAGATAGTAAAATAAAAAAAAACAATGAGAGAAGATATTAAAGAAGTAAAAACGCCAACAAAAAGTCACACTCGGAAACTTTTATATTCCAAGGTGAAACTGCCTTCAATATTTGGAATAAAAGTGCTATACTGGTATTTAAATTGACATGAAGTTAATAATTCCTCATTTTTACATTTGAAGAACATTATTTATTTTCATAACAAGTAAATGGACAATCTCACTTTATGAAAAGGAAATAGCACAACATTATGCACCTAGTTTTCAAAGTGCAGGTAACAATTTAAAACACTTCATTGTAGAAAACAAAATGGAAACAAACCCATAATCTGTTTTAAACCAGTTTAAAACTATAAGTTTAAACTATAAGTTTAAACACTAAAGGCAATGAGGTAGCTTTCTTCCTTCATGCATGTATACAGGCTGCAGTTTTTGAGAGCTGAGTGAGGAGCTGTTTGGTTTGCTTTCAACAACAATTTTTTTACTACAAATTAAAAAGCCAGAAAGCCTCATCACTGCTGCCAAGGATAAACCCCATTTCTCATTTAGGATCTACTACCTCTCAAGTATAATCTGCCTATGACTGCTAACATCAGGAATAAAATATTTTAAATATTTTTAAATGTTGATTATCTGGGCTGTGCAGAACAATACCTCTATCAATGACAGCAAGCAAAACAGTCCTGAAACATCACTAACAACAACAAACTTTCTTGAAAAGTTTTTTATCTGGAAACAGCTGCACCTTTAAGTGTCTTTAAAACAAAGAATTTCAAGGCAGCCTGATGCCACTGCTCCTTTCCCAGTAAGGTTTCCATATATCACACAAAACAGCAGAAAAAAGTGGAGCCTAAAAGGGCACCGCTTAGCCTGTCATTTTCATGCCAGATCTGTAATTTGTTAACTGAAGGGGTTGCAGCAATATTTATTGACTTGATGAAACAGTCAATATCTTCTGAAACTTCTCCCATGCATCAAGAAAGATTTACAGATTTTTTTAAATAGTCTGAAACAGCAAGTGTAAATATATCTTAATTGTCTTGAACACCTAATTATATTGCCAGATAACAGAAACAGATAACATTGCAGCTTCAGAGGTTCACGTGAATTAAAAAAAGAACAACCCATCAACCAACCAACCAAACAAAAAAAACCCAACAAAACCAAAACCCAAAAAACTAGAAACAGCTGAATTAAGAAACTTGTTCTGTGTAAGACAGTAAGTCTTCCAATAGGTTGTGCAGTAACTCTCATAAATTTGCAACAAAAATATTTCTGTTACCCATGTTATTTTTTTCTTCTCAGCTGAAATGATTGTTGTTTTATATTATTGATGCATGGTTTATGTAAGTGAAATATAAAATGTTTAATGAAATTGCAAACAGATTTTAAGGAGTTGAGAACTTAAGATGCTCAGCCTTGGCTCCGTACACAGAACTTGCATAGTTTAATAACTTGGATTTCATATAAAATCTTGAAGAAAAATTACCTAAAGAAATTACTGTAGAGAACTAAAATATCAGCCACTACCAGCAATCCTTTCTCATTATTCTCAGAATTTCTCATTGTAATTAAAAAAAAAACAACAACAAACCATTGTTAACTAAAGGCAACAATGTTCCATTATGTAAGAGGCCACAGAATGTTTTAGATCTTTTGGGATACAATCATGTTTTACTAATAAGCATTTACGATTATTTCAGAGAAAACATATATATGCCATATTTTCCACTTGATTTTACAGTATTTTCTGAGGCTAATTAGTAAGCTGCTGGAAGGGAAGACCCAATCTTTCTTATGTCTTGAAATGCACAAAAGGCATAAAAATCTCATGATGTGTTGCATTGTTTTCATTTGGGTTTTTTTGTTTGTCAGGAGTTTTTTTTTGGGGGGGTTGGGTTCCAGTGGGGGTTTTTTATTGCATCAAATCTATATCTTTTCCACAAGGTAACTTTTGCCGAATTATAAACAAACTTCCAAGTGGCTTGTTAATAAAAGAATTGTTATTCATTTAATTCCTGGTCCTTCTAAAACAATTTGAAATAATATTAAAAATCAATGTAATAAAATTTGTGGTCATTGTTACAGGCAATAGTCAAGTGTCTGCAGCTCCAATTAACAACAACAGCAAAAAATGATAAACAGGAACAATGTTTAGCAATAATAATTAGCAGCTTTAACCTCTTAACTCTTTCCAACAGAAAAGAAAACCAGGTCTTACACTGCTTTCTCATGAACAGCCTCAGCATATGAATACATTTTTGCACTTGACTTTCCATTAGAGGCATGATAATGGAAATTAGATCATTTGTGTTGGCTGTAACTAACACCACTTTGGGTCCTTTACTACACCAACCAAGGACTCTGTAGTGCTTGCTAAGCCTCAGTTCTTTACCACTTTCCCTTCTTTATATTTGTAAGGACTTAAAGAGCACAATTGACTGTCTCAAAACACTGTCAAAGGCACAAAAGAAACTTGCCATTAGACAAGCAACTGCAAAGGGAACTTGAGACAAGCAGAGGCAGCAGAAGTTTACAACAGTAAGGTGCTAATTCCAAGCCTAGCTGGTTTGGTGTAACACACCTTACTTAATGTATCTGGGTAAAAATTCCCACTGTGACAGACTTTGGGAGAGGAAGCAACCGCTTCTACACGTGCCATCCCAAGTTATGGGAAGGGCATCTACACATCGTGGACACCTGGAACTTGGACTGTATAGAGGTGATGCCTCAGAAGAATAACTCCAGGACTCCCATTACCAAGAAAATCAGAAGAAGGACCAATGGGATGCTGTCTGGATCGGCAGGGCAATAACTATCCTCTGCTTGATCTCTTTCTTTCTCCCTCACCCCTTTTCCATTTTTTTCTATCTCTAATTCACATTTACTGTTAAATAAAATCCGTACTATTGACTTTGGTATATGGTCTTGTTGGCACCTTAACTTGGGCAGTGGCATCTTTCAATAATCATATCTTAACAGCATTTTCTTATTTCTATTATTAATCCAAGAAGGTTTCATTGTATTGGGTTTTTTTCTCTTTAAAGAATGACCATAAATTCTGAATTCAATGAAACTGTAAGTTTCAATATAAAATCATTTATAGTGAAAGTAGTTGACTGGACCTTGTGAATCTATTTCATGTCCATAACACATGTATATAAGTCCAACAAAATGCAAAACTGGAATTAAAAATTACACATTTGCCTGACATTTGTCATCCATATCATTGCTGTACAGGCAATCATTTTTTCATTCCTCCTGTATTTCGAAAAAAGTAATTTGTGAATACATATGAGAACATCAGAAGGCATTGATTGAAAAGTTACTTCAGTTTACTCAGTGATGCATTAAAAGGGATTTTTTGTTTATAGAAGATACTCAGGAAGGCTATTTTTTTGTCTCTGTCGCTCCTTGTTTGTATGCAGTATGAGAATGACCACTTTTAAACAGTTTTAAAAATCATTAGCAAGTATTTATATCCAAAATGTATTGACCTGTCATAAACAAGTAAGTTATGGACAGCTGGAAGAGTAAAGTGCTTCTTACTCTAAACTTTTAATTAGACTCTAAAGAGCTTATTAGACAAATTAAAACCCTACATCATGCCCAGTATTTGTAACACATTTGACTAGAAAAACAGAGGTACATAAATAATTTCTACAACAAAAATTAAAAAAAAAAGTAGAAGAAAACAGTCATCTTTCAATCAAAGAGATAAAAATTAGCTGATAAAAATCGGAAGTAACAGATATTTATTCATATGGATCTTTGATGCTACTGATAGCAAGTTCATTTGATCTGAAGAGAAATTTGATATTGTTAGTAAGCCACTCTCTGAAGGAGTCTAAAATTCTGTAAAATACCCATAACACTTTATTTTGTTACACATAGGGACTAAAGTCTTTTATAGGTATTTTAAAATCCATGTTTGAGCACCATTTGACTTTGAAAAACTCCAGAGTTCTAGTCTTGAGCCACTCAACACATTTCCTTAAAGCTGTACAATAGTCTGATTAAGTCTTATATCTATATCTTCTCTTTCAATGCCAGGGTATCAGAATAGCAGCCTTGCAGTAGGACAGAAACAGAGGTTTGGAAAGAAAAGCAAAGAACAAGAGCGAAAAAACAATTCAAGTAGTTAAAACTTCTATAGGAATTTTTAAAAATGAGCCTTCTGCTTGCCTACTCAGCCATTTCTTGGCTTCTCAATGCCTTGTGGTCCAGACTTACTCATGTTTACATTTTGATGTTTCTGCTCTTGGGTTCATCTTTTATGTAAAGATAAAAGCTGGTACAACAATATAGGCGCTCCCGTTACTTTCTCCTTCTTCATTTCAAAGGTGGATTTCATTCATGCAGAACAATTGTTTCCTCAATTATTTTTTGTACCTACAGTAATTACCATATTCAGATATCTTTGAAAGTTATCCAAAAGTATTGATACCTCCTGATTCATTTTAAAAAATCTCCTGATTTTTTAAAATAGTTTTTACAACTTTTAACTTTTATTACATAGCTGATTCCAGCTGCTAGACTCAAAACTATTAATCAAAAATTGAAATATATAATTGACTGTATATCTAGATGCAGGAATAAGAAGTCATTTGCCATTGACTATTAAAAGAAACTTGTACCGAGGCATGAGAAAGAGATTACTCTCTCTTATATGAAAAGCAAATGAAGGGCAATAGATCCAAAGTATACAAGATTTTCCTAGGGATTGAACACACATCCCAGTGACATGACAATGTAAACCTACTTAATGGTGGTATCACTCTGTAAATATTTGTTGAATTTCCAGCACTACTGATCAGCCTTGTACAATTCATGTAGCAAAAGTGCTGATTTTTGTTTTCCTGGGGAGGGTTTTTAAATCACAGAATTTCTTTTGCTATATTGTGTTTCTTTGTTCTGTTGCCCTCTTGGTCCAGGCATGAAGGGGAAGCCCCTCCACCATTTTGTCTTTGTCCTTGGTGTGGGAGGGACCAGACAGTATTTCTTTGCCTTCGTTGATTTAATCCACTTTGCTCTGTGTCTTTGTAGTTACTATTTCCATTAGTAAATTGTCATTTTTACTTATATTTCTCTGTATTGCACCCTTCATTACTGGAGGGTGCAGGGGGAGATGAAACAAAAAGGAGGGTGACTTATCCAGAGTTCTAATTCTCCAGTTGTTCTCTAAACCACCACGATGTGCAGATATACTTCATTCAGTCAAATATGCACATTACATTTTCATTTTGTTTTTCTTTAACATGCACAATTTTTAAGCCCCTTTCCATAGCTTAATGAGAAATGAGGGACTAGCTTGCAATTATGTGCAGAGATGAAATGTAGATCTCAAATCATTATTGTATTAGCATTTCATAGTTTTTGTTTATGTGGGGTGTTCTTAAAGGAAAACATGAGATATTTTTGCTAGTTCACAACTAAATAAGAACATTTAAAAAGAAACAAATAGTTCCCCTATGGGTGTAAAAACAATTTCCAGTGAGCTACTGAAATTTGAAATGTATGAGTTTGTTGTCCATTTTTAGGATTTTTCCTGCACTGTAGATACTGGTAAACAAAAAGCACACTGCAATCAGTACAGTGAAGTGAGTTCTTAATTATATCTAAATCTATCTGCAAACCTTTAAGTGTGAATACCGTATGAGACAAAACTGTTTTGCTCACATACAGACCTTGTTCAGATTTCCTGAGCATTAGCAAAGAGAATCATAACGTTGTACAAATCTAGTGAAGAGAAGTGAGCCAGAGCCAGCTCCAGAAATGCCACCCATTCCACCAGAGGCAAACCAGGAAAAAGGCTAATTTTCACAAACTTCCTTCTATGCCATGTTGCTCTGAAAGTGGCCAAGCATCACCCACACCCATCCACACACAAACCAACGCCCAATAAATAGCAGTGGAGCTATACAGAACTTTTAATCTTGTTTTAAAGAAAAAGTGTTCGGAAAGCAATTGGCTTCGTCTCACTCTTTCATACGTTCAAATAACCAAGGCACTGAAGGTTTTGTCCATTCCCTGTGAGAGGCTTCTCCAAATCCACCAGGGACCTGGGCCCCACTGCGTGAGTGGAATACTGTTACAGATGGATGGCAGAGAAATGAAGGGGGCAAATAATACTCAGTGATGTTATAAGAGTTCTTTAGATGATCCCTAATATCACCTTTATGAATGCATAAGTGCAGCTTCAAAGCTATTCATTCTAGTGCACTATACGTGCTCCAATCCTGGAGGTGGTCAAGGCCAGGTTGGATGGGGCTTTGAGCAACCTGGTCTAGTGGAAGGTGTTCCTGTCCATCGCAGAAGGGTTGGAACTGGATGGCCTTTAAGCTTTCAACACAAAAAATTCTTTAATTTATTCATATATATTTTAGAATATTATACAGCAAAAGAACAAAAAATTATCTGATTTCATATAAATGTATATATATAGGATATAGTTCTTTCTAGATGTGTTCATTACAAAAAAAAATCAATGCAAAACCTCTCTAAGTTTAAGGTACTAAATAAGTTACAAGAATGTTACATAAGATTTATATGGGGGGGGTTAATGATAGTAAAATCATTTTTAATTAGGACAAAATGTAGGAGGAAGACAAACAAACTCAAATCCCTACATAAATTATTTTCTGCAGTTGTGCTCTGTTTAGTATCAAAATCTCTTTTTAAGTAAGCTCAAGGGTAATCTGAGATGCTATCCAATTTTAGAGTACTGCAATGACCTACTGAAGGGAAAAAAAAATCAGCACACTCCATGGTCTCATCCAGAACCTCATTTTCTCTTCATTTCTGTGGATTGGTATCTGGGAACCTGTGACCCTCTTCAGTCATTCATCCAAAGAAATGCTTAAAATTGACAGTTGAACTTTGCATTCACATCAAGTTTTAAGATTCGAAGTTAAGCATGAAAGGCAACTGAAATAGCCAAATCAAAGGATAATTATGCTTCCATATTGAAAGAGACACACTAAACTTCATGATAGATTAAACTCCATTTTAAAGCTATGCAGGATTGTTTATCCAATGGGTGATTTATCCCTACAGAAGGGCAATAAGAATAGAGGTAAAATGTGTTTATCAAATATTCTTATCTTGCACACAATCTTTTTAACAAATCCCCATACTTAATATGCTGACATCTTATCCATCAAAGGATTGTGGCTAATGAAAACTGCAGCTCAAAATAAATTATTCCTCTCTCTGAAGAATTATAGCCAGAGTTGTTTTTTGAGATTTTTTTCCTTCTTTCTCATGAGAAAAAGCCATGACTCATCACTGTAAGTTCACCAGGAAACTACCCTTAAGAATTTGAGGCATCTGATCTGAATCTTGGCATAGGATAAATTATTGTGGTGTTTACCTCTTGAAAATCTTTTAAGAAGCAATGAAAGGGAAAAAAGTAAGGAAGGGTTTTGTTGTTTTGTGTGGGGTTTTTTGTTTGGTGTTTGTTTTTTTTTGGTGGGAGGGCAGGTTGGGCCAATGTTAGTTTTGGTTTTTGTGGGTGTTTGAGTTTTGTTTGATTTGGGTTTTGTGGAAATTTTTTGTTGTTTATTTGTTTGTTTTATTCGGTTGGTTGGGTTTTAAGGCAAGAATCCTCCTTTCCTCCTGCATCTTTCATATTTGAGTTAGTCCTTTTCTTCAAATTTTTCCCCATGCCTCTCTTTTGCTTTTATTTGACTGAAAAAAATACAGTGAGAGATTACAATCCTTTAGTAATTAATTGCCTGTTAGTGGATCCCCTGTATGTACTCAGACAAATGTTTTCAATAGCTTTGGTTTTCTAAGTTGTATAGAGTAATCTTTTAAAATAAAGGAGAACTTAAAATTTAATAATAACTATTTAAAGAATGATTCAGTTAAGAGCACAGGAAGAAATAAATGGCTTTTAAGGACTCTTAAGTAAAGGGAAACTCAAATGTTTTATACCTCTAAAACCTTTCTCCCATAACTATACTCAACGCCAAGAATATTATCATTATGAACACCTTTACATAATATTCTGTTTGTCCCCTTGTAATTTCTGATTCAATATCCATGGAATATCTTGGTCTAAGAAAAACCTCTATTTATTATTTATGGATATTTCAACAAAGGGTGATGACAAGGGACCAGTTTATTTTCTCTGAATTTATACTCATGTATAATTGCAGCATGTAAACAGAAAATTATATTTATTGTGCTATGGTAAGGCTTTTAAATAATGTAAAAAATTGAATTATAATACAGAACTTTAAAGTAAAGATTTCATATTAGTATTAACAGTTTCTAAAACTGTAGTGCAACTTATAACTTCAAGCTAATGTTTTAAATTAACCCAAGCAGAACTAATTTTTTTAATTGAAAGGTTTTTTTTACTTACCTGAATGATTTCCAGAATTTACCCAGCTGTAGCTTCCTAATTTTTAAGTAGTTTTTGCCATTTCAAGCCTTTTGACAATTTAAACAGTTCAGAATGCTGTTCTACACTCAGTTTACAGAAGACTAGATAAAATCCAATGTAGGGAAAAGAATATATTTCCCAAAGGAACATTTACTATCAAAGATGGAAGAAAATCTATTTTATTGATGTAGACTGCATACAGTCATAAGATCATAATTTAAAGTCACAATGTGAAACAGACAATGGAATCAATAGTATGAGAAACTGTCTAATGACAACCTTTTCTTTCAGTCCTTGCTCTATAAAAAGAAGTGCTTGGCTGGCACCTAGTTTTCAAATACATCCAGATCCACAAGGATAATTTGTTATTTACTTTGGTCCAAACCATCTTCCAACATTCAGAAATTAAAGTGAAATACAAAATACATAGATGTATCATTTCTGGATTACGTTGTAAAAACATAAAAATCATTCCTTCCGGAAATGCATGCAGATTACTCGAGCTAATTTATATGCTTGACAGGCATTGACTTAAAAAAAACACCAAAAAACAACAACAAAACCAAAATCTTTTGAAAACTTTTATCATTAAAAATTAATATTTGAAGATTAACATTTTTTTCCAAAAAGAAAATTTAAAATACTTTTATTATTTTCTGCTTTTGATGGAAGTTGAACATATGTGATTGAAATGACTGCAGAAGGCAGACAGTACCATGGGTGCAAGTTATTCAGGCTTTTTCACTCCACAAGCACTGAATTATAACTCTCATTTTGTAAGACACTATAGACTTAGTCTACAAATTGGTAATTTTTAATTTTAATATCAATCTTTTTTTAAAGTGTTTTACTACAAGAGCATATATGAGAGCTTTACAGAGGTTCTTTAGGGCTTGAACAAAATCTCCAATTTGATTTACTTTGGATTCCAAAGTTTATTTATATAATGAACTTTGGCACACTGGACACTAAAAATTAAAAAACAAAAAAAACCCAAACAAACAAAAACCAAACCAAACTAAACAAACAACAACAACAACAACAAAAGGGTTTAGGCTCCTAAATTTCTAACTATCTGACTCGTACTTTCTCAAAATATTTAGAAAGAGGCAGATATTACCAATGACCTGAATTATTAGGTCTTCTCTTTCCTTTCTGAAAAGACATTTCCTTTAGGGTAGATTCTCAAAGAACCTAAAATTACACAAAATTTACTCTACCAGAATTATGATCATCATCAAGACTATCTTTATAAAAACAAGCCCTATGCTTTGTAGTCATGATGAGCACAACTTAAATTTCACTGTAACAGGATCAACTTAAAGTCATGGCAAAGTCCGTGTTCTATTCAAGTCGTTCCAGTCATCCTCTGACCTGCTGTAGGAGCTTCTTGCTCAGGGAATATTCTCACTGTTAGCTTTCACATAAGAAAGTTAGAAGTGAATAATGGTTTCTCTGAGGATAAAAAAAAATTAATAAAAAGGGAAAAAGAATCGATTAAAAACCAAATTCTTGAAGATGCTGGCTTGATTACACATTTAACATTAAGTACTTGCTAACACTGCAAAACCAAAGAAAAGCAACATAAACAAGTCCCAGAAAAACCACAAAAAATGGAGTGTCATCAAGTCCAGGAATACAAACTTGCTTAACTTGCTTGTTTAATTCATTTTCACCCTGCTGTTTCAGTGCAGATACATGTCTAGTTTTTCTTCAGGGGGAAACTAGCTAAGTCTATGTTCATATTTCAAATATCTGACAAGATCCTTTTATAATCTGTTTTAGGACCAGAATAAAGATGCATTCTTTCTGAGGAGACAGATTTTGAAATAACCAATACATTTCAGATACTTAAGAGACAATGACAAATGCAAAATTAAGTTAGATTGCTGATTCAATGTTAAAGAAAATCTTTGACATTAATCTGGCAACAATGGCTTTAAGAAAGCTGAAAGTCACATATATGGTCAAAACAAAACTGTTTATTTCAGATACAATATATTACAGAGGAAGGCAGTGTCTGCCAAGCATATAAATTAGCTCAAGAGCAATCTAGATGTATTTCTGGAGGGAATGATTGAAGAAATAGTAAGAAAGCTGAAAAATGGATTGGGATCAGCAACAACAACAACAAAAAGAGTCACACTGTGTAGATAACATTTTCATGTTCTTAAAATTTCTGATATTCTTATCTTGGCACAGCAGGAGTACGTTGTACTTAATTGAATTCTGAAGACTTACAAAGAAGGTGTATGCAAAAAACGTGCACTGAATTTCTGCCAAACTGGTGAAACACAACAGAACAGTTCAGTTGCAAGGGACCTAAAAAGACCATCTAGTGCAACAGCAACTGAAACACCTTTCACTCTTTACTTATTTTTTGCACTACAGTATGTTTAAAAGTGTCCTTCTCTTCCGAGGGCTTGATTCAGTAACACTATTTTTCCCTCCTAGCATACACTCCTATTATATGTAACAACCTGAAATACCTTGGGCATGCATCATCTCCTTAAGGGTTATTTGCCCTGGCATTGTGCCAGTGTCATTGTCCTAGTGCCAACATCCCATGGCATTTATCTCACACCTATAGGGGGTATCAAGGACAAGTATTTATTCAGACACTGAAGACAGTTCCTGAAATGCTGCACTTTAGTTTTCATGTGGATTTTAAGCATTTGTGCTGGTTTATGAGGGGTTGTTTCCTTGTTGTTGTTGTTTGCTTGCTTTTTCCTGGAAAATAGAGAAATAAAGGAATATTTGTATTCAAAAGGCAGAGCAGAAAAGATGCAAAAGGTAATCAAATCTCTCTAGAAGAATGGGGGGAAGATAGTTTGAGCAGGCCACTAATCCACATATTGTGTAAGTATTCAAAAAAGCTACATTCTTTTAGTAACTAAAAAGCACCTAATACAATCTATGACCAAAGTTGGAAGTGTTTAGTTGCTCCTCAGGCCTTAAGTTAAGGCAGAAAGGAGTTTACACATAGGATCTCTCATTCCAAAGGACTGGTACTCTGCCTGTGCCAGTCTCTAACTACTCGTAAGACTTGGATATCAGTTTTGTAGCAGCATAGCAAATACACTCAACATGCTTTAAATTGTGTCCTCCAGTTTGAGTTAGTCTGAACAGCATTGTTAGCAATAAAGCCATTTCAAGCACACCTACATTTTCTTAAAAAACAAGAACACCACACCCCCATATGGTAATATGCATATTGCAAAGTAACAATAGGAAAACTTAGAAAACAATGATGCTGGCATGAAACTTTTCACACACCACCCCCCCCTCCCACCTCAGTCCCTTGTAGTTACGACAAGCTGTCAGATGGCAGATAGCTCTAGTAACCAAGTGATGGAACTGTTTGACACTTCCACTCTTCTCTCTCTCCAGAGAGAGTTGGTTTTCAGCTAGAGGAGGCCATGGAGGAGGTCTCAGCTGGTATTCAGAGCTCTGAGACAGGGTCACGCCGATCGGAGGCTTTGCCCATGGGGGCCCTGGACCAGATCCGAACCATTCTGTCAGATTACTAAAAGGAAAATAAACTGAAGAAGTTATTGTTCTGCCACAGGAATTTGAACCAAGGTCTCCCGGATGGTAGGCAGGAATTGTACTACTAAACCAGCTTAGAGCTTTCATAGCAAAAGTATGTTGAAAAGGAGGTCTTGTTACAGCCTAACAATCTTTTTCATTTGTCCCTGTAATTAGGTACAGGAATGTCTAACAAACTCTGTACAGGTAGAAGTTGTTTTTATTTGTGTTGCCCTGATACATTTCTTTTCTGAAACTTCAGAGTTTTTTTATCCAAACTCATTTGTTTTGCATAAGGTGTCCATGTTTTACCTCTTCTGATTGCTTTCCGACATCTTGCCTCTAACCAAGTTTAGAGAAGTCAGGTTGAGTGTGCCCTTTGTGACTGCAAGGACTAATTAGGAAAAAACACCCTTCAAATCCTGAGTTTTACATTTGAGAATTTTTTATTTTACATTTGAGAAAGTAAAACTGCCTGAACTTGTAAAGCTTAATTGATCATTAATCACATCTTAAGAACAGTAGTGATCAAACTGTGGAACTCCACCATGAAGCTCTCGGTCAGGAGGAGCAACCAAATCCACAGTGAAAATATGGCAGCACAAAATTTTAGAAGGAAGTCTAAGGTCCTAATTTTGCCCAGCGAGTTTCTTAAAAGGGCTTTCATTTTCTTTATATCCTGAGAGAGTGCAAAGGGAAAAATGTGACTACATTTTTCATTAAGTTAAACAGGAATATTTTGCTGGCAAACTTCAGAAAATAAGGAAACTTGACAAATTTTAAAGGTAACGTTCAATTGAAATAAACCTTTTCATGTTGACTTAGCAAAGTCCAGCCCATCCATTTTTAAGTAGTCCAGACTTCAAGGAGAGAAAATTAGAATGAAAAAAAGAAAGAGAGAGAGAAAAAGCAAAAATATAGCTAACACTTTGGTCCCAGCGGGGTCTTAGCTGAGGACAATAGGGACACAACACATGAAGCTTTTGTGACATGACTTTTATCTGTGGTGGCCTCCTGTGGCCTCCATCCCACCCTGGCAAAACTTGCCCTGGCCCTTCCTCTCACACACACCTTAGTTGTTTCAAGTGAGTAATTTTTGGTTTTTTTCCCAGTCTTTCACAGAAAGATACATGACTTTTGAGTGTTAACAAGAACCAGTTATTGCATGAGAATAAGAGAATACAACTACGAGATCAGGAGGAAATCTCATATTGTACAGAAAATGTATAAATGTCTGTAGATAATGTATAAAACCCTTGCTTCACAATATCTCCTCCCCATCCCCCAAATGTCTATAATATCTATCTTGTTAAAAACTGAAGGAGGAAGAAGAGGAGGTGAGTGTCCTCAGGTCTTAACTACAAAGTGATTGACAGAAACATTAAAACCAGCTTGTTTTAACCTTTCAGATAAGGACTGTAAGAAAATTTGCTGTGGGGAAAAATACATCTAAAGACAAGGCATTAAAATCTCATCTTTAGCTGTGTACCAACAGAAAAAGACTCTCAGAGAGTGGTAATAAAAGTACACAGATGTTTTATTTATAGTGGAAATACACCCGAGGTTCAAACACTACTCTTTGCACCAGAATGGCAACTTCACCTATAACCACTAATAACAGTTACACATGGGGAAAGTCACACCAAAATGAGAGGGCGAGAGTTTGGTTTCCATTGTACAAAGCAAAAAGAGAAATAGCATCTTACTGAGATTCCAGCTCACAGATTCCTTTGGGTCCAGTGGCCTCCAGAACAGTATTGAACAAGATCTGTCACAGCTATTATAATGAACATTAGATGAAGTTTTTTTAATCTTCCCAATAAAAAGCCAAGATATAAAATGCACTAAGCTGTTGTATATACAGCTCTGCTTCAATTTTTTTATGTTCTCATCTGGGATCAAACTCCTATAAGTAAATGGAATTAAATATTAACTATTTTTGCCATGAAAAATTGCCTTTGTTCAGATTAAAGAGACAGCATTGTGAGTTTATTCATGCTCCATCTGTTGTACTATTTTCTCCAGTGGCAACTTCAAAGCACTTTAGCGTTATCGAGTGTTTGTGAAGAAATGGCAGCACAATATTTTCCCTTAGAGAGGAAGAGAAAATTAAGAAGAGTTCAAAAGTGAAAGAAATTCTTCGTCACTCAGATGGATGTTTAATCCACAATTTAATTGTATGTGTATTTATTTCTATTGATTTATTTTTTTTCCTTTCAAAGACTGATGGGGAGAAAATAACTTGTAGCCTTCTTAATGCAGGAACAATTACAGCAGGAGCCCGTATCCTTTACCAAATGAACAATGCAATTCATAAATGATGAAAATTTCAAAGGTTTGTTTCCTGCTGCTAATTTTGCTAGTGAGCTGAATTAGTGGGGAACTGCTGGGAACAGCAGGAGATCTTTATGATACTTTTTCAGAAAGGGAAAGATCTGATAACTAGTGTTAATCATTAAAAAGCAGTTGTTGGAGGTGTCAAAGATCTGAAATATGATTCTCTTTTTCCCTTCCAGCCTTCCCTCCTTACCTTCTTAACAACTCAGCTGTAGGAAGTTCTAAAAAAAAAAAAAAAAGAAGAATTGGGTGATTTAAAACTTTGTCTTGCCTACTGATGAGAGGTTCCCTTTAAAAATTACATTGCACAGATTGAACAGAACTTGAACAAAACAAGACAAGCAGATTTTTCACTCACCCTCCTTATCTTCACCCTGGCTCTTAAGCCATCTCAGTCCTCTCTTTTTTTCATTTGCTTGATTTTGTTTGTCTGATTATAGGCATTAATAAATAAATCTGCAGATTCCAGTCTACTGTAAGAAAATGTATAATCTTGCTTGACACTATACACAAGTACTCATAGGAGCTGTAAGAAGCTTAATTCACAAGTGTATTTCACAGCTCTTCTGGAATTTTTTGAAATGACCTCATTTCAATACTTGCAGTATCATCATCTTCCTTCCTGTTTTCAGATTTTAATCCAGATTTGTTCTATAATATTTTTTAATTTATTTTAACATAACACTTTCGAACTGCATAATGCTGCTAAGATGTTTTTGTTGGTGATGAGCAGTAAGGGTAGCTAAAGACTTTTCTGTCTTGGTCATTCACATCTGCCCCTACAGTTGTGTTGATACAATTGTGTGTATGAACATGCTGTAAAACAAGTCATAAGAAATAATTTTGTGGTGGAGAAAACAGTCTCCAAAAACAGTCATTAAATATTATTGATGTGTTTTGAAAAAGTGGTGTTTCACAAGCAAGAGAGTCAACAGAAGTGAAGTAACACTGAAAACTAACATGAATAAACTTTTAATGAGGGTTGTACCTTAAAAATTCCCAAACATATCACAGGGAATACACCTGTGTTTACTGGGAAATTCATTTACACATTCACATGCTCACAGCAGCAATTAAAAAGCTGTGGGGGTTTTGTAAGGAAAATATACAACCTCCATATAATAAAATTATAGTTTATAGTACACATGGGTTAAGATTTTATGCAGAATCCAGGCAGTTTCACTTTGATCGTTTGTCTGGTCTTGCTATTGTTTGTTGGGCTTTTTAAACCTGAAAGTATGTGACAGAAACACAACCAAAAACCCTACCACCAAATAGCCCTAGGGAGAAAGTGTTAAAACTAAAGTGTTTTTAGTCACACGTTAAGGTAGATTAAGGCTCCCCACCACTAGAGAGATACCTGCCAAAGGCAGCTGAGATGTCACAGTTAAGCTCAAGAAGGAGCAGCGACCTGCCCTGCCCAGCACAGAGTTAATGACAAACTCACAAAAACTGAACAGGAGAGAGTTTGGCTATTAAACCCAGCTGAAATTTTCCCAAATGATACCAGCTCATATTTTCCCTGACAGTGTTTAGTTTCAGTCCTGAATGGAGTATTGCAGTACAAGGTTTCTTTCCCCCTCAGTGTTCGGGGGAAGAAAGTGAGAAAAAAGAAAAAAAAATCAGTATTTCTTTCAGTGGCATATGTCATGAACTGTTTTCTACACATCAACCAAGTATCCTGGAATTAGGAGCTATTAAGTTGATAGCGTGTGGTTAGACTACTTCAGCAACTCTAGTTTTAGATCTGCAGCTGTGAAGATTCTGTCTACGATTTTCCAACAGTCCAAGTTTCTGATGTCTGTCCTCCTTAGACTATTTTCAGTGGCTTAGGAATAACAAGCAAATCTGACTGCTGGACAACTCCTATTTTCTTTATAGTTCTATCACAAAAAGTCATGATGCAATCATACAACTCCATAACTTTTATAAAAAGCTTTAAACTCTGTAATCTGTGCAATACATTGCCAGGAAAAAAAAAAAAAAAAAGCTGATACCTGGTTGTCAATAGCAGACTGTGGCATTTTTACATATTATAAAGGAAAACAGAATACTTCATGGCACCAGCATGAACAACACCAAAGGTCTTACTAGCCCTTTTCAGGAGCTAGACAGTAAAATCAAAACACTAATTTTGAAATCTCATTTTTTTGGTGTGTGTTTCTGCTTTGCTGAGATATGCTAAAGTAGCAAGTATCTAGTCAGCATCCAAAGACATCCAAAGATTTGTGAGTTTTTAGTCTCCCAAATACATTTCTGCAACTTGGAAGAACACCTCTGTCAGAACGCTCCACCACATAGCTTATGGTCAGTAAATATGTTTCACCTTCGTTTTGTATATATACTACCTCAAATACCTCATTGTCTTTGCTGAGATGAAAGGAAATACTAAGCATCTCCAATTAGCATTACCCATGCTATAAGCATGTGTATTAATATTTTTGCCGATATGACCCCTAGTTTAACTAAGTTTAACTAAAGCTAAAACACAAAAGAAGAAACCCCTTTCATCCAGCAATATGATTTATATACTGGTGTAATACAGTCTTTTTCAATTTGGTTGTTTCGTGCTAAGACAACTCTTGAAATCTGAGCAGCAGAGGCACCACTCTGTCTTCCTGCCAAACTATTCAATGCGTTGGTGGCTACTGCATAATTCAGTTGTCAAATTACTACAGATACACAACGCTGAAAGAACCAAGTCTAACTTCAGGCACTTACCACTTCACGAAGTTTCTCTCTCTCTGCACTTGCTCTCTGTAGGGCAAGGTGAGTAACCCACACTGATAAGAGAAGGAGAGCTGCCATGGGGTACTGTCAGATTGATGTTCAGCAGTCTCTGCCAAACCAAATAGCATCTCTGGGACAAGGTCCTCCAGGATCATTGAGATAATCAACAGATCACTGCCACAGGACATCTTACTCCCGCTGTCTTCATTTTCATGGTTTTGCTTTCTCCCTTGAGTGCAGTGTGACACTCACTGCTCAGATGACTAAGATCATTTCTGAGAGCCATACACCTTATTTTTGCCTTTCCTCACACTCCCTAGTTAGTGTGCTGAATCAGTTCACAGAGCTCCAGTGAATGCCAGACATGATGCTGGGTAAACAGTGAAAGCACCCAGCCAAAGCAGAAAGCAAGCCAGAATATCAACAGAAGCCTAATTCATCCCCAAGGATTACAATCTGAAATAGCACACCTGTGGACATGGATTATTTTGTTTTCAAAACAAGAGAAAAATAGGTGAAAGTTTTACATCTACAGGAGGTCACCACAGCTGTATAAGTCATGTCACTCTGGTGGTCACAAAACTGGACAAGGAAAATCATTTGTCCAGAGAAAATGTAAATTTCTTCAAAATAACTCAATAGCTACTTTTATTGAGGGCTTTTTTTGCAGATCTTCTTCCCATATAAAACAAATTGGACACAAGTAGTCTAAAATCCATAGAAGTGTGACTGATTTATTGAAGATGGTATTATAAATCTGGTCTGCTGAGTGCACAACCTCATCAGCAAAACAATAGTACCTCTAAAGTCACTAAAGTGAGGTCAACCTGTCAGAAGCTATTGTGATTACTCCTGACCACTGAAAAAACTTTGTTTCTGCAGAAAGAGAATAGCAGGGTATGAAATTATCAGGTCCATATTATCCAGCATGCATTGTTTCCTTTATCTTTATGTCAGGCAGCAAGTTTGTGCAACATTTGGAGCCATATTCATGTTCAAGATTTTTGTCTGGCTTCCAAGGTTTTCAAATACTTATGTAATTAACCCCCAGTTCTGAAAACAACCTATTCCTGCTTCTTTCTGCTACAGCTGGCTCAAGTATATGTTGACATTCATTCAAAGTGTGTTATTTCTAGACACTGCTGACTTCTTAGGCATTACAAATAATTAAGAAAAAGGGATATTATGTTCTCTGTGTACTTAAATAGATTATCTGGGTCTTCTTCTGAGTCTAGGATATCACACAGAGCACCTGTCAACAAACATTTAACTGGCATTTGTTTCTGACTTTGAAACAATGAGGATTGGAAATATTTTTTTTCCAAAATCCTTTGGTAAGTTGTTCATGGGAAAAGAATTTCTTACATGTGGCAGGTATGCAAATTCATACAAAAGGAGTAAAAATTGCATTATCTTTGCTACTATTCATTCTTTTATACTACCTCATTTGTGTGTAGACCTTGAATACAGGAAGGTGGCTCCTTAGAGTTTTCTTAATGTTTACAAGGCCCAAAAACAGTCTGGATCTTCATTTAGTTTGAAAGGGTATATTTTCGCTCAGCTATTTCTAACTTCCCATTAACAAAATCTGTCTTATTTTCACATTTAATAAAATTGCTTCCTTGCTTTAAGCATGTTTCATTGTTCCTTTCTTCTCACAAGGATATTTTCATAAAACATAAAATAGAGGGCATATCACCCCACTAGATCAGTATTACTCCAGATGTTCCCTTATAGTTGGATAATGGCAGTGATGTTATTTTGATATGCAACTCTAAGTGTTTTCATTTCTTATTCATATAGTGTTACTCATCAGTGCTTGCAGAAAATCATTAATTTTATGTGGCTTTACAAAAAAAAATTGCACTGATGGGGGCAAGTTAACGCTCTGTAATATTTGGATAAAATAAGGTCTTCATTAAAAGTTTGTGTACCATGCTTATAGTTTGTCATTTACTATAATGAGCATTACTCTGCATTGTAGGACACAGTAAATGACAAAAATCTGTCTGCTAATCCTTTTTCTGAAACTTGGTAAATCCAAGTTATTTGGGAACTGGACAACACTGCTAGAGCTTAACTACTTCAGTATATGTATCATATAGAGGCAGATACTATTTTTTTTCTGTAAAAAGAACAAACAACAATTGTGTCAATCCTTTGACAAAACTATCCAAAACAGTGATAATTCCACACAAATTCATGAGGTTTAAAAATACTGTGGTATCTCAAGCAAGAAAGGAGTTTCCATTCTTGATACTGAATGACACTTTGATCACAGAAATGAAAAACTGAAAAAGGTTACATTTGCTATACATTACCCAAGGAAGTATCCCAATAAAAAGATACTGCACACATGGCAAAGGAATTCAGCAAGTGTCAGTCAGCAACACATCACCAAATCCTTGTCAGGGATCTTAAAAAGCATAATCCTTTTTTAGAAAGACTTTTTTTTTATTAAAATTTTTCATTTCATGTGTTACAGCCATACCTTTTCCCCACCTCATCTCTCAATTCTCTTTCATTTATCTCAAGTTTACTGCATTATTAGTGAAATAGCCGTTTCTTTGCTCATATAATTCTGGACTGGTAGTGCAGGGAGTTTCATTTCCAAAACAGTAGTTGTTCTGTGAATACATTAAAAATGAATAAACAAAAGAATTACCAGGTACCGGCTATCTGAAAATATTCTTATCATGCACTCCACTTCCCAAAGCTTTCTAGACTTTAATTCTGAGGGAAAACTTAACTCTAGCACAGTTCAGTGTTTTTCCACCAACTGCTAAAGAAATGCTGAATATTTCTTACTGAATCTTGTTATTATTACCCATTCTTCAATTTCTGGTGCATGCTAGAGAGGCTTTTACCTTGCAGAACCATGAGGCCACAACAGACCTTCAGTTCCAATAAATATGACTAACTCATTATTCTAGGTCTGAGTAAAAAGACTTCAGTCTTCACATGCAGAAAGCACTTGGAAATACAGCAGACATGTGAGTCTTGAATGTCAAGGCAAAGTGCATACACATAATTCTGGAGTTTAATCTTCCCTTGAGCTTGTGAGATTCACTGAAGAGTGCAGGGTAGAAACCAAAGGTTCAATTTGCACTTTCTACTGAACACCTAAATGGAATTCAGATTGACTGGTAGGATCAAATTCAGTATTGTATTTGCAGCTACACTAGGAAAAAACCCAGGAACTATGGTAGTTCTCTATGCAAGGATTGTAGCCATACAAACCAAATTGGTCAATAAGCATAGTAAAATGAACAGGATGTAAGGCATGAGCAGTGGCCACAGGAGACTCAAACTGTGCTAGTATCTTCCCTCTGGCATTAGAGACTGAAAACGTGTGCAAGTGGGGCCAGACTAGGAATTCTGGCTGAACACAGTCACAGGTGCAGGATGGTCACCTCTGTCACAGGGACACCAAGCATCTGCCCTTCAGCAAGCATCGACTTTGTGTTTCAAAAATGGACATTAGGATCTCTCCCTACCTACTGCTTCGCTCGGAAAAGTCTGTCAGCCTTTCTTGTTGCTATTTCCACACCTCCAAAACTAGAACCATATCTGGATAAGATTAAAAGCAACCACGTTGCTGCTACAAGGTATTAACAAAGGGTGTACTACTACAGATCTTCAGTTGCCCTGTTGGTATTTATGAGGCAATGTATATCAGCCTTGGAAAGGAGACAGTGTATTAACACTTGCCACATAAGGATTTACAAGCATTAAAGACAAAACAGAAGTAGTTCTATTTGGACATGTATTTGGAAGATGCATCTGTTTTTGTACCTATATAAATTACAGACTCACGTTAATTTTTAGGACTGATTTTTACTTGTACTAAACATAGAATTGTTAAGATTTGAAAAGACCTCTAAGACCATCAAGACCAACTGCCAACACAGCACTGCCATGTTTACCACTAAACCATATCCCAAAGTGAGACATCTAGATGTTTTTTCAAGATTTCCAGGTATAATGACTCCATCTGTTCCAATTCCTGACCATCCTTCCAGCAAAGAAATTTTTCCTAATAACCAATTAAGGTTAGTATAGGGGAAAACAAAAATAAAAAAAAAATTCCAGCCATTTACTAGATCCATCTTAAATCATAAGACTCAGGAAAGCATAATTTAAGAAAGAAAAGGGAAAAAAAAAAAGCAAAACCAAAATCAGACAGCAAATTTGATAAGCATACAGGATTGATACTGATCTTCTGTAAGGTAGTTAAGAAGAAAGAGGCAGGAGGAACATCTTAAACTATATTCTCTCTGCTTTTCTCTCTGCCTTCACTCATGGAGAACTGTGAAACATAATCTTCAGATCTCCACACCAAGATGATCTTTTTTGTCATTAAATACAACTTAATTCAAACCATTTACAGCTTCAAAACATGTGTCTTCTATCAGATAATCCATATGAAATTTGTTGCTTTTGATGCATTTGTCAGCTACACATAAAAAAAAAAAAGTGGGCATTGGCTAGGAAAACATCACAAAATTACCCACTCAACAATAAACTGCTAAGAAAAAGCTGGTTTACAAGCTAAGAAGATCAAAATGTGTGCACACAATTTAAAGCTAATGGTTTTATAGGCCAAAACCACAAGCAGGGCATCCTTATCCTGCAGTGTGAATAGGATTATCCCTGCAAACATTCGCCTAACATAGAATTAAGCTGTCAAGTTTACTTTGCTGCTGCATGGAGGTATGCACAAAATGAACACAAGTTCAGGTCAAGTGTAATACTGCTCGACTATCACATATTGCTCATGGGGCAAGGAAAGGAGGAGGAGGAGAAGAAGTCAAGGGCTGAATTGTTGCTGCTAAGCATATTTAGGACATTAGCATTATTAGTCTTAAACAGAATTATGGGATCATGCTGGAAAGATGGTGACAACCATTTAAATGAAACTTTAGGTATATATATATATATAAGCTCCTCAAGTATCCTTGATTTAAAATCCTTTTGCATTTTTTTCCCACAGAATTACCATCACACAAACATGTTTGCTTCTTTACTTAATTATAGAAAACTATGAATGCTTGTCTAAAAATACATGAAATTACAACTGAAGCAGTTGAATATGGATGAATTCTCTGTTACGCTTCCACAAAAACAGTCATAAAGTAGGTTATGTTTTTTATTCCACACAGTTTCCACACACCAGCAGCCTAAAGAGATTTCCATACCCCCAAACACACATCTACAAACATGCCTGACTGTCTAGCACTGTTTCCCTGTTAGACTGAAAAACCCCCAAAAAGAAAAGAAAGGCCTATCAATTTTTTAATCATAGAGTACTATGTTGAAATTGAAACAGAGGTAGAATCAACCGCATATAGTGATGTTTATAAAATCACAAGTAGCATAGAGACTCACCAGGCATGAATAACTTACTTCCTCTTTCCAATATAAGCAAGGCACTAAATCAAACCTTCAGAAAACTGCCAGAAACACCAAAAAAGTTCATGTGATGCATAACAAAACCAAGGAGAAATTTGTCTTGCCCAAACCAAAAGGCCAGTCTCTCTCAAACCTTGTGTGATCATGTTTGTGGAACTAAAATAAAATATGCAGCTGAGGTTATTGGGCAGAGAAACCTGTCAGAACCACCCTAGGGACTGGAAGGATGCTGGGGAGAAAGCACCTTCTACCCTTTACCATATTCCTGTATTCTCTTTCACAAATAGGGTTGATTTTCCCGGTCTCTAGGCAATTGGAAGAGAGTGAAACTAACCTAAATTAATTTTGTGTTCTCTTTGATGTGACAAGCCAAAGCAAACTGCATAATGTATCAAAGAAAGTGTTCTCTTTGTCAAATTTTAGGATTTCTTGGGGGAGGGGGAACTTATTTTCAACAGCTATTCTCTGAATATGTACAAAATGCAAATAAAAAGAAGGTGGAATTTTTTTTATTTAAACCACTCCTAAGTTATTACACAAGAAAAAACAAATCTACAATATTTTCTTTTAGAAAAATGAAGTTAGTTCTAGTTATAATCAGAAATAAGTTTAGAAAATGAGCTTTTATACATAGGTAATATAACAAGGAACATTATGTGAATAATGGTATACAAGATCAGATCTCACATTAAGATTTCTATCTATCAAAAGCAAGAAAAGAATGCCTTAAATGCTTGAAAAAATTAAGTAGTACCATTTTGAGAGCAAGATAATATCTAAATCAAGAGATACCTCTGAATACTTTCATATGTTATCCATCTGAAGACAAAAATTTGTAACACCAAAGAATTACTGCATTGATACATATTTTCCTTACAAAACTGCATTACCAAATGTGTCTTGCATAATCTGTTTAATAAAAATATTTTTAATTTTGAAGACTTTTATTAGTCCTTTGTAAAGAACAGACATGTTCTAGAAGATTTGATCTTTCAAAAGCAAACTAAACCAGCTGATTTTACATGCTCATATTATTTTAAGAATCACTGAATGTTACCAAAATAACAATTTGGAAGTTGTATTGCAGCTTATACAGGTACCTTGATACTAAAGCATGTGACTAACAGCTAAGGATAAGGTAACTAAATACAACAAAACAGCATCAGCAAATAAAAGATGTGAAATGGACTTACTTCCCACTATATGAAGAAAACACCTATCACTGCATCGAGTTATAGTATCTGAATGTATTAGAAAAGGCAAACTACGCTCAAAGTTGAGGGGGGAAAAAAAAGGAGGGATAAATTTTCTATATATTCATAGCAACCTGAGCTTTCAGTTTCATTTTTAATGCCCTAGTTTAACAGATTCCATTTTTAATGTATTACAACTTTAAATGAGCCAGACTAAAGAAAAACAATACACTTGTGGTCAGCTTCACACAAGGAGGTATCTGTGCAGTCATACCAGTAAAATTATTAGCCCAGAATTTCCCATAAAGCAGATTGTAAAAATGTGCAATATTTATTCTATCGACCACATTGAAGCACCAACAACTTTTTTTTCTACACTTTCACCATTTTATTTAGGGAAGATGATCATTTGGGTATTTTTCACTATTTTCAGATCCATTCCAGAAATGAAGTGTGTGAGAAAGAAATACGGTGATATTTGTTGCTCAATATATATGCAGCATTTATAAGCATGTTTCAATAGATAGCAATACATTTATTTGCAATCCAAGAAGCATGTCATATCCCAGCACAAAACCCCTTGTAGTCTCTAAAACTTTTAAGATGAGAACACACAAGGCCCTGCATAGTGTTTCAATACAGCTGTTAAGATGCTGCCTACAAATACATCAGACCTAGAAGCCTTTACATTTCTCTTCACCTCACAGAAGCTACAAGGATGTTATAGATTTATATGAGATACAGAAGCTATTCTGGAAGTTATGACTTGTCCATAACTCTGAAACTATCCAGATATTTCCAGCTCATGCCACCCTAGCAGCTTCTGATAGTAAGAATTTCTACTAGCATGAGAGAGTAAGGTGTAGGTATAAGATATAAGGTACTCACCAAATTGCCACCAGTTCTACAATCGCTCCAGAGCCTTTCAACAAGGCAAATGTGATAAACTCTTAAACGTTGATGCACTGCCAAAAAATTAGTCCCTTAAACTTTCTAGTTCTTTCCTCAAACAGAGCAGCCCTATCCAATGGAATAATTTTATTATCATACTGCAACTCATAGCCACACTGAATAAAATCCTCCAAAAACCAGGTAGAGCTTTTCTTTATATCTGCTCAAACCATGGATGACTATTTTTTGTTAAATGTACTATCTCCTTCCAGCATAATTTATCAGTAATGAGCTCCTAGCAAGTGAATTTCTGTAGTGATTTGTATTTGAATTGACAACTTGTGCAAAATTGACTTCCACTTACAGCACACTTCAAGCTGAGCTAGTGGAGTGATGAAGCTCTCAGTAGCTGAGTCTTTCCATTGTTGTTGTCTTCAAACCCACACTCACTCCTTTTGATAATCTTGTCAGACCTACCCAATAATAATAATAATCTAGCTTTAATAAACATTTTTTCATTGTTGTCCTTATTTCTTGGAATACCCCCATAAACTGCAGTTAGCTTGGAATAGATGTATGCAACAAGCACAGGACAATCCAATGGAATCTCTATGGCCTACCTTAATATCACAATGTTTGGTATAAGCTGATCAGACATATACCCCTAATATGCATCACCTCTAAAACAGTAAAATAACTAAGCACGCCTAGTCTCCTATCACAGTTCTTTCAGTATTTTATCCTAACACAACAGATATTCATGCTAAATGATCATTTTCACTTAATTGTGATTGTCATTTGTACTCTGAGCATGCTGTCATTGCCTATGCACTTTCCAATCAAAGGAAATTTAACAAACAAGTTATAGTCACTTCTTTTGCCTCTGGTCTTCTTGAAACTGCTATTACCGGTCATGATCCTGAGAGGATTTCTGGAAAAATCTGAACTACTGATTATGGCTCATCTCCTAATTCAAACTGGTGAGGGTTGAGTGCTTAATTTTGTCAGCAAGAATGACATATCTTAATATTTAAATATTAATGTAATTATTCCATAGCATTTATAAACCTTAATTTAATCTCTTGAGCATTTTACATTTTATTATGATTTAATTTTGTATTAGCAAATCACAGCAATTAGATCGATTGAAAAAAATGCCTCAAGAAAAGTAGATTACTGTCCTAACACATGCATCATTGGTCATTTTGCACCTTGAATTACATTGAAAAGTAATTCTCAGTTTAGCAGTTTAACCTCCTTGTAATGTCCCTATTAACAAAAAAAAATCCTTGCAAGATAAATTGATTTGGGTTTTTTGGGGGGTTTTCTTGGTTTTTGTTTGGTTGGTTGGGTTTGTTTATAAAGGCTAGATATCTTTTTAGTTCCAATGTAATTATTTTATCATGCTTTCATTAAAATGAAGCACATATTTTCACTTTAACAATTTCAATCAAAGACCATCCTTTAGAGGTTAGTGTGATATGTACATGTGTTTCTTACCCTGCCCCAAACTTGTGACAAATTATGAATCTTTGGGCAATACAGATACCTATGTTCACAGACAGTTCCTCACTGCCAAAACAGACTATCACATCCAGATATTTCCCATTATATTTGTACTATATTTCATAATAATATTAGTTAATCAACATTTTAAGCAAATCCACTTTCAGCAGTTCCTTTATGAAAATCTACTTGTTTTTTTTCTGTTTAAATATGATATTGTGGACAGTAGAGACATTTGAGATAAGGGTGCTAACACAAATGAAAAGATATGATGTTCTAGGAATATTAAAATTCACCCCTGATGTAACTAATATTCCCATCAAGTTTCATCATGTATGATTTTTTCATGATAGTTTTAGTTAAACATTTATTTCATAACTCACTTATTTTTTTTTGTTTTAAGAGAAAGTTATATTATGTTCACAGAATGTAATTTAATGAAGACAAGACTTTATTTTGATCTATCCTGTCAAAGCCTTTGTTTTGTGAAAGGGAAAAAAATGTACATGGCACTTAGAAACAATATCTGTTAAGAGATCTGCAGTATAAGATTTCAGTTTAAATCAAATTTCATACCATGAAAGGGATTCACAATAGCATTAAAAAAATAATCTATTTTTTCAACTGCCAGTGATTCAGAAAAGTCAATAACATGATGTTGGATAGCAGATTCATTATTTTATTTAAATGGAATATAGACCCAAAATTGAGGGATTCATAAAACAAAAGCCTCCTAAAAAGGTATCTTCAAGGCATTTGATTAGAACTGTTCAGAGCAACAAGTTTAAGTGGATAAGATCGATAATAAGCTTAAAGTATTACCTGAGTTCTCTGAAGAAATAAGCTCATACTCTCTAAAAAGCTCAGTGCTAGACATATATAAACACGCAATTTTTAAAACAGGGGAGCAAAGACAATCAAAACAGGGGTGTAGAAAATTGAGATATAAAAAAATACTAAAGATGCTGAAAACCATAACAACCTGTATCACTTAGAAAAAAGGCTAAAAGGAAAGAGTAAGAGGAAGCTATTAAAAAGGACTAGTATACAGAGAGTACAAAAAAACTTTGAAGATTTTTGAAGTTTTCTAAAGAGCTTTCATATATACTCTAAGTCATTGTTTTCTGCTATGATGTGCTTTTTAACAAGACTTGTAGCAGCTAATTATGAAGTCAAATTACTCACTTTTGATGCCCTGCTTCATCCTACTGACAATGCTCTTCCCCATAGCGTTGCACACATGCACACTCAGTGAGAGTGGCTCCAAGTTCCCGTGTGATTGAAATGCAAATCGCAAAGTTCAGTTTGTTTGATTTCCATTGCACACCTCTGGCATACTTTGGCATCCAGTCAGTACTAACAGGAAGAACCTGGCAACTGCTAATCTAGAGGCCCACATGTTTGTTTCTTTGTTAGGGGATTTCATAGGATATTTGTGGTTGCATATTTAGCTTTTCTAGCATGATAATAACATAGGAAAGTTTTACTCAGCGTACTGAAGTGGGTGACCCTTTGGAATAATAATCTAGTAGCTACTGTGCTAGTAACTTATTTATGGGTTCTGAAGTACTTAAAAGTCTCTTATATTAATAGTTGGAGGCTTCTTAAATCCAGGATTATATTGAATAATTTATATGATATTCATAATTATAAAATCCCTATAATATAAAAAATGTATTCAGCTGTAGGCATCAGGATGTAAAGACAAATTTAAAAATTAACTTTGAAATTAATTCCTCTCAAAATATATAATTCCCACCTTGCCTTGGAGGAAAGACTTTCTCCAAGACTTCAGAAGATCATAAACCTTTTGAATGGATTAGAATTTACATTACTACTTCACTGAAAATGTTTTGCCTTCATATTTTTAATAGACACTTTAAAACTGAGCATTTCTGCTTTTCCCAAAGTTGCCAACACTCTTCTAAAAGAAGCAGGCCTGCAAGAGCCTAACAATGAACAACTCCCACATATCACCACCAATACCTCCAGCTGACACCAAAACCAACAGGATGCTGAAGGCTTTAGAAATGCAAGAACCAGATTTTGTTTTAGTAAGATTATTAGATGAGGTATCGATCACCATAAAAATGCAGTTTAGTCCTTTAAGTTACTTCTCAGAAGCTTTAGAGAACTTTTCAAAGCACCTAACACAGCTCCAAAATCCAGAAGTGAGTAAAGTGTATCAAAACGAGCTAAAATATTAAACTGAAGGCCTCCCCAGGTACCCCAGCCCCAGTCATTGCTTTCAATTTTACAGAAGTCTATTTTTGCAGCATCAGTTAAGCTACTTTCCCTTGCAACTGGTATATGAATTCAGTTCATATTTAGACACATCTCATACTCTGAGATCATTACCCTAGTAGGAGAACTTCAAAATAAAACAACAAAAATCCCCACCACATATCCCTCAATGCCATGATCTAAAGAAAATCAGACTTTTATTCCTAGTCTTTTCCTTATAATTTCTGGAAGAGTAGAAGGGTATGAAATTCTAACCATGACAAATTAGGAAAAATATTTTGATATTTGCACAGCTTCAGGAAAGAAGACTGCAGGAATCAAATTATATCTCAGAAGGATATAAGACCTTTACCCTGTAATTCCACAACTGCTGTTTCGGTGACTCTTCTGTGATAGCAACAACAGATAATAGGCAGAAAAGTATGTACAGAAGAACTTGGTAACTCTACTTACATATTTTATAGTCATGTACCAAAATTAACAACTGTACCTATTGAACAGAGCCTAGCAATCCATATGTGGGAATTTTTTTAGCCATCCAAAAGATATGTGGATTTCAATCACACTTTTCTGCCTTTTCTGGAGGAGAGGTAAGAACAAGAAAAAAAGTATTTAAGCTAGTAATGGATAATGTTCACTTTCTTTTCTCATGACCTTTACAGTGTTAGCTTATCATATCAAATTGAAAAGAGATTTTCATTTTTAAAATCAATTAGGTATGTTTTACCAAATAACTGAGTTAAATTTTACTCAAATTAGTTGAAATACTGTGAGTTTAGGAGGTATAAAAAGTATTAGAGGCTTCCAATATATTTCCAACTCCAAAATAGATTCAACTTCACTGACTGAGTGCAACACTTTTCTTTGTATTGACTGGAAACCATACACTTTCCTCAAAAAAGATTTTGTTTCAATAATCATTTGCTTCTGCCAGACCACCCCAATACAGCAATATTTTTCACATTTCCTTCCTCCACCTCACTTTCTTGCAACAGCACAGGGTGAAGTTTTTAGGTTGCTCCATCTGTCCTACTTTTAGCAAAGGCTTTGAACATAGGAGCAGGGCTAGGACCTGGATATTGTCCCCTCCTACCAGGACTACCTTCTGGTCTTCAGAGTTATTTGCTTTCAGGCTCATGAGAGTTTCAAGTATTTTTCAACATGTCTCGCTTTGTTTAAAGTGATATAAACAATCTATGGAAAACAACACTTCCCAAAAATTACTGTAGGCCCCAAAACAACCCAGGCATGTATTTGCCAAGGACGAAACTAAGAGAAGGCATTTTGGAATGAAGATGATGGTGTAACCTTAGCATAACCTATCTCAGTGACGAGTTGAACAGAATTAGGGCAGCAAAATAACTTCAACTTGGAAGAATAACAGGACATGTCTCAACCATCCCTGGCATATGATGAAGCCATTTACTCCCTGTAAGAAATTGAATCTATATAGCAGCTTGAAGTCTTTAGAGTCTGACAGATGGGGGTCAGGGTGGGGGAGAAAATGGGAAGGAATAGTCCTGCCTGACCGAAATCTTAACACCCAGGAGTGCAGAAAGCCACACAAGGTGATCAATCTCACTGAACTGCAGCCTCGTGTATCAGCAGTAAGTAAACTCAGCAGTTCCTGTAGCTATTGGTACTGAAGGCACACACAGCATGACTGGTGATAAGGTGTTAATCACATCATGCTTTGGAGCCTTGCAGCTTGCTGAGGACTTGTCTGCCCTTCCTGCTACATCCTGGGGACAGAGGTTTGCCCTTATGCTGTTGCCTTGGCCTGGTGAGCAGCAGTGACATCCCGCTGGCATTTAAGAGTGAATAGAAGCATCAGCAGGACAGAGCTCTTCTGTGTCACTGCCAGCCTGGTGGTGAGCTACTAATGTGATAAGCACAGCAAGAAAGGATAGTCTCAGGTATTTTGGATAAGTATTGGGGTGCTTAAAACTTTGGGAAATGTATTTTTCTGTGATTCCTGATACAGTGTCTTCTGGAAGCTGCAAAGAAGGCTGGGTATGCAGTTTTCAGACCCAATTCGGAACATCTTTTCCTTTACATAGTTGCCATCTGAAGAAATAAAATTACAATTTATTTTATAATGTAGGCTTGTGATTATTTCCAGACATGTTGTCACTGCTTTACACTTGCAAGACTCTTTCCATGTTCATAGCTTACAACATCAATATGGTTCTCTGTCTGCAGTGACTAATTTCTAAATAGATCAGCTGAAAACAAACCCTGCCAAGGCTGTTCAGATTGAAAACACTTTACTTGCAGTCAACATGCTCGAAAAAACACAAGAATTGTCAGTACCTGAAAGAAGCAAGTTTGTCCTTTGAATTATTAAAATTCATAGCACAAAAACTTGTCCTTTTTTCTTTTTTCATTAACAATGTGCTTGACCCCTCTCCCGTTCCCTTTTTTGTTTTGTTTTGTCTCTCAGTTTTCCAAGATTCACACCATATTCAGAGGGCACACCAGAAAGACCCCTCTGAAAAACTTGATCCTGAAGGTGATTTACACAATTCATTTTATCTTCTTATATTTACAGGAACTTATTTTACCTTTGTGTTTCTTCCCATGTCATTTTACCAAACACCTGTTCGGATAAAGGAGTTAAAATCTATAGAAGTTTCTTTCCTTCTTACCCACTCCTTCAGCTGTATTAATTAAATTCTTTGGTTCAATACAGCTCTTTTAACAGATTATGCAGGCTTTCTTTCATTTCTGGAAAGAAATAGAACCACTCCAGGGCTATTCTTGAAAGACATTTCAGGAGGACAAAACCCCAAAACTTTAGTGATAACTTTCATCTAAATCATATTTTGTTTGTTTCTGTTCTAACTGCAACATTACGTGTAGACATTCGAAGAAATGTAATATTTTCAGTTTGCCATTTATTTTTTTTGCCTTCCTAATTTTTATTTTGTAGGTAAATGAAAATACTGTCATTGTTGCTTTTCTAGCCTTGGTTCTATTTTTAAGCCACATTATGCAACTAAGAAACTCAAAATCATTGTATTCTTCTACAACTGCACTAGGGGACACAATGCATCTCTTTCTGAACTCAACTTGCTAACATATGAGTTACCTTGGCTTATTCATCTGCTCTCCTTGCACAGCCATTACAGTAGCATTGTCAGTTCACGAGCACCCAGCATAATAGTTCTCATAGCACAGGCCGCCAGGATTTTGCTGCCCTGGTATTTACATATGGAATGTTTAAAATATTTTTATGTATTTAACTCTTGTGATGTGTTTAACTCCTGTTCAGAGATAATTTGTTTTGAATAACAGAAATCGAAACTGGTTTAAACAAGCCCTTATTTTCTGCAAGTTTTCTGATCTCAAATATATCCATTCTTTCCAGGAAAACCCAGCATATTCCTCTTTCTACAATGAATTTGGGGTTTGAATCAAGGTTTCCAGATGTCTATCAAAGTACATCTACTGGCTTCTTAAAATAAATGAAATGCATCATAAGACTGTAAAATTTACCATACTATATAATGCCATTTAAATGAAGAACTCAGATATTAATCATAAGCATTTAAACTACTTAAAAGTTGAGATTATGCCTTTCTAGATTGATATATATTTTTGAGATATTTCATTAAAAGTTTAAAGAACAGGAGTTTTAGAAAGGCCTTGTTTAACACAACCTCAAATGTGAATTGTTATGAATGCATTTTAAAGACAGTGTTCTATGTACCTCCATCTTCCAGGGATTGCCAAGTTTCCTTTATAGGAATTTTTTTATTATCTTCAGATTACTTTCAGATTTTATTCAGGACCTTTGTAAGAAAATAATAAGATTTTTAAACAACTTAAATATTAATTCAGCAGATAGGAAGCAAAGAGTAAATACTGAGTGTGTTATTATCTGAACAACAGATATAGAAGTTCTGTCATTTTCTTCTTTCCTAGGCTTAGCTTCATCATATCCATGCCTACATTAATCAATTTACAAAATCAAACATTATTAACGCAGTTATTTAATAATATTTTTTACTTATCAAGTAGATCACTTTTTTAAGCCACTGCAACAAAATCTTCAAAAGCAGCACTTCTACCAAGTTTATGTTATGGAAGCAACAGATATCTTTCTGTGTTGACAGGTAAAATTAGCTCCATAAAACTGTGACTTTGTTGTTTAAGATAGCAGGAGGATATTTAGATTAAAACTGGAAGCATAGTTGGCAATTACTATTATCAGGAAATATTTATGAATTTAAATTTCACAAAAGCTTTTAGGAGTATACAGAGCTATAATTTATACAGACTAAAGTAATACTATGCTTTATAGACTTCTCAGTGTCAGGAAAGGGAAAACTGAATTTTTTCAACTATGTGCATCTGAGAAAAAAAGATTATCTATTTCCACACCACCCTTCTTTTCAAACCCATGCTAAATTAAAGCAAGCGGAACATAACTGTACTGACAACTGGGACAGGAGTAAACCTTAACTTAATCCCAATAAGGACAATAAATTATCTGCTACAAATGATTCGGTCCAAATATCATACAAATACATGAGCATAATCAAAGCAGATTTTGAATTCCTGGATAACACTAGAATCATCTCAGAGCTTCTCATGCCTATTAAGAGCATATTAACAAAATCACTTTGGCATCCCTGTGCCAATTTCACAGATAACTGTACTGAATTTCTTCATTTCATCCTGTTTTTCAAAACAGACTATAATGGCCAATCATTTTAGGTACTGCCTGCTGTAACACTATTACAAATAGTGCTACTTCAAATCATTAGAAGAGTTTCAAAAGCCTCCTTCAGTTGTAACCAGGATACTTGTAGTTATAAAAATTGGGATGCTGCACCACTTATCACGCTGAACCAAGATTCTCAATTTACTGTAGTTTCCTTCATTTTTTATAAAACTCTGAGAGCATCTCAAAGATACTCTTTGCCACCATTTTACATACAGAGAATGATGCTACATGAAAGTAAAAATAAAAAAGAATAGTTTCGTTGTTAAAATCCTTTAACTGGTATTGAATGCCAAAGTGTTTACATCCCACTTCCACAACAGAATCCCTGGGTTGTTGCAGCAGATATCTACAAGAGATAGAAGAAGCCTTTATTACCGTAAAATAAAAGGAAAGTGGTGCACAGATCCACAGACCAGTGTTTCTGGTCTTGCTTGTGCAGAATTGTTACTCTATGACAAAGCAGTCAAAGAGTGGAAAGATGACTTGATATACCAACGACATGCAACCATTGCTGCTTTCACTCAGCACTGAAAGAATACCTTGATGTGGCCTGTCTTGAAAAAAAAAACACAGAAAGATTGTAGTAGAAATTTAATTTCTATGTCCTGTGAAATTTGCCTTTTGTGCCTTATGAACATGTAAGGCAGAAGCTCAATATATATATTCAGTATATTCTTCCATGGTAAACATGACTGAAGACTAGTGTAGAGATACAGTTAAATGTCACAGCAGTAGATTCATCACTCGGTAAGTGCTCCACACAAACAGCTCATAAGCTATTTCTCACCTACGCTTTTCCCAGGTATTCACCATATATAAAGTTCTCCCAGCAACTAAATTAGCAGTACCACCTTGGGGACAAGGGGCCAGCAATAACTCAGTGACTGCAATGAAGTCTAAAGTAGTCCTGCCATCTAGAGGAAAATCAGCTTCACAACGTTGAAAAAAAAAGAATAAATCCCTCCTCAGAGGGCATTCAGAGGAGCATTCAGTAGCACTGGGGAATCCACTGGAGAGGAAGAAGAAAAACCTGTGTTCCTTTGAAGACACTTTTTCTTGGAAATTTAAAGTTTAATTGATACCTATAGATTTGCATGCATTAAGATTTTGCCTTGGTCTGATTTTCCGTTCTAACTTTGGCAGATAACAGAAACATCAAACAAAATGTTTGCCTTCAAGGCATTAGTAATAAAAGAAAATATCTACCTCTAGTGTTGTCAAATAGGTTTCCATATCACCCTCTTCCTGTATTTAAGATGTATTACATCTGTTCATGCACAGAAAGGTGATTTAGAGAGAATTTGTTTAACCTTTCAAATCTGGAATGCAGTAGTGAGGTGCTGAGTAGGAAAGACTGATTCAGCAAGCAGTGAATTAGAAACTTCCTTGGAAAAACATGATGTAGAAAAATAACGCAACCCAGCCATGCTCTGCTTTGGTCTTTCACTTCTTTTTGTGGACTACTCCATTAGATACAAGAGCTGAGACTATGGTCCCATTGAGCTCATGTTGCAAGGGAACAGTGAAAGTGGGAGAAGAGAGGAAAACCTGAGAAAATTTGGTGTACGCTTCAATAACTCCTAGAACACTTATCAAGCTTAGCTTAATAGAACAATCAGTACTTTAAGAGAATAAAGACCCCAGAGAAAAAAAGGGATTTCATATTTTAAAGAGGAGTCAGGCATGCATGTCCACATGGCTATTGCTCTTACTGTATTCAAAAGTTAGAAACTGAACATATTTTTCAGTTTTGGCCACAGAGATGAATGAAAAACTGAGTTTTTCAGCTATTGCTTTTAGACAGGCTGATCAATTATTTATTATTTCTGGGTCATAAGGTGTACATGCAGATGCAATCCCATATATACTAAGCACCTAGGCTAGATTTCAAGACAAAAACTATAGTTTTAAATAACATATTACAAAAAAAAAAACCCAAACCAAAACACCTTGTAACTCAGGCTGTAGAGACTTTTTTTTTTAATACATTAGCCCTGTCTTGCAGCTGGACTAACATTACTCTTTCTTGAGTGCAGTGCTGCACTAGAGTTTCCCTCTGGCTGTGTAGATATAAGAATCTCTATGCTATAAGGTGCTATGGTAAAGTGCCAGGAGTGCTGGGTTTTGGCAGCGAAGCAGAAGCCAGAGTCTGCAGCTTCTTAACAGAAACCCAGTGCCCTGAAGTCTACTTTTATGCAGCACTACCATTTTTAAAAGGTCAGGGTCTTCCATCATCATTGCAATGGCCCACAGCTGCTTTCACACAGCAGAACTACACTGGACACAAATCCAAAGTACATGGGTTCTGCTCCAAGCTGAAAGTAATCTCCTTCCCCACCCATGTCTACAGTTTGTCATTTCTCACCATCTTACACATAACTTCCTATCCATGCCTGGAGAAATCTTAGTAGGGCACCTTAAAGGACAAGGATAATTAACGTTGATATTCCCTAAAGTACATGGTGCACAAGAATCTGAAACACATTTAATTTATAAACTGCTCTCATAATAACAATTGTTCCTTACTGTTTCATTTCTAAATGCAAGATTTCAACAGGCTACTTGGAACTCCTCATCAATCAAGGTAAACGGCTTTGAATTTACTTCTCCCTTATTCTTAGTTATAGAGATTACCTCATACTATAGTAGGTGTTGATTGTACTGAGTGTTTATTTTCATGTTTTAAACTGTATTTCTTTTTTTCTTCTCTTGATATATCAGTTGACGTTCTTCAAGCATACTGTCCACCTTAGTATGATTTCTTTATAATAACTATAAAAAATTCCTTTTAATTCTTCAACATAATAAAATATCAGGCTTATTATCAGGTTTATGAGGTTTACGGAAACACAGAAGGAAAACAAACATTTCCTCTGCTGCAGCTTGTCCCACTGGGAAATCCTTCTACGTCTAAAAAGCATGCTGTCAGAACTGACAGTCAGGTACAACCCACTACCACTGACGAACTGAAGAGTAGGATTTCAGCCAGAACGCAGCCTCATCATCTTGGATTTTAGGGGCTGAGCTACAGACTCAGCCTTCCCAGTGAGACAGCCACAAGGACAGGATACTAGTTTTCCCCCCATCCCAGAGCAAGGTCCTTTAATCCAGCCTTGCCAGGTGTTGCACAGCCCTGGAGTCCCCTGCACAGACCTCCCAAGGCTGACAGCTGTATTGTTCAGTGCATGCATGACATGCTCTTACAATCAATTCACTTCACTTCTTCACTTGCACAATGGGGTAATACCTCTTTGGAGTCTAAATTCAGATAGTCCTCAAGGACTGTTTCCACAGCAGATTTGTGGCTTTACATTTCCTAAATTTATTGTGTGTGCATGTTGCATTCAGTGTTTCAGCACTGAATTAAGAGCAAAATCCCTGCACACCGGTCTAGAGAGAAACAAAAATGAGGAAAAAGCCACACAAAAGTAAACCCCAAAAAACCTAAACATCTACTTATTTAAATATGAAATATAATACAGAAATGTGGCTTCTGAGCATGAATAAGGCGTTCGTGAATAAGGCCCGTGTAACAGAGGAGATGCACATAAGCTGGAGCATCCAAATGCTCTGAATAAGCACAGAGCGATGCTACCACCTTCTGGAGAAACAGCAGCAGCAGCTGCTCGGCTGCCCTGTTATCCTGGCACAAGGAGCAAGAAAATACACTAAACAGACATCATTAAACCTTCAATGCAAGAAAACCTGCTACGATTCCATTGCATTAGCAGGCAAAAATTATTTTAACTCGACCACCTTATTTCAGTGAGCCCTAAGTAGTTCTTCATTTACCATGCATTCTGAAGTAATTTGTCACACCAAACTATAAGGAATGTGCATTTGCAGGTTATTTCTGAAGGAATCCCTGCTTGGGAGTTTACATGAGTCAGCAAAATGCACATGTTCATCTTCAGAAGCGTGTGATGTTGTGCAACAATGAGACTGGGATGATGGTTGCTCACTGGAGTAGATCGCTGCCTTTCTGCAGACATATTGTAATTTAGCATCCTAATGCAGCACCACAGATTTCCAAAACATCTGTTGCCAAGGGTTCTGCAGAGATGTGAAGGAGCTTGATGTCCAAGTAGTTATCCTTTACTGCTCTGGCAAAGAGGGGACAGACTGGAAAGGTACCTGTGCAAGTATTTCCATGCCATGAAGGTGTAACAATGAAAGACATTCCTGCAATAATTTTCCTCTTTGCAATACTACATTTCCTGGACAAAGTATTTGCTCTGCTGAACAGAGACAAGCATAAAAAAAGAAATACTACAGACTTTCAGATAGAATGTAAGAACAAAAGAGCAAAAGATGAATTCTATATTTTCTAAGCTACCATGACTGCTTTATAAAGACCATATATTTCAAGTTATGTACAGCAAAAAGCTTAATGGCAAAACCCATAGCAATCTTTGACTACATTGAACAATATTTTTCTATTTGGTAAATAGAAGAGAAATATTCCCCCTTTAGATAGAAACCATTCTCCACAAAACAACTGCGTTCAGGACACGACTGTCATTGAGTGAGCTATTCGTACACATCAATAGAGGAATATAACCTTCAACACCTCTGATGGATGGCATAAATTGATTCCATCTCAACTTGTAACAAGAAATTTAACTCTTTTTTTTCCCAAAGTTTGGAGACTGTAGATTGAGAATAACGTGCAGATCAGTGAACTGAGGTTTTGTGCCTTTTATTTTCTGTTTGGTTTTAGTCTGTTTTTAATCCCTGTACTTTTAAAGTGGCATTTTAGGCCACCTACAAACAATTTTTTTCTCCAGACAAAAGAAAAAAAAGTAAAAAAGTGGCACTTAAGCAGTATTACACTTTTCTCTCAGATAAACTGGTATTGAAAAAAAATATAAATGCTACACCAGGAATAAATACCCCTAACAATTTAGAAAGTCTACTTCCTTCCCTCCATCTTTATCATCTTGCATAGCCTCCCAAAAGTCTATGTGTAACTTACTGTCCCTTGTTTCTTCTTTTTCTCTTACATCACCTTATCGCCATTGTATTCAAGCATCTCATAAGCCTACTGGCATCTGTTTAAAAGTATTTACTTACAAGTAGTACAGATACAGACAAAAATCTGCTCTCATGAACACAATCTGAACAGATTCACATTAGGACATCAAGTATTTTGCATAAAAAGTTCTTAATCTTCTGGTATTTAGTACATCAGGTATTAATCACATACAGAATAATCAAACATATGAATTGCCATAAATAAAAACTAAAAATCAAAATGTATAGCAGGAGCTGGAAATGAGTGCAGGAAGCATTTCTCAGAGGCAACAGTGAACCAGTCAATAACTGATACAGCAATGTAAGGCTAATGAAGTATTTGTGCAGTCAAATTCCAAAAATCACCTACTATAGAAAAACTTACAAAAATAATAATTAAATCATCAAGAGAGGTGCATAAAAAGAATACAAGTTACTTATACGAATCATGAACTGCGGGGAAAAAAATGTTTTAAATTTGGTCTCCAATCTGAAACAATAAGCTTCTGCATTTGTTTTTAGCTACTTGGACAGTTTTTCTAGATGATTACTATGGAAAACAAAATTTTGCCAATAAAAGTTTTGGAACAGGATCAAGTATAATAATACTTCTTTACGATATGTAAACAAAAAGTAGTAAAAGTTCTGAAAAAGGCTGTTTGTCATGTTTGAAACTTATCCAAAAATGTTATTAGATAATAAAACCAAGACAGATACTTTACAACAGAAGCCTAGACAATTTCAAAATAATAAAGACTGAAAGATTTTGCTTCTCTAAGTTCCTTAGAAAAATAAAATTCAAGAATTAGAAACTCTTGTAAGCGTGGAAAGCAGTAAATTGAGATTGGAATTGGAAGATGGCTTCTAGTTCTAGATCCTACCTCCTAGGACAGGGAGAAAAATGGTGTCAAAACAGGCTGGGTTTACACTAAGCAAACCTTTTGGAAAATGACCTGGGGATGCTGGTCCACAGTCACTAGAACATGAGCCAGAGTGTGTCCAGGTGGCCAAGAAGGCCAATGGCATCCTGGCCTAGATCAGCTATAGTGTGGCCAGCAGGACCAGGGAAGGGATCCTTCCCCTGGACTCAGCACTGGTGAGGCCACACCTCAAATGCTGTGTCCAGTTTGGGCCACGCACTGCAAGAAAGACATGGAGGTTCTGTAGCATGGCCAGAGAAGGGCAACAAAGGTGGGGAAGGGTCTAGAGAATTAATCACATGAGGAACAGCTGAAGGATCTGGGGATGTTTTAACCTGGAGAAAAGGGGAAACAACTGCTGGAAAGGAAGTTGTAACCAGGTGGGGGTGGGTCTCTTCCCCCGGTCAAGTCACAGGATGAGAAGAAATGGCCTCAAGGTGTTCCAGTGAGGGTTTGGAGTGAATATTAGGAAAATATTCCTCAACAAAATGGTGGCAAACATCGGAAAAGGTCACCATCCCTGAACGTATTTAANAGGGTCTAGAGAATTAATCACATGAGGAACAGCTGAAGGATCTGGGGATGTTTTAACCTGGAGAAAAGGGGAAACAACTGCTGGAAAGGAAGTTGTAACCAGGTGGGGGTGGGTCTCTTCCCCCGGTCAAGTCACAGGATGAGAAGAAATGGCCTCAAGGTGTTCCAGTGAGGGTTTGGAGTGAATATTAGGAAAATATTCCTCAACAAAATGGTGGCAAACATCGGAAAAGGTCACCATCCCTGAACGTATTTAAAGACGTGCAGGTGTAACACTTGGGGGCATAGTTTAGAAGTGAACATGGTAATACTGGGTTAATAGTGAGCCTTGATAATCTTAGAGGTCTTTTCCCATCTTACCTTCCTACTTAGAATCATAGAACTGCTAAGGGTTTTTTTACAACATCAATTTCTACAACAGAAGAGATTTAGATTTGTTACCTAGAAATTCTTTCCCTGTAAACTGACTTACTAGTTATAAGCTGAGAGATGTTATAGTGCCAAATTACCACCGCAGCCTTTTAAGAACTGACTAATATTTGAAGAAATGAGGTCTTTTTTTTAGACAGATTATGGTCTTAAAAGGCAAATAGCTGTAAGTGTTGCTCATTTTTAAGTAGAAGCTACATTTCGAATGAAGGCTACTTATGAGATTTGATTCACTATGTCTTTATCTCAGGATCACAGCTCCTCTAAAACATTCAACACAAAGACAGGAAAGAGCTTCCAGAGGGATACACAATATATTCTATGAGCTGGAAGAGTAGCCTCTAGTTTCTGCATGTTTCTCATTGTACCCTTGAAATGGGGTAATTGCATACGTATGTACTATGTTTTTTCCTGTTAACTGAGATTAACATTTGCCTTCTGTGCAAGAAGTTCTTCACCTTTTTAGATTTCTATCACAAAACTTGTGGTGAACCAAAACCACAATCCAGAAAGTGAGCAGAAGTAAGCATTGTTTAATCCAAAGATAGAGTTAAAATTCAGTTTAAGAAAGATAGAGCTATTATACAACGCAGTCAGAACCTTTGATTAGGTCTCCATTTCAATAATTTGAGACCAGTTCTAAGTATTCTAAGCAACAGTGCTCAAACTCACCAAGATAATTTTGCAATATTTAGAATTCAATGCAAAAAATCCCATAGAAACACTAAGATTTAAATGTACACAAAATTTTTCTAATAAAGAAATTCAAGATGTTATTGCATTTTTAAAGATTTTTCATTATTGTTGGACAGTAGATTCATTATAAGACATTGACTGCACTTTAATTCCACAACAGGGAGCAAATTCAGTAATTCAGTATTGCATTCAGAAGTAATAAAAAATTTGTAAGAAATCCAATGAGATGAAATGTTTTGCTGAATCCAAAAATACGAGACAATGAAGTTGGCATACACAATTATTCGTAATTATTTTACTGCATTTCAAGTGTAATTATTGAAACAATTAGGAAGAAATTTTAGTAATATTTGGCACACAGACTAAGGGCATTCCTAATATCATGAAGGAATACATTCTCCTTCAGTCTTGATCCATCTAATTTCAAATAGCTGTCTGAACTTCAATTGTTTTCTGGCTGCATTCAATTCTAAAACTGTTCAACACAAAATCAGGCCATCATTTTTAAGTAAAGCTTTTCTACCCATCCGCAGCATCTTCATTCTTAGGCTAAACAGAGAAGGAAGGTCAAGAGTAAAAGGAAAATTTCTGTGATAAATTGAAAACTTGAGTCAGAGCACCATATTTTACTAGAGCAGAATTAAGGGGTGAGGGGAACCCCAAAACAAGCTAAACTCTAACATTCTATTTTATAAATAGGTGCAAAAGTCACTACTACTGCTATCTCCTAGAATTCAGAGGTATATGGACTTTATGCCCATGAGGCCAGGATTTCATGCAGGATTGATGCTCTGGGTATAATTACACAGGACTCTAAACCAATTGGTTGCTATTTTGTTATAGAAAAGGGGATAAATTTGACATCCGTAAAACTGAAGTAGATGAACCCAAAATCTGTAGCTTATGATGCTCCTTCCTACATCTCATTCACTTAAAAATTGGGCATTCCTGTGTATTTTGCTGATAGTTTCTAAAAATTAACTAAAATAAAAGGGATGGAGGAAAAAACCCCAAGGGAGAAAACTCATGAAACTTGGTTATATTAAATGTTATTCCCCACAACTTAGGTACTGGTCATAGAGTCTTGATGTCTCAAATGTATCTGAAAAATGTTTCAAGCAATAATTTCATATTTGAGTTTGTAGCTCAAACAAAATAGATGTTGACAGATTTAGTTACAAGATTTGAGCTAAAACTTTTCTAGCATCTGCTTAAGAGAAAAAAAAAGCTGGTTTACAGTTTTCTTGTATAATTTTTGGCTTTAAATCATGAAAGCATGTAAACATGAATACACACTTGGATTTCATTGATTTAATTTTAAAAACAGTAAAGTCTGTAGCATTTGAAGTATTTCCTCATTTTAATCACCCTTCTAATTCAATAAAAACATTGAAAACTTGAAGATGGGTTTCTTTAATAGAGAATTTTTTTTAAATGCTTTTATTTAATTCTGAATGAAATTGAACTAGTTGTCCCAATGCACTTTTTAAATTTCTAACCTGACCAATATACAAAACCAGGAAAATAAATAACACCAATCACTACTATTGATTACATGAATATTAAAAACAAAACTGGTAGAGGAATGCTTTTTTTGGTAATAGGATTGCTTGTTTGATGCAGAACTGCTATAAATTGTAGAGAAAGCATGACGTAGAAATCATGTTCTCAAAATTACAAATATAAAGAGGTAGGTAAATGGAAACACTTCCAATATTATATCCTGATATATAGAGAATCAAAAAAAGAATACATTTGGGCTGCTTTTTAAAAGGATTTGGTAATATCTGCAGAGCAAACAAAAGGTAGAGTGCAAATGAAGGGTCTGGTCTTTTTCAACCAGCACTTTCATTAGTCACACATTGTCATTCTAGGATTTTTTCCTCCGATCAGTAATGAATAGTTTAACTGTTACCTTTCTTCTCTTTCATTTTACAAACACTTCTCTATGCTTCAATAAGCCTAATAACCTAAGGCTTCATTTTTGCATGTGCAGTGGTTTTGGGGTGTTTTTATTTGTGTGTATTAGCTTAAGGGAGACAGAGGTATGTGTTTCATTGTTATTTTTAAAAGATACCAAGACATTGAAAACATATTCAGGAAACCTTATAAAAGCGAAGGACAGATTAACATTATCTCTATTCAGCTTTTCAATGATCTTGAGATATGTAAGTTGCATATATCTTTTTTTAATGTAAAAAAATAACTATCATTACACACATTCCAAATAAAGAGATGTCCCTTGATAAGAGGAAAAATCCAATAAAGGATTTGCTTCAGAAGATAATAAAGTTCACTGGCCTTTAGGACTAACAAAGGTATGTTAAGAAAACACACACACTTGTCAGAAATTTCTACTCAGCAATGCTGGCCTTGCTGGAGCCTAAAAAAATGTAACATTTATTTGAGTTTATACCTATAGTATATTTCCTGTCAAAAGTGACTTCAGTCATGCCTCCTAAACTTTTTGGAAAGAAATACATTGGTGTAAACCAGAATAATTCAAACTGAAAAGACAATCACTATTAAATTACAGGATTGTAAAGGAAAAGACAATACCTATTAAATTATTAAAGGAGCTTTCATAGGGTTTTCTCTCTGAAAGCTTGCATTGAAAGTGGTTACACTCTCCACACCCACTACCTGCCCAGCTTAAGACAGACATCTACTTCTAAGATGATTTGACCTTTCCTTTTACAAATTATATTCACAGAAATAAAGCTAAACCACAACAGATTTAAAAAAGAGAAATGTCAAGTCCTCTTTGCTTCATACAATTTCAGCACTCTACGTCTTGACAATCTAGGCAAGCTTTCCAACTATAATGAGACCAAAACTGACTTTCTCTCAGTCTCTCACTCAGTGAAAGTAGGAAAGTACTTACTTTTCATCATGAGAATAGATTCATTCAAATGAGCAGATACCCTCTTCCCTTAATACTGAGAACCTGCTTCATGGTTTTTGTCAAATGAATAGATTTTTCACTACTTTAGAGCCTTATCCCCACCACCTTGGAAGGGAAACTCCGTAGTCCTGCTCAAGTTAATGTGGATTTTATCATCAACCTCCAGAGACTTGAAGTGTTACCCTAGGGTAACTCAGCCTTTATGCCTTTTTTCAAAGCCTTTTAAGTGATTTGAAATTAATGGAAATCAGGCATTCATAATGCTTAGGCAGCTTTTGAAATTTCAGACCTATATCTAAACAAGTAAGTTAGAGAAAGAAGAAAAAATAAATCAAAGTAAAGTTATTCTCAGAAGTTTCATAGCAAATTTTAGGCAAAAAAAAAGCATGTAATGGGTATAAGTTACATACACATACAAAAAGGAGCATTTCTGATAGATGTCAAATCACAATAGACACAAATACATTTTAGTAGATAATTTTTCTACCCAACAGCATAATCATTAAAGTGTAACATCAGAAACCTGCATTTTCTACCTAAGAGAGGCTGTGATTGGCCTGCCTGGAAACAATAAACCACTGGAAAACAGTAGAGAATACTTCTACAAAGCAGATTTACTTAGAACTATTTCAGTGTTATAGCAATCACACAGGGCTTTTCTGGTACGTGCATTGGGAGCACTTATGGAAAGCAAGTGTTTTGTAAGCTGGTTTTAGTTTCACATAGTTGAGTACAGTACTGGAGAAGTTATATGAAAACATGAAGACAAATGCTATGGCCATACAATGTGTCTCAATATACAAAGACTGAAAGAAGGAAGGAAAGTAAAAAACCTTTGTATTGCATTTAACTGGTGTTAACTCACTGCAGGATAAGAAATAATAAGGACTACTAAACAAGTAACAGAAAAATAGTTTCAGGCCTTCAGACAGGTCTATCTCATCTTCATACATAAAGTGCTCCATATCAGAAGTCCATCAGACAGAGAAAAAGTAATATTGAGACTTTGATAGAGACAGCAATACAGACATGGAAACAGATATGAGTGTCTACATTGCCAGGGGTAAGTTCTGCCACTCTTCAATCACAAGTGCAAAAACAGCACTTGAAATTATGAAAAGCTGAACATAGTCTTAAAGACAAAGGAGAGAAACAGCTGTGGTGACACCAATTTAGCCAAAGCAGTTAGAGCACCTCAAATATCTAAAGACTTAACTGTAAGACACAGAACTCAACTATTAGTTAAACAGGAATCACAGATTATGTGGAATTGGCAAGGATCCACAAGGATAAATACATCCAACCCCTAGCCCTACACAGGACCTTTCCCAAGAGTCACACCATGTGCCTGAGAGTATCATTCAAATGTTTCTTGAACTCTATCCAGCTTGGTGCTGTGGCCACTGCCCTGAGGAGCCTGTTCCAGTGTCCAATCATCCTCTGGGTGAAGAAATTCTTTCTAATATCCATCCTAAAGCTCCCCCTACTCAGCTTCGTTCCACTTCTTTGGGTCCTGTCACTGGTCACCGCTGAGCAGAAAACAGTAGCTGCCTCTTTGCTTCCCCTTGTGAAGATGCTGAAGATCACAATGAGGTCTCCCCTCAGTCTCCTCATTGTTTCACTGAACAGAACAAATGCCCTCAGCCTCTCCTCACACAGCTTCCCCTCAAGGCCCTTCACCATCCTTGTTGCTCTCCTTTAGGCCCTCTCTAATAGCTCAATCTATTTCTTATATTGTGGCACCCAAAACTGCCCACAATACTCAAGGCGAGGACACCCCAGTGCACAGCAGAGCGGGACAATCCCCTCCCTCACCCATCTGGCCATGCTTTCCCTGGATGTGCCTTAACTGAACATTGGTCCTCTGACATCATATTTATCTCAAAAGCTGAATTAGACACCAGTCTAAAGAAGGGATATCCAAAAGATGAAATAAGAGAGTGCCTTAGCAGCAGTGATTAATTCAGGCAGTGCAGAACACTGGCTGACTAACAAGGAATGAGGGCACATTTTGCACCTGTGGGAGTTAGTGATAGGTCTCATTATAAAACGATACTCTGGATATTTTTCAGCAGAAAAAAAAAAACCAACAAATTATCAACCAAAAACCTAATAATCTGGAATAGTTCTATCTCACTGGAACTTTCCAGCCATAAAAGACCAGCAATAAAAAAGCTGGTTATTCCCGGTCAGCACTGAAACATAACAGAGCAGTCTGCAAAATCTTGCTACTACTTTCTTGCTTTTTTGACCAATAAATTTAGTTATTCATCAAAAAACCCATAAGAAACTCCACACCTATCCTTTCATTTCAAAAAGGATTATCTTCCCTTGGAACTGAATTGTCCTTCATAGTTCTCCATACTGAAATTTTGCTAGCTTCCTGCCTTCTTGTATAGGCTCTTCAGAACAGGGATTAGTAGTTCTTTTGTCTTTCTACTAAAACACAAATTCCAGCTTTTTCAGCATTCAAATCAAATAGCCTGCTTATTTCTTTCCAAAGACCCGTCAAAATTCCCTGTTTTGAACTTAAACCGGAAACCTAAGAAATTCATGGGCTATACTGACAGAAATTTCAAACGGTGTAAAGTTCTAGCAGGAGTAAGGGCAGGGAAAACACTGAAGACAATTTTGCATCTTTCTCTAAATGGTTTAACCACTTAGATTATGTTTAACGTAGCTTCATGAGAGTTAAGTGCCCCGTGGTTTTTGGCAGCTTTCTCAGTGAGTTTTCTGTTCCAGTGCAGAAGTAGAAACAGCAGAAACAAAAAGAGGAAACAATTTTACTGTTATTATTGCTAGGGAAAACACCTTGCAAACAATTAAAAGAATGTCTAGAACTTTCACAAAAAGTCACAGGTCTGAGTCAATTTATGTAATGTTTGTTATGCATAACACCTTTTCAAGATTTTACAGTTCTGACAGGCTAGCAATCAACCAGCTGGTAAACAGTGGGCAAGCACAAGAGAAGTGATATTGGAACAGGCATAAGGAGTGGTAAGTCATCACAACAACACTGGGAATTGGCCATGTAAAGAGATATACTTTCATTCTCACAGAGAACCAGACAAATTCCAAGAGCAAACTCATACCAGTTAAACACAAGGATGATGAATCCCCAAATGGATATTTTGAAGTTGTTCAGTATTGGATGATACCAGTTTTTTATTCTAAGAATAAAATCTAGTACTTCTCCATCCTTGCAATCTATACTGCACATTTCCTGTGGACTGCATAAATGTAGTTTAGAGGACTTTTGTTTGGGAAAATGTAAAGCATGTCATCTGTGCTATTTTCTCTTCTTTCTAAAGATCTACTACTTTTACAGTATTCCACTACCTGATCAAGAATTGTATTTAGTCTTAATTACATGTATAGTTTAATTTTGTCCATCATGACCTCTGAGCTCTACATCTACTGCTTGAACTGTCATTTCATCTGTAAGTCATCATGAGAAAATCTAGCTCTTACTCCACAGCGAAGGGGTATGGTAAAAAACTCTGCTTCTCTCAAAGTCGAAGAAAAAAGGAACAACTGAAACGTTTTTCAGAGAAAGAAAATTAGAATCAGCTGTTTAAAAATTCCTGGCAACATCTTCAAGCACAGTCAGTAATAAGCTTTTAGAAGAGCACATCAGAATTATAATGAACAGTTTAAAAAGATTTTGCTGGTGGCCAGTGCCCTTTCAATACTGAATGGCTGAAATAGCAGCTGCTGTAAGAGCAATAAGGTTGTGATCTAAATTAATAATGATGCATATATATATATATAATTTCTCTTTTTTTAGATATTGAAGTCCATTATAATTATTAGCTGCAGTGAAGCACCAGCATAGCCACATGCACTATTTAGATAGTTACGATGTATATACTTGTGCAGTCATTTCATTGTCCTGCAGAAGTATATTGACTATGAGTATTGAGATAATAAATTAATCATTCCTTATATATATGAAAATACTAGTTGTATAATACATTCCAGCAATGATCTTAATGACATTCAGACAAAAAGGGATCCACAGAGCATGAAAGAGATATATGCAAAGAGCAAATAAAGGACAAATGGTGTCCTGAGCAGCCCACCACCTAGACTGGTAACTTGGAAACTTCAAACTTGTGCCCATTATTAACTGCAAGAGGAAGAACAAAGAAGGTTATCTCAAACATCATCACTTCCTTCTTCCATTTTCTAAGAAACAGACTGAGCTTGACATAGGACATTTAAGATGAAAGATAAGAATATAGTAAATCAAGATGTCTTTCGTCAAGACAATTTAGTATTTTATAGAATTGTATATTTGTAGATTATTATTTCTCCAAATGGGGATACAATAAAAGGCATAGAAAAAAACAGAATATTCAAGGGGTAGGAGACAAAAAATGTCCAGTCTAGATCAAGTCTAGGACTAAAATTCACCAGGAAAACATGACATTCTAATAATACATGCTATAAGAAAGTGTGACCTAAAAAAAAAAAAAGAAATTAAAAAAAATAGTACTGCTGATTCAGTGAAGAAGTTTACAGCACTGTATTTGGAATTATAAGAAACCACAGATTTCATAGTCCACACATCAGATGTGCAGAAATTCAGCCTTATGGTAACATTCTGCTAGTATCACATTATCAATCCCACCTATTCACATAATGAAACAAATCTGATACATGAAGAATATATCCAGATTTTCTGTTTACCTTTACAGCAAAAGGATAAGATTCAGAACAATTTATTTTCTTTTGAACTAAAATTGCTATTAATCTCACAATACTACCAACTCTACCCCATCAAGAACCACAAAAAACCTTATTTTCTTATAACTTCTGATTATTAAGTTGATAAGTTCAAAAAATTTAATGTAAAACAAAATAAACTAGAATTTACATTATCTGCCAACATACTATAACAAAGTACAATATTTTCTAACCTGAAAGAATGCTTTAAACAAAAAATTAGCGCAGTCTTTACTTTCACTAAATTGATTTGATGATGAAACAACGTATAAGTACTCAGCAGAAATCTGTCCATCACAGTGTCAAGGAAAACATCTAAGAAACATGACAAAAGCTACCATAGGATACCTGACACCTCTAAATGAAGCACAGATCTAGTCCTCTCAGAATTTTGAGGCTATTTCAAACTTAAAATACTGTGGAAGCATGTAATCTCTCTATCAAAGACTTGGTAGCAAAATGGAAACATTTGGCTTAGACTCTTTCTAATATTCATGGTGATTTTTTTTTTTTTTATAATTCAGTTTCTGACCAAATGCGTATCAAGAGTTTCCCAACAGAAACCTAGATTAATCAATGTCCAGTCCTATTTCTGCAGGGGGATACACAAAGCAAAACCAAAGGGTAACGGCAAAAACGGTCCATGTACATCCTTTAGCATCACACATTCATGGTCACTAAGTTGTAATGCTTATACTTCACAGTACATTTACAAAATGTGAAGAAATCCTTCAAGCAACCTTTTACAAAAGTCTTTCTGCATTATAACTGTTTAAGCAGAAACATATGTTGGTCTAGTCACTGACAAGCAAAAGTATTGACCAAAACAGACAATGTTGTATATATCCCAATGTACAGGACATATTTTATCTTGAAAGGATAGGAGAAAGACAAACAAGGAACTAAAGACTGAGATGTTTTCATGTTTGTCTTGTCAGTCCCCTTAGTACTCCTGGTTAAATAATATTAACTTCTCATTTTACAGATTTTCATAAAATTTATGGTCATTCAATAGTGACAATTTATTTATATTTCAGATGAAATTACTGTATGCCTGTCTCACTAATACAAGGCCCCAGATGCAGAGAGTGTATTCCAATAGACCAGTGGGGGAGGAGGGAAATTATTCTATGCTGTGCTACACTGCAAATATAATAAGACCCAAATAAGGAGGCCCAAAAAATTATCACAATATTACTTAGTTTCTATATTTGTTTTTTACTCAAGAAGTAAACTTACTTGAAAAATTGTCTCCATGGCAGCCCAAAAGAATGTTTTAGTACCTACCAAACCTAGTTTTTCTTGCAAAAGCCAAAGTTTGATGTTCTTTTTCCTCTTCACCTCTGAACAACATAGGAGTTGTTTGACAAGCAATATAGACAATAAGTTTTGATAAGTAACAGTTTTGCTTGGTCTACAGTTTAGCATTTTTCCAATGGAATGAAAAGTAGGAGCCAACACTAGTACAGACCTAAATCCAAGTTTACCAGCAATTTACACAGGTATATAATATTTATTGCACTATTCAAGGACCAGTAGGTGATACAGACAGTTTATTACTTTCTGTAGCACTAAATTTTCACACTGGAAATGGACATAAAAATAAAATGAAAAAAAAACAAAACTCAGGATTAAAATAACTGTTCTGCATATCTTTTAGGAAAATACTTTTTTCACACTCACTGTGTGAAGATGCAGTTTATTTGAAGTGTTGCAAGTAGTAATAAGCAGGTTGGCTCTATTCATTGGTTTAAAATGCCCACAAATTTATTTCTCCTTCATCCCTGCCCTCTGCTTCAGAAAGAAGTCTGCATTTTATCATCATGACCTGATGTGACTCCACTGGGTGATGACAACCCATGTTAAACCTCCTTTATAGTCTCTTCAACAGTGAGCTCAGAGTAAGGCACATTGAAGTCGATTCATAGATATGCTGATGTGGAACATTATTCATAGAGCTGAGTATTCAGGGGAGGGGAAAGGGGTCACCAGCTCCACACACAACAGGATGCTGGGCAGAACACTTGATTGCTTTTCTGTGACCAAAAACAAGCCAGCTTAAGCAATTAGATGGTCTTCACAAGGATGGTTAGAACTGCTTACAATAGGTTACCCAAAAAACCCTATGCAGAAGACTAATTATCACCTGAAGAACATTTATTTTAGGCACAACTTTAAAAAAGAACAAAAAAATATCTTTCAAGCCATTATTTGACTATTAGAAAATGCTTAATTTTTCATTTTACCACATTCTTGCCTTACTTTAAAAAGAAAGCAATGAATAGATTTAACTCAAGTGTTCTATAACAAAAAAAAACATTGCAACAAAACTTACAGATCGTTCTGAAAATGTCATAATTTATAACAGCTTTCTAGAGAAGACTGCCTTTATTAACTCTGTGTTTTTGAAGGACACTAGAGTAACACACAAATTCTGTTAACAAAAAATATGCAGTTTTAATTAATTTCTGGAAAGAGGGAGATTCAGCCTCAACAGCAGGGACAAGGACAGCAAACATATGGAGAACTGCTGAGACCGGTTTCGATCAAAAAGTCAATGCATAATTTCTATATAAAGTCAATAGACAAATATAAAAATAAAATTTAATTCTTGCAAGCTTTGAAAATGAATGCTAGAAACAAATTTTTATTGTTTTGACTTTGCTTGGATTTTTTGTTGGATGAACAGTTTTAGACAAGTTTCTTCATAAAAACAGTTCAAAAGAACAGTTTACAAGTAATTTAAAACTTAGCTGAAACATACACAACTCTGTAATGTTTGAGTGTTCAGTTTTAATATAATAGATTATTATTAGTAGTTGTATAATATAGAGTTTGTTCTCAACAAAACCACTTATTGTGTTCTGGCCCACATATAAAAGACAGCAGACACAAAGTTTTATAACAAGGTTTGGCACTTTGCTTGTGTTATGATTTAACCCCAGCCAGCAGCCAAGCCTCACAGCTGCTCACTCATTCCCCAACAGCAGGACCGAGGAGGGAATCAGAAGGGTAAAAGACAGAATAGTCATAGGTGGACATAAAGACAGTTTAATAGGGAAAGTAAAAGCTGTGCACACAATCAAAGCAAACCAAGGAAATAATTAAGGAATTAGTTCCGTGCTTCCCATGGGAGGCAGGTGTTCAGCCATCTCCAGGAGGAGAGGGCCCCATCACATGTAAAGATTATTTGGGAAGACAAACACTATCACTGCAAACATGCCCCACTTCCATCTTCTTCCTCCCACTTTATATACTGAGCCTGATATCACATGGTCTGGAATATCCCTATGGCCACTTTTGGTCACCTGTCCTGGCTGTGTCTCCTCCCAACCTCCCATGAACCCCCAACTTTCTCACTGGTGTGGCAGTGTGAAAAGCAGAAAAGGCCTTGGCTCTATGCAAGCCCTGCTCAGCAACAACAAAAACATCTCTGTATTATCAACTCTGTGTTCAGCACAAATCCAAAACACAGCCCCACACCAGCCACTGTGAAGAAAATTACCTCTATCCCAGCCAAAATCACCACACCTTAAATGTGTGCAATTGAAGAAAAGTAATTTAAGTAGTGAAAACAGAACCAGATTGTGATAATAGACACATTTCTTTCATGGGTGCCTTTTGAAACCATGATTTCATAGATTTCTATCATATAAAACAAAGTAAGTTCAGGGACTCCCTAACCCAATATTCCTTGCAGTGAAAGTACCACCTCCAGGGTGTTATTGTTGAGAAAAGCTAAAAAACTTCTGTAAAGTAGGCTTTTATCACCACACCGTAAAGATTTCACAGCAAATACGTGTGAATGTACTAGACACACCAGAGAAAGCTGATTTTTCGATCTGGGTATTAAAACTGTAGTAAAATTCTTGTGTTTAATAACCACATAATGAATTAGCAAAATAAATGCATATATTTTCATAAATCACATCAGAATATAACTTCATATTTAGTCATGAATTGCAAAACAAGCAGAAATTGTTAATAAATAATGCAATATAAAATATGAGTATTCTTAAATTCAGGAAGTAGAAATCAATGTGGTTTTCATGCTTTCTAATGCATGATGAGTATTCAGGAAAATAAATCCTTATTTTTTATTCAAATTTATATCACTCACAGCATGAGAAGACAAATACCAAGTTGTAGCATCAATAATCACTCCATCAGCCAGTAGTTCCCTGAGAGAATCTCTGAGCACCTTGTGCATAACAAAAGAAAAAACTGAGTTGGTTCTTTCTGAGGCATAAAAACATTATGCATTATCGCTCAACAAGATAATTTACCTGAGTCTGGCAAACTAATTCCACTCTGCAGTCAGTCAAAAAAAGCAACCTTGCCACTAACTTCAGCAAAGCAAAATTTAATTTATTACCATCTATTTCTGAATCTAAAGGAAATTTTCCTGCTGCCCAAAGGGAGTGTTTAAAAGTCATATCTACTCAACAAATTTTTGCAGGAATTGTCTAGCTAAATTTTGGCTGTTGGTACAGGCAAAACCCATAGTAGTTACGCTACCAATTAGTTGAGGATTTGTCCTCAACAGAAAGTTTGATGAGGATCCAATTTCCTGTGATTAAAGACAAAATTAAGTGAGGGATTTTTCTGGTTAAAAAACCACATTCAATTGGTATTTTGTATTGGGATTCAGCAGAAAGCAAAGTTTATGAACAGAATCGTTGTGAGCTAGACACAGATACATGGCCATCTGGATAGTATTTTATCAGTATTAAGATATAAAATGCCTGTTAAGATGATTTCCTAATTTATAATTGTGACAGTTTAACAGAATCTCCCAAATACTTCTAAATGCTCACGCCAGTGTTTAATGTTAAAGCCAGTATCTTGAGTTTCCTCTGAAGAAGTGTTGGTGAGTGTTAGCAGTGACACTGTACTCAAATTCCCTGGTTCAATCTTATTTCTATGTAGGTCTTTATGCCATCTGCAAAATTCTACCCTAGGATTAAATTAATTCTGACTTGCTTTAGTTTTCTCCCTATATAAATGTGGTGAATAAAGGGCAGATTCTCTACCTGCTACTAATTCTTCTACTGCTACTCCCCAAACCGTAAGCATGGCAACATGGACACATTGAACTTTAGACTGCTTAACTCATCCAAATGTCTCAGAGGAGATCTCAAAAGTAACAAAGCTGAAGAAAATTGCTGGTTAGAGTTGAGGGAGAAAGCACAGGTGGGGGGGAAAGGAAGAAAATTTGTGAATGGGAAGCCACTCCCATTACAAGCTCTTACTTCTTTGGGGTAAATCTGACAGTGGTTTGGTAATTAAATGATTTCTGAATTTTCCTGAAGAAATCTAGATTAATTTTAGAATTACACCTGTGCTGTCAAAATTCTAACTAAGCACCTTAATGGTTAAAATGCAAACCAAGAAGATAAATTTCAGATGCCACTTTGGTGTACTAATGGTGCCAGGTACTGGCTGTAGGAGGGAGGCCATGGCTTTCCTGCATTTTCATTGTCTTTATTTGTTCCCTGTTGACATGAAAGGTACACAACCTATTTCCTGCTGTAGTCTTAACCACAGTGTATTCCAAACCATCACATTCCAACCTCCATTCTTATTCAATTACACACTACCCCAGTGGGACAGACCAATCAATGTATGCTTTTATTAAGTATGCAGCGCTTGTTCTTAAAAATATATTAAAACAAACAGGAGTATGAAAAAAGTCAGTAGATACAGTGACATCTTTCAAATGCCAGTCATCCTGCATTTCTAATCATACAAATACTTTAGCTTCATCCAACATATCTCAACAATTCTTAGAGCAAATTTTCTCAATTTTTTTTTTCTTCTCTGTTGGTTTTTAACACATTCTCCCCTTAAAAGTAGAAACATTAAACAATAACATTAGGAAAGAGTCCTCTGAAATACAGAGAGGGCCTTAATTAAAGAAGTAGCTTTGGAGTTTTGCACTTTTATTCCTGTTAATAGAACAATGACATTTTAGCCCTAGGAAGAATTCAAACACAGTTTAGTCATGACTTCCTGTGATATATCTCCTCTGTTGTAAAGTTTTCTTTATAAAGAATATCCTCCTTAAAGACTAAAAATCATTTTTGTTCTTCTGCAGCCTGTTCACAGGACATATTATACCCCCTCATTTTTTTCTTTATTTTATGTTCTCTAACTATTACAGGCCACAGACTGGTTGTGCTTAAACTTTATTTTTATAAGCGTTGTAGGTTTGCAGACCACACCTTTTCTTTTCATGTACAAGGAACAAAGCAGCAGAGTAGACTTCCATGTCAAAAAAAAACCAAAAAACAAACCAAACAACAAAAAAAAAACACAAAAAAAAACATTTACAGAGAAGAGAATGTCTTCTTGCATATCTAGGTTCAGGACAGAATACCATAATTAAGTTAAAAATAAAGTAGGATCTGAGAATATTCATCAGTATGAGTACATCTTAAACAATTTTGAGGCTATACTTGAAGTCATATAGTACTCAAAACCTACCTGAATAGTTTAAATTTCTCTTTTCAATTCCCCATACCTAATATGCTCAAATTAAATGGAAATGTTATTAAGATTTCTTGGTTTAAAAAAAAAATAAAAAAGGAGTACAAAACCTGATCATCAGCAAGGATTTGTCTGGAACTATGCATATTGCTATACCCCAAACACATGAAACTCTAAAGACTACTGACACCTGTAAGACATAATCTGCCACAAGATTCCCTGCACTTGCAGAGTTTTTTCTATAAAAGTCTCTGACATTGCCATCCTTTAATAGATATGAAATCCATGGAGCCTTTAGAAATGATGAAACCTGTAGGACACCACATAAAAATGAATATTTAAAGGGATTGCTTCATTGTACTAGGCACCATAACCAGTTTTCTTGAAAGAAATGATTGTTAGTACGCATTTTGAGAGAATTTCTATACACAAAGCTCAATGCACTCTACAAGGAGAATGGGAAGAATAGGGCAAAAATTTGAAAGATGGCCAATTTAAACTACAATTATTATAACCAAAACTTTAGAAGACTATTGAACAGTGAAAAAAGGAAACAACAGAGCTAAGACATTTACTTCTTACTCATGTCTACATTAATAAGCTACATCCTTCTATATATTTCTTTTATTCTAAACCAAATAATTTAGTCTTTGTAAAACAGATTTCTATTGCAGTAGCCACTGATGGTAGAAAAATAGATGTTAGGGACACCAGCTTTACCTTCTCATCCTTGAGGTCAGAAAAGTGACTCTGCAAGTCAGAGACATTCCATTCACCAAGTTGTGTCACTAAGTTTGGTTTTAAATAAAGAGCCTTAATTAGAAGTTTGTTAAGTCACTTTAATTCTCACCAACTGTGAGTTATTACGCCTGCTACCTTTTCCCTTCCACTTTGTGGAAGTCTGTGACATTTTTCAGACCATTATGATACTTGCAGCTAAGGAATAAAGAAAGAAAAAAAAGTTGTTTCAAAACCGTTCCTAGTTTCACCCCCCACCCTTGACCAGAGTAATAAATCCAGAGCTAAAAAAGAATGTTTTCTGTGTAAGTGTGGCTTATATTGCAAGGCTCTCACCCAGAAGAAAAATTTAAAATAAGTTTACTGTTCTTAAAAAAACAGATTACCTGTGCAATACCAGGAAATGTAACACAAAATGTCTACATCAGTAAAATGGGACCATTTTTCTTCCCTCACAGTTATATTACAACTTCTATAGTCTTATGCTATAAATCTTATATGAGCAGAAATTGTCCTCTGTCAACTTACAAATCTGCAACTGGAGAATGCAAACAAGTTATTTTCTATTATTAGTATCACAAAACCTAATATATCTTATATTATTCTATATATATAATATATATATATATATTATATAACCTATATATTCTTATATCTCCTCAGTTCATTAAGCACAGGAACTTAGATAAAACAGCTTAGGTGAAAAAGGCTAGAGAGCAAAACTATGTCATCAGTTTAAAATAGAATCCTCTTCACTAAGAAAAAAGAGTTTCCTGCTGAGTTTCTAGGTACTGACAAAATACCTATCTGTCAAGACCCGGAACTCATTGCTTGTACTTTACCTTGTTACTTTTGACTCAATTATAGGAAGGACAGAAATTATACTACCATTCTCATATATTCAGTTGCTGAACAAATCCATCCAGCCTCCAAAACAAATGCATTTGTAACAAGTTTTTGTTTAAAGTACTTGTTACAAAGATAAAACGAACCTAACTCTAGTTTGTGTAAGCTATTTATTTTTGATATGACTAAATAGTGAAGGTAGTAGAAAAAGGAATAGATAAACTTACCTGACTTGAAATAGCACTATGTTATGACTTCAAAGATATTGATATTTTTAACATGTAAATTTTTAGAGTTTATGGGGTTTTTTGTTTGGTTCTCCCCAGTAATTTAAATTTACACCTTCCCCCACTATTAAAACATTTTTTTTATCCCATTTATACCAGATCTATTTCAGTTCTGTGATGCTATTGATTTTAGCATGTTTTCACTCAGAATGCTGTGTATTTTGGCACTTTTGCAGAGCTGATTTCTAAAGTAACTAAATGCTTATATTTTTTTCTGCGTGACGGGGTAGGATACTACATATCATATTTCTTCCTTCCTCTACTTTGCTTTCTCTGGAGTAATCAGAATCCAGGTTAGATGTTTTTGACTGAAAACAAATCATCATTCTTGCACATTTTCCTTCACTCTTTGTTCATCAAAGCTATTCTTCTTAAGAGACAGACACATATGCACACACATATGCAGCACATATAGAAAAAGCTTTCTCTGACAATGTAATTCTCTTTGGCCAACAACTAAGCCACTGATTTAAATTGTTTCCACAGAGAAAAGTCACTAGGAAGAAAGTTGGGAACAATTCTAACTACATGAGGAATTAATCAAGAAAGCTTTGTAGCCACAAATACAGTCTTTTTTTTTTTTCCTATAATGAGATACTTCCCTTATTCACTCTAAAAGTAAACCTGCAGGCTATCAAGGACAGATATTAACAATCAATACAAGACAGAGAGTTGAAGTGGTGATTGAAACTTAGCAAACAATTTATGCATCTAATTCAGCCAAATTTTAAGTGCCCAGAAAATAATTGTTTGTTTGGGGTTTTTTTAATACACAAGCACTCAATGATAACATTATTCCAATGTCTTCATTTTTAAAAGTATGAAGAACAACTCATTAAAAATCGAGACCATGTAATTTATTGCAATTGGTTAGAAAATTTTTAAAGTATTTCTCAAATACTCTCACATCAAGTTAGGACAGAAGCATTCCCAGCACTAAATATTTATAGATCTACATTACTGCGGCACTTGCACACAGCCTTGAAAAATACTGCCCAAGCACTGACAGGGGGATAACTTTAAAAAAAAAATAGATTAGCAAACAAGATAGGTAAAGAAAAAAATTGTGCTGATGTTTAGAAACAAAGGGTTTCATGGCATTTTCCAAAAAATCACAATGACTAAAGTTAGGAATGAACAGACTGAATCGGCAGCTTCAATGTGGTTTTGGGCAAAATCCCCATATATATTGGAGATACTGGGAGCAACAAATTGTGTGTTTACATTTTGTCAAATTTTTGACTACTCATTTACATAGGTCATATCCCTTTCATGAACAAACAGAAAAATTGCTACAACCATTGACCTATTTTTTGCTTCAGTCACCATCTCACACTAGCCAGGTATACTCAAGCAGTAGAAAAGAAACAAATGCAGAAAAAAAAACAAAATCATTTATAGCTTTCTTGTTTCAAATATAAGTTAACATTCATAAATACAACTACTATTCAAATACTTATTGCTACTTGCACATATAATTTATTGTAGCACACCTACAATAGATTAGGTAATGATACCAAAGTCCTTGTGATTTAATCTGTTCTTATTCAGAACAGTTTTGCAGTGAGCACCTCATCAAACTACTCAAAGAAGGAGGGACAGTTTCCAAAATTTTGGTTTCATTATCATTACATGCAGAAAGAAAGGAAATAATATTCCTGTTCTTTTAAGAAGGTGCCTGAAGTGTAACTGTACTTCTGAGTACCATTTATACCAGCTACAGCTGAATTGAAACTCCAGTAAAAACAATCTAGACAGAAACTTTTGCCAGGGGCACAAGTGAAAGTTCCCTTTTCCTCTAAACTCCACTCGTTCTCACCCTCACCCATTACTTCTATCTTTGTTGAACTATGTTAGTCAGAACAGCAATTGGTTAGCCACAAGGGGTACCCTTCAGCAACCAAGTAGTTTCATGAGTTAGATAGCACATCTTCCCTCAGTGTGCAAAAACCCAAAGACCCCTCTCCTTTGCCCAGCTCTGAGAACTTGTCATTCCCCATAGTGTTTTTAGAAAAAAGGAACATAGAAGAGAGTTCATTTGTTGGTCCCTGAAGCAGTACACTCTGCTAAGATGCTGAGTGCAGGGATTCATCCGGCAGTAACACATTCACAACTGTACTTAATGTTGTACTTCTAAATAGCAGGTACTGCACATTTAGCATTAACTCTGCATTGCTTTTATCTAATGATGTGATGTTTTCTTTAATTCTTGGGGTTTTTTTCACTGTGGTGTCATGCCATGATGACTGCATATTTCCCTATATAAAATGCAAAACCACTGACAAATCCAGATGTCAGGTTATCCTTGATATATCAGAGTAAATATTGGTTTCCATGGCACCTGTATGTGCTGGGAATTCTCTCTTGTTTTAAATACTCCAGGGTTTTTATACATCATCTTCAGTGGCAAGAGAAGATTGTTACTAATACTTGACTGTCATAAGAAAAAAGCAGTAATAACTAATGGCAACCGAAGTATTAAAATAAATCATGATCTTGGTTTATTTTTAATTGAAATAATTTTCAAAGTCACTGTTTATGTAATCTTTCTGTTTTGATTACACTAACATTCAAAAAGTCTTATTAAGGAACGGACAAAAAGATACAGTCCCTCCTGAGGAGACTGGAAAGATTATTTTTCTTTTAAATGCTTGTTAAGTGACATCAACAGAGTGCAGAGTGTACTTTGAGAACTCTTCTGGGAATATTGACATCCCACCAGCTGCAAACAATGTCACGATTTTAACCTTGAGCTGAATACTAAAAGCTGTAAGCCTGTACATATTAAGGAGTGAGAAAAGAGCTTCACAAATAATTACTCATTCACTACTTTGGGTTTTGTTTTTTTTTTCTAATTGTATTCTTTTATCAGATAAAATTTAGAATGTTTCTCTCCAGACAGTATTCCATCACAGAAATAGATATTTGTGTGCTGGAGTTATTACAACAAATTAAGAACCTCAGTCTATTACTTTCATGTTTGTCATTCATAAAAGTTTTTTCTTCCTTTCCCAATACTTTTCTGCTTCAGTTAATTCTTTCACATTTTTTTCAGTAAAATGAAAATTCAGGTTTACAGTTAATTAGACACAATCAGTCAATGGTGTCTAACAACAGAAATAGATTTACCTTGGATCCAGGTAGTGCTGCAATCAGCATAGCATTTGAATTCTTCACTTGAATTTTCATCGTAAATCAGGTGTACTGTAAAGATGAAAGATGGGCACAAAATTAATATGTTATGCGGAATTAAAGAAATTACACAGTTTCATCTCTATGTGAATGCCATAAAAATACATCAAAAGCTGCCAAATTCAGCTAAGGCACAATTCTAATTCCTAGCAGAAGAAAAACGCTCCCTCAAGAAAGTAACTCAATTATCCTGTCTCATTTGGTGATGCCTGACACAATACACATAATCAGACAAAAAGCAGGTTGCAAAAAAAACTGCATTCCACTTCTTTTAAGTAAAGGAATAGAGGAATATTTCTCCAGTAATTATATTGCTCGGGACATTATATTTATGTATTATATTACAAAGCAGTATTGTTTTTAACTCAGAAACACATTTATATGACAAAATCTTGCAAAAGAACCATTCTGAATATCCAACCTTTTAAGTTCTGGCCACTTCAGTGCCAACCCTTGGAATTTTGAGGAAATACTGGAGCATATCATTCATCCTCAGCAATAGAAAAGATGTTCATCAATTTGGTCAAAAAATTTTTCTTCTGATCAGTATATACACATCATCAAAATGCAACATACTTATGTTTGTTGCTTATTTGCCTTGGGTAACAATCTCATACGTGTGACATTTCAAATATGTATACATCAGAAAACTCCTTTGAAATGAAACAATTTTGCATCCAAATTCCACCCTATAATAAATTTATTAAAAAAATAAAGATAAATGAGTATATATGTATGTATATATATGCATATTTATACACAAATACAAACACATCAGCGTAGCAGCTGAAAAATAAACTGTCAAAGCAAAAAAAAAAACCTCGCCACTAAAGTCCATACGAAAACATTTTTTCTAGATTCACTTCAATGTCTTTAATGCTTTACCAACATCACAGGATTTCTTCCATTACTGATTCTTCAAAATTCAACTTCATTCATTAATGTTATCACTGCTAACTCCTGAGCTATCGGACCAACCTTATAAGGCACTTTCTAGTAAAGTTAAAACTTTGATGTTGACTGGCTGCTTGACAAACACCAAAACCTTCTTTTTCAATAAGATATCTCCTCCTGAGGCTTATGAGAGTCTATTTAAGCTATCTGCCAGTTCTGCTCATTATGCTTTTCATGTGGCCCAACTCAAAGCAGCTGTTACGGATACACTGAGGCTTTAGGGATGCTTCCTACCTTAGGCCACACACTAGAATAGACTCCTTCAGATGCTAATTTTTGCCATGACATGTTTCCTTCTGTCAATAAAAAAGATCCAGTTAATACCCTACAGACAAAATGAGCAGAACAACTGCTAGTGCATTTTGGTTTTGTTTTCCTCAGACTTCATTCCTCCCATGCCAGAAATGTGACTGCATCTAATCCCTCATCATTCCCCACTCATCCTCCTAGGGGTGCCATGTATTCACAGTCCTTTATAATGTTATGCTAGGAACATCTGTGTTTTCCTTCAACTCCACTGTCTTTCTGTTCCAGTGTGGTCTCTTTTCCCTCAATATAGATTTGACATATTTTACTTGCATTTCTTGTGTTTATTCAATTTTCCTTACTTTCTCCATCAAGATATTTTTTTTGTTTCTGTTGGAGAAAATATGTAACAATTGTTTAAACTGACTCTGGAGAATGAGCAGAAAGAAGCTCTGGGTGGATATTCTATAGGCAGAAATAGAAGTTGAATAGGCAGTAACTAAATAGTATTCTGCATATGGAAGATACATACTTGAAAAAATTGTTATTTTTCTTCAATGTTTACTTCTATAAAGAACTTTTTCAGTGAGAAGGGCTAATTTCTGAAAATAATAAGCTATTTGTACTTTTAGAGGATATTCTACATGGATTTCTGTCCAGGAAAAGACCAGATTTATTTTTCCTTTTAAAGCTTTTCTAAAATAAAAAAAATATATTATAGTATCCATAGGAATAAGAAAAACAACCTTTCTACGTATTTTAATGAAATACTATTTAATGATTGGAATACTCTTGTAACACAATAGTTGTTATCAACCATGCTATATAAGATTTGCACATTTGTTTTCATTTGCTCTCCTTTGTCAACAACCTTCACTGCTGTAGACTTGCAATCATATATATTAGTCCAGTTATTTATTACCTAAAATATGTATTAACTAATCAAATACAATTATTGAATTCTGATCCTTAGTAAAATATTGGAGAGCTTTTAAGCAGCATGTACACCTGAAATGGCAGGTCTTTTCTATGCTCAATTCCATACAACTTGTCACCCTGTGGAAAAAAAAACAAAACAAAACAAAACAACAACAAACCAAACAAAAAACCAAACAAACAAACAAAACCCCTCCTGAGTTTAGAAGATGACTCTTCTTCCTTCTGATGGGAGCAACAGATTACACAGCAGCTTCATATTTCCCTATTTCATCTATGACTAAAAAAGGTTCTAAAAATTAATTTTAACTTAACATGAAAGCAACATATTTCAGAATTTCTCACCTAAGAGGAACGGGAGCTAAACAGAGTTATTTGCAGAATTTTAAGTGAAAATGAACAACAGGGTTTAATAATCTTCAGATGACAGCAGAGAGAAATGTGAAATAACACTCCCAGAGAACAGGACAGGACAGTCAACTTGCCAAAGGAGACCTAAGTTCATGTTTGCCTACTTGCTTCACAACAGAAATTGAGGTCTGCCACTTTGCTGCTGAGCCCTAATGGGCTATAAGGTATTCTGCATGAATTCTGTATTGCAATAAGTGTTTTATTACTAAGTAAATATAAAAGAAGATCTCAGGTTTTCACCTCTAACAAAGGTGTCATAAAAAAAAATGGCTACAAAGTAATTTTATCTGCCTTAATACATTCAAGTGAAACAGGTTCTGCAGGAAAGACAGAACAGCCATATTCTGTGTACACAAATAGGTAAGTTAGTATTATGGATAGGCAAAATTATTGACTTTATTTTCTTTTCCAATAAAAAACAGGGAAGAATTGAAACTGCCTCTCCCAATATCTGTGTCTTGGAATGGTTAAATAACATTTCAAAATCAACAGGTCACAGATATTTCAAAACACATAGGGACCACAGAGTTTTCTCTACTTTGGCAACAATATTTCCTGGCTCTTTTTAGACTTGAGTCTTTAGTTGAGAGTAATTCTGGAACGCCTTGATCAATGTATATAGTTTCTGTGTCTGCAACTAGATCTGTCTGACAGAGGGCTTTACCCAGTACAGTCCTTATCCTTTTATTCCTCTTTCCATTGTCCTTGTCTTCTGATTGTTCAAAATATTCCTGGAAAGAAATTGCATGTGGCTTTGTTTATCCTAGAATACATTGTTATTTGAAATATGCTTCTCTATGGCACTGTAGGAGAGTGATTTCGGTGCTAAATAAAGTGGACTTTTTGAGATCAAGTTTGAATTAAAGCCTTAAATTTCACATCTGTAAGAAAGGGCATAGATTTGTGGAGGGGAAAACAAAGATTTGTCAGCCCCAAAAGAACATGATTACATAATTTAAATTCAGTTAAATACAGAACTAAGAATTTAATATCATAAGATCATAATATACATGGCATCATGTTTGACAATACTAAACCAAAATTCAGCTCTTGAAATACAAGGTTTGCACACATTAACAAAGCAGTTCAAAAGGAAGTACACAGGAAGTGCCAATATTTCTTCACGGATTTCTGACAATATTTTTGTCCCTTACTAGAACAAAACATAAACAAACAAGTCTTGAAAATAATGTCTGTCTGGGGAGGGGGAGAAGGATTGACACGCAGGAGATTTTTTAAACATAGGAAATGTAACCTCTGGCCATCAGCATCTTCCTGACATTTCTACAAGTCTCAAACTTACCTGTCAGGAAAACTCTAGGGAAAAAAAGACAGTTTCGTCTCCACATTGTTTGTCAGTTGCCCTTTTTCTCGAGAAAACAAGTAACTGTCAACCTGTGTCAACTGTAATGTTAATTCCTGCAGCCTGGATACCTGCCTGGACAGCAAACGTTTCAATTAAGCATCCAGCAATCTTTTAACATTAATAGGTTCCTAAGCCAGGTCATATCTTTGTTTGTCTGACATAACAAAGAATGATAAACTTTGTTAAGTCCATAATATTTAGCAAGCATAACACAATTGGTATACACCATTACCTTAGAAATTAAATGAAATACTGATAATCGAGAGCTACTGTCTATACTATTCTGATTTGTTCAAAATGCTTTGAGTACTTTTTTATTATTATTATTTTCACTTATAGGCAAATAAATATGAAGGTATGCACTACAGCCTGATGGTGAGCAAAATCTGAATTGCAATACCTGCTTTTAGATATAATATGCAGCACAGTTACAGCCAAAATGTGTAATGGAAAGAGATAGGAAGAAGAAATTTACTGCATTTGGACTTGGATAAAAGCTATATGGCTATACATTGGTTTAGGATCAGTAGAATGGTGAGTATCTTCATGCACATTGATTATTTATGGAGCATTTAAAACTTGATTGAATGAGTTTAAAAAAAATTATGAAAGTATAGAGATTTTGAAGTTATGTAGGCCAGGGAAAACAAGCCATGCTTTTAAGGAATGTAACAGATAAAAACAATTATAAGCTAATTATTATAATCAGTTTCCCAATAAAGTTTATACCCATTGTATTCACATTTCAGTAAGCTGAGTCAAAACTCTTGCCCTACAAAATGCAGACAGAATTCATCCAGATAATAACTCAACGGGTAACCTGGAGAATATTTACTAAAGATGTGTGAATATTTTTCACTCACATCTGTGAAGAAAGATCTACTTTATGCAGATCAGGGAAATAAAAATTATGTGCTTGAATTAATCCTTGCCATCTCTAGTCTACTGGTTTGAAGACTCTCCATTATAAATGTAGAAACCATATGGACTTGTTCTCAAATGGCTTCTGACATAAGTGGGCACAACTCCACTTTTATTTATTGGAATCATGCCAATTTATTCCAACACTGATTCTGGCCTCTTGTATCTCAGTTGGAAGCAGCCCTCACACATATTTTATAGTTTTACATGGCAGTGGCAAGCCTCCAATTTTTCTTCCTTCCGAGATAAACTTGGGAATTGTCTATTAAATAAACTACATCTATTTTTTTCAGTTATGAATTGACTGAAAATAAGCTGAAGTTGTCCATGGATAAATTATTGATCCAAGAGACAGATGTCTGCAAGTTTTAAAGCAAAGTCAGGTAAAGTTTTAAGGGATGAAATTCTTTACTGGAAAGTTTAGTGGATTTGCTTAGAAGAAAAATATGCTTTGAAGAAAACTGCATAAACTTTCTTCTATAAGTAATATAAAAACACCTTTATAGGTTTAGCAGACTGTTCAAAGTTCTGAACTTCACATTTAAAGTGGTTAACTCACCAGTGAGTAGATGCTGTTGGGCTCCATTAATAAATAATGGCAGTAAGTGAAACAAGACTGGCTAGCATTCTGAAGCAAAACCGAAATCTAATATATCTTTTCTTTCCCTTCTTTTTTTTTGTTTGTTCGTTTTTTTTCAGGATATAAATAATGTTGAAGAAGTTGAAGAAACTTCTTGAAGAAGTTTGGTGCAGGCTCATAGATTGAGAAATATTGCTCCAATATTGAATCTTGGACACTGCACTCTCTAACAGCAAAATAAACCTCACATTCTGTTAAAAGACTGCATTAAAAGTCTGTCCTCTTAGAGTTTGACATTCTCTAAAATTGTGAATAAACCTTATCTGAGAACATCATATTTTGCATAAATTTAATGTGAAGCATGAGCTCTTTCCAGCAACTTGTAAAAGATCCTGTAAACAGACATATTTATTCAAAATGTTTAAGCCTTCAATCTAATTTTGCAAAAGCAAATTAAAAAAAAAGAAATTCCAAATTTAAAAAAAAGAAAAAAGAAAAAAAAAAAGAGAAAAAACCAAACCAGAAAGTTTTGCAACTTGAAGGCTTCACAGATGTCTGAAGATGTTTCAATGTTTCACACAGTACTTGTTAGCCTGTTGTGAATTGTTTACATTATGACCAGAGAATTTAGATTCTGACAACCTGATTAAAACTGTCGACAGACTCCGATAGACTAATTAAGTCTGGCACAAATGTTATATGCATAACATAAGTAAAACATATTTTGTCTAACAAGCTGAAAATAATTAAATGATACAACAGAATCCTGTGAAGAAATCATATCATCCACACCCCTTTCCTGCCCTCTCTTTACCCCCTCTTTTTACAGCTGTAACCTGTTGTCTCAAGATACAGTGCAAGGTTGTGAGACTCCCATCTGCTTTACACCTCATTAAATTCATATTTTATTCTATACCAACACAATTGTATATCATTCTCCACATCATATTCAAACTATATCAGAGCCTTGAGTAAAAATGACAACTGTGGTAGAAAGGTGGTCATAAACCTCATAAGTTAGAAAAATAGTGAAAAAACCCCAATCAAACAATGTACTGGTGAACCAATTCCTAGCAGTGATATGGAATTAAATAAGTTCAGCAAAGTTTCCATCACCAGGTAAAATAGCTGATATTGAACAGCTGCACACTGAAATTCCCCAGGTGGAATGGGGAGGACTGGGGAGGAAAGCAGAATTTATAAAATAATAACGTGAATAGACCATCAAAATAAAAAAAAAGAAAAAAAAAAAGACCATGACAGAGCAAACTGAGAACCCTTCCTTCAGGAAATAATGTGATCATTTTGCATTTTTCACACATCATTTTCACTAAAATAAACAGGAACCATTTTCTGAACAATGAGATTTGAACCTGGGATTTCTCAGCATGGCAGTTAAATAAATTGCCCAGAGAAGCTGTGGATCTTCCTCCCTGGAATTGTTGAAAGTCATGTTGGATGGGGCATTGAGCAGCCTGATCTACCAAAAGATGTCCCAGCCCATGGCAGAGGGGTTGGAGTAGGCGATCCTTAAAGGTCCCTTTTTACCCAAACCTCTCTGTGATTCTGTGATCATCATCCAGTCTCTGCAGCATATTTGAGCAAATGATCTTTTATGTTGGAGAGTTTCTCTTCCCCCGACATTTCAAGCTGGAGAAGCCATTTGAGCATTTTTCCTACAAGAAAGATTAAAAATCAGGGTAGGACTGGCCTGATGTCAAAGGACCCTGACTGTAATGAAATTGCCTGGTAAAAAGGAGTCAAATGAGACCTATCTAGATGGTGAAATGTGGTATTAGAAAGGGAAGCTGAAATAATCACTTGAAAACTATACCCCTATTAGTATGGTTCTCAGCGATGGAGTCCTATGCTCCCCTCCTGGATGATGAATTGGAAAGGAAAAAAACCTAGAAACTCAATTTTCCAAGACTTTAGTATCATCAAATTAGAAAATCATTTTTTGCCCTCACACAGAGATGAATATATAGATCATTAAGGCACTTGCATTTGAAATGATCAATGACAGAATGCTTTAAGCAACTTTCTAAAAGAAAAATAGCTTGGATTTCGAATTTTTTATTAATAGGGACTATAAGCAGAACTTTTTCTTTCCCTTCTCTATGATTTCTGGCAATGTACATTCTTACATTTGAATTTCATAGGTAACACAGAAACCAGGTTTTTGATAGATGTTGTGAAACCTTGGTGAATAGGTGAAAACCTGATTCACCTTCAGCACTTGAAACAAAAGCCTAGCTTTCTAAGTGTGCACCCTGTTAGGCTGGGAATTTTTTTGAGGGAAAAATTACAGGATGGTATGGGTTGGAAAGGACCTTAAAATCACCTAGTTCCAGCCCCTCTGTCATGGTCAGGGACATGTCCCACTAGATCAGGTTGCTCAAAGCCCCATCCAACCTGGCTCAGGACACCTGCACAGATGGGGCATCCACAGCTTCCCTGGGCAACCTGTTGCAGTGCCTCATCACTCTCACAGTAAAGAATTTTTTTCCTAATATCTAATCTAAACTTATTTTTTTTAAGTTTCAAGTTATTCCCCCTTGTGCTGTTACTACATGGTCTCGCAAAAAGTCCCTCTTCATCTTTCTCATAGGCTTCATTTAGGAAGGCTGCAATTAGGTCACCTCAAAGCTGAATTGCATAAGCCTTCTCTTGCAGGCTGAACAAACTAAATTCTCTCAGCTTTTCCTCATAGAAGAGGTGCTCCGTCACTCTGATGATCTTGGTGGCCTCCTTTGGACTTGGTCCAACACGTTTGTGATCTTCTTGTGCTGGGGATCCCAGAGCTGGATGCAGCACTGCAGGTGGGTGTAGAGGACCAGACCAAAGTGTGTTCAGTCTCAAACATTCTGAGTATTGCTATAGGAAAGGGGATTGCAGGAGAGGGTCCCACAGAAGAGGTACAGTGCCGTTCTGAGCCAACTTCCTGTTCTTGTGCTCAGTTCTACACGCAGTTCGCTTCCAAGAGAAGGGCTGACCGTGCATGTGTGAACAAAATGTATGAAAGGTCTAGTTTACCTAAGAGGCTTGTGCCAGATTAACTATGAAAGGGAGCAGATTAGTCCCCCCTCTCTTTTTTTCCTCTGTTTCTTTCTTCCCTCTCTTTCTCCTCACTTTCTCTTTCATTTTCTTTGTCTTACAACCCCAGCTCTGGGCCGTCCACGTGACAGCACCAATATGAGATCTCAGGACTCTGAGATGCATCTCATCAGGTCCCTTAGACTTAGGTACATTCAAGTTCTTCAGGTGGTCACAAACTTGATCTTTACTAACAGTGGGAGAGACTTCGCTCTGCAAGTCTCCATCCTTCTTTCCCTCTGCTGGAGAAGTGTGGGAAGAGAGGTTGCCATTGAAGACTGAGGAAAAAAAGGTTTTGAGTACCTCAGCCTTCAGACAGACCTTCATCCCCACTATCATTTGCCTGGCCCTCAAGTTCCAGAAACTCACATCTATTCTGTAAGGGCAGTTGGGAAGGTGAGGGAGGTTGAGAGGGGATTCTCCTACCTCTCCTAAGAGTGACCTGTTTCCATTCCCCTCATCTTTTAGGTTCCCTCCTTCCTGACGGTGAGAGGTTTGGGGCTCCTCTGATTCTTACCGAGCTTTCATCTGCTTCTTTTCTCTCAGGAATGGAAGGGTGTGACTCAGCCTCTCCACATCCTCTTTAACCTCTGCCACCAGGCTGAGTGGATGATCCACCTGGTCACACCACATACAGGTGTCATTTCTGCTGTCCTCTGGTACTAATGCCTGCATCAAATACTCCCTGCAGCCAGAGACCTGGACAGCTGTATAGGGAGTTCCATCTTGGTTGTCACACTCCTGCCAGCAACAGCTTTTGACCACATGGAAACAATTGATGGGTCTCTTCTAGTTGGGCAGGTGAAACCTGCTACTCTTTTAATTAAGATTTTCTTTCCTTTGAGATTAGGAACATGATGGAAAAGCACAATTAAGAAGCCATGAAGACTTGTAAACTAATTTGAATAGAGGGCTACCTACATAGCTCATTGTTTAAAACAAAGCTACTAAATATCAAGCCTGCGTTTTTCAATGATCTTAAGCATTGTCTGTACAGACAGACAGAAATACCAGTGAAGAACTTGTGCCCATTATGCAGCACCTACAGCAGGTACTCATTTCACTAAAATCTAAGCAGAGGTTTCTATGAAAAAAATAATCAGACACTAAAATATTTTTACTCAAATTTTAACATATACAATTGGGTGCATGGTTTTATTTCCCTATTATAATATAGAGAATTACCTGCTTTTTTTGTTGCATTTGTAGCACAAATCTGTCATATTTATTTCTGTGTCATTCTATAGCTTGCTGTTTTCTAACTACTTTTTATTGTCTGTCTTTTTTTGCATAATAAAATTGTGTTTAAGCAGCTGAAACTAGATCTGGTAAAATTAAGCTTAACATTGCAAAGCCAGACACTTCCAGTATCACAGACAATATAGACACTAACGTATTTGCTCTAATTTACAGACCTAAGGATGCAAGGAGTGGTATTAAACAGATACAGTATCCTTTTATATATTTCAGGGGGAAACATTCAGTAAAAATACACAATAAAAAGATACAGAAAGATGGAAACTAGAAATGTTTGTCCTTTTCAGGTACTCTGAGAATCTTACAGGAGACTTGCATTACAGTATTTCTAGCAGCATATAAAGACTTGGTCCATTTACTGTGCTAATTTACTACAGCTCCATAAACCCAGCGTCTTCCTCCTAATTTCTGGTGAACACAAAACAACTTCTGTCCTGTCTTACTTTCTAAATTCCTTCTCATTTCTTTGAGAAAGGACCCATTGTCCTTTCTTTCACTCTGCAAAAAATATTTTGCCTCTTTTTCTATCCCATTCTTCTTATCCTTCTGCTTTTCACCTGGAACCAGTAAGGGAGAATATATGAAAAACATACTGAAAACCTAATACATATATAACTGAAATGGTATTTAAAAGAGTAAATAGAAGCTCTATACTGATGAAATCATAGACTAGGAAAATAGAAAGGTAAAACTGGGGCTATGAACCAAAGAAGCAATTTGCTCCAGGTATTCTAAGACTTGTCCCCCAAAGCTGACAGCTGTTTTACCATGGACTTGAGCCTTTATGATATTTCATACCTCTATTGATCCTGACTGAGACACCATTGCAAGTTTAGGAATCAGTGATCCACAGAATGTTTACCCTGAGAAGGTGCAGGCTGCTTTTGTGCTGCACAAATCCTTTGGCCACAGAACCATATCAACCAGGTCCTTCCAGCAGAGGAGCCTGCGGGCAGCTCCCACTGGGTACGGGCCACTACACCACCTGCCTGGCCTGGCCTTCAGCTACAAGTGCAGCAAGAAGGTCTCACGAAAACATCATTAAGGGATAGGGTTTCTTTGTTGTGAGGAAATTATATATTAGCTCAAAGGACAAAAATGGGGGAGCTTTCCTCCACAGATGGGATCTACGCAACATGCCATGGGAAAACCCATCTGGGCTCTGTCCAAAGCTATGTCCAAAACCCTATGTGAACACAGGGTACTCAGTATCCGAAGGGACATATGGTTCACTCACTGTCCACATTCTTCTTCTTATTTTATCTTATCAAATGAGTTATCTTACCAAGCATTTTGGTTTTGGGCATCTCCTATTGAGATCCAGATAAAACCCTGAAACATATCTCTCCCCCCAACTGAGTACAGAATACCGTCTAACAAGTCAACTTACAAATAAATAACAAAATCAATAAATGACATCATAAAGACTAATGATTCTGTTTTTAGCTGCCTTAAACACTAAAATACAAAGACCAGCTCTAGTGGTTATGAAAAAAAATCATCAGAGCTCAACCAAAGCTCGTCATGGTGAATTTCAAGCTTTACCTTCTGACTTTTGCAGAGAAGGCTGTGTCTACCCCAAATCGAAGACAATTTATGTGGTGCAATAACCATAAAACAGATGAAGGCTTTTCAGGAATATTGGAGGTTAGCAAGCATCAGGTTTCATTCTTAATGGAATATTTTTTTATAAAGATCACAGTTCCTACAGAAAATAATGACAGAATTTAGTCAGGATGTCAGGAATGAAGACCACATGGTTATTGTGAGAAATAACATTTAACCTTTCTTTTGTGGCTGATGGAGGCCAATGCAGTATTTTATTATCAACATTGGCAGGTGATTTATTACCACTGTTTCTACTCCAGTAGAACCACATTAGGCTGTGCCTGATGTATCATTTGTTATCTTCGAACTCCCCATACACTTTCTGCATACATAATCTCTTTCTTCTAGCACACTTCAACAGAAAATGGTAAATATTTAAGTCAGGATTCCAGATTCATCAAAAGCTTAGGGACTGAAATACAGTAGCTAAATGGATTGTGCCAGACAACAGTTGATGCCAGCATAAAGCATAAGTGTTGCAAAGAGTGATGTAATACACCTGCAACAGCAGCCATGCATAATAGTGTGTTAAGGTAGATTCAAAAGGGATAGAAAGTAAATCACTAAGAGACTTTAAAGGAGAACAGAACTTTACAGAAACACATCAGCTATCTCAGTGCTTTTGCTTCTGCAAAAGTAAACTTTACATCAAGAAATCTATGAAATAACTTTTCAGATACAACTCTAATGCTGTTTGTGCCTGGACTCCTGGGAACACAAAGAGATTAATGTGGAAATTTCCTTTAACTGTAATAGGACCAAGTATTTATGTTGTATTTAATAGTCAAAGGGTGTTACACCAGTCTTAATGGAAAGAGAAAGTTGCACTGCTGACTTTTCTGTTCTCTTCTGGTGATTAACTTACTACTCAATCAAAATATTTCCTAATTACTTAATAAAATAAAAAATAATTACAGGAGGATATCATGAACAGACTATGAATACTGCTCATTGCTAGAGATACTCCTTTTCTGACACTCATCAATTCAAAGGTGACAGCCTATGATGACTATAGCATCTCATTTTCTTAGAGGTTCAAGAGTCAAAACAAGGAAACAAAATCCTCTACACCTTTAATCAAAGAACTTTTTTATTTTGTCTAAATTTTGTTGTTAGATATGCAATGGAAAAGGCCAGACTTTTCAAAAGAAAATGCATCAAGTTGTATATAATCACAATTCAGATCTTGTAGGGCTTTCTCATTTCTCTAGATCTTCAGGATGAATTCTTTTTTCACATCTGTGGTAAGAACTGCATCTGTGCAGATGATCAATAGAGAATCAGAATATTAAAAGTAAATACATAAAATTAAATGGGATGGCAAGACGGCCTAAAATTGCCATATTACTGAAAAGGATTTATTGATACACAAAAATGTTACAAATTATATCTTGTATCTGTTGCTTTAAAGGGTAGTACCATGCAAGAGGTTGAGACTCAGGTGTAGACTAGAGAACCTTTTAGCTTGAGGGACAAAATCCCTGCAGGAAATGTGGGAAGAACTGAAGTCCTGGTAGCAATGAAATCTGCATTGCACATGCCAATATCACTTCACCTAGTGAAGACAATAAGCATTGTCTTATTCAATGCTTATAAAAGCATCACATTTGTGTGGAGATTTTTCATCTGGTTTCTTAAAGAATCAAGGTTTATACAAAGGCTCTGTTTCTTCTGCCCACAGTAACTTTTCCATCTGTTGTACATTTTACTCTTGAGAGATGGAAACAGATTAGTACTTCCACTAAGGAAAATTTGCAGCATGTTACCCACACATTTTCCTGTGTATCTGCAGTGTGAGGTCAGGTATATTATTAAAACTATACATTGGAAGAGAGAGATTGGGAATACCTCACTGAACAGAGTTGGTCTCTAATTAGATATAGGGTAACTCAACCATGAGACATGAAGCAAAGCTCATCTTCTAAAAATTTAATTGCACAGTCAACTACTTTTCTATTCACATCTATCCCAGGAAATTCAAAGTATTTCTTAGTTTTGCTTGAAAATGTACAGTATATCATCTTGAGGTTTAAGCTTTTTGCCACTATTTAACTTACAGTTAAGAAGAAAGATGAACTCTTTTTGAGAAAATCACTTAGGAACTGAAGGGTTAGGGTTAAAACATACATAGGGTTAAAACATACATAGGGTTAAAACATACATAGAGTTAAAACAAACAAGCCCCAACGAATGTTGTATAGTCTTAAGTAATAATTCATTCACTCATTTTGAAGCATTTTATGTCTTCTGATAACAAAAAATCATTAGCTGTATCATTAACATAAAGTTTTTCTTGATTATCAAGACATCTTTTTATATGTAAAAGCAATTAAAGTATTTGTTAATGTCAGACAGAAATCTTCATTAGACTTCCATGGTCATGAAAAAATAATAGAGACATTCCTCTTTTAACTTTCAAAATTTAAAAAAAAATAAGATCTTGTTTTATTGGAAAAAATATTTGTGGGACAGAAGGTATTTGACTTTCTTGATGGTAAGGAAATAACTTTGTTTGCAGCTTTTATTATATTTTGTTAATTTTTTTGGTCTTCTTTTCAAAGGCTGGTAAGGATATAAAGAAAACTCTAAAACAGAGAAGTCTCTTTTACCCTTGTCTAAGTTTCTTCTATTTGGAAGAGGTCTTTCTACACCACATGCGTGTCCTATGCTTTGCTTTGAAGCCCCATTAGATATGTGAGAGTTCATAGTTTAGCAAACTGGTGAAACATCTTTTTCAAAAGCTCTGCTTGGCTGTGTGATATTTGACTAAACAAGTCAATTAAACTGAAGAAGATAAATTACATTCCAAAAGAAAGGTACCATTAGATAACTACCACATATTCCCAGCAATTCATTAGAGTGCTCCTGAGTTTATCTTTCCCAATTTACTATGCAAGGAAAATGTGATAGTAATGAAAACAACACAGATTATTTATTCACTTAATCAATCAGTTTCAAACTTCTGAGTAACAAGTTTACTCAAGTTAATTGAACACATAACTTTGTGAAATCCAAGCCTAGTGTAAGCACAGCCAGAGTTGACCAGTTCATAATGCATCACACAGGGAAGGTCTGCCAGGTATGGTACTGGTTCTAAGGATGGAATTTTTTAGGACACTCAGAGAGAAGTTACTTCATTATTTAAAAATAGATAATAACCATATTCTCCTGCCTATTCTGCTGTATTGAGAGATAATATTGTAAACAAAAAACACAATTAGACACATTTTTAAATTCATTAAAAAATAATGCCAACTTCAAAAAACACCCACTTCATTTCTTAACATCAACTGACTTCTGCATGAAAAGAATATTATTTCAATTTCAATTGTTTTTAAATGCTCTGAATAATGAGTATGGTTTTGAAGTAAAACAAATTATTCATATGCTATTATTCTGAAACAACCAAACCCTCTGGTTTGGTAGAAAAAATAGCCAAATTAACTGCAAATCAAGTGAACAACTGAAAAATTTTTTCAATACACAGTGAAAAAGGAGAAAGCAAACTGGCGTCGAGTTCAGTTCAGTTACTGTAGGGCTGTCAGGACATATCAGATTACCTCCTGTCAACTTGTTTTCTGCTGAAAATAAAAATTGGGGGGAAAATTTAGTGCAGAGGAAAATAATGATCATTTTGGTTGGTATAATGATTTTATGTCACAGATTCATAACCATTTCTCATGTGTTCTTTGTGACCTGTGTGTGTCCTGTGTTTCAGCTCTCAAACACCATAGCTGAGTGTTTGTGACTCCAGCCACTTAAATAATTCTTCACATCTGCATGTTTTCTACAGTTTTGAATACTTTAGTGTTTCTAAAGCTGTTCATTTTATTTTATTGTCTATAGTTGTAAATTCCATCACTTCAGTAGATTTCACCAACAATGTTACAGGAGAGGTCTGTGTAAATGTCACCCTTAGGTGCTGGCCTTTGCAGGATCAGAGGGTAGTTTACAGCTCAGGCTTTCTGGGGAATACTGATTATGTCTTATATAATTCTGTAATAATTTTATCAAGTTCAGTAACATAACCACACTTTGAATTTGTTCTCTGTTGCCACACTAAAATACATAAAATTACTTTTTAGAGAAATAAGCATTTCAGCTTTCCTAACAGCATGCAACAGTTTACAAGGATGCACTGCAGTGTCTGTCACATGGCTCATATCTAGCTGCGTGGCATGAGTTCTACTTTAAAAGAATACAAATAGAAGAGAACACGATCAAATAGGACTTGGCTCAGCCATATAAAGTAGATTGTATTGCTGCCTTTGAATAATTCAGATCAGTTCCATGAATTAAAAACAAAAACAAAACCCCCAAAACTTCAACGACAAGACAGCAAGGGAGAGAAAAGATAATGATTCTACAGGTTGCTTCATGCTAGATATCTAGTACCAGAACCAAGATTATCAGATGACTTGGTCTTTCATTATCACAATAAATATTCACAGTGCACAGGGAGTGCTGTCTACCTAGACTGCAAGTAATGATAACTACTGCAGTGATTCACAGCAGTCTGCTTTCAATATAAGATTTGGAAAGCAGATAATCACTTGGTTGGGAATTCCCTATGCTGATGAATATGCTGCTTAGTTCACTTCCCTGCTGAGTTATTATTAGATGGCACATTGTTATCAAATAAATAGTTCACTTTTCAGCAGGAAGTAGCTATCATTTTCATATGAATCATGAATCAGTGACATTCTCCTTCTTGTTTTATCTTCCCCAATCAAAAAGGAAATACTGATTGTCAAAGTGCAGGGGTTCTGAGTTCCTGCTGTGCACAATTTCCCTCTCTATTGAGAGTGTAGGAGACAATAACAGACAAATGAGAGGAAGAACATACTGGGGAAAAACAGGAACAGGATGATGCCTACCTGCACCATGTGCCTACCACAGTTATCTGTGCATATTGAGCAGTGAGACAGATCTTTGGGTGCAAGAGCCATGCAAAACTGTGATGGGAATTATTTAATTTGCAGTGAGAAATGCAGTATTATAAGTGCAGGATACACCATAAATATCAGTTTTCCTTCTCTCTTGCTGCTCAAATATGCATCTATGTATCATCCATAGAAGTGCTGGAAGATAGTGTCTGCACAATGACATATTTCCATAATCTGTGTTTTCGTTCTCATAATGTACAGTGATATTTGCATACTAACTTTTTTCCCCACATTTAACTTCCATAAAATATTCAATTATAAAGTTCTTGAAACTCAGAAGAATTTTATAGACTCTGATTGCGTCAGAGTGACAAAACAAAAAAGGTATCTTATTGATTATAATGACAGCAATATGAAAGTATTCAAAGTCATAGTCCAAAGTAGTTTCGTCAAACTTAGTATTACCCTAGTTCTGCCTTAAGGTAATTAAAATTGAAACTTTTACCATAGTAGGTATATGCCTGTACTTCACTCATTCAAAAGTAATATTGACTTTGCAACTCTAGTAATAAACAGTCATGTGTTTGAACTTTGGAAAAGTTATGATTGTTCTACCTTTATAACAATGCAAGATATTACATGAATCTCCTGCTAATTTTTTTTTTTTGTCAAACTGGGTCAGTCTGCAAAAAACAGGTCTCACTCAGCACCCTTTCCAGAGCTTTAAACGTTATTTAAACAGAAGAATTGTCTTAAATATAACATCATTAATAACAGTTTAGAAAATAGATTTTTGGTGATGAGATTTAGGGGTAGAAGATCGGAACAGTTGCCCAGGTAAATTTGCTGTTTGTTTGTTTTTAACAAAACCATGCATAGGTTGATAAATACATGTGACTGACAAATTGTTGCATTTGTGAGAATCATTATTTTTAACTAATGCTTCAGTTGTATCAGTCAACATCTGCTTTCTACTCTACCATACTTGAGGCTCCAACACATAACTCTCACACACCTTTACTAAAATATATCCTCACTGTATATGCTTCCTTTTAAAATATACTCAGGGAATGAATAGAAAAACTTCTGTCTTCCAACAGCAACAGTTAATACCTCACTTGTCTGTTTGTCACCCATGCAAAATAAAAAGAGGACTTTGAAATTCACTGATACTGCTGGAGCATTTGCTTTCTTGTCCTTAAATTTTATAATACTGATGTTTGCATAGCTGGGCCTATGATGAATAGATGACATGAACATACAAAATATGTATAAAAAAGTTTCTAGTTAGTGACAGCCTTATATGATTTCAATGTTTTACTGAAAATACCTTGATCTGTCTTATATTGCCTTGGGGCTCTGCCAACCAGGCAAGCAAGCAAGCAAAAACACATGGTGCATAGATATGAGCCTCATTGTCTGGGCTCATTTTCCTTAAGAAGGTGGTAAGTTACCTTTATGGCACCGTTGTGATAGCAGGACAGAATGTTACAGCAAGCTGAATTTTTATCTGCTGATTAGTTTCATAGTATACTTGCTCATTTCTTAGTCACTTAACAGTTGTATGTAAGTTATGGGCAGTCAGACAGTGTTAAATATACAGTATTTTATGATGATGTATAAATATATATAATGAACATATGATATGACTTTGATTTATCAAACTATGATTAAATATTAAGCTTTTATAGCTTTATCCTCCATATAGCATAAATTCTACACCATATTCTATGTATGTTGCACTGTAATTTCAGATAAGAAATATTACGAAGTGGGTAATTTTACTGTTGAAAAATTGTCAGCAGAACTAATCAAAGTATTCCAAGGCATTACAGAATAACTTGATTTCTTTTTTTTTTTTATTTAAACAGGTATTATAATAAACCCTGTTCTCCAAATAGCAAGAGATGTTAAACATGATCTGTGTGCTCTAAATCTTTAACTACCTACAATTTGTATTCAATATCTATAAATTCAATAAGAGCTGTGAATAACTCTTCCCCAGACTTAGAAACTTGGTGGAATTGGTAATCCTCAAAGGAGGCAGAACTTTTCATATAAAAGAACTGTTTCATATAAAATCTAGACATTTCTTCTTGGATTTACAGCTTGGAATATACATACTTTCCTTGATGATGTTTAACTTCTGAAAGGTAAGCTGGAAGTATAACTTCTGATCCCCTTTCTCAGTTAATAGCTAGATAGAGTCTAGCAGAAAAATAAAATGTGAAAATATTCTGTAAAGCTAAATTTTCTCAGATTCAATCAAGAGCTAGTCTCAGCTTCAAAGTGGTTTAAATTTTGCCCACATTTAATGGAAAGGAAAAGGATAGAATGGAGTTTGATGGGTTAAATGCATAATATTTGTTGTCTGTGAGAAAGAGTGAAGTAATCATTCTCATGGCTCATATTGAACATGACTAGAGATACATACATATGTCTCTTGATGTGGGTCTCCTGTGTGGCTTCCCAGGATATTGGCACACTACAATACAAGAGGATTTGCAGTTGTTCAAATATGAGAAAAAACAGTGTCATGGACTATTTTAGTATTAATGGTGACTGTGAAGAAAATGAGGAAAATTACTAAATCCCAATTCATAAAACATCAGAGTTCAGATTCACATTCTGCAGACTATGAAAACAAATCAATATTAGATAATTTTCCAAGTTACTTCCAAAAGTGCTCTCAGTAATTAAAAGGCTCAGGAAAAAAAAAAAAAAGAAAAACAAAAACCCAAACAACTGTTTCTAATGAAAGCCTAGAACCATTAAATGAACAATATATGATTCACTGGAGTTTTTTATTTGTATGTTAGCTTACATTTATATATCTCTTATCAAAGCAGAAAAATTAAACAGAACCACATGGTAGATGAAAGTCTCCAGAGGAACAAAAAATATCTCTGTATATTGACAGCTCTGGCTTCTGATGTGCTTAGAGTTTTAGAAATAGTCTGTATGGAAGGGAAGAAAGACAACACACCGTGGGACATTGGAAAGATAAGAGTACTAGATATTTAAGTAAGGAAAAGGAAACAAATTGGAGATAAGCACTTTTGGCATTCTCCATAAGGCCAACTGTACTCTCACTTTTTTTTTCAAAGTAGGAGTGTCGTTTGCATTTTACAAGTCTGTGGATTTTTACAGATTATTTTTTACAGATTATGCAGCAAGTATGTTAAGTTACTGCTATTGCAATATGTCTAGCAGTTGAAGAGTTCAGCTGGGAGGTTTGTGGAGCAAAACCAACACTGCCAAAAATAAAATGCTACTAAATACTTGTGAGTCTTTTGAAGAGTCCTGGCTCAAAGAGAGAAACCAGCCTGAATGTTTCTTTCCAATAGAACAGGAGATGAAGAAAAACAGTGCTTGATGGCAGTCAAAGACAAATCACTGATCCTTTATTTTGCAAGAAGGAATACCAAACTGGGCCTTCAAGGAGTGACTAGATTCACTAATTTTTGCATTCTCACAAGTTCCAGAGGCCTGGGCATCCAACAACTGATTGTTCCTAGTTGGTTTGGAGAAAAAAAATCTTATCATGTTGTTTTCATTCTGTTTTCTGACCTCATCTGTTTTCGTCCCATTTGCTTCACCATGAAAAAAAAAAAATTTCTTTAAGTGTTGAGATTGCTTTGCTAACTCAAGGTAGAGTTTTATACAGGAAAAGACAAGCATATCCTGCTTCTGAAACACTGTCTGCTATCTGGAGTCAAACTCTGACAATTTTGGGAATAATTATACAGTAACTAGCCTCTATTTTCTAATTTTCAGATACAGTCTTAGGAAAATATAATGATGAGATTTCATTGTGCAATACCAACTATTTTCGTATCAATTTGCTGGTTTCTTAGTGCTTCTGTATGCAATAGTTAATAGGTATGCTCTCCTGAATTTACCTGGTGGGCAGGCAGCTCCTTAAAAGAGAGATAGATTGATAATTATGTCAATGTCATTCTTTCATCTCTTAGAAGTCGTCTGAATGGAGAAGTCTAATTAGGATGACAAATAAGGAAAGGCCATAATGGAAAGATGCCCTTACACAGAGATAACTGTTGATAAGAATGCTGAAAGCAATAGAGTTTGTATGAAAAGCTAATTCTCATTAGCAAGTAGAGAAAAGGTCTCATTATTTCCATTCCAGTTACCTGACATAACAGGTAAATAAACAATAGAAAACATACTACTTTACCGTAATTAAATACATGATCTAAGATTATTAAGACTGAATTGAATAGCCTTAATATCAGTAGAGTTCTGGATTTTGGGGTGTGTGTGGGACAGGAGTGTTGTTTCTACACTGGAGTCCTGCTAATGGACAGAGGCACTTCAAACTTGCTAGCTAAGGTGACTACAACTGTACAGTTAATTCTCCAACCTGAAAACGATTGCCAATGCATCACTTATGATAGTGGATTTGTGCAAGAGGTAGTTGCCTAAAAGTCTCTTTCCAAACCTTAATCAGAGTGAAGCTTATGTTTTTAACTGCTTGACCTTAAGCCCTGTCATGGTTTAACCGCAGCCAGCAGCCAAGCCTCACACAGCTGCTCACTCAGTCCCTCACCAGGACGACTGGGGAGAGAATCAGAAGTGTAAAAGCCTATTTCAACTCATGGGTTGAAACAAAGACAGTTTTATAGGGAAATTAAAAGCTTTGCACACAAGCAAAGCAAACCAAGGAATTAATTCAGTGCTTCCCATGGGTAGGCAGGTGTTCAGGCACCTCCAGGAGGGGAGGTGCAACGATGTGCAACGATGGCTTGGGAAGACAAACACCATCACTCCAAACATCCCCCCCCACCTTCCACCTTCTTCCCCTCACTTTGTATAGTGAGCCTGATGTCATATTGTATGGATTATCCCTTTGGCTAGTTTGGGTCACCTGTCCTGGCTGTGTCTCCTCCCAACCTCTCATGCACCCCCAGCCCCATTGCCAGCATGGCAGTGTGAAAAGCAGAAAAGGCCTTGGCTCTGTGTAAGCACTGCTCAGCAACAACAAAAGCATCTCTGTGTTATCCACCCTGTGTTCAGCACAAATCCAAACCACAGCCCCATACCAGCCACTCTGAAGCAAATTAACCCTGCCAAACCCAGCACACACCCACAGGAAAAAATGTTCAGAGTACTCAGTAATCTACTGCAAACAATTTGGGTGCTCAGCACAGTGTTTTGAGTGCTGTAGATGTCCCTGTGGAGCAGGGAACATGCTGAAGAACACGACTGTAATTCACCGCAAGTATTGATTACAATTGACTCATTAAGAAAGAAATCAATTCCTCTGAAATATATAAATTGAAAAGTGGAGACAGTGTTTTTGGTATTCATGAAACACTTTTAATAACAGGTGTGGAAGAATGAAACTAAAATATTTTGGACTAGGAAAAGAGATGTTTATTCTTAATGCCCTTGATTTCTATACTGCTGCTATCTCTCTCTTTTTTACACATTCCACATGCTTTTTTAGAAAATATGATTGTTATTCTTTGCACTCTCTAGTACTATTTCAACATATTTACAGTGTCTTGAATGTCTTGCTCCTTTAAACCCCTCATCAACCCTTAGCAATAAATATTTTGCATCCCTTTTTTTACTCTCAACATGCAAGAAAACACTTCATGAGTATTTGAAAAGTTTAAATTAAGCCATTAAATTAAGCAATCACCTACTCTGTACTTCATAGTCCATGAAAATTTAAGATGCAATGAAGGAAATATCATTAAAGCATCCTTCACTTAATTGTAAGGTATTATTTGAAATTGTTATAAACTGGAAATAGGGAGAAAGAAATTTCTGTCAAGAAATAACATGAACTTTTTCTGTTCAAGAGATATTTTCTATATAATTTCTAAAATGTTCTACTTCCATGTTTTAAGAACTTTCATTCTAATATCTATATGTTTCTATATGGAAACACTAAATTTTGTGTATATTAACAGTAAAGAATCAAAGCTCTTTAAAGTAAAATACATAATTAAACTATATCATTTGTGTTGTTGTGCACTTAATTTTGATGAAAGCCTGTTTCTAGGGGAAAAAAAACATTTTGGCAATTCCAAGTTAACTTTAGAGCCTTTGTGCTAAGACTTGCTAAAGAAAAATTCATCCCATTCCTCACCAGCTTATAATTGACATGCTTATCAGTGTTTTCTCCAGTTAAATTAATTAGCCCCCAGTTCAATTAATTAACCTGCATTGGTCCTGCCAGAAGTCATCTGGGCTATGGAGGGGTGCACAGGGGTTGTTCATTCAGATCTAACTGCAGTCCTAAGGCCTAGTCATCTTTACAAAGAATTGGGAAGAAGAAATGCTATGGTTTTTAAGCCTGATGGTGGACATACAGGTTTGGTCCCCATGTGACTGACTGCTAAATGCTTCCTGGAAAACTCTTGGAAAACACTGAATTGATGGGATGAGGGGACAGGATGAATGTGGTAACACAAAAAACAGATTAGTTTTGGGTAAGTAGAAAGATTTAAAGATTTTCTCCACTATCATTAGTCTTTAAAATCTACAAATATCTGCACAGCGACAGAGCAGATACCCCACAGGACATCTCTTTACCCTTAAGAAACAATTTCCTGCGGTCACAGAAAGAAAATTAGTGTTAAATATCCATCCTTTGAAATGCACGGAATTTTAGACTTACCATGTTTTATTTCTTCCAGTCAAATTCAGATGGTCATTCTCATGGCAGAATGAATGATGTTCACCTCTAATACAAATGCAGTCTATATTTATAGTATTTAACTTCATCCGAGTTCTCTCATTCTATTCCTCTAGGTTTTTTATTTGACATTTTCATTCTCTTCTGTCAAGGCAAAGACTTTCAGCTTTGTGCCATTAGTAAATTTCATTTACACCATCCTTCTTTCTGTGTGCCAAGATAACTAATTAAATGACTTAAGATTTATTCCGGTACATTCCTGCAGCTTGATACTCTCCTTTCAACATAACCAGTTGCTATGCCTAATTCATCTAGTTTCTTACAACTTTAAAATTAATATGCCAGTCAGTGTTTTCTCCACTTCAGTTAATTCCTCCCTTGTGACTATTAGATACTTCTGGGCTACTGCTGCAGAACACTGAAGACCCATGGAAGAGCACAGCTTTAGCATCTGCATTTCTTTACTCATGCACATGACTGGATAATTCTCAACAACTCTGGGTTTTGTTGTGAGGAACTGACTTGTAAAACACAGTATAAGTCCACATTTAAGCAATATTATGTGGGCAACTCTAGTACACACAATTATGTTTAACTTCTATGATTTGTTTCCTTGTTTTTCAAATGGAATCAAACTTCCGAGGGAATAATGGATTTCTGTATGCTTAAATGATTCTTTTGACATAACAAACCAAAATAACTCTTGGAGGACCACTCCATACTTTACGACATATTTTTTATGTCAAAGAGAAATATATAAAATACTTCCCCAGAAGAAAGCACCTATGCCAGTCTGTATCTTTGAGAAGTTGTCTCCACCAACTCTGCCAAAGCAGCATAAAAGCACTTCACAGGGCCAAATCCACCAGGGTGATTCTTCATTGTCAGCCATTTATGTGTCCATTTACACGTTTGCAAGTATGTAAAGGCTATAATTTTCCTGAAGACAGGCTTGTACATTCATTTTCCAATATGGCAGGCAAGTAGGTAACATTTAAATCAGTCTTTACACCCCTTTTTAACTAGTTCATCCAAAAGAAACCTGATCAGTTACATTTGTCCTTGGGCATGGCCACTGTGGGCATAAAGTTAGGGAGGACTTAGCTTGTACAAGGTTACAACTCACAGAGTACAGGCTCAAGGCAACAAGGGGCAGCACGATGGTTGCCATACTGCTGATAGATAAGGGCTTACATATTTCTCTTGGTTTTTGCTGGTACCAGTGTGCTTAATACATAACAAGTATGGTTTTTTAAGTCAGTTTCAAACTGAACAGGGTCATTGTATGGCTGCTCTTGATGAAAAAAATTATGAAGTAAAACAAGAGAGAGGGGACTAGACCAGGGAGAAATTGCATTGTACCATGGCTGACAGTGTAGTTTGTCTTCTGCATCTTAGTCTCTGAAAGTGTTTATCTTAGGGTTTGGGAGCCGTTAAAAGACACTTGGTGTTAAAATGTTCCTAACCTCCAACCAGTAAGACTATAATCCACGTTTATACCAGCTGATGGCTTGCCTGTTTTCCTATAGGTTAGGATGAATTGCTTGGGACAATACCTAGCAGAGCCAAGTAGTAGACTTGAAACTACAACTGTGTTTTTCCACCAACACTGTAATTCCATTAGCTTCAGGTACATTTGCAGTACAGTCAACTCAAACATTTAAGATATGTGCCTGAAATTTTACTGCAAATATTTATCTTCTTTCATTTTAATTTTTTTAGGCCTCTGAAGTCATGAAACTCATGGTACCTCTACCTGAATAAAATAGAACTGCAATGAAACTTGTGTAAGTCAGAAATATTGCTACAAAACACCTCATCTGTTTCTTGAAAAGATGGCTTTTCTCAAACTGAGGATTGATGCCTCTTGAAGATGCCAAACATAAATAACAATTACCTGAGACACAGGATATTTTTATTTATTTTCCTCTTCCTGAGCTATATAGAAATAAGAGATTTATAGAAACCTAGTTCAGAATCACCATTAGGCTACTGTTACAATGTGATGCCATAGCATGGTAACAGAAAGATTTTTTCCTGAATCTCTGTATGGTAAATATATTTGGAATGCAGGACAACATCTTCTACCCTAACTCAGCAGTTATGGTTTTCATTCCAGATGTGCCAAGAACCTAAAAATTTGATAATTTATACGGTCAGTGCATTAACTATTTTCATTTTGACTTTGTTAGTAGGCTTACACAACTTACAATACTTCTGACTTGACATTTAGCTCTAAACACAGAACTGGGCCCATGACCATCTCGTTGCATTACTATTGCAATATTAGACTTTGGTTATACCATCATAACTCCAGTCAAATATTTGATACGTTATTTTGGATGTATCAGAAACTGTTTATTTTAATTCTGTTTCTTCACTAAGCATGCCTTTTACATAGTAAATTTTGGACTGAAATAAGTGCAAGCTGCAGAAACTTGCTGAACTGAGTGATTAGGGCCGAATTATCGCAGAATCATTAAAGCTAAAAAAGACTTCTAAATTCATCAAGTCCGACCATCAACTCAGCACTATTACCATGTCTACCATTAAGTCATGTCCTCTAGTGCCATATCCACACATTCCTTGAAGACTTTCAGGGATGATGGCTCCATCACTTCCCTGGGCAGTCTGTTGCAATATTCCAAGTCTGTTCCAATGATTAATATGAGCAATAATTGTTTTCTTCTCAGCAATTTAGCCTCTTTCAGTTCTCACTGACCCTATTAGCTGACTTTAAAGGCATAGTGCTATGGCTCTCTGTCCATGATCCCTTGCACCATTCTGTCAGAATCCTCCCTTCTCTGATGTCCCACTCTGGCAGGGTAGCCTGGTGATTAGGATGCTCTCCTTAAACTCATGATTCTGAAGAAATGTAGGTGAAAGATAAACTAATAGATCAATCATGCCTTTCAACTTCAATACTGTATTTTCAAGAAGTTAAAATAGAAGGTATTGTCTTAAAATACTTCAAAACAGTGACCTGGAAACCTGGAGAAAACAGGACATTCCCATCTGTCTGATAAGATGTTCAGAGCACCCAGCAAGATATTGCCAATGTAACTATTGTAAAAACTTGGCATAGATAGTAACTGATACTGAATCTGTCAAAAATTCACGGGATTCATTAAGGTTTTGTGTTTTTTTTACTTTTCAGAATTATGAGCATTTAGACTTTTTTGTTCCTCAGTAGTTAATGGTTTTAAACTTATCTGTTGGGGAAGTTGTTTGTTTGTGTGTTTTAACTTGATATTTATTCCTGACAACTATTAACTCTGAAGAAGCCACTGGAACAAACAAACAAAATAACAACTCCACATCTAATATTTGTGTTTGCTTTAAGAAAAGCCTTCTAATAGCCATACTTTAGAGTGACAAGATTCTTTTTTTTATTTTATACTACAGATCTTCAGATTCCATAAAAGCTCAGTCCAAGATAGAAGAGTACAAATTCAGCAGATATCTTCCTTTCATACTCTGAAATATGAAATCTTGCCTTTTTTTTTTTTTAACTTAAAGAAATGAAAACCCGAGAAAGTTGGTTTGATGGTGGGTTAGAAGTGAGGGTGGAAATCAGTTTGTCTTATTCCCACAAGTGTATCTTCTTATCTTCTTGTAACTTGGAAAAAAAGGTGAAAAACATAGGGTTATGTGGTTAGACTTTAAAAAAAATAAATGTTTAAGCCCCAGTGCATCTAATTAAAGTTCATTACAGGTGAAACTGTAAGGGAACACAAGAGCTGACAGGTAGCGACGCACCAACCACCAGAGCAGCACTTAGATGAAAATGTACAAAATAATGAGCATGTTTTTCAGTACTTCTAGCTGGATGCTCAAAGCAAAGCTAAAGTCAATGCACCTTACAATTAATCACTACAAGGCTGAATCAAACACACTGGTTTCTCTCCTGAAGGGCAGTGCTGCTGCTCGTGGAGACAGGTAATATGAAATGAGTGTTCTCAGAGAAGTGACCCTGAAAGTCTGGATGTCAGTACACACACTTTCATTTCTTGAAATGCATTTTGAAAACCTATGAAAATTACCTCTACCTCTTCAGTCTCTATGTACACACATCTCAAGGCAGACTGCCTTTCCAAAATACCTTCCAGCCTGCCCTCAGCAAGGCTTAAATCTTCTGGGAGAAAAAGGTCCACTGAACTCTAGTGAACTGTTTTAGACATAGCCCAGCAGATTAGCGTCCCTCTCACAGATTGTATTTTATTGTCAACTTTTATTTGGCAAGTTCATTTTCTGGGTAGGTTTATTTGTAGGTTTTAGAAATTCTGTTCACAGGGGAATTTGAGAACAGATTAATGGGCCTGCTTCTTATTACTTGTATTTCTCTAGACAAAAAGAGAAAGTCTATTTCACAGAGTGCTAAGTATCAAAAAGTGAAATTCTGTTTTTGTTGTACAATTTTAGGAGCAAGACCTTTAATTTCCCCAAGCTCTCTTGGATATTCACTAGACGTTCACACTGACTTCTTAAATAGGTGTTGAATCCTTGGCTTGAAAATTTATGTAATAGCCTGAAGGACAAAAACTTTCAAAGAATAACCTTTTAATGTTTCTTTGTCACATAATACAGTCAGAGACATTACAGACATTAGACATGCACATGACAGCATTACACATATGTTGAAAACAGAAAAAAAAAAAAAAAGGAGCTGTGATATGGAAAATATTGCAGATTACAGGCCAAAACACATTTCCAGAGCTGGAATTTAGGCTTCTACTACTTTGTGTGCTTTCATATTGCAGTTATCTTTGTTTACTTTGATGCAGTCACCAGTTTTCCATGCTGGCAATCCAAATGGCTTGAGAAAGTGAGAGCTCCATGAAGTAACATTAACAAAACATGTTTAACAAGTATTTCAGACTGAAAAGCCAGACACATATGCCTTCCTACATCTGACTATCCTTTAATTCAGAAATTAGCTCTGCTTTTCAGCATACTTTGTACAGAGTTGGTAATTTGGCTTAATCACTTCCACTTGTGGGCAAAGACGGTAAAAAACTGATTGCAGCAGCACTTTCTTGAAATAATTAGGATCTGATTTTGGTTCTCCATGGTGGTTTTTCAACAACCTGCAAACATGAAATTTTCTCTGTGCTTTGTCCCTACAAAATTAGAATTTCAAAATGTCCAATAACTGGTATTAGCAGTATGTGCACAATCAGGGCTTAAGGAAAAAATACATGATATATTGTAGCAATTGTGGAAAAGACCACTTCAGGCCAAAACTTCTCACCAAAGATACACTCCTTGTTTCCAAGTCAAATTCCCTGTGCTTAAACACATAAAAGAGGGCCCACTGAGGCAGTGACATACACCTGACACACAGCTGAGGACACGGAGACATTGAACAGTAGTAAAAAGTACTGAGGCTGCAACACAAAGGTTAAGCTGTAGCTGTAGTTGCAAGCTTCAGTGTACTTCAAGGTGAGCACAATTTTTCCATGGTCAAACATATCAAGAGCTCCTCACTGGGAAAATAAATGAGGTAACACCTTGGACTGAATTATAAGCAGAGCTAATGACAATCCCACAAAGGTCTCTTTCAGAGTTGTAATTAGCTCTGAACTCAACTGGAACCTTGTGACATCTCTCAGACAATGTTAAGAGATGCAGCCTCTAAACAGACAAAAGAAAAACAAGGAGTCGTATATTAATGGGTTCACAAATGAATTCCAGATCCCAGGAGCTTGCAACAGAGCAATTGAAATCACAGCTTTTTTGAAGATTCTGTTATTCAATGCTGTATTTTTAGAGAAGTAAAGCATCAAATACACTTAGGGCTTGGGACATTTTTAAATCCTAAAAATGAGATATATTTTACCTTTTTTTTACTAGCATCAAAGAAAATAAGCTAAACCATAGCACTCTCAAGAACGCGACTTTTACCACACACATTAAAAGCGTCTGAATGTTACCTTGTTCTCTTTATAGCCTGCTTTATAACTCCCCAAGTGGTTTCATTACCGCACACCACGGAGCTATCCCTGCACACCGCTTGGCGCAGTTCATCTTTCCAGTCTCTAGAGGTCTCTGCATATCGCATTTTAGCTCCCTGACATCTCCGCAGGAAACGCGTTTTGAAGGTGAGACTGAAGAACTGGCTGAGAAAGGTCTGCTGGAGTCACGTCCCACTCTGGCAGTGCTGTCGTAAGAATTTAGTTCTCCTAGTAATTTATAGAAGCGAAAGAGAGGGAGGGAGATTTATGCTGTAGCATTAGCTAACACCAGCGTTAGCACAAGCAGGAGCATTTTGCAATTTTTCCTTAGAACCCAGATAATCACAGCTCTTAACATTCAGCTAGGAACAGTAGAATTTGGTGATCTACAAGAATGGCTGCTAACCCCTGCTGCCAGAAATGCTGCTTTTTATACTCTGACATCAGCCACACCTGGCTTGGTTCCCTTTTATTTTTCTCCCTTCATAGCTGATGATTTCTTCTTGAAGAAAAAAAAAAAAGTCTGATTTTAAGTATTATTATTATTTAGCTAACCATAGAAGAATTTGAATACACATGCAGTTCTTGGATAGATCATAAAGGTCACAACTTCCACCTCTATGATTGCTCTCAACTCTTGTCTAGGGGTCTTCTTTCTGGTTGTTGAATACAGCTTTTCTGGTTGACTCTACTATTATTTATATCTATAATACAATGAACATATAAAAAATGTCTTACATATATAAGGAAAAAGATTCTGAAAATAGAAATAAAAATATTAGATCCAAGGAAACTCAAAGAAATCACTTCTTTTACCTGAAAGGTATCCCTGATGATGGTAGGGAGGTTGGAACTAGATGATCTTTAAGGTCCTTTCCAACCCAGGCCATTCTTGTATGATCTTAGAGTCTCCTTAATATCTCACACCAACTTTATATTCAGGATCAAGTCTCGCCTATCGACTGATTAAAACAAATAATTAAATAAAGAAATAAACGAGATAAGACATAATAGAGGAAACTCCTTAAGAACATTTCTGATTCTCAAGATCTTTTTCAGGCATTGTGGCCTTCATTAACTCAGTTGTTCCCCGACAACTAACAACTCATATTATCACACAAGAAAGTTGGCAGAACAGGCTACTAAGGCAGCCAAATTCAAACAACAAAACCAGCTTTGTTGCAGACACAGCTCCTGCAAGGATCAGAAGTTGGCTCTTGATTTCATTTTTTTCCATGAACCACAACCATTAGAAAGATATGAAAAAAAATTAAGTGAGCCTACTCTTATACCATAGCTTAAATAATTTTAATAGACTTGTAAATAATGTATTTATGTTAAAGTAGCAATAGTTCTTTGAGGTGTCTTTCATTATTATATTACTATATCTATATTGCTGCTTTGGCCCTAGTTTAACTCCTTACTGAGCTACGTGCAGATTAAATTCTCCCAGTAAACTATGTGTGCCTGTTCTCTCAGATTCCCCTTTGATGCTAGGAAGCAAGAGAGAGGTATAATAAGGAATTGCAGAAGAGAGAAAGGCACATCTTTCAGTAGCTATGGTTTTATGACATGTAGCAATTCTTTACTCTGAAAATCAGTAATGTGCCTCCCCCTTCTTCTGAGTATTATAAAACAGGGCAACTCTTGGTTTGTTCTCTGAAAACTGTGACTGGCATCTATTTTCTTCTTATTTTACTACCACTTCTCCTTTCCTCCTATCATCTTGGTGGCCTCCTCTGGACTCACTTCAACAGGTCCATGTCCTGCCTATACTTGGGACCCCAGAGCTGGATGCAGCACTCCAGGTGGGAGTCATGAAAGCAGAGTAGAGGAGCAGCATCACCTCCCTTGACCTGCTGGCCACGCTGCTTTTGATGCAGCCCAGGACACAGCTGGTTTCTGGGCTTCAAGTGCATATTGCAGCTCTTGTCCAGCCTCTCATCCACCAGCACCTCCAAGCCTTTCTTGGCAGGGCTTCTCTTGATCTGTTCATCCCTCAGCCTGGATTGATACCCAACCCAGATGAAGCACCTTGCACTTGGTCTTGTTAAACTTCATGAGATTCCCATGAGCCCACTTCTGGAGCTTGTCCAGGTCCCTCTGGATGGCATCCCATGCTTCAGGTGTGTCAACTACACCACCTATACATACACAGTTGCTTGAAAAGATCAGGATAACTGATATGTTTAGAGAGATATTTTCTATTTCTGCACTGCTGGTACACTGGCTTCTTTGTGCAAGTTGTTTGTGTTACTTTATGGCTGTAGAGGGATTAACAATATAAGACTCTGAAAATTTACACAGTAAAAATAGTTCTTACACTTCCTGTTGTAGGAATCCTTCAATTATAACAACAGTGTTCAGTCTTCATTAGTGAGTTGTTAATGTAGGGATTCATGGCTGTGTGCATGTTTTTCCTTACATTCAGAAATGCTTTGTAAGTTATACTGAATTTACAGTATAATTAAAAGTAAAAAACCTGAAGTAAATTTGGACATGTGTTTGCACAGGTCATCAGCGTGAGCTTTATTGTTTAGCTGAGGAAGTAATTCAAGAGACACAAGGCTATCAGTCTTTTGTTCTGTCCAATTTCATGAGAAAAAGATATTTCTTGCAGGGATTCTCAGAGTAATTAACTATCTTTATTACCTCGACCATACTCTTGTAAATTCCATATATTCATCTCAGTAAAAGTGCAGTACCAGTCATATTAGAAGTGAATATAGTTTTTGGTAATGACAGTGGATTTCTTCCCTAGTTGGAGAATGTGAAATGTTTCTATGGTCCTCCCAGTAGAGAAGGAAAAGTAGATTCTGCCATTACAGGCCAGTAGGAAAAAACCCCCTACAACTTCCTAAAAAACTTAGGGAAGATGTAGCCGGGAGACAGAAGTTAAAGCTCTTGTGAAACAGTCTGAACTGAAGACCTAGAGACCCGAAGAGCACATGTGAACCTTAATATGCACAAAGTTAATAAATTAGCATATTTGTGCAAAGGAAAACCAAAAACCCCTAAGCCAACAACTGCCTAGAAAAAAAATATATATCTATTGCGGAGAAAGGGCATGGAAAAAGCAGCAAGAATCACTTTAGTCAGTCAGTTCATTTTGATGAGTTGGCAATAAAATAGCTTACATCCTGTGACGGATAAAAGAGCAAGTATTTTTAAAAAATGAAAATTTGAAAAATGCACTATGTACTAAATATTTGCCTTCTAAAAGAAATAGTCCAAGTTAGTTACAATTAACTACTTAGCACTCAAATAAATATTAAAATTTATTATAAAGTCTATTCTTATTAGAGTCACAGAAAAAAAAAAGTATTGATAATTATCCTTCAGAGGTCAAGAGATCAAATAGATGAGAGTTCCCTGGATATACAGGAAAAAAACTTGGAAGAAAGAGGTGATGGGCAGAAGATTGGACTACACTCCTCAAAAACCAACCTACACGAAGTAATCAATGCTTGATTAAATATGGCCGAGAAAGGTCATCTCTGAGTCCGTGAGAAGTACCATGGTCCATGTATTTCAGTGAAATATTAGCACTCGTCACTGTAAGGAATAACATATTTAAAGGGGGGAACAAAACTAGTTGTAAAGGTCTTTGGGTTAAGAAGTGGATTATATGACTGTTTATACATATTGATAACTAGAAATCAGATATAATCTAAGTTTAGTAGTCTTCCGTTCCACAGATTTCATATAAACAAAGAACTGCACATCTTAGCTACTCACCAGGAACTTCTGTCATAATCCTTTTCAGGAATTGGTAAATTACTTAGAATATGTTTAGTTTTGAAGAATAATGCATTGTAACTAGTGTAAGCTTCTTCTGAAGAGGTAAAAAACACACATATAAAATGATCTTTTATTTGTCTGAGTTCCTAATGATGGTTTTGGGTTGGTTTTGTTTGTTTGTTTGTTTTTTTGTTATTTTACCTGGGCTTTTGGGGTTTTTTTTACTAAAATCAGTTTTATACAACGTTGTAAAAGGCTATCTCCTATTGCCATCCAAGAGGTGGTTCTTTGAAAGAAATAAATAGCTTTTATTTCTCATATTTTACAATGGCATTAAGTTGCTTGATTTTCTCTGTCTTTGACAAAAGGCTACATTTAGAGATAAGGAAAATATTTCATGTGGTGAGAATGGCATTTCAATATTTGTCTCTATAGATAAGAACATTTGAGTTTGTTTGTACAACCAAGAGAGTTTTCTCTCATAGGCAGCAATTAGCTGTCCTGTTTTAAGTGATTAAAAAATCCTTAAAACACTACCATTTTAGTACTAATCTACTGTAGAACAGATCTAGTCTCAAACTTTATAATCTAAATATTCTCTAAATTCTTCACCTCTGATATTGGAAAAATACAACTCATCAGTAGAGAACTACATCTCATCAATGTCTTCACCCTCAAAAAGATTTCATTTAAAATAGAGATTCCCCTGTCCAGTACTTTCTTGCACTGTTCTAGTCATAAATGCTCAAATATTTATTTTTCTTTTTGAGTGCATAACAAGGAAATTGACAAAGCATTTCCTAGAGTTATTGGTAGTTTGGGATGGCTCTTTCCAGCTATCACAGGTTTTCCTCTGGCATGGGCCCAGCAATAGTAACCTCCTACCATTGGAGGGAGCCACAAGCACTTGTTCAGAAATTCTCCTTCACAAGTCTCTGGTATGAAGAAGTCAACTTTTTCAGCACTGCAGTGGTTGAATTGTACACTAAAATGCTGCTGTATGCTCCACTTCTCTTAATAAAAATGATTTCTAAAAAATAATGACCAATCCCTTATGCTGCAGTCTAGCTACCCTTATTTTGAAGTATTAAAGAACATACTTTAAACTTAGAGCAAGCTATATTTGGTGCTTATTTTAATTTTTTTATAATGAGCAATAAGTTTATTTTATAAAGCTGCCATGTGTTTTTTAGTTTTTTCTAAAAACAGACATAAAAATTATGTTTTATTAAATTAAATATTTTTAAAGTTTTGAATTAAAATCACATTCCTCCTTTATCATCTTCTTTAACTCTACAGTTAGAGAGAGTAGAAATAGGAAGAAAGTAATATAGAAAAATGTTGTATTGTATTTGGATTTTTTAAAATAATTTTACTTGTGCATCAAGATGGTGTATCAAGATTTTACCTTTTGCATGGTTATCCAGTGGCATGAGCACAAAGTGTAACAGCATTGGCTATGTTGTTATATAAAATACTAGGTTCTGAACTGCTGCAAATTAGATCAGTTGAGGATCCACAATGCCCATATCTAACACTTAGAAATGTTTTCTTAATTTTTGTCTTAGAGTATAAATTCACTCACACATAACCAACATATAGGTAAAGAGGGCCAGGAAAAAACAGAAAATTAGTTAACATAAGAACTCACCAGGGCTGTGCTTTAAATAAAATTAAGATCTGATTTAAACACTAAACATAGAAAGAAAAAATAAATTAATCCAGTTTGTATTCCAGCTTGCAAAGATTTATCCTCTATAACTCAAAATGCCTGTGTATAAAAATAAAAAGGCCTATGAACTCTAAAGTGGTTTCCATTCACAGAAGGCTATATTGTAGCTTGGCCTATGCTTCCATATAGAGAAACAAGGGAAACTAAAACCACTGTAAGGTTTCTGGGCACAAAAGTGTGTGAAATTGTTTATCAGGTTTTACTCTACATTACTGCTGCCTGAGGAAACTTTGGATGACGTGTCTACAAGGACAGCCATGCTATTGCTGTGTCACAATGCCAGCACAATCTGAACTACCTTAATTTATGGATATAATTTATTTCCATGCCACAAGTTATCATTATAGCAATACTAAAAAGTCTCAAATTACTCAGAATTGCCACAGACAAAATCCCTCTGTTCTTTAAGGAGTCCTTTTCCTCATTGTGAATAGATCCCACTGAAGTTCTGGGTTTGCTCCATCAGAAAATCAGAGCAACCCAGTCCTTACGTGTATTCAATTACTTTTGACCTTTTCTTTGTGTTTGGAAAATCAGGGGTTTTTTAGTTAGTATAAGACTTACAGCTGACACTTCTGGTTGCAAGTGTTAGTGATCCCAGAATTATCCAGATAGTCTGTAGTAGAGTTTCACTGCAATCAGGTGACAACTATTCTTTTGTAGTACTCCAGGCTTAATGGCATAAAATGGATGTGTTGATTTCTTCTATATGTTAAGAAAATAGTATATTCCCAGAAATTAAACTGCTTGTAATTGTGCTTAGCTTTCCAGAAAGGTATTGTATCTCTTCTCACAGCAGACACCTGTGAGAATAGACTGTTGCACTCCCTGATGTGCTCTGAGACAGGCAATATGCAAAGTACAAACCCAAGATTGTTTATAATACTTTCTCTGCTTTTCATCTGGTCTCACTGGTTCAAAATGTCCTGGTTTAAAAAAGTAGCCAAAATAGGAAAGTTTAGCAAAGGACGTTCAGGACTGTAAAATTTTAGTGTGTCAGATTCTTAGCATTCAACTCAATTAATTAAAAAAAAAATCTTAGGATCATAGGATAATTCCAGCCGGATGGACCCTTCGGAGGTGTCTAATCCAACTTCTTGTTCCCATCAAGGACATCTTTGAGGTCAGATCAGGGATTTATCTTGTCTTTATTTTGAAGACCCCAAAGGACTGAGCTCTCTGGGCAGGCTGCTAAACCAGACTGTACCCAAAGCAGGAGAGCTTTTCATTCTCTCCTATCTGAATTCCTGTTGTTCCAGTTCTTGTCTGCATGCACTGTGCGAGTATCTATCTAACTCTGTACCTGTAGAGCCAGATGCTCACTGAAAATGAATAATGACAATGTAGATGTGACAGTTCTTAATAAAAAAAATATTAGATTGCCATAGATTGTTACCTTCCTGAAACCTGCACGGGTGGGAACTGAGCTACTTTGGTTTTGTTTGTTTCTTTAATCCTTCTGCAAAAAGGTTTTGAATGGTTATGGAAACCAGCACTGATTCTGTAGTTTTGTAGTGAAATAGGAGATGTCACTGCATTGTAAAGCATCCTTATGTAGCTTAATATAATTAATGTTTACTTTATTTGTTTCTCTGTGCTTCAAACTTGACTACAATGGGTCTGGCTTTTCTGGTTTATGAACTGTCAGCCTATGAACTGCTCAACAGAAACCTCATGAGAAGTCTTGTGCAGAAGCAATTTAACTCTCTTTCACTATGGTGCAATTATGTATTTAGGCAACTCAACTTTTCTGATCTGCTGTTTTGTTCATTTGACACCTGAAAAACTCCTACAAGGCACTCCATGAGAATTTCCCAAATCTGTGAGAATCTCCAGGATAAAGACCGAGATCTTGTTTGTGGTTTCTGCAGCAGAACACACTTTCTGAATGAAGCTTCTTGCAGTGCTACAAACCAATCTCTGAAGACTGAAAGGTTGCCAACCACACATATAAAGAAAAGGGTAAAATGTTGCTCCCAGTGGTCAGTGGCTACACTCAACGACTAATATGACTGACTTGGTATCTCCAGGTAGCATCATAGAGTATCCTGAGTTGGAAAGGTCCCACAAGGACCATTGAAATCCACTTTCTGGCCCTGCGCAGGACCACTCCAAGAATCACAGCATATATAGCATTGTTCAAGCACTTGAACTCTGGAAGGTTTGGTGCTGTGACCATTTCCCTGGGCATCTCGATCACTTGAGCTATAACTACTGTTGTTCTTAATTTTGGGGGAGGAGTGGGCTCTAAATAATCTTTAAATTCATGTAAGGAAGGGTTTTTTCCAATTACAAAAATTGACAACCAATAGTAAGAATGCAAATTCAAATTTAGTTGTGATCAACCATAGACCAATATTATCATCTGGCACCAGAATTTTCTGCAACAAAGTTCCTTTATTCTGTACCAGAACAACAGTGCAGCACAGCACTAATAAATTATAATGGTTATTTATCCTGTGTGTAGGATAAAACACATTTTTTGCTTTGTGAAATAACTGGTAAAGTTGCGTTGGAAGAAAATCATCACTACATGTTCACCTCAATTTTTAAAAGCTTGCAGCTGGATTTATAATCTCTCTCCAAAAAGGGATTACATCAACAACCTAATGCCTGAACTAATTCAGACTGTGATTTTTTTGTTTTGCTTCACAAAAAGTATCACCATGTTTCCTTTTTTTTCCAAGATATGTAATAAGAAATCTTCAGAAAAAGACATATCTAAGAAAGACTGAAAAAGCTGTGGACCAATTTTTTGGAAAGCAATCAAAAAACCTGATGAAGAACGTTGTGCATATATGCAAAAATTTCCCAAAGGAACAGCTGAGGTAGGTACTGATTTATAAAGTGCTGTATGGTTTTTGAAGACGTAACCTCACTTCAAACATAGTCTGATACATCTTTGAGCAATCTTTTGGATGTCTTTGAAGGTATGCAATTATGAACATGGACTACTGTGTAAAAGTTCAAGGATGACCATCATTTCAGGTGTAGAATGATGACTAAAAATTATGTTGAAAGCACACTAAGTGCTTTGCACTCAGTTCTCCATGCATGAACAAAAATGGTGAAAGACCTTGAAGGGAAGCTGTATGAGGAGTGACTGAGGTCACTTGGTCTGTTCAGCTGGAGGAGACTGAGGGGACACCTCAGTGCAGGTACAACATCCTCATGAGGTGAAAAGGAGGGGCAGGCACTTCTCTGTGGTCACCAGTGACAGGACCTGAGGGAATGGCCTGAAAGTGTCAGGAGAGGTTTAGGTTGGGTATTAGAAAAAGGTTCTTCACCCATGGGGTGGTTGGGCACTGAACAGGCTCCCAAGGGAAGTGGTCACAGCACCAAGCCTGGTAGAGCTCAAGAAGCACTTGGTCAACACTCAGGCCCACGGTGTGACTCTTGAGCATGGTCCCAGGGCCAGCAGTTGGACTCATCTATCCTTGTGGGTCCCTTCCAGCTCAGCGTATTCTCTGATTTTCAGAAAAAGGTTTACTTCTATCTTTCCACGTTTTTTTTCCTAGAAAAGCCCCAAACAAGTCTAGAATAAGGAGATAAAGAAATAATAGATTACTCAAAAAATAAACCAACATATTACTCATAAACTAGGATTTTACTCATCAGCTCATAAAGCTCATGAGGCATGGTCTTTCTAAGCACTGTTGTGTTTTTTGTCTCTGATAGAGAATGCTTCCAAGAATTTGGAGATTAAGGAAAGACTATTTGATAGCTTCTTATTAGACCTAGAAGAACATATGACTTTCAAAATTTTATCTATTTGCTCTTTATTGCAATAACACAGAATCTATTTAGACTGACAAAATAGCTTTCAAAAAATCACCAAAGAAATAATTTTCATAAAAATTCCATCGTGACTAACATTTTGAGGAGGCAGGTGAGCCCTTTTGAAAGAACCATCAGGTTGTCACCCATAAGGTAAAGCCTCTCCAAAGAGGCTTTCATATCATATGATATGAAATCATATGATATCATATCATATTCCAGAGTGATGGTATGTAGTGTTACCCTCCATCACACACCAGTCTGCGCTGTCAGCCTTCTTCCCTAAGCCATGGGAGAAGGCACATCTACCAACTATTTCAGTTATTAGATTCCAAAGCAACTCTCAGACTTGTTTATAACAACTTTGCCCATAACTTCCATATCCATATCCCATGTTATCCTGGGATAACATGGCCTTGAAGACGGCAGAAACTGTAATGAAAAGGCTTATGTCATTCCACATGTAGTCTTGAACCCATGGTCTTAGGGGGATGTCCCTCAACCTAAAGAAGTCTATATTCAGTTGATTTTCTCCTTGCCTCATTACGTCTAACATTTTAGACCTCTGTGTACTAAGGAAAAATCTTTGAAGTCCAATGTACCTATTACTCTAACAGTATGGGCTATTTGAAGACATTTTAACAATATTAATTAAATCTTAATGTCTGCTATTTTTTAAAAAGTCAATAGAACTATCAAGGAAGGCAATGTTAGCAAGCCAAAGACCAATTGCTATAATCTATTCCTTCAGTATTACATGACAACACACTGTGGTTATATGAAGGCATACAAGCTTTGGGCAAATGATTTCTTTAATAATTTAATGATTTTTCAAACTACTATATCAAAGTGGTACCTCTGAGTATATAAATTTTGAAAAGTAAGATAATGAAAACATACTTAACTTATAATATTGTTTCTCAGGCTGCATCTCTTTTGAACAAACCCATTCAAAGAAAAAAAAAAGGAAATTTAATCAAGGGTGGGTTTTTGTCCTATTATTACTCTCCCACAAGACTTATTTAATTTTAATTATGTTATAATGTGCTTAATAACAAGAACTGGGTTTTAATGAAAATCTTGTCAGAAAAAATGCTTTAAGGGGGATCTTTGATTTCTTTTTAATACCAAATATAGATATAGCACATAATGCAGTTGTACTTCTTAGCCCTTAGCAAAAGAATCTGTTACTACAGTGTTCATTTTCTTTCCACAGAATAATTTTGCACTTGAAAGATTCGGGCTGCTGTGCTTGTAAGAATTCTCTTATGCAGCTAAAGAGCAATGTTTTTGCCATATTACATATATCCAAGAAGCTATAAGTGCCTTTCAGTTGTCACTTCTCACAGTGTCTGATACCTTCCCCCTGTCCTTCCTGCACATATGTCAGAGTTATTTTCCATGGAGTGTAAGAATCTCGGTTGCAACATAAGCATTAGCAGAAAAACCCTTAGAAAGATTCCATTTGAAGGTATTATAGTATTAAGTGGCTTAGGTGTTTGGATTCTATGGCAATGGAACAGGCTGAGAACATGAATAGAGAAGGGGAAAATACTTAATCCACCTCATAGACCAGGGCAAGAGGAGACATGAGAGGGAGGCTGAGAATTTAGCTCAGTTGCTAAAAAGCTACACAGGAAGAATCCTCCCACACCAAAACGTTGCTGGAAAATCAAGCAGCTGGTTGAAGTCAGGGTTTGGTGGAACACAAAGGGACACAGAATCAGTGTCACTTTTCATCCTGCTCATACTTCACTGGACACAAGGAGAGATGAGCTGGAGGGCATGACATTGGATGCTAGAAAGTTAAACTCCACAGCTTATGCAGAGGGCCTCTCACAACAGGCTAATAAGCTTAGATGAATGATGATTCCTTCCACTACCCTACAAGTTTGGGGTGCTCAGCCTAGATCTGCAAAAATTGCTATGAAGGCAGAGAATTTGTAACTGAGCAAAGAGAAAAGACATTAAGTATTGACAAGCATCAGTGGTGGAGTTGAGAAGCCAATTTTCACATGTGTTTAGGAAACTCAATCAGTGCTGACAGTTCTATCAGGGATGACATAAAAATGAGATAAGCCTCAGGCACAAGCATGCACAAAAAAAGTAGGAGTAGTAATGGTCTGATAAAAACATTATGTGTGAGAAAGTTGTACTTCAGGACTAAACTAACCTACCAACAGGATTTTTCTTCTTCTTAATGAAAGCCCAATGTATATCAGCTCTTCTTGTCTGCTCCTTTCTGCTTTCCACATTCTCAATTTAGTAAAGCATGTATGTTTGAAAAAGTAGAAAATCTCAAAACCCAAAAAAACCCACAAAAAATCCAGCCCAAACAAACAAACAAAAAACCCCCAAACCAAACAAACAACAAAAAACCAAAAATAGATAACATACTTAATATTTTTTTCTGTGGTTCTATGGTTTTTATTCCTTCTTCTCACACTGTTAAGAACAAAAAAAATCCACTCAAAAGAACCAAAACGTGTATCTAATGATTCTAGCAGCACAGTTAAAGTCTAAGAAATCCAGATATAGATTTCTTCTCATACAGATCCTTACTCCTAAGTAAGCATGGATGGAAGATAACAACTTTATGGCGAGTACCCTGTAGACTAAAGGCTTTCAGTAGGAACACTTATCCTCCCTGACAAAGCATTCTCTAACAGGAAAATAACTCCAAAATCTATGTTTTCAAAACATTTTTACACATCTCTTAAAGCTGGAAGGTTAAGAAATTGTTTAAGTGAAATAGGTCAGAGACATCCATATACCTGTAAGGGAGATGCACTTATATGAATAAAAGTACAGATTCTAGTTTGCTTTCTCTCTCTCTCTAATTCTTTTCAATTTCTCTTCCTTGAATGTCCCCTTCATTCCATCTTTATCCCACCCTCAGGCCACTTATGTATTTTGCACAGACCTTCCTGTTACCCCAGTCTGGACTCAATGACAGTTTTAATAATTAATAACTGAGTTATTCTTTTAACTCACTTTAAATGAATTAGACAAGATAAATCATTTGCCTGAAGGAGAACATTGTACTTAAAAATTTTTAAGTCTGTGGTACGGTCAGATTTTACATGTGAGAAAACATGTTTTTCAACATTCTAGGTTTCTATATTATTTGATGGAACAAATCAAACAACATTGGCCTCTAACTTGTCAACAACAGTCTTGATGTGGTTGACAAGTAAATCCTACCTGTGATAATATGACAGGCACATTTCAAAAGCAAGAGCCTTCAGCAAATTTGTTATTCAGTGAGATTTAACAGTGAGTACAGACCACCTCAGTTGGCACTAATATGGCAACTAACACCCAGCCTCCTTTCCTGCATGTGTGTCATTTGACAATGAGCGTGGTATCTGAGACCTAAGATATTGTAATATTGTCTTCATGTTAATATTTACTTAATATTTCATTGGCCCAAAACTGTGGTACATTTATACTAAACACCTTTACCTACATACACTAGGAATCCAGGTAGGTATCTAGAACATCTGAAGAGACGATGCTGTAAACACAATAGCACTTTTCTTCTCCTTCCCAATCTCCCTGAGGATTCCATGGGCTGCATGTAGAAAATCCCTGCAACACTACTTCAAGTAGTGTTTCATATATCTAAACTCATGGTTTATTTTGAAAACTTCACATGTGGACATTTAAAATATAGATACAGGTAAAAGAATATAAATGCTTTTTGAATAGAAAAATCTATAGAACTCTTGTGCTAAATAGTTCCATTATATCAGTGCAAGATTTATATAGATTTTCTCTACTTGTCTTGACTCCTTGATGGAAAATCCCTGCCTGTAGATACTAAATGCCACAGTATCTGATTTGAAATGTCATCAGTAAGCACAGTACAGTCAATGCTGAATTATTGCATCGTCCCTATTAAGATATGATACTCTCATTCACTGTGCACTCAAATTAGGCCAGTTTAATGTCATATTTCCCATTTGCAATATGCCCCTTTTCATTGTATGACTTACAGTATTTATTTGCCCTATCTCTACATATTCTGGCTCACATTAAAAATCACAACTGCTGTGTATCAGTCCCTTAAGTCCTTCTCTGTCCTGAAACATCCTACAAAAAAATCAGAATTCTTCCTTGCATAAATAATTCATGTATACATGGTGCACATTTGGTGTCAAAGTAGATAAAATAAATGCACACTACTGTGAAAGATGTGTCTGGCATGAAGACAAATCCTCAATAATATTAAGTAAAATGTAATTTAAGTGTTTGTAAACTTTTTGTTTTTAAAGATCAGAACTCTAAATTCTTAAACTCTGTATCTTCTTATAATCATGTACCAATGGAAGTCTAATTTGTGGTATACTGAATACTTATTAGAGCTTTTCTTAGGAATTCCCTGTAGTTTACATAGTTACACTGTAAATATTATTGTATAATGCCCAAGAAAATATTTAGATACGTTTATAGAGATAACAATAAGAGCATTTTGTGATGGTACTTACGCCTTTCCAGAATGGCAAAATCAAAAATATTTAAACTTCTAAAATTCCAAGAATTATAAAGTGAAAATGTATCAAACCAAGTAGTTAAGTTTGTTTATATCAAACTAATCTCCTGACAACTCATCTGTCTGCACATGCTTTGGCAAGGCTGTTCAGTTCCACTAGTTGGTTTGCTCTACATCTCAGTTACTTTTAGTCCACTGTACCTAAGGCTCAGTCTTTCTTTACTCTTCTTCAATGGCAATGTCATAAAAACAGTTTTCCGTGAGAGTTTTTTTCTCATTATCATATTCAATACTTTTCTAAATGCAGTCATGGCATATAACTATATATGGCCATCACTGTTGAGAGACATGTTAATCCTATCAGTGATTTGAAACTGCGGGATAACAGTTTTCATAAATAATGATGAAAAGACAAAGAACTGAAAATCAATTTCCATATCATAGCCTGTCCTGCTGTAATGTCTCATACTGTCACTGCACTTAGAACTACTGCCAGTTCATTACCCAGCAGCAAACATAGAAGGCAATCATGGCATACCCTATATTAATAAATTCCATTTCAAGTTCAATCACAGTACCAGTCACATTACATGGCAACATCCACTGACCTAAATGATGTAATCACATGGCATCAATCTACATGTATCTAATAGATAATTGCCGTACACTCCTGAAAACTGAAGAGCTAATAAGGTGCCATCACCTATTTAGAGCTGAAGATCTGCTGTAGCCCTGTGAAAATCCAGGCCCTTAGAACACAACAATTCTGTAGCAGGGATGCTGTATCCTACCAGGACAAAGAACATCAGGAGTCCATGGACCAAATGGGAGGCTTTTGAATGTGTTAAAAGAGCTGATTAATATTATTGTCATGGTTTTCTGCAGTGTTTTTGAAACATCATGGTGATGACGATTTTGAAGAAAGGCAAGAAAGAGGATTCTTGAATCTACAAGTGAATCAGCCTCCACTTAGTCCCCTGGATATTTACAGGGCAAATCTGGGAGTCATTTCTAAGCACATGCAGTAAAAAATGATAGCTCAGACAGTCAATATGGATTTACCAGGGTCAAACATTGCCTGTTCCCAGTGATGAGAAAAGTGCTTTTTTCCATGGTAAACAACATACATATTGTTTACCATGACAATACTGAGGCCTTTGCCACTGTCTTCCATATTATCCATATAGTCAAATTGGTAAGAAGCAAATGAGATGGATATTAAAGGTATCATGATGACAATAGATTTTATTTTTAAAAGCCAAGCAGGACAAAAGAAGCAAAAAACTCACAGTAACTAACTGTTTGGAGAATACCTTTTGGGAAAAAAAAATTCTTAATATTTATGTGCCTTAGCCACAACTTTGTTCTTCAATACAATGAGATTTTACCTGCCTCCCCAGAAACAACTTTAACTGTCATTGTTTTATCACGCTGTCTCTGCTCTGCCTGTTTCTAAACTTTTATTAGTATGGGAAAATCAATTTGTAAATGCACTATTACAAAGTGTTGCTTGTATTTTAATGAGTTATTAAACTGTACCACTGCATTTTCTGAACACTTAGTACAACACCTAATCGTCACACAAAGGTTTCACTCAAGAAACACTTGAGTCTTAGTTCATAACTTGTTTTTCTAGATGATTGACTATTGAAATATCTGTTTTCATCTTAACTAGTATGTAAAATAGCACCAGCCAAATACTTCAGACTAACCTCTTAATCAGTTAAGTATGTGATATTGTCGAAAAGAAGAAACTGAAAATTCAACTTCTGAAATATCCTAATTGCTTTTAAATAACAGAGCCAAAGGCTTAAATGAAAAAGTTAATCTACAGGAATGAAAAGCAAGCCATAAAAAATGGAACTAAATGGACAAAGTACACTAAAAGATAAATATACACAGCGAGCTAACAAAATGCTTAATCTCATCAACGAGTTATTACACACAACAAGACATTTCGAAAAGCAGTACAGGTAAGTGATAAATATTGTTCAATCAGCAAGCTATGCAATCAAGTCATAAAGCTGTAAGAAACACAAATTACTTAAGAAAGTTCTACCACAGAAAAGCAAAAAGCTCCCTTAGCTAAAAGCATGTTTATCTATATTTCTTTTAAATGGCATTTGATAATCTCTTTCTACAATTTCAAATTTCCAAGAAAAGCAAGAAAAGTAGCAGCAATAGGCTTCATTATTAAAACATATGAAAAGAAAATAATGTTGCAGTGTGTACTTTAATTTGATATTACAGAGCATTATTTTCTGATGTTCTTAGGCTGTCCTGACTGAAATTGCTGGCTGGTGTTTCTAACTCAATGTAAATAAAAAGGGTGGATACTAGCTAAAGAGGCCTCTTTAAAGCCTCTCAGTATTCACAGGTCGCACTGATAAGCTGTAATCAAAGTGATCTAAAAATACTGTGAATTTCATTCTAGACTTTCAGAAAAGGAAAAGTTAAAAAAAATAAAAAAAGAAGAGAGCACAAGCCAACAATTCAGAGAATCTGCCCTTTTACAAGGTTAATTTGGAGGAGAGCAGAATCCATGCTCATTAAATGTAAAAACTGTAATTTGTCAGAGAAATACAAAAAAGCATTCTAAAGCAGTCTTACATTTCATTTCTGCATGCTTGAACTGACTACTGAGTCAATATTTGCATAGCTGTGAACGACACAAAGTATGTGCTTGCCCAGACACACAAATAAGGAACATGAGGAGAGAAACAGTGGGTAACTGGGGCCATAATAATACACAGGAAACAGCCATACCTTCTTTAACTTGTGGTGTCTTTATTTGGTAAAGACTTCTCTCCACACAAATGCTAATTTCCCAATATAAAGTAAGTTTTACTGCTCCTCTTTAGTTGTTTACTAGTTTCAAATTCATGGCTAGTTCATTGGCTATAAGTAGGATTAATAATCCATGCTATTTTTTTACTTTGAGTGTTAAAATTCTAAGCTTTTCCTCTGTGCTTATGATAATACACAAACTCCTATGAAATGTATTCTATGATACATAACAAGACAGTTCTTTGTACTGCTATATCATTTCATTCTTGCTTAATAAATAGATAAAAGTTGCATGCATTTTTACCAGGAATACTGCTGTTAAATCACTCTAAAACAAAGGCATTCAGATATTCACTAACTGAATAGTACAGATGTGAACAAGCATGAATGTTAATGAAGCATTACTTCATGTTTTAGGGGATGCTTAGGCAATGTCTGACAGCTGATTTGATATCTGGCAAAACAGTTTTAATCCAGATTTCCAGGTCTCAAATCATGTCCTCTTAACTTTGATATTTATTTTATAACAACTGCAATTTATCATTCTACTACATAATGTTCCAAAACATATCAGGAGCCTGGGCTACAATCCCTTGACGTCATTTGCCTGCTACTTTCATTTGAGAAAGATTACTCTGTTCCATGGAAAAGCTTTAAGGGCTCTGTGGTTGATAGCAAGTATTGATGGCTGGGAGTGCCTTTGGGCTCCACAAACACCTTTTGTCACCAGCATCTCCTGAGATTAAAATTTGTCACATTCCTTTTGTTGTTCATGAACTTCAGCAAAAATGTACCGTGTCAGGTCAGTAATGTGATCCCAAGGCCAGTCACTGCTGCAGCAGCCAGAACTCAGACCTTCAGTGGGATAAACCTTTTTTCACATGGTGCAATGACAACATCAAAGACATGCTTATGGTCTCCTGTAGTAAACAAAATAAAGCATGCACACAGCAATAGAAGTTTTAAAGTTAAATCTGGGCTCTCCTAATTTTCCAGTTTTTCATTTTATAATCCAATTTACCTTTTGGGTTTGGTGGTGACAGTGGCATGTATCAGATACCCGGAGGAAGTCAATTTTCCCTGGTATTTGAAGCTAACTTCTAAGTTTGATGCTGTTTGTGAAATCTAGACCTGTATTGACAGCATAATGGATCATATAATATATGGGAACAATGAACAAGAGAAGTTAGAAATGAAAACATTGCCTTTAGGACTGATGTCATGGAATACTCTGTAATCTTTTGGTGAGCAGGAAAAGACTAAAACACATGTTGTTAACTTCTTAGCAGCATCCTCTGAAAGTTTTTCTAGTTTCAAATATCACCTGGCAAACTATATTTTACCATTGCTGTAAAAACTTTCTAAAATGCCCATGAAAACTTTTTTCTTTTTTCCAATGCTACTTCACACAGTAACTGCTTATAGCTCTGCTCAGTCAGCTGAACTGTCTTTGTCCCTTCTATATTTTTTGCAGAATGAATAAGCATTTAATCCAAAGGCTGATGTATCAAGTGAACATGAGCCAGAAATATGCCCCTGTGGCAGAAAAAAGCTATTTTTCTATCTCTGCCCAATTGCGGTTCCCAGTGCTTATTCTGAACAGCAAAAAAGTTTCTTTAGATAGTCATTTATGTTTGTGTGTTCATGTAAAGGCAAGGGAGAAAATATACTGCAGCCTTTGCTACACCAAGAAGTTTAAAATCAAGTCAAAGACCATTTTTAGTTTTTACACCATGGTTGGAACTTTCATTTTCTAAATCATAACATTTTATTGGTAATACTGTTTTAAGATCTACGTCCATAGTAAAAGGAATCACAGCATACCTTCTGACATCAGATTTGTTGTTTCTCTTATAGTTAGGATTACCTTAAGGATCTTAGCCTCACTGTTCTGCTGCAGTTTCTCCTCCAAGAAAACATTTCTGAATACAAAACCTATTCATTTATTAGCAGAAGGGTACTGCAATGATGGTAGAAACTTGCAAAAGCAAGCTGGTTGTCATCAGCTCTGTGAGCTCATAACATATAAAAATCTATTGTGCCTTTAGATTCATGCACTAGCAAGGACTTCCAACTTTTTCTTGTCTTTAAACCTCAAACCAAAATGGTCTACATCTAGCTCTATCTGAAGGTGAATAGCAATTTCCTAGGTAACTTTTCTAGGGCTATCTTCTTTCAGTGACTCTTAACAATAAAATTTGAAATACAAAACCCTTTATTTTAATTGTAGAGAAGTCATGTTTCATTTATGCTTTCCTTGTGCTTCTTGCAAAACATTTTTTTCTCAATTATCAAGTACATGTAATCTGTAAGACTGACACATCATACTTTATGTCTAAAATAAAGAGTACAGTACAGTACAGTACAGAGTACAGTAATTTTAAAACTAAGACTATTATCATGACAGCACAATAGTGACAGAGAGAAATCTGTCCTCTTCATCAACTCATGGTTTTCTCTAAAAAATTTAAAATGCAAGGATTAATCAGGGCTATACGCAGACTGAAAGTTTTGTGTTTCTTCTTACCTTTATCACAAAGAATTCCTTTTACTGAATATAGTATTTTAGGGTCAGTAAAAATTCATTGCCTTTGAAAACAGGTATCCATCAACATGCTTTTACTGCAAATTTTGTGGAAGCCCATATGTGCAGTGAAAGTGGACAGTCAGCATGTTCTGTAGATGATGCATCTATCTGAAGCAGCTGAACCAGCCTGCCAACAAGCACAAAATTCAGAGCACTTGTGCCATGTATCTGTCACTAGTGGGATGTGTTATGACAGCCACAGCAAACACGTTGAATAGCTAGATTCAACTGCCCATTCTTAAACCTTAAATCACTACACTATTAAGGGTTATTGTACAGGCTATGGCTTAGAATTTAATTAATTAGTCTTCTTACCTTAAAAGAAATAACACATATAAACATGCGTTTTATTAAGTTGAACCAGAATCCATTCACAAGGCAGAAATATAGACAGCCCTGTAAGTCAGCAGCTCCCTAGTCAGTGAAAAAGTTGCCTTGTACCAAAAAAACCCTAACCAAAACAAAGAAAAAACTCCAACCCATGTGTTATTAATATTATTTTTGCCTGGCACTTTTCAGTTCCTGATGCTGCCATTGCAAATGCAAACAATAAAAATTTCCATGAAAAATAGAGGTGTTAAAAATCTACACCTGTCACTCACTTGTGCAATGTTATCCATTCATTACTCTCAATGCAACTTTGAAAATATCAAGTAAATAAAAGGAGAGTTGCTCACCATCTGAAGAGATGTTTCTAAGGTAATACAATTCTATTCCATCACTCAGAGCTTTTCTTAAAGCTGTGATAAATTTCCCCTCACGATTCCTTTGCCTGAAAAACCCCAAATCTCTCACTGTTGTAATTGTGAATGGAAAAAAAGGTAGGAAAGCCACAATTGATTCAAAGAGTTTTATATTGTTGTACCTTCAACTGAAAGAAAAAAAAATATTGGTATTAATTTGCCAGCTTCTGAAGGAGTGAATAACTCAGAAGGAAACCATAGATGGATAAGATAGATATAAATCAAAGAGAAATTACTGAAACCTTACTCAAAAGAGACATTTTAATAATCATATTTTATGCTTTTACTAATTACATGAGATATTTTCCACTCCTGTAAGGAAGTGTAGCATTCAATATTTAATACTTTATCACAATTCACCCACTCCAGAAGCAAGGTGAATAGATTCATCAGAGGCAAATGAATATTCAGTTTCTGGATGTTATAAAGCCTGATTCAAACAATTGTTTGGCACTTCTGTTTAGAAGACCACATATAACAAATGTCTGGAGCAGAAAAATAATATCTAATGTTATTTTCCCCAATTAATTATATTTATACTGTTTAGTGCCATGAGGACCTCCAGAAAGGAAGAATTGCCTGTGGTTACAGAAGCAAAGGTTCTGGATGCCTTATTTGGGAAACAGGGAATGCATTAGAACAACAACAGTGTGTGAAAGGATCTTGTGAACGTGTGAGAGAATAAAGAAAAGAAAATGGAAGAAACATAATTTGTGAGGCTACTGTGCTAACCAAGGATTTGTCTCTTCGCTGAAGGAACTGGAGTGGCTTCTTACAATCCACAAGACAAGAACCATTGTTCAGGATCTCAGCTTTCTGAAATGAGGTCAGAAATAATCTTCTGCATGTTGGAATGAACATTCAGAATAAAATACCAGTCCAGATCTGTACTGAGCCCTGGAGATCAGTTGTAATCTTAACTCTACGTTCTTTTGTGTAGGTATTATAGAGAATGACCAGATGTGAAGGTAACAAGTGAAAAATTTTCCTCTTCATGCATCAGTTCTATTTTCCTGAATCAGTCACCCTGCACAGTAGGCATAAGGTGAAGAGATATAATGTAAGCCAAAAGGATGCTTTGCAGAGTGGAACATCTCCATTAGAGACCTGGTGTCAGCACCTATCTGGCTGTCCTGCGGAGGAGCACCTTAGAAAATGGGTCTTGAGATTTTTTAATGACGGAAACACTCACTGCTTTTCAAATGAGGTAGATGAGGATGTGCCATTCTGTGCTATATCACTGCATGTTCTGAAGTGAATGTGATAAGCTCTGAGCAGCATCTACCTCAATACTCAAAAGGCAAAATGTGTTCTTTGTAGTAACTATTTAGCATAATCAGAGAAGGAGTACAAAGAAATACAAGCGTATTTAGAAAAATGGATTTAGCAGGAACTTTCTGTCTAACGAACGGTACCTTATTGTATCAGGTAGTGCACTGTGTAAAACCTTTCAAAACACATCAATTTTGTCTTGCAATTAATAAGTGGAGCTTTTCCCCTAGCTACTCTACTGAAAGACTGGATTGTACCTGGTTGCATCAGTGGCTAGGAATATCACTATAATATCTTCTAATTCCTAGCCTAAATATTTTCAAAAAATATCCACACATATTTCTGACAACATTGTGCTTCCTGGGTGTAAGCGCTATGGTAGATTTACAGTGAGACAATCTCTCTTCTTAGTTATCATTTTACTGAGCTGTGCAACTGAAAATAGAGATGTTAAGTCATGAATATAGGTTTCAGAAATAGAGTCACTAATAAGAATAATTATTTTTCTACTTCTGCATGTTTTTAGATAAACTTCTCTGACAGAACGGCAATCATTTTTATTCAGAAAAAAACTTATACAGAAAAAAACCAAACAAATGAACTTTGCAAAGGCTGTAATTTCTTAGAATGTTTGTGTAGTAAGTTGACAGAGTATTAAAAGTGAGAAAGAATCCAGGGATAAATAAGTACTTTGTTCCTCCAGTTCTCATCCATTCCAATCTTCTGTCTGCCCCAACTAAAAAAATCTGTGAGATTGGAACATATCTATAAACCAAACAGGTTGTTTTTCATGCTGGAGCTAAAGCTTTAAAATATGTAAGCCTCTATCTTTTTTTACTGAAATGAATCTGAGCCTGAATCTGAATGAGACACTCCAGGGCAAAAAAAAATTCCTGAAAAATATATTCCAGCAATCTTCAGCATCTTGGTTATAGAAAGCGAAGTTAACAGAGCAAACTAAGTAAGGAAAACGAAGATAAATGCGAATATTTAGCACATGCTACACCTGAGTTTGAGTTTCATGACTCTAAGGAAAGAATTATGGGGTCGCATCAAAAAATATTTTTTTATTCTTTTAGTTAAGGTAAATTAGAAGTGGCTGACACTTTAAATTTAAATTGAACAGCTATAAGTAGCTTAGTCTTTCAAAAGATCTTATGAATTCTCCACTAATGCTGAACTGGCCATGGCACTAAACCCCACAACCTGACTTCCTATAAGTAAATCAGAAACATTCTGAGCTTCAACTACAATTGAGAATTTTGTCTCTGCTCTGTTTTGCTTTCTTTTTGTGAAACACAATTGTTAATGTTACAAGACAATTAAAAAAAATACTAACCAAAAATACAAAGATATAGGGCCAAATTCAGCTTCTGAGTGACAAATTCCCACAGTGATTCTAAATGTTGTAATATTCTCCTGCTTTTTCAATGGGCCTCTGCTGCAGTTCTCAAATTCAAACCTTTTCTACCTCTGGATCAAACTGAGCTGTTGGATCATCTGATACCGTGTGTCATAAGAGATTTTTGTCTTTACATGAACAGTATTTATTTCCTTGACTTAATATTTTTTCTGTGGTATTTTCAAAATAAACACTCACACATATGCCCAGGAATATGTACCCATTGTTGAAGAGCATTTTAACCACATTTTCAATGATTTGGTTTTTGAGATGTGAGTTTCCAAGGTCACAGCTGAAGATACCTTTTTTTTTCCTTCCTGTACCTACTTATTTCAGAATTGCAGACTAGATGAAAAGTATGCCTTTTTTTCTTTTTTCTTTTTTTTTTTTTTACCATGCAAGGCATCACAGATTTGCATCATACATTCAGCAATTCTCTCTTCTTTACAGTGAGGTATCTTTCTTTGACAGACTTTGTAAATTAAGAAGTTGGCATATTTTACAGAACACATTTTTGGCTCAGAATCACATCAAATATGAGAATGTATGAAAGTGGTAACAGACCCTTGCAGAACCTTTAAGAAGACCGATGTTAAAATTTTAAATGTGAAAGAGTAGGTGTATAGTATTTGAGCTTTTATGGGAAAAATAACCTAGTATAACAAACACTAAGTTCCTACATATGGATGGTTGGAAAGAGAGCATCTTATAAAATATTCTGAAGTTCATTTCCTTAACATTTTTCAATAAATTCATTATTTTTAAAGCTTAGCGTGACTGGTGGTTTAAAAGGTGTTGTAAGGCAAACGATATAGTTTGGAATGAAACAAGGTCTCATTGTGGGAAAGCAACTTCTTGTAGAGCTGTAAAATCCTGTGGTTTGTTTAACAGTGGCTCTAGCAGGTGGCATATGGCTAATATTGAGTCTGTCACTACCTCCAGGGTGCCAGACCTGCCTCAAATTTTCTGTGAGATGAATTTTTTGGTAGACTTGGATTGTAAAGGCACATGAGCATCTGCTGCCTGCTCAGTCTCATTATCATCAGCAGAGTTAACTCCTACAGATCTCAGTCCAACAGCCAGAGCCAGGAGCTCAATTTTGCTTCCACCACGAACAGTGAGTTTAACAATCTATGTTTAAAAAATGCTCCATTTGAATACAAAGATAGACTTTGTTGTAAAATGAAAATTCAAATTTTTGAAGACATATTGGAAATTATAAACTCAGATAACTTAATATGATTGCCTAAGGAATATTATTACTATTTTTAAGCTGAATTCTTAAATTTGGATTTAAAAAATTGCATTATCTCTTCTTTGTCTCCGTTTAAAAGAAAACTGAGACTTGAAACAAAATATTTAATCCAAAGTTATCTGGAGTTGGAAACATCTAAAATATTTACCTGTTACATTGACTTTTATGTTACCATCAGTCACTGTAGTATTTAAATGACTTTCAGGTAAAATCAAGCCCACTGAGGTCTATAATGAGCTACAAGAAGTTTGAAACTTTTTCTGTTTTCTACCTTAGACATTTTTTTTAATAGAATTGTATTTTTTTTATCTCTTGCTATGAAATCACTGACAGCTTTAAGTCAGAAACTTGAAAGGCATGGGATGAATTAAGTTAAAAGAAGTATCAGTGTCCTCTTACCTTTGTGTACTGCTTTTCTTGGGGACTATTTGAACTCAGTATCTCCCCATAAATATACACCTATTTTTTATTACTGGTGAATTAGAACAGAGAAAAGTTTCCTAATAATGAGCCAAGGCTGTTAGAGAGATTCTGATTAGATGCTTGGTGAAAACAGTGGAAAAAATTCAGATGAAATATTACAGTAAACTTTTGTGTGCAATCTTAAACTGGGGCAGAATGTGATGCTCTAGGTCTATGAATACCCCTTTTTTGACTGCTTAAGGTCCACAGGCAGCAAGGAGTGTTGAAATGTGGAGCACTGGTAGTCAAATTTGTCCTGTCTTTGGCCAGTCCATGACTCTTTGATGCCTGCAAGATACCAAGCTTGACTCCTGAAAGTTAATCTTCCAACTCTTTGTTATGTCTTCTATAATACCTCTGTATAAAGTATAGAATTCAGACCAGATTCGCAGCTTGAAGTAAGTCTTCAACACATATCCTAAAGGTACACTTCCTTAAAGACTCTGGACATGATCCATCTAAAAAGCTTTTTGAATAAAACGCAAAGCATGGTGCAATGGCAATGGTTTTTTTCCTATCATGCTAGTACACTTTAATTTTAATATACAGGAATTGTTCAGCTCTGCTGCAGGTTGAGACCACTAAAAACCCTGGCACTGACATGAAGAATTTAAAACGGGGACAGCAAATTGTGAATGCTGAGTGTTTTCAGGATCCCACTGTGCATTCTCAAACATATGATAGATATAGTTTGTTAGCACAACAGAAATAGCATCTACTTATGCCTCACGCACGCATGCAGCTAATGAACTTTCTGGTTTTGAGGATCTTACTAAAATTGTGACTACAATTGGAGCACAAATAATTATGGCAGGTCATCAGCCATTAGCAGAAAGGGTACCTCCTTGAGGTACTCTGCTTGCCCAGGCATGGTGAGGGCTGACAGTGTCCTGCAGTACTAAGGGTAGTAGTCAGGGTACACAGTCCACCATGGGGCAGGACTATCAGGCCAGGCAACCCACTTGCCTGCCCACCCACCCCATGGCTGAGGGCTGGGACCATGCTCTGGAGCCAGCCCAGAAGCGAGGGCCACTTCTGGGCCTGCAGCAAATCCCAAAGCGACCCTGTGGTCTGGCAATGCCCTATGGCTGCAGCCTCATCCCTGTGACAGACCTGCCCTACCCGAGCAGAGTGGTGGGATGGGGCCACTAGTGATGGCACAGGCTCCAGGTCAGCCCCTTCAGCACATGAGGGCTAAAATTTTAACAGTGCTTGAGGTGCCATGTGCAACTGCAGTGTACTTCAACTAATGCTATTTCCAGTGATGTAAAGGACAGCATTTCACACTTTTAAGATTTCTAATTCTGTTAAAAACCAAACCAAACCAAAACGTCACTGCGGCAGTTTCTATTTTGCTGGGTTATGGAAACCAATTCCTCAAGGTAGGGACCAAGCCCAGATGTTCTCATCAGTAGGATACTGTAGATGAAGCAGTGTTACAGGCTGGGAAGTGCCATCTCCAGGACAGCTGCAAGTACTGCCCAGAGATCTGGCATATGAGCAGGAAAGATGTTGCTAATTTTGAAGAAGCTGGAGGGGCAGAGAAATCTCTCCTTAGGAACAAGTAATCCTCTGTTTATTTGCTTTTCTGACAGATCAAACTGTTGCCAGTATCCGGACTATAGAAGGGAAAATATGACTTTCCTTTATAAAAAACATTTACAGAAGAAAAGCTTTCACAGAGAGAGCAGCTTTGTTTATTTACTTGTTTAATGAAGTAAAAAAAAGCTTTCATACACAATTCCCTGTGCTGGTTTTGACCTGTCACAAGGAACAAGCCAGATGCACTTAATACAGTGGGTTTTCATATTTTTCTTCATCACAAAATATTGATAGTGACAACTATTTAAAAACTTTAAAAAGGAATACATACATATTTAAAATGTGTCAAGGCTTCCAAGGACCATATGTGTTAAGCATTTATCTCAGATGTCTTATTATAAAATCAGTTACTAACAACAGCGTGTTTAATGAGCTTTTTGGGGGAGGAGCAGTTGAAGGACAATAACCAGGGCTTAGGAAGGCCAGAAGCAGAAGTAATATTGTGCACCTCTCCTTCCATCGACATTTTGGAACATCTGAAAAGAGTTGCCTGAGGAAAAGGATGGCAGTTTGCTTCTACTGACCTTCAGCATAAATCACTGGGTGCCTTTTGTGCTGTGCCAAAATAGATGAGCATAACAACTCAAAAATTTTAGGAAAATCATTATGATACTAATTCTGAAGTAATCTTCTGCTCAGAACGGTGGCCAGAGGCAGACACCATTTTCCCTGACTTTTTATCTCTCCAGACCAACACAGAGGCTGCATGCAGAGCACAACCTCATATTTGAGTTTGGATTAACTAGACTTCCATTTAGACATACAATTCTAAACATGTAAAGATCTGATCAAATCTCTCCTGAAGTATCATAGTGTTTTTCACTCCTACATATGAATCATGTTTCTCTCTTTGTTTGGAGTTTATAAACAAAATGCTAATGTCTAAGAAAAAAAAATAAATGGACCATATATAAAATAAAGACATGCTTTTACTTAAAGGAATACAATGCCTATACAAAAGTAAAGGTTCAGTCATGTGGAATACTTCAGTTATTGAGGTCTTTCCTTCATTAGCATTGTGAAATTTATGTAGAAGATGGTACATTGCTTCCCACAGAATTTTTATATTTGAGGCTTTTTTTATTCCGTTTCAGGATCTTAGAGGACTGCTGGAGGTTTCAAACATTTGCCTTAAGACCAAAACCATTCTTCATGATGCAAATTTGAATGTCCATCCTTGACTTTTAGGTTTTCCTAATATCATAGATACTGAGGCTGTAGATTTCCTAATGTTCTTACTCTGAGTGGTTGTAAATCATATGGGAAAAGAAAACTACATTGAAAGGGTTTTCTTTAAAAAGTCAGAGAGATTTAGGCAAATAGCCTTAAGAGACAGGCATGAAGCCAGAAAACTATACACAAGCACATTGTTATGTAACCATGCCTAGTCTCTACCATTGCTTCAATGATATAAAAACATCCAATTTTGATGACTTGAGCAAAGTTCTAATATTTTGGGTTATTTTCCTAAACACCTCTCAAAGTGTTTAGTACCTGAGAGCCATTTTTCTAACACTGGTGAAGACAGATGGTTCTTTATTTTATATATATTTTTAATAATCTCTCTGTGGAAGGCAAATAAAAGGCTATTCATCATAGATGTGACAGTTTCATATCTTTAACATCTTATGTTAGAAAGGAGAAAATATCAGACAAGGGAATGAATCCCAGAAGAGGTATTCTATATACTCATACCTACTACCTCTACTACATTTAGTGTTAATTTAGTAACGACTGGTATACAGAATAAGTACTGTGTTCATTGCAGGTGTAGAAAACAATTATTCTTACTTTCCATGTTTAATACTATTAATACTATTGATCCTGGAAAAGAAACTAATAAAATATATAATGAAAAACGTCTCTAGAGATGCCTGGTTTTGTTGCTTTTTGAAAGTTGATTATATTATGCCATAAATACCAAATTTCAGAACTATTTTTGTGGTATCTGTTGTTGCAGTGGAATAGCATAAATGACACACTGGCTAAGGTTGGCCTTGATTTATGATGAAGCATTTACAAGAATTAGCCCTCGGGGAGCTGCCCTGTTCTGTAGCACATAGTCTGCAGTGTATTTGTGAATCACAGTGTATCTCAATACTTTTCCAATGCACAGAAGGGGAAAAAAAACCCACAAAAAACAGCCACACCTCCAAGGATGCCATCTTACCCTGCAAATCCTTTATGAGCTCAAGACTAGACTCGTTCTAACATTTAAGTTGCTTCCTACCCATATACTACGCTTTACAATCTCCTGGTGCCTTGATGATGTTTTTTATCTAAAACCAAAGGCATCTCATGTCCCCATTTGCAGTTTAGAACACTTTCAAACATGGGCAAAGTCTATTGAATATGCACATATGCAGTCATATATTGCAAATACTTTGTTATAATGAATCCGTTATAGAACACTCAAGGAACAGATTGCTTAATTGTTTTCCTTAAACATGCATGATATTTTCTTTTTTTTTATAGCAAGAATCTTCCTTGGTTTTAAAATTGTCTATGCTGTTGAGAGTAAAAGCCTTCTGTAATTCTCTAATTATATTCAAACCAATCATATACTGCCTTCAAAGGATATGCTCTAAATTTCATGTCACTGCATTTGACTTCTGTCATTTCTTTGTTTACTTTCCTTCTTTGCACAATTACCACAGTGATTGTTTGAACTTTTTTTCTTTCATCACCCCTCAGAAGCTCAAAAATTCTCTATTATTATAATTTCACACTCCACTTCTAACAAAACCATGTTCCAAAATGGGAGACTGTCTGCTTTCTCTCTGCTGACATTTTTAGCCACACACCTACTCATACTCACACTCACAAAATTCTGTGCCAGAAAACCCATTAATCCTCTAGATTCACAGCCATGTAGCACTGAGGGTCATGACTAAGGTGCCCTCTTTTCTGTGGACAGTGAGTGGTCTTACTTGTGCTGGTTTGCTTCCCATAGTCAAGACTCCACCTATGAGACCTGTGAATAATTCTGCATATGCATTGTAAGTGGAAGAAAAGGATCTTGGCTCACCTTTCCAGAACTCCTCTGTTCAAGGAAAGTAAAAGAAGGCAGAGCAAAAGTCTTACACTTTGGACACACATTTAGTTGAAATTAATTTATTCAACAAGTGGCTAAAGCTACTACTGGACTGAGAAAACTGTGAATTGAGCTTCCCCTCAATCTTTTAGCCAGGCAGTCATTTTTTGTGGTGTCACTTGCCACTACTGACACGTGTCTTAGCCAGGAAAAAACAAGGCAGTCATTCATACGCAGAGAGGTAGGGACATGCCCACATCAGGGTGCGCAACTCAAAGATGTTGCACTCAGGCATCTCTGAGTCTGTAGCAAAGCTCATGGTGAGAGTAAGAAACATCTTAGGGAGCTCCTCTTGGAACAGGTTGGTAGGCAGCAGGCTGAGAATTGCTTTTGAAAGGAGCATGTAATGCTTGTTTTTTTCACAGGGCACAAAATGTGTTAATGAAATCCTTGTTAAGGTCTCTACAAAAGACACAGTATCAAGTAAATATTGTTAAAGTCCTTAAAATTAATTTTTTCTTGTCTGTAAGCAAAGACATCACCCACCAATTAAGGCTTTAATCCTTAATAATGTCTTGCTACATCAGCAATTAGGGCAGCCATGAGAGCTGCTGGACTAGACAGTCCAACAACTGCGCTATCTGGAACAGCACAGCTTTTACAATGAAGGCCACAAATATCAGACAAACTTTTTAGAGCCTGGTGCCCCACGTTGCTAGTATGTCACTTACTTCCATACAAGAGAATAAAGATGTCTTCTAAACAACTGGATCAGATTACAAAGCTGACAGACATTAATCTTCCCTCTTGGCTTGGTCTCATATGGCTCGCTGAAATTAGATAACAAAACTGAGATGTGGGAGCATGGCTGAAGCAGTTACAAAGCTGCAGGCAACCATGGTGTAAAAGATTTCAGAGCTTGTCAAACCCAGAAAGAAAGCCTGTTCAAAAGCAGGCACATTACAAAATACTTGACTCCAGCAATACTCCGAGGCAGTGGCAATGTGCTTTGCTATGAGATATCTAACTTCTGCACAGTAAATTTTGTTACTTAAACAAGGTGTCAAATAAGGTATAGTTTCATTCTGAATATAATCACCTTCATAATTTCAGCCATAAAGAGGAGCTATTTTCATGTGACCATTAGGCAGTACAAAATACTGGATAAATGGTAAGCACAAAGCAAAGCTAATTTGTACCTTCAAGTGATGGAAATACTGGAGTTATCTCAGTCTCACACATGGGCTTGAGGGAGATTCCTCTTGAAAACACTATTATTTTGTATGTTTTTATTTCATGGGCATAACAAAAATATTTTTATGTGAATAACATTTTGTTTTGAAACTAGAATGTCAACCTGCACCTTCCTATATATTTTTCTTCTCAATTAAGTAAAATACCAACAAGGAAGAATACTGTATGTAAACATTGAAGCTCCTTTAATGTGCAAGAGATTATATGGGTTTAGTGTGGGTATAGTGATGAAGAAATAGAAACCACAAGTGTCTATTGTTGAGATGATCTTAGTTATATAGTAATCATTGTTTATCCTCCTTGAACAAAAGAAAAACCGTGTCATTTTCTGCAATTTAAAATATGCTGTAGTAACACAACATTACAGATTAATAGATATAAAGAAATTTATGCTCCTGAAATTTTGAAAAGTAGGAATAATTCCCTCAAGAATTTCACTGACCAAGTTTTTCTTCTTAAGTCATTTTTTCAAATGAAATTTTGATTCTCCTCATTTTTTGATATCTTGATAGGCTTTTTGGTGTTTGTTTTGGGGTTTTTTTTGTGTTTTGGGTTTTCTTAAACCCTTGTTATTTATGTAATTTTACTTAAGGTATTCCCTTTTTTATATTTTGATGAAACTTCTTTAGAAATTTGCCTTCTATAATTCTACTGGCCAATTGCTTAATTGAAATTTCTAGTTTTCAAAGCTTCATAAGTTTCCTGAAAGTAATATGCAGGTCTTACTAAAAGGTCTTTCAGTGAACATGGAATTATCTTTGAAATCTGCAAGTGTTAACCAGAAGGGAGAGGTGGGGAAAAAAAAAATCCAGATAATGTGTACATAAATATTACCAGATGTATAGTGAAGACAAACGTGCTGGTTATTACTAAAAGAGACTGTAACATGTCTTTGTAGTCTTTGCCCTTCTTTCCTTTTTGACTTTGGAAAGACTTATAGTTGCTTCTCTGTTCAGGCAGTAGAAAGAAAGAGGGTTTATAACTCTGCGTTCATCACTAAACATCAAGTTCACTATTTCAATCCATTGCTGTTGAAGTCTGAAGGAGTCCAGTGTCTTCATTTTCTGAGGAAAAATAACTTCTTATTTCAGGCAGAACACCCGTACAACAAAGTGCAATGTTTAGAATAACTAAATTTCACTCTGACAGTGGATGAGGGCACAGCCTCATCTCCCAGCTCATTCTCCCTCACACAGCAGACCTGCAGCCCTGCAGGGCAGAGCATAGTAAAATGTTATTTTGCCAAGTATTTTTGTACATTGTACTCATTTTGCAGATGAACAGGGAATATGCTTTGAAATTAGGAAGAAAGAATGAAAAAGCTGGAGTCAGGAGAACTGGTGAAGGGGGGAAGAAAGAGGGAAGAGGAAAAGGAAAGGGGGGAGGAAAGAAGGAGGGGAAGGGGGAAAGAAAAAAAATGGGGAAGAAAAAAAAGGAAAAAAGAGATAAGGACAGTTTCTGGTAAAGATGATCTTAAGCAACAGGTTAGTCTAGGACACCAGACTACATATGCTGAGAATAGAGTCCCTTGATTATGTTAGTTGAATCCAGGTGCTGACATTTTCTTCGAGACAAAAAAAATGCTATTAATCTTTCTATCACATTCTTCATCTCACGCAAAAGCAACAAAATCTTGTATTTCTGCATTTTTTATAGGAAAAATGACCGTTTATGGAAACAATGGATACTGTACAAGGTAACATGCTCTCTCCAGTCTTATTATAGTGCTATATAGATGCCCTTATTCAAGGCAGGTAACAGTGATGGCATCTATGGTTCCATTATACACTAAAAGTGGTTATCTTGTAGTAACTAAGTATGTTGGGGCTTTTATTAAAAAACTGTCCCAGGCAGGAATATAAATGCCTCTGATATTTTAGTTCTGAATCTGAGAATAATTTTATAAAGGGCTTGCAAATTGATTCGAGATTTTAGATTTTGAACCTACTGATGTTTCTAATAAAGTGACCTAATTCTTAGCATATTATATGAAAAACTTCCCTTCTTGAGTGGCATAAAAAGATGAGGTTAAAGTGAATATAAGCTTTTTGATTAGAATAAAATTGGTTTAAGGTTTATAATTTCTGTAGCTAGAAACTTCTTGCACAAGGCAGGGATATATTCTTGAGGTACTCAGACAAGAATTTCTCTCATTTCAGAACAAAAAAGTGTTCACGTGATTTTTACAGAAAAAGGAGCTACAAGAAAAGGTAACGTTTCTATAGCAACAAAACTTTCTTGTTTCCTGTTCCTATTCACACTAATTGGTTTGCTGTGAGCCAATTCTGGCATTTTTGCAGCCAAGAAAAGAAGAGGGACAATAAACATTTCCTCTTGCAATTGTGCAGGTAACTCTTCAAATGTGCCTATCAGGCTGCAACTTGTTTCAAAGGCAAGTAATTAATGATCACAAAATACCTGTCAGGACAGAAATGGTGTTACAACAACTTTTTTACTTTTATCACAATCTTTGTGTTTCTAGGAAACAGAATATAGGTTAAATTCAAACCAATATACAGCAAAGGTCCTGTGGAAAATATATTTTGCAGTTGGATATGCTAGAAAAATGGGAAAAAGTAATTTCTATATTTAAATATCACTTTTGTCCTTATTGATTTAGCTAATATCCCTCAGATCTGATTCATTTTGAATTTCTGTTAATTAAATTTCCTCTTTCCTTACTTAGATCAAAATCTGTTTATGCCTATTCAGAATGAATGGGTGTTATATTCTGTCTTGTTCCCAGGAAGTAGTCCTTCTAAATATCCACACAGCTATCCCTTTTATATCCCTTTTTCTTCTTCTTCTGTGTTACAACATGCACAATTAATAAGTAAAGTTTCTACACCTTCACTGGTGCCTGATCTTTTTGCAAGTTGAATAGCAATTTATTTTTATAGCCCATTACTTATTTGTGATACCAGTACAAAGCCATCCAACTGTCAACGTGACTTTTGGCAGTATAATGAAGGCTATAATTGAAGAACACTTTTTAAATAATGTTAAGAGTCAAAGTGGAAATCCACAAGCAACAAAGGTCGTGATTTAGTTTGTGCTTTGTTTTTAGTTTTGGGTTTTTTCTGTTTGTTTTGGGCAGTTTTCTTTTAAAAGTTAATTCCTGGGGAAAACAAATCTAAAGTATTAGATTTGTTGGCCAAGTCTGATGAATTCCTTTTATCAAGGTGGTTTGAAATTAGCTCAAACAGCAAGCTTAACCTTCCTACTAAATTATCTTAAATAATTTTAAAATAGCTCTCATTCACATAGCATGGCAGACTGAAAATGGGGAGATGATTAAAGTTCAGCTCCTGCTCCTTGAACTACTTGGCCCCAAACTGGAATTTACACTTATGCAGCAGGAAATATGTATCAACAATAAAAAGTTTGTGTAAGAGAAAATGAGATTTCCATGCAGAGAAGGATAATATGGATAATATTGTATTAATAGGCAAATGGTGTACTTATTTTTGTGCCTGAAAAAATAATGGGTTTTCCTTAGAAAAAGGGAATTTCCAAGACTCATTAAGTGCTGTTTAGCACTGCTAAGAGATATATGAAGAGCTCTGGAAATTATGCCAAAGCATTTTGGCTTCCTCAAAATGCAGTAAAGTCTTCAAATGTGAACAGATTTATGAAGTATCTCTATTAATAGTCTTAAAAATCCTTGCTTCGTTTAGAGACTTACTGCATGTTAAATTGTATGAAAATTCAATACGAGGTGGTGCAGACCTGTGTGCATTTTAAAGTCTCTCCAAATACCTATTATCAGCAACACCTCGTCTACATGTTGTGCATACATTGCATATTTTAGAAACTCTTTCTTTTAAAACCTGAGCAAAATGTAATGAGACAAGGTGTTTCTTGAAACTGTTTTATATATCCTCCTTTTGCCATGAAGTTATTACATGTACTAACATGAAAGGACAAACCTTTTATTTATAAATTTATTCCTTAATACACAAAGGAATTTCACTGTTCTTCCCTATTCTTTCCCTTCCCCATTTCAAACCTTTCATAATCTACCTTCTTTAAGTAATGCAAATTGTTACAACTCCTCAAAAATAGGATGGATGAAAATGAATAGTCACTTGGGACATAACAGAGCTTCTACCATAGTGAGTCCTCTGTATTATATTCTCAGTGTTTTTTTAGGAAGGAAATAGCAGAGCTATTTTCAAGTTTGAGAAATAACTTTTCAGTGAATAAATATAACTTGAGGGGAGAGAATTGCTCCGCAAAGCAAAATTACTTTTAAAGGTTCTGCCACCACCTGGAGAACTAAGGAGGTGTGTTTTCATGTTATTGTCATCTTCATTTGGGATTCCAGAAGCCTTGTCTTTTCTGGGCTTCTCTAGTCACTGCTGTATGCTTTTTTTTTTTTTAAGACAGTGGTGGTTACTAACTAGCACTTAAAGAAAAAAAAAAGTATGCATTAATTAACTAAGCACTACATAAGTTCCTGTCTGTGTGAAAGGAGAGCTCTCCTGTGCTATCTTAGCCTTTCCTTGTCTTATTTGCAGGTCAAAATGTGGCTTAGTGAAGTATAAAGGCTCTATTACCAGTCCTAAATATTCCCTGTGTAATTTTCATGACACATTAAAGTCATTATATATTTAGTCACAAAAATATTTAGGTATTGTTGAAAGATGCTTAGCAGAATCCATCATGGGCACATAAAGTTAATGATTTCGAGAAACTTTAACCTGCAAGGTAGTTTCATAAATGAAACTTCATGTACCTCTAAATCTTACTCTTATGACTGAATGGAAGAAGGGATATGGAATATCACAGGTCTGCTCCAACACTTTCAATCCAGTCTAATATAAGTAGTTCTCACTTTTGCTGATTTTTCTACAAAGGAACCATTTTATTAAATGAGTGTGAGAGGAGGTGATGGTGGGGGAAAAGGACTAAGCATCTTGCTGCCAGATGCTAAGGCAGAAGCATACAGCTCAATCTAGGCATTGGCCAGAAGCCTACACTGACCTAAGCACCCTTTAGCCACACGTGCTGCTACACAAACAGTTCTGTAATGAAAGAGAACCTTGTGTTGTGGAGGAAGAAATATACTTTCTTTGGAATATATCACCAGCTGTAGAAATTCAGTGTGAACACTATTAAGGCCCAGCAATTTCTAACTAGCCTGTTCTGCTGATACTGCTGACAAAAAACAACTCTAATTTTTTTTTTTTTTTACACAGGTTACAGTTTAATAACACTGGATTAGTATATTTTCCCATGAATTTTGACTAGGCACTGTTTGAATCCATTTTTGGTTTTGGTCACTGCAGCGTTCTTTGCCAAAGGCAATTTAGTTCCCTCCCTTCTGTTTGTACAGAATATCTCCCCAGTAATTCTCTTGCAGTGCTCCCCTGGGCAATCTGCATGACACCTGAAAAAATTAACTGCCTTAGCTGATCCTTTAATTTTCTATTCAAATACACTTATTTTGATGTAGTTTCCATTTTTACTTGGAATTATTAGTTGGACTTTTTTGCTTCTGAATTTGCATACTTTGCAACCACACTATAGCTTTCCATCACTATATCTTCATCCAGGGCTTAAACAAGAAACGTGGCTGATATGGGGCTGTGTTTAGGATTTGTGTTGAACACAAGGTGGATAATATAGAGATGCTTTTGTTGTTGCTGAGCAGGGCTTACACAGAGCCAAGGCCTTTTCTGCTTTTCACACTGCCAAGCTGGCAATGGGGCTGGGGTGCATGGGAGGTTGGGAGGAGACATAGCTAGGACAGGTGACTCAAACTGGCCAAAGAGATATTCCAGACCATATGACATCACACTCAGTATGTAAAGTGGGAGGAAAGAGGTGGACTTCTGTAGTGATGGTGTTTGTCATCCCAAGTCACCTTTACACTTGATGGGGCCCTGCTCTCCTGGAGAGGCTAAACACCTGCCAGCCCATGGAAAGCACTGAATTAATTCCTTGTTTTGCTCTGCGTTGCTTTTTTTCACAGCTTTTGCTTTCCTTATTAAACTCTCTTTATCTCAACCCCCAGGTCTTCTTACTTTTACCCTTCTGGTTCTCTCCTGGATCCTACTGGTGGGGACTTAGCAAGCTACTGTCTTGGTTGCTGGCTGAGGTTAAACCACAGCACACTGTTCCAGTCTATTCACATTTAGCTCAAGTCACATTTTACACTGTAATAATATAGCAGAATTTTCCTCTTCTTTTCCGTATTTTTCAGTACCTCTTACAAAATTAGTTGGAAAGCCCCAGTGCTATTCCCCACATTCCCAGCGTCTCACATTCCAGTCTGACCTGGATTTGTGGTGTAGTACTTTAATGATATAGTCCTCTGGTTTTTTGGGTTTTTAAAGATATAATTTTTCAGTTCAACTATTTGGTTAGCAATTCTCCACCAAGAATTTTGTGCATTGCAACACACCTGCATTTTTCTGTACAAGATTGTGCCTCCATATGCTTGGTTACTCTTTTAGCATTGTATTTATCACTGGATTGGCATTTTCCTGGGAGTTTCAAGTTCCCAGTTTATCATAAATCTCATTTTGATATCACTCAAGCTCCAAAGCTAAATATGTGTAAAAGCTGTGATGGTATGGTCCACTATTGCTACAAAATCTCTTCAGCTAAATATATTCACATACTAATCAATGTGATTGACACTATAAGCGTTGACACACTGTAAAGAAAACTGCAGTAACAAATATTAATGAAAACTCATTTCTAAATACCTGTCCTATTTTTCTTTGTTTCTCAATCACATTTTAAATTCTCCAAAATGATTTATTTTTAGATCTTATTAAAGAGATTACCAAGTATTTCCTGACTGAAATAGTTCATTAACTTGCTTCAGAGCATTTCTATGTAGTGCCACTTTGTTTAGCACCAATACCAGCTAGTAGTGTTTAGTACCAATTGATCTGTTTGGGAGAATCTCCACAACATTCAGACTGACACTTCAGTCATAAAGGTTGGTGAAAAGGTTGGAGACTATGACTGAGGATAGAGCAATGCACTTCTCCTCTCTGAGGAGACATCTAAAACCAAGTTTACTTTGTGACTCAGGATTAAACAAGTGGGCAGAGGGAAAACAACTGTGTGCCACCCTCTCCAGGTGGAGAAGGCACTGTTCTTTGATCCTGCAGTGATAGTAAAAAAATTAAAAATGAGGTTGCTTCCATTTGTGCTGAATCAAATTCTGCACTTAAGATCTGCCAATTAATCAAATCTAAAGAATACAGTTAGAACAAAAGAAGTATACAAGACAGAAGGGAGCCTACAGGAAATATGGAGAGACTGTTTACAAAGGAATGTAGTGACACAACAAGGGGGAATGGCTTCAAACTGAAAGAGAGCAAATTAGATATTAGGAAAAAAATTCTTTACTGTGAGGGTGGTGAGGAACAGGTTGTCCAGAGAAGCTGTGGATGCCTCATCCCTGGTAGTTCTCAAAGCCAGTAGACTGGATGGGCTTTAAGCAACCTGGTCTAGTGAAAGTCATCCTTTCTCCCTCAGGAGGATGGGAGTGAGGTGATCTTTAAGGTCTCTTCCAAAACAGGCCATTCTAGAGTTCTATAACTTGTCTTCAAGACATGAGGCCTAATACTTGCACTCAGTTGTCCAGACATTCTTTGAACATGAACTAGATCTTTTACTATCAAAAGAGTGAGAGAGTCCAGTGATTAAGTGCTGGAAAGGGAAAAGATAAAAGATACAAATTTAAGAGATTATGGCTCTCCAGTAGGACTATAAAGACACTGTCCTCCAAACACCTAATGTATATTAAGCCACCTAATGTAGCTTAACTACCCCTCTCCCCACAGGGAAATAAACATGTTGTAGGACTGGGATGGGTACCTCCCTTTGGCTAGATATCTATTACTTAAAAAAAAAACAACAAAAAAACCCACAAAAACCCCAAGTTGCAACTGAGAAAACCCCAAAACCCATAATAAGCTATCAATGAAACCCTATCAAATCACCTATATAGCCAGCTGACTGAGACTACAAAAAGTCATTATTAAATTAATTGGGCAATATTTGATGCCCTATCAGCATCTATATTATTTCTGGTGTGCCAGTGACTTCCATATAGATGAGATTTTGAAGTCTGGAGCACAGCCAGGTAGGTATTGTGCATACCTAAGATCACAGACCTCTGAACATTTTACTCATTATTAGCACTTAAGTAATGTAGCACTAAACAGGTGCTTCCAGTCAGTTCTGCAAATAAGTTAATATATTAACAAACCTAAGGAAATTGAAACATCTGAATTGGAGACAGCATACATTTTGTAATTTAGTTTTTTCACTTTTCCATATTTTTACCTTCTATTTAATAAAGTGTTTGGTACTATTTAGCTTATTTTTTGAACTCCCAGTTTCTAAAGTTTTAGCAATTTTATATATTTCTTCTTTATGATTCAGGTCTAAGGATATTTCAAAATATCAGACTTCCAAAAATTTTAAACAGCGTTTCTCAGTAAAATGTCATTCTGCTTTTCTGTTATTTTCCTAAGAAAAATTTACAACACTTTTTTTTTTTTTTTACTTTGCTTCATTTCTCAGCAGTCTTATGCCTTTTTCTGTAGGTTCAGCACTTTAAAATACATGTACATTTGATTTCAGTGAGTGGACACCTCATTTCAGTTTAACCTGGTGGAGGAAGGAGTAATTAAGTTAATTCTGTGGTTTTGTTATATCAAGTGCCAGAGAGATTGTCAACCCCAAAGAAAAATAGCAAACTTGTTTTCGGCATCCGCCCTACTAAATAAATAAATCAGTTTTTCATGGTAGCAAAAGGGTGATAAAAAGCATATCACAGCCTACTCTTTGGTATCATTCCCCTCGTTTTTCGAAGAGCCGTGCATGGGCCAGCAGGTGTCCCCCCTGCACACACAGCGGATCCATCGCTCGCATCCCTGCCCGCAGGGGACAAGGCACTCGCACATCCTCGGCTTCGTTTCTGAAACGTGAGAAATAAAGGGAAATGTAATGGAATCTGGTACAATTTAAGGTCTCCCAAGTCATTTCGAATTGCTCCGTGCCGCAGCAGAAAATTTGGGGAAATAAGGTGTTTTCCCGGTTATTTTTATCCCCCTCCCCCCCGCCCCGCATATTCAGAGTTTTTTGATGAGCACGTACTGCAAGAGTTTGGCCCTAAAATGAGCCACAAATAGTAGGGCTGGGATAGCCCCATCAGTAATAATCAATAGCTAGAACCAAACTAAGAAATGCCTCAGAATATACTATCAAAAGTTTTCACATTTCCATGAAACTTTTTAAAGTCTCCTCCATTGAATACGTTTGACAACAGCAATATTCATTAGAATGCAAACTAGCTACAAAATGCAGTGCGGTTTTAATTAAAAGTAGTTTATTAATAACAACTCTAAGCTTTGTTTCCAAATTATTGTAGAAATATAAAACCCAAATCATTTGCAAATGTTATACAATAAAGAATTAAGAACCTCATTGGCTTTAAAGCCCTTATAGATCCACTTCTGAACGAAACCTTACCCTCTCCTGCCCTGAGTGTTGTGTATGAAATATACCTGGATTTATGAAAACCCAGGAGAGCAGGTGAACATGCTTTCTGAGAGCCGGGAAGGAAGGAGAATTTATCTGGCTGCAAAGGCCATGGGAAGAAGTGTCCATGCAAAGAGCATTACTGGCTAAAGGCTGAAGGAATAACAGCCACACACAGTCCCCAAGAACAGGGGGAAGCAAATAACTGGAGCACGTTTGGAAACTGTAAACTGAGAAAGGATGTGATTAGCGTGGGAGGAAATATGGGACAAAAATATGGGAAGGAAGTGCTGAAGAGTGAGAGGAGCTTTATGAGCTCACAAGTGGGCTGGTGAGAAGGAAGTCTGAGATGGGAAAGTTTGCGTGGGAAGGTGCTGGAATGAGGATGAGAAAGAGGGCATAACAGAGGACAGGTAGGGCAGGAAACACTGGGTTCTGTAAGCCCTGATATAAAGAGAAAGGATTGGGATTTGGGACACAAATGGTATGAGACCAAAAGATGGATTTGCAGCTTCACAACCTCAGCCACTTCTTTTTTATATATTAGAATTTAAGTATTTACTTTAGCCTTATATAGATCCTTTATATAAAAGGCTTCAGGGTCAGCAGTGGAGTGGCTGGAGATAAATTCATCCTGGCAAAGCCCTGAGACACTGAGCCTGAATTACTTAATTGGAACTGTGGATTATGATACACAACCTACACTGTAAACCACAGAGTCACGTTTACCGTCAACATGATCTTGTTATAACAGCTTATAAAAACCACAATCCTTGAAGCACCTTGAATGATATATTTACTTTGTTTCAGACTGGCAGTAAGAGAACTCTCAGTCTTTTGTGGCCTCTTTTAAAAGTGGATAGAATGCATTCTCATCATACCAAAGAAAACATCATGGAGACAGCTAAAAAAAAAAACCCAGTAAATATTGCAAGTTTGTTGAAGAGCGTGGCTTCAGAAGAAGCAAAATCATTGTTAAATTCAGATTGGAGAACTACTTCAGTTCAAAAAATGCTTCCATACAGTGCTTCTATCTTGACAACATAAGTATTTTTTCTTTCAGTTTTTAGATGCACTTTTTTTTTTTAAAAGTAACTTTTTCTGAAACACTTATTAAACACTTCAAGGTAGAGAATTCATTTGGAGTCAGAAAGCTTCCCACTACACTTCAAAAAAGTTTGTGGTTTCTTTTGTTGCAGCTACTGAACTAAAAATATATTTGCAAGTGTATAGGTGGAGCAGACAGTAGCAAAGCTATTTGGTTTGGGAAGAGTTTAATGCACCTCTTCACCTACCACCTCTGCCCACCAGCCTTCTCAGTCCTTATATCCACACAAAAAAAAAAACAACAAAAAAAAAACCACAAACACACTTTTACAAGATCGGAAATAACTTGAGATCCCCATGTTGCTACAAGAAATTACTTGAATATCTGCCTACCTCTAACAAACCACCTAGGGTCACACAGCAGGGACAGGAGAGCAAGGCATGGAAGCCCTTTCACAGGGTCCAGGGAGGAAAGGAGGTGGAGACAAATACATGTTGTCTACCTGAGAGATGCCCACAGGAAAAAAGTCACCTGTAGCACAGGTCCAGGGACCATCTGAGAGACAGGGCTGGAGACCAAAACCTACATGATAGGATGCACATAAATGGGGCTCGTGAGCAGGCATCCCAGGTGAGGTCAGTCACTCCTATTAGCACTCTCAGGGCTCTGACATTATTCTGCAACAGAGGAGTTGTGATTAAACATACTTTTTTTTCTTTTTCCTCCCTCAAAGCACCTGACCGTAATGTGCACTTAAATAACAGCAAAAGAGGCTAATGTTTCTTACATTAAATTTGTGACATGTTAGAAGTATACCTAAGTCATATGTCTAAAGTCACATCTAATGTTTTTTTATTTAATTAGCTTTGGGACTGAACCCTCAACTAGGCTGTTGAGTGCAAGATATTAAAAGGCATAGGAGTATTTTGGAGTAAATAGATTTGAAAATTCCATGAGGGTATATTAGAGGAGTGCAATGTTTAGCCATTTTAAAAGATAGTCTGCCTGCTATATGTGCTCGTAGGACTGGATTAGTAAAACTTTGCTTAAATGTCTGCAAACTAAGAGATATCACAAAGCAAATATAAAATGCCTAAGCACCTTATATCCTTTAGCTTTATAGATTCTGAAACACCCAGCAATGTCTCTGAATCTGTCAAGGGCTAAATATTATTAGAAATTGACCATAAGTGCAGGGGTTACTTTGAAAAATGGCCTTATTTTCTTTAGACATTTATGACCCTCTGTGTTCTTTCTTAAATGCAGGATGATTGTCCAAGTATAGCCCATAAGGAAATACTTCACTGTGCTAAACATTAGGAACCTTCCTGGAAACTTGTCATAGAACTCTCACAAAAGCATTGTTGTTTTTTTTAATTCACACTACTGCACTTTCAAGACTCAGATTAAGCTCATAAACAATAATTATATATTATTTCTATATAGTTGTCAGTATTCAAGACCCAAAGGAGCAGGAAAGATACTTCTTTGTCCTTCTGTTTTATTTAATGGAAGGGTTTTTTGTTTGGTTTGGTTTGGTTTTATGCTGTCTTTTCCGACCACTTTTTATTTTTCCTGTTCAAATCTCTTGACTGGGTTAAATACATGATCCAAATAACAGCTTATTTATCATGCTGTTTGGTGATGGATGCTTGGTGATTGCCTCCTATTCTTTTCTGACTGTAAAACTGAATTAGTTTCTACACCGTGCAAATGTACACAATACGCATTGTGATGGCAGCTGGTGGAGAGCTGCTGTAGCCAATTCTGAGTCTTTTTCCAGCCACAACTTCTGTTTCTTGTCTTCTATGTGTAGCTCTCTGCCACCCCTCCTCCCAACCAGCACCCTAAAGAAAATGTAAAAAGTACCAGGCAAGGGCACCAGCTGGTCCTATTTTCTGTCCACAGATATTCATAGTCTCTGATTGGAGTCATGGTCCTCTAAAAGCCACATTTACACAGGAGAAGAAAAAAAAATCACTGTACCTTTTTAATCACAAAAAGTTAAACAGTTTAGAAAATAAGATAATGTAGCTCTTGTTCCGAAGATGGTCCTTGTTAAAATAATAAAATGTTATTCTCCAAAGCATTAATACACGCATATTACAACCATGGCAAAAGTATGTAGCAGCATGTATTTCATAACTTTTCCACAAAAACTCTTTTCCTGGAAGGAATGAGCTGCTACCTATTTGTAACTAAAAGATGTTGAAACTTAGAAGTACTCTTATTATTATTTTTAACCCCAAAAGGCTTCTTAATAGTTATGGGCCTTTGTTGTACAGTAAGGAATCACAAGACTAGCAACCCCAGGAAATCTGTGTGTGAAACATAAGGAATACAAATAAATGTAACTTCAATCCATCCTCCTTTTCACTTGTTTATTTAAGTCTATCTGCTTTCTCTGTGGTTTGCGGGCTTTTTTAAGGTTCAAGAGGTATTTAAACAAAGGGACAAAGACTTTAATTTTAGACCTCTAACTGTTTTACCATTCATATTAAGATGTAGTGCTTTGAGCTGGTACATGCAGGCTCCATTTTTTGATATCCCAGTCTAATACACCCTCATGTAAGCTTACTGTTGGTCAATATATGATAGTACATATCTTGATGTGGCCACATAAGTGATGGGCCAAAGGCATTTTGCAGACTGCTGCAAGGTGACTAACCATGATTGATTAATTTGCTGTTCAATGGTGTAACTGTTAAATCGATTCTCCCTTTTCAGCTGCCACTTTCTTACAGTTATTGAGACAGCAGCTGAACTACTTTCCCCCACTTTCCTTGGTAAATTAACACTATTTAAACAGCAAAAATGGTCTGTGTTTCTGAAATTCTGGAAGAAGAGTTTCTACTTCACTGCAGGTCTAATGATAGGTGGTACTTTCTCCCCACATTTACTCTTAGTGTAAAGAAGTGCTTCAAAACCACTTTTTAATACCTAGGGTTTTTAAACCTAAGTTCATTTTTGTTTTATTTGTGTGTCTCACACCTCAATTTCTGCCTATGCGCTTTCTCAGATGCTACAGAACATAGAAATTTTACCTGTATGCCCTTTCTGACTAACCTCTCTGGATGGCCTTTTTAATTTTCAGAGATTTATATTTACAATTTGGAGTAGGAATTAACTATTTTTTTTTAAATGTACAAAAATTATTTTTTTCTATCCCTTTGAATGCTAAATCTAAAAAGAAGTCCTCCAAAACAGGCAATGTTGTTTTTTTTATTGTACAGATCATTTCGCCTTCCTTAATAACAGAATAAGGAAAAGAAAGGAAAAGTATGAATTTGAACCTGTAATTCTTATGCTGTTGGTTGTCTGGGGCCATCTTTTGCTGTGCAGCCCTGGATCTTCCATGCAGTACCATGCTTCTCGTGGTTTTTTTCCTTTTTGTGACCTCGTTTCATCCCTGAGATACAAGAGCTTCTGACACAGTCCCCTTCACTAGCTTTGTGATCATTCCCCTACCCACTGGGAATTTTGAAGTACTGCTCTCTGTCACCTTTGGTTCCATGTTATAGGAAATCTTGTGTGAAATGAATTTTTTAAGCTCAAGAATCCAGCCTACTCATCCCATTTTTTACAGTTCCCACATACCTTCATTTTCTGATACAATAATCTTTTATTTCAGTAGCTTGGTGTTTGTAACCCTTATAAGGAACAGAGACATGTAGACTAATTGCATTAAGCATCATATTTCCTCAATACATTTCAGGAAAGAAAACTTCTAGCCAAACCTGGTTCCAGACACAGACATAAGTTTAGACTCAAACGTAATGATCAGACCAATTTTCTTGTGTTACCACAGCAGTCCTATTTACAGTGTCATACTGAATACTGTACCAATTAGGATACCAATGGTTTTAATTTCCTGCCCTCCATCACCCTGGTTGTTGGTTTTCCTCAAGTTCATTGTTTGGTAACTTCTCTCAGCACTAAGTTTCCTAATACTACACATCTTAGTTTCTGTATAAGCTTCATAATGCTCAGACTTCCTGGCTTTTTGTGAAATAGATGGTGACTGCACCAAGAGCAAATGACATTCTGAAAAAAAAAAATGAACTGGTCTCATTTGTCTGGAACATTTCTCTCCTTGATCTCTTTATGATCTTCACAAATATTTGAAAAGGTAAAGCATGAAATCCAATGAAAAGGTTGGAGAGGATATAAAAAGAGCAAATTTGTCACTTTAAAGCCTCACATCCAACAATGTGCTGTAAGCTGTCTGCACCATGTTTAAATTGAAAGCAGGGGAGCGAAACATTCAGAACATACAGATGACAAAGAACAAAACAGACTATAAATGGGAGACACCTGGAGACAGCAATTCTGAACTTTAGTTTTCCTTTAGTATATCTAAAACAAAGCAATCATTTCTCTTTCTTGACACTAGCAAAGCACAATTCTGATTCACTCAGACTTTGTTCTGATCCTCTGTATGTAGGTTTTAGTCTTTAGTGACACTGTAACTACTGAGTGCATTAAGAATCAAATAGACAGTTATTCTGCATGCATTGTCAGAGGGTACCAAAGATAAACTTCTCTGACCTATAAAAAAATGAAATGAAGGATGAATGTTAGCTGCATTATAACAGGAATAATTAGTTAGGACATGTCACCCTTGTCAGACATAGGAAAAAGAAAATCCTCCCAGCTTGGCATCCCCTCATGTATTCCCTCTATTCTGATTGTCTTTGCATGAATCTAAGCTTCATTCACTTAAACTGTCTTCATGTATTCTACCATATTTAAATGTCCCTATGTGAACCCAAAAAACCCAGCGAGAAATGAGTTGGAATGAAAACAGTGAGATGATCCATTTTAGGGAGAATTATGCTGGAATCTCCAGACTGCAAAACCCAGTCATGGTGGTTCAACATCATGGAAAAAGACATGGCAACTCAGGCCTAAGTCAAAGGCAGCAGTGGCACCAGCAGGAGACATATTTGCTGAATACTGAAGAGCAGATTCCATTCCCATGGATATGAAAACAGAAAAGAAACATGAAGCAGAAAGCTGTGGGGTATGCAGGTGGTATAAAGCACTTTATTCAGTAAAATGGGGGAGACTGATCTTTCAACGTGCACAAAAAAAACTCTTATCAGGACATACATTTACCAAAGAGTTTATAAAGCATCTAGCTTTCAATCTCCAGGAAAAAACATTATAACAATTTTATTCTGCCAGAAAACCATATTTGATAAAATCCCATATGAGTGCACTTTCATTTTTTTCTTACTGTATATACTGTGAAGAATGGACAGGTATGTCTTTCTCTTGTCTTGCTATAATTGATCTATAGGCAAGAAAACAAACCAAAAAAACCACTTAAAATCAGCAGTTCTATCCTAAATTACTAAAAGAAATTAAACAAATGGATACTTTTGCTATAACTTTATGGCTACAAAAATGACAGGTTACCACCCAGTGTGTATAGGAACCTAGGGAAATCTATAAACTTTGGGTTATATACATCATTTCTGCAGCTCCATCTCTCACTGCAGAACATCCTGGAGTCCCAGTTACCAGGCCATTTGAGGATTCTTCAAATGCTATTGCTTTAAAAGTTGTACTTCACAGTCTTTGATTGATAGGGTGAGAAGTTACATCAGTGAAAAGGCTTATTGATCTATGCTGAGAACTCAGCTCATTTGCCTAAACATTTGAGCTGTGCACCACCTAAAATTCCAGCATGGAAGTGGCAGAAACAATGCAGGGTATTATAGGTGACTGGTGTACTCAAATTTCACTAGATCCGTATGTGTGGACAACTGAATAAAGCCAGGGACAGGACTCAGTGGAGTCTACCTCTACTCAAGTTTCTCCTATCTTTCTTTGGCTCAATCATGGAAGTTCTCAATCCCTGGAAGTTTTTTAGAACAGTAAGAAAATACATATTCAACATCCAAAAAAATCCCGAAAAAACAACAGCAACAACAACAAGAACAAAAAATCACAATAAAAGAACCCCAAACATTCGTATTTTCATTGTCACATTTAACATGAATATGAAAATTGTAATTAATTAAAGCATGGTGATACATACACATGTGTATGTATGCACATATCACCAAACAAGAGACAAATGTGTTATATAAATGGCAAACAGAATTTAAGATGCAGAAATCCACAGCATTTGGAGAGTAGCCAAACATATATATAAATCTAGCCTTCAACATATATCATGATGGAAGCCCTTTGTGAGGGCAAAATGTGAATATAGTATTTATTTATGTAAATTCAATTAGGATTTTGTGCAGTCAGTGATTCCTAGTAGGCTTGGTAGGTGGAGCACCAGCTCCCTCAGCTGGGTTGGAGTCTTGATCTGCTGGAGAGTAGGAAGGCTCTTAAGGGTCTTAAGGACAGGCTGGATTGATGGGATGAGACCAGCTATATAAGGTTGAACAAGGCCAAATGCCAGGTTCTACACTTCAGCCACAACAACCCCATGCAGTGCTGCAGTGGCTGGAAAGTGGCCCCATGGAAAAGGACCTTGAGGTGCCAGTCAACAACCAGATGGACGGGAGAAGTCATAGCCACTAATTCTGCCAGGGAAGGATAAGGCTGGACCTCAGGAGGAATTTCTTGAGGGAAAGAGCTGTTAAACAGTGGAAGCAACTGCACAGGGAAGTGGTGGAATCACCATCCCTGAAGGTATTTCAGAAACAACTGGACATGGCACTCAGTGTCTTGGTCTGGTTGACCAGGTGGTGATCAGTTAAAGGCTGGATTCGATGATCTCAGAGGTCTTTTCCAACCTAAATTTCACTGTAATCCTGTAATTTAAATAGATTAATTTGAAACTTTTGTCCCAAATGATCTTACCAATGGAGCGAGTATAAGATACATATATATCTGTGATTTCTTTTATTTTACTGATAAAACATTCATTATTTGCAAAATACCTCAAATTCTAAGGGTCATCTGGAATATAACTTCTTGGTCCTAACATCCTAACATTCCTAGGTACCTTCAACATTTGAAGAAACTCCATTTATTTATGGTGTGTGTATCAAAATATTAATAATAATGTAAATTAAAAATAAGAGAAAACCTACTTGTAATAGGACTAAGTTGACTTTAAAGGTCTGAAAAGCAACACCAAGAGACAAAACCTGACTTCAATCTAGCAAAAAATTTTAAAAAATTAGGCTATATCCCAGACATGCACATATTTTTTCTACTTAATTATCAAAACATCATTGATGAAGCTGTTGAGTGAGACTGGGCCTAAAGTCCAATATCTCTGCTTGCATAAGAAAACCATAAATTAAGTAAATTTTTTAAAAATTCTAGATATTTATGCAGTTATAAACTACTTCCTGGACTTGGTTCTTTAGTTTTCCATGTTTAGTTTCTTGACAGTACTTTGGATGTTTGGAGTTATTTCTGAGGCAAGATTTTAGAAGTGACATGTCATTGTAATCTGGGCCCTTTCACATCTTTGTGATGCAATCAGTCAGGGTTATCAAGAAGTTTCTTTTTCCTCTTTTTAGTTGCAGATGAACAGCTAAAAATGTATTAGTACTATTATGTTAGGTACTTTTAGTTAATTACTGTAAGGCATAACTATTGTGTTTTGAAAAGATTTTGGAATAAAGAACTGCAAAGAGGAAATAAAAACAATTAAGACTGAGGCAAAGGGAAAAAAAAACACAAACATTTTCTGTGCTCTTTAAAAGTGGAAACAATATGAGTTGTCTCTAAATAATTCACATGTGGTGCCAGGCCAGCTCCTCAGAAAGCAACATTTCCATTTTCAAGTTTCCCCAAATGTTTCATTAAAATTCAAAGGCTGTGCTGGAAAACAAACTAAAGTACTTTCAGGTATAGAGGTTTGGTGGATTCTTTTTATTTTAGTTGTAAACATGTTACCTTCTACACTTATCTTCTTCAGCAGCTGGCACTTAAAAATGAAGCAATTTGTTAAAACTGCTAAATTCCAAAATTCTGATCTCTAAATAAAGGCTGGTGAGATGTGACACTGGCACATTCTTTTCTCCCATGGCCTTTCCTCCACTGTTCCGCCTCCTCTCCCGCTCAGGCCATGGCACTTCATTGCAGAGCCTGATTTTTCTGGTGATGAAGAGATAATGGACCCTCTGAGAAATAAGACACCATGTAATAATGGTTTGCCCTACAGAAGTAGTCCATTTTAATTTCATGGTTGTTGCATTATCCCACATGTTTTCTCACAAGACATTACAGCAGGATCACAATAATTCCAGCACTGGTATGTACATAAAAAGCATAATTAGCTTTAAAAGTGTTGTTCTTTCAAGTCTTTTTTTTTCTAGGCTGTACAAAGCGTAAATTTTTAATGATAGAATCTCCCATTATACTCCCTTTTTCTGGTAAAAAACATAGTTATTCTACATATATATATGCTCAAAGCTAAATGTGAGGCCTTTTGTTCCAGCATAAGGAAGGGACCTGAGACCAAGTACACAGTATTCAGTGGCTAATCATTTTGAACCAGTAACACTGAAAAGAGAAGGGTATTCATGAAATAAATAAATACATATATATATATGTATATTTTTAGTAAGTTTTCTTTTTCTTAAAATATTTTAAATATATTTTATTTCTTTAGTCTTTTTTCAGGAATGCTGTGACAAATGGTTGATAAAGTCTTTTGTTTAGGTGATGCAGCTAAAATTTTGATTATCCTTTAAAAAATGCTGAAACTTTTTAAATTATCCTTATGTTCATTGTAATAATGTTACGTGCACAAAATTATATATGCCTTAAAAATATACAGATGCCTACTGCTGTTGTAGGTCTCTGAAATTGTGTCATGTAATTTTTAAAAATTTAATTTTTGACATTTGCAGTAGCTTGGTGGATATGGTTTGTATTTCAACAGAGCTCTCAAACAAAAAGCTCTTTTGACAATGAACGTGACCCCTCACTGTGCATGAAACATTCATCTTTGTCTGTATGTTTGACAGTGGTAGTAGCATTTTGGATGGGCTAGTGTACTGAGTTCACTTTAGTTATTGACCGGTATTATGAGTTATTGAGCAGAATTAGGGGTTATTGAGGTCTCAGAAAAAAAACAGCCAACAACAAAATAGTACCACAAATGCTTAATAGTTGTCTGTAAATAAGTCATCAAAAATATAAGTTATCCAAAGCTCCATCTGAACATGCACGTATTTGACTTAGTGACATGTTTCTGGCAGTGGTCAGTAGCAGATACTTATCAAACATTAGAGCAATCTTCACCTAAGATATGACCTTCCTTTAAAAGTATCTAAATACTATGGACTTCCTAAATTTGAGTGGTAGACACATATTCACTAACAGTTCTTGATAGACTCATGGTTTTTTCCTAAACACTTTAATCAAGGGGTTTTGATCTCCAAAGCTATGAGCACCTACATGACTGTGCTGTGTATTTTCTCTTCTAATCTCACAATATTACCGGCAATGTTTTTAGCAAGGTTAAGTGGCAAATATGGCAAACATGAGTATATAGCAGTATATCTCAGTGAGAGACATTCTATGAACAAAAGAAAAAGATATACCAATAATTTCCCACATACTGTGGCAAGGTAGGCAAAAATTTTACAAATAAATGGTGGAAGGACAATATTCCTATTGTAGATTCGTTGCAGAACCCAGGGATTCAACCTGGGTGACTCTTTCTGATAAATGGTACAGTGGAGAGAGAAAAAACCAAGAAGCCTACTGCTTGTCAGCACAAAGTGTTGTGATTTGAGTGATAGTCTTGTGGCCAATTTTAAGGTTTACTTACTGGCTTACAGGGTGGAAAGGTCATTGGTTTTGTTTATGTGATTTTTTTATTTATTATAATAAAAACTTCTCCATTGTTTCAAGGACTGATTCCCTCTGTCAGCTCATATCTTGTCTTTCTCTTATTTTCAACACTCTCCGCTTTTGGGCATTTAGAGATCATTAAACATGTGAATGATATATTTTTATTTTATTATTTTTTACTTTTCTTCTACTTCTTTGTGATCCTCCAGAGGTTTAGCTGGTACAGAAACTATTCACATTCTCCATTTATTTAAATTTTCCAGGTCTGTTTAATGTCACAATTCTCAAAAAGATTAAAAAGACAAGACTTTTAAAGCAGACTTCAGTTATGACCACAAATCCCTCTGTCAGTGAAGGAGAAAAGAGGACTAAACTTGAAGGTAAGTCAGAAACCTGTCTTGAATGTTTTTTTTGTTTCTGGTTCATCTTTTGATGTAACAGTTACACGAGAAGCAAAGGTCAAATCATGTCTCTGTTTGCTGATACTGGGGGATCATGTGTCAGCGGGCCAGACATGCCACCTCCCCAGACACATCCCATCCCCTGACAGGAGGCCTGTAAGAGGTGGAGCTCAGGAAAGATGTATCTTCTCATTCAAACCAAGGCAAAGAAATTATTTCAAGTGCAAAATACACACTATCACCTACGTTTTAATATGAATTTGAAGATATGCTTCTTCAGAACTGGCCTTTCATAACTTTCTTAAACTCTACGTTTTCTGGGTTTTTTTAAAAAAACTTTACAGTAGTCTGTAACATGGAAGCCCTACAACTTCTATTACAATAGTGGGGGTTTGGAGTGTCTTGGGCCATTTACTTAAGTGACAGTGAGACTGTTTCCTCTCCTGGCCAGCAACAAATTTCCTGTTAACATCCAGAAAAACACTGTAGTGGCTAACCAATGTCTAGTGAAAAATAACTCTGTGGTTCCACTAGATCTCCACTCTTGAAGTACTTTCTATGGTGGCTTGGTATACTAAGATTTGAAATACAAAGAAAGTAGCAGAAGTGAAAAGAAAAGAAGAAAGCTCCTTACTGAGTAAACCAACTTCCATGAAAAGCGATGCAATAGCCATGAAAATAATAGATAAATAAAAGCAGTCATCCCTACCCAGGACATTGCTGGTGTAGTCATTCAAGTTTTCAATCTATCCTACACTTATCCACTGTAGGATGTGTCCGAAGTTTATTGATCCAACTCTCATTTAGTCTCATTCCCCTTCCACACACATATACTTTTCCCCCTTTCTGTGTACACTAGACTGAGATTTATGATAAACCAGACAATAATTCCTGGGTCCACTTTTCTACATCCCATTCAGATTTATTAGGATTTCAAATTCATCCTTTACATGCATGTCATCTATACATTTATAAGCAAGAATTATTTGCTTTTCTTAGATCTTGGGGTTTTAACACCTTCTGAAACTCTTTAGTTTCATTGGATTTGACTAAGCCTAAATAGTTCTATACAATCTGTATATTTTATCCATTAAGAGATTATTTGTACTCAGAGCTCTAGTTTTATGAGACAACATCTTGAATTTGCATATCAGTCCAACTCAATGAAATGGGCATAAAAAATTGTGATACCTCAATAAAACATAAAAGAACAAAAGAAGAGTTGGAATAATATCTCTCTTTCTGTAGACAGTGTTATATATGTTTATCAGCAGCATAATCTATCACTTCATTTTTTTTGGTGTGATAGTCTTTCTCTACAATTATAAAACCAACAACAAAGTTATTGAGATTAAGCAAGTTAAAAAGGCCCAGATGACTGCAAATTTATGTGGGTTGATATGTCACTACAACAGCTTTTGAAAATAACTTCCAAATGAGGTTTTAGGTATTGCAATACTGATAGACATCCAAACTTCTAGCATCTAAAGCACAGCATGGAAGCCACAATTCTCAGTTAGGTACCTCTATGAAATACAGAACAGGGAGTTGTACAGTGTGATTAGATTAGATTAGTCCTTCTGGTCACCACTGAGTCTGAGGTTTGGTGCCTGCATCCCACTATTCACAGTTCAACAGCTCCACTGCAATCTTGCCAAGGCAGAAGGAAATAACTGCTTCTACACTGAGGTACATTAAGTAATTACACCGTTTTAAAATTTTCCTCCAGTATTTTATTTTGGTATGGTCCTTTCTTTCTCCAAAACAGCTCGTGGGACTTGTTTTCATGTTCTTTCCTCTTTATTATTTTTTTTACTGTGATGTTAAACTGAAGATTAAACCAACAACATGAATTCTATGTTGTTTAGAAAACAGTGAAATCTCTAACGACACTTACGGTCATACATTTAGAAGGGAATTTTGTAGTGTGGAGGAAATTGCTTCAGAAAATTATCTCCCAGTGTCTTGTGTTTTACCCATGAAGCTGGCAGCTTCATTGTTGCTGAAGAAAGCTGACACAAAAAGAAAGTTTTAACAGAATCAAAAGCAGTTGTTTAGGGCTGGGGCCATGCCCAGTCTTCCCATACAGAATATTATAAACATATGTTCAACTTTGTTCCCACTGTCTCCTCTTTCATTCCTGATTCCTAAAGCATAGGGAACATAAAATTAAAGTTTGAATGGATGAGGAGCGTAGACAAAATTATTTCAAACCTTTGTTTATTGATGATGCACAAAGACTTGTAAGTGTTATTAGTAGTAGATTATTGCTATGACTAACATGTGCCATAGAGTTTGTTCTTTCATTCATGAATGAACTCTGATTTTATCTGAGTTGCTTTCAGATTGGTAACAAAAGCTGATGAATACTTACTGTGCGTAATTATCAAGGTATGGATTATTCCATGGTAGTCACAGTATATCCCTTTTTCTATGAATGACAAAAGTATTATTCAATAAGAATGTGATGAATAAGCTAGTTCTTGTCTGAAATTCTAGGAGTTTGCAATAAAATCTCTCTATAAGAGAAAACATTCATGAGTACTTTGCAGCTGAGAGTGTGTGTTAAGAATTACACAGCCCTAAGAATCAAAGCAATCAAATCTTTGTCTAACCTTCTAGCCAATTCTGCAGTGCAAACATTATTTTAGTAAGAAGACCTTTACATCAGTGTCAGCCCAAGTAATAAAATCTTAGTAATTCCATGACTTGGGTCACTGCCTTAGCCAGAAATAAAAGACAGTCTATTCCTCATCACACTTATCAGACGTCCATACGATGCACTCTCGTTAACTAACAAGTATGAGTAAATAAGTTAAAATGGAACTCTTCCTGGAAGGTCTCTTCACCTAATTATGGTATGAAATGTAAAGACAAGGCTGGCACCTACACAGGGACTCCAAAGACTTAGCAGCCCCCACGCCCAGGACTTTGCTCATATCTGCCCCCTTCTTCACTGTATCCTGATATTATTAGCTTTCCACCCATAGAAATTCTGGGTATGTAAACTGGATACATATCATCTATCCATTGGATAGATATTCCAGTGGAACAGGGGAACAGAGCCCTGGTGCAAACTGCAGTATGCAACTGCAAGACTGATACTTGTTTATTTATTTTTTTCCATCATTGACAGGGCTGAGTGCCCTATACATTCAGGAAAGGAGGAATTTTGATCAGGAATATTTTCATACACAAAAAAAAATTCACCCAAGAAGCAGCACATGCGAAACATCCAGAAGAACAAAACTCAGTACAGAGATAAACTACAGTATTGAGAGAGATCTTAGAAATAGCTAAACCAAAACAGTGTTCTGAATAGGAGTGAACTAACAATAGAATCCATGCATCTAATTCTTGGTTAAGCAAGATTTTGGATCACTTATCCACTCCTGAGTTTATTGTAAGCAAGTGGGCAAATTTACTTCCATAAATTTAATCAGGTACTGTATTTCTTCTTGAATAGGATTTTGTGAGCAAACCTCAGAACACTTAGACAAATCTGTATACAATGGAAATTTTTAAAGCCACCTCTTCACTGACATCCACCTTAAAATTAAAATATCAAGGGGAATGAGGAAGCAAATTTATTAAAATTATTAAATTAATCTAAGTAATGTTTTTAAGTTTTTAATTTTGTAAAATCTAGTTGGAAAAGCACAATTTCTTTATATCCAGATTGAATTGTGCTTTTTTATACAAGGAGGGAATACAAACCTGATACGGTAAGTCAGGGTACCAACTTTAGCTAATACACAACACATGTTGTGTTGCGTTTCTTTTAAAGATTTTATTTAGTGTTTCATAAAGCAAGGAACCCAGAAAACTAACCAAAGAATTGACATGCCAAGCTTCTTTCTCTCCAATACATTTTTGGGTTGTTTTTAAAGCAATTATACGAAGTGCTCTAATTGCTACTTACTTTAGGAAAGGTTTAGCTCCACAAGATGCAGAGTAGACCAAAGATATTTTGAGAGGTTTTAGAAAAACACACATTGATGCCAGACTCTTGCACCTATGTAGTATTTGGGGTTTCATGGATTTTACCTCTTGCAGACGGGGGAAAATAGAAGTCTGCAACCTTGGCAGTTTACTTTAGATGGTGCATTCCATTTCGTATAAATTTGTTACAGTAGTTAAGCAAAACAATGGTGCTTCTATTTTCAAGTCGTGTTATTTTTTAACATGTACCAGAGCTGTCATGCAGGCAGCCTGCTTGCCTGCTCTGCGAGAAGGTTTTATATTCCAAAAAGCTTCCACCCCCCCTCCTCCCTAATGGTGAAAATAAATCAATTTCATCTGCTGGTAGTTTCATTTCTTCTTCTCCCTCCTCCTTTTTTTTTTTTTTTCCCTTCATTTCCCGCTCCTTCCTTTGTGGGCTCCTTTCCACAATGCCATATGGCAGCTGAAGGAAGGGTAGAGCAATGATCTGCATCTTCAGCTCCTAACAAAAGATGCAATAGTGTCAAAGAGGCTCATGAATGCATGAGACACACAAGTATAGAGAAGTGCCTCCAGTCCTGTCAGAAAGGACTAAAGGGAAGCCTGATAAACCTGACATCGCTTTAGTATAAAGAAAGGCAGCAGTGCTTCTCTCGGTAGTTCATCTCGCTCCCATCCATCTCCCCCAGCCCCCCTTGCCCCTCCCACCCTTTGGTTCCATGCCAAAATCCCATTAGCTCTATTAATGACATGTGGTTCAAAGTAAAAGCATGTGGCAGAACAAGAAAGGCACAAAATCAACCATCCTATCTATTCGTTTTTGATACATGTATCACGAGATAGAAGTATTTCAGCAGGGGCCGTGTCAGCTTGGCTACGTGAACAGCAAAATGAAAAAATGCGGCGAGAGGCTGTAATCAGTTTCTCAGCTGTCCTAATTCATCTCCCTAAAGTCTTAACATATGAATAGTTGAAACTTAATTTTAAAACGCTGACAAAGTTTTCAGCACTCGTGTTCGAGGCGCAGCTTGGGCTTTGTCTGCCCCTGCCCCTCCCTCCCCAAGACTTTAAGCCGGCTAAATACACTCCCGACTGGCATTGTGTGGCAGAATGAATACACCCTGTACTACTGCAACCACTTACTTAGGACTCCCTTAGTTAAACAAAAAAAAAGGCACAACAGCATTCTTCTGTAAGGGTGCAGAGCTCTGAAGCAGAGAGACGTGAAATTTCAATATGCAGAAGGTGTTTCTCCTTCTGTTTAAGGGCTGCCTGCGATAAGGGTTGCTATATTTCTGAATTATTTAGACCTAACAGCTTGTAACTTGATTTGCCTTTTCTAAGAGCAGGCATTTTTAAAACAGAAAAAAAGGAATCTATTTTCAAACTGAAATAAATCCTAACTCTGGCAAGCAAGCAAGACCATGTCTGTTATATTTATAAGGCAACACTATATTTTATTACAACAAAGTTGTAGAAAAGTACAGGAGTATTGATTGACTATATAATAAACATCCTGTTTTGTTCCTTGTGCCTCAGGATACTTCTGTTTTGGCCACTGAAAGTCAACAAACAGTTAAACTTCTTTCAGAAGTCAGTAATATTTGCCATGGTCTTAGTGCCATTTTAAATAAATAAATACACATTTAGAAAAAAAAAATTAGAAACCACCTGAATTGGTTCCAGAGGTATAAATCCAATCTTTCAACATCTGCACATGCTTTTCTGATTAGCCTCAAATAACTCAAAAAATAACTATTGACCTGTAGCCGTCTCTAGGGCAAAAGTGTAAAGTTGAGAGTTTCTATTGGATCTAGCTGCACTTAAAGCCTGGCTGGATTTGCTGGTCATGGCAACCACCCTTTAAACCCTTAACTGTCAGTCTGAGCAGAACTGCAATAAAATAAGTCACCTATTCAACACTTCCTTTTCTCTTTAAGAACATCTGTTTACGTAGCTCATGTCCACTCAGCAGGGTGTGGATATTTTATCAGCAGAACAGCAGTTGGGCCTGCTTAGGGATACAGAAATCTGTCATCTGTGGGTTGTTTTTCTTTTCACTTTAGCATTCTTATTGCATTTAAGTTTTAACTATAGGGTTTGCACAGTTTCAATTTTTATTTAAAAAAAGATCAAGTTATGGAAAATCTAAGCACAATTCCAAACACAAGATAAATCAAACATCCTCAACCAGATGCAGAATCTTGGATGTGAAGATCCTTAATATTTTGATTGTAAGTACTAATAATCCCTGCAATTTTAAAGAACCAAGTAACTTTGGGTTCTATAATCATCAGTGCTTTTGTGTACATCAGCAATAAAGCACTGATTTCCTCTTGAATTCTGCCAAAATCTAAGTATCTCTTTGAAAACTGGCCACATTTCCTTGCTCCTATATCTGGGCTTCTTTCAGTTAAACATTGTGATGTGAAGCTACTTGTTCTCAGTTATACCAGTTCAATGAATCACTAGATACATCACAGGGGAGAGAGGGAGAAAGAGAAAGACAAGTAGACGCTAAATGAACAAGGATGCCAAAACTGTGCATTTAACTCATATTATTTCTATTCTGAAATTACTGAACAGAATGCTTTCAGAGGAAAATATGTGAGCACTCTGGGTTACATGATTATGGGCACATCACCAGCCACAAGGCAAGCATGATCTGATGACTTGCTTTTTTCCATCAATTCTTACTTCCTAACATGATAGCCTGTGCTCATCTGGGTGGTGACCTGAGGCAGCACTTGGCACCCTGCACTCCCACAGCTCACCCCAGTTACCCCTCAGCTGTATCAGAAGCTCAGGTTCTCTATGACTGTGGATGTAACTCTGTGGCAGCACATCCATTTTGGCACAGGTTCTTGAGGCCATATATCTCATATGGCCAATGTCTCAGCTTGACACATTTAGATCTTTGTGGGCACATCGCTCATAGTGACTCGCCGTCTGCTGACTAGAAATTTCTATACTCATCATAGTGAACTCACCTGTGGTTTGGTATTTAGCCTATACCTTCCTTCATTGCCTGCTTTGTTCTATATAAAGCAAATAAACTAGGTGTTTTGGTAAATGTCTACGCCCATTTTTCAAGAACATTTTTCAAGAGGATAACTTGTATTTCTCTTTCCTTTTCCCAAACAACGTAACTGAGGCCTGTTATTTGGGAATATAGAAAAGTTGTGGGTTTAGAGATTATATGCAGAATGTTTTTATTTTTTAAATAAACACTAGTTAAAACTAAAAATATTTTGATGGAGAGGTAAACAATCTCTTGACCTGCCAAAGGCATGTTAGTACTCCCCATCACCAGAATAGTAACATCTCTTTTGGATCAGAGGTATTGTTTTAACACCCCATACATCAAGGTTACTAGTATAAACCTAAAAGGTATGTTATCTTCCCAATGAAAATCTTCCTGTGGTGACCAAAACACAAAAAGTCATGCCACTCTTTGCAATATAGAATAATGTTCCTTTTTATAGCACACAATTTTGTCTCCTTTGATCAGAGCAAGACAAAAGACATTAAGGTCAAAAGAAAACAGATTCAACATTTCCCTGTTAATCTGTACAGTGATGAAGCCAAATGCTTCATACAAGTGACACACAAGCACCCTTTTTTTTTTCCTTCTTAACTTTTCTCAATGCCTCAAGTCTTCAGATTTTGTCCCAGCAGCTAAAATGCTTTCTGCCAAGCTGTAGGAGGGAAGTACAAAATATCTTCTTCCTCATTGCATGGATTTGCTAAAGCTACACTGAGGCATGAAGTGCCTTAAAAGAGGTTTTTCCCTGGTCCAGCCACGTGATGGGAGCTATCAGCAAAAGCATAAAATGGGGCAAATCACAGTGGGGTTAAGTTTTGGATTAGAACTTTCTTTCAATATATTTTCCTTCTTCTTAGTCATAATTTCATCTACCATGCTTGAAATTGCAAGTGTGACATCTCAGGTCCATCTGGCTGTAGCAATTTTTTTCCTAGCTGTTAACAGATTCATTTCTACTAAAATTCTATTACTCCCAGCTATTTCTCTCAGGAATTGTGACAATTCTTCCAAAAACAGATCAGCAGCTTTGGTATAATCTTACTCCCTGTAACTGGAACAAGGTCTGCCTCTAGTAAATCCTGCAACTAGATGTGACAAGAATAAAAAACTTCTTTTCATTTTCCTCCCTGCCACACAGACAGGTAGTAATGAAAGACATTTTGAAGTTTTCTGATTCCAGATGCAGTGTTAATTGCCAGACCTCAGTGAAAGAATGCAGCTAATGTTGTAAACATTATTCCCTACAGCTTTGACATTAAGCAGAGACAGCACAGGAGGGGTCATTTCTCATGTGTGAGGTTGACAAATAAAGGAAGTTAATGTGGAATAAACATGCAGATTCCAACAGATTAATTAAAAGGGCATTTTCATTCTTTGATGTTTATGAAACAGACCTAATGCTTAGATAAATTAAAACCAGGGTATATACTATAAATTATACAGATAGACTTGAAATGTTACGCATACAGAATTGAAAGAAAAATTTACACAGGCTCGATGATTTTGTCTTAAAATCCCTAATGCTGCTTTTTCTTTTTTTCTTTCTTTTTTTTTTATATATTTAAGTGGACTACATCTTGCCCAATACACGTGTGGTTATGCATAAGATTAAAACTAAAGGCCTCATTCTGTTAGTGGAATGTTTTGACATATTTTTCAAGTGACTTGAATTTGGCTATGGGCTTTTTGTTTTTTTGATCTTTGGACTGCAAACAAGTATTTGTTGTGAGTGTCTGACATTCAAATGTCTAATATTTCAGCTTTCTTTGTTACACAGAATTTTGTTTTCCTTTGATTACAGGACTAAGAATAAGAAGATAAACTAATTTGGAGTCTGAATATTTGTTGTCAGGCAACAGTTCTGGAGCAATAATACATCTTAAGGAACACGAAGCATTCCAATTCTGAGCTATGAGGAATTTGCTGTCAAGTAAAACTTCATAGGTACAAATCCTGAAGCTATATTATGTGCAGAATTTAATTTTCTCTGATTGCATTCATATAAAACAACCATCTATGGATGCATTGTCTTGACTATAATGAGTATTTTCAGATCTTTGCCCAGATCAATTTTTTTTTTTTTTTGCCTTCTCAGGGTTCTGATGAAGAGCTGTTGGAAACAAGATTGCATTTCATGTAGCATCATAGTGGGAACATTTCAGCTGATAAGTCAAAGAGTCACTGAGCAGAAGTGCCTGCAAAACTGTCTCTGGACATTGAGATGTTCATATAATTGATAAAATGATGAAAAGAAGCAGAAGCAAGTCAACAGCAAATTAGTCTTGAAATGGGTGCAAAATTATTTTTTTTTAGTACTAAAATAGTTTATACCCAGTGTGGACTAGTCTATAAATCTGAAAAATGTGCAAAGCTCAATCTCTATAGACCAAAGTAAGGTAACTTACTGGGAACTATAGAAATATATCAGAAGCTTTAACAGTGACCATTTCGAATGGAAATTGTTAGTTGTTAGAATATCTAATGAGTGATTTTTATTTAATGAGGAAGGTGGACTGTCCCTAGATAAAAGGAGCAGCTGAAAGATTTTGTTAACGGATGTGCAAATCTCGTCCACCAGATCCATCAGACTACAACCAAGCACTTCTGTAATGGACAAATGCCGCATGCTGGTAGTTTTTGAGGATATTAAGAGTCTTCTGAAACCCTGTAAATAGAACCTCATGGTAACAAAGTCAGCAGTTGCTGGGGCTGAATCTAAGGACAAGAAATAAAGAAATTCTCAGCAACGTCTAAACAGAAGGGTAGGCATGCTCTGTGCTCAGACAGTGCTCCCTGCTTCCTCTGTCTCTAAATCTAGCCCAAATATGAACCTGGGACACACTGCATATGTATCTAGATTCAGAAGGTGTGATGTGATCCCAGTTCTTGCCCTTGAGACGTAATATAGCTCCTAAGGTGATGCAGGACCTCTGGAATGCAGCAGGGCTCAGTCTGTATTTGCTTTGCAGGATGATGTACAGTCAATTCAAGAGAAAACTCTTGTTTCAGATTCATATGATCAATGAATCTCCAGGTATCCTGCCTTGAAATAATACTGATGTAAAATATTCTCAGAAAGGTATCAGTTATACACTTATCTGGAGAGTTAGGGGAATCCAGAGAAGTTTCAGGGGGAAGAGAAGAAGAAGAAACTATTAAAATTATTTTGAAGGCCACATCCCAAATCACCTCATGAAATTTCTTTTTTTTTTCAGAGATTTGCTGTCAAAGCTGAAATCAGAGGCTGTTTCTCTGAGCAATTACTGCAAATTAGCATTATTTCTGGAAATTTAAATTCAAAATAATACCATCCATGCATATACCACCACTACCACTGAAATGTATCTTAAAATGTCATAGAAACCCTGAGAACCTTCTGCATAGCTCTTACTTTGTCAAGTCAGTGTTCCAAAGTGATCTCTGCCATACTGTCCCAGTTATTCCCAAATAGTATGCATGGAGCTAGAAAGAAAGCACAGGGCATTTCTGCAGTGTCATATATTTACCTATTTTGTCAGGAAACACCTTGGAAATAGAAAACTAATAAGTTCCAGAGGAAGCAGCAGAGAAAAAGGTATTGGAAGTAACATATTTAAAATTTTATCCTGGTGAATAAACAAATAGATCCAAGCAGTCTGGTAAGTCTTGGACACTGTTAGACTTGCAGCACATGCTAAGTTATATGTATTGATATAGAAATATGAGCACCAAAAAAAATGCACATTCTTGGCAAATTGTCATAGCTACATTGAAGAGTAGGTAATTAGGAGAGTTTATAAAGATAAGGTCAGTATATAACTGCCCTGTCAAAGCTGTGCCTTGGGACAAGTACATACATTTTGGACAAAAGCAGGCAATGTTCTTACTTACATATTTAGTAGAATTTATAAAGAAAAATTATGTGTAGTCTTGTTTGCTCAATATTCCTGAGATATGAGGCCGTCTGCTGCAGCAGTGCTGACACAGGTATCACTAATCACCCAGAAATATACGCATGACATTTTTTAATTTGGTGCACTAATCATCTCCTTGGAAGCCAAGATGTTGCTAACACAATGACAGGATTTAAATTACTTTCCCTTCTCAGAGACCTGAATATTACATGGAGAGGCAAATTCTTTCCTGATATTCGGGCAGTAGATAATGGAATGAGTGGCAAGTTTGTCGTAACAGAATTGAAACAGGTGTGATGCAACGTATGATATATAAATGAAATGTAAAGGATATATCTGGCAAGTTTTAACAATCTTACCAGCCAGTCCTGTGAAAGCATAATTAATGTTACCTCATTATTAGCAAACACTAAGATTTCATTTATTATTTTTATATTTAATGTGTTCTGGAGATCCCCACCACATGAGCTTCAGGAAGCAATACCTTCCAAAAGTAGATGATAACTCAAAGCTATTGCAGAGACAAGTGCACAGCAGAAACCCAAATGCTAACGTATTTGGCTTTGGTGATTTGGATAAAGCAACACATTTCAATGGTTACTTTTCACTATTCCCAAATGATATTGTTAATGAAAATGAATGAGGAAGACAGTAGAACATTGCATTCAGGAGATGCAAATTCAAATTTGGGGTTACTTTACATCTCCAAATCTTACTGGCCTTCTTGTTTTGAAATAAAATTACTTCTGGCAGAAGACCAAACTGTGGTGAGAGATGATGCTCTGAGGTGCTTAAACCCATGGATAGGAGCAACAGTCTAATTCTTGCAGCATTATCTTTTGACTTGGAGGTGGATCAAATGACCTGTTTTGTCACAGTGCCTTTGCAATTTTGGGGCCCATCTTTCTCTAGCTAAGATAGCAGGAGAACAAAGTTTCTTACGGTTTTTTTATAGAGGGGGTTAAGAGACATTATGGTAATAGACTTTGCTATGCAATTAGGTACCTAAATGTAAAAAGGAGGGTATTAATCTACATAGGAGCAACTTATCTCTGTAAATATAGGTGTTTGGTGCTGGTAGAGATGGTCTAGCTTCTTTTAGACTTCAGCATAGGGGAAAACATGATAGAGAATCAGGAGACTCGTTACCTCTAGTACAAAATCTGGCAGCAGGTGGAATACCTTGAGACATCTAAAATTACACTGGGAAGCTATATCTACAAATGTAAACATTTATGACAACAGTGTCAGGAGTTATTGCTCCTTCTGTATTGTTTTGCACAAACTTTTTTCCAATGGTAGAGCCTGCACTGTCAAAAAAACCGTTCTGCATAATACAATTCATTTAATACTTGCAAGTGGCTATAGCTTTTTATGCAGTACCACAGTCCTAGCAGAAACCCTATTTCTCTGAATAACTCAGACCAATTCAATCAGTCTCCTGATGCCTGAATGATCATTTAGTACCGGTAACGTTATAAGGAAAGGTACAAGTAAATGCAATAAGGCATTGTATCTCAAATAAGCCATCCTCAGAGCTTATCAACTATTTTGCTAATCCTTTATGTTTCAGGGTATTAGTTCTGTGAAGTGAGAGAGGGTCTCGTATCAGAAATAGTGTGTCCCCCTGTACTTGACACTGATGAGGCCAAACCTCAAGTCCTGTGTCCACTTCTGGGCCTCTAAATTCAGGAAGGACATTGAGGTGCTGAAGCGAGTCCAGAGAAGGACAACAAAGCTGGTGAAGGGTCTAGAGAGCAAATCCTTTGAGGAGCAGCTGAGGCAGATGGGGTTGTTCAGCCTGGAGAAGAGGAAGATCAAGGTATGACCTTAACACTCTCTACAACTACCTGAAAGGAGGTTGTAGGCAGGTGGGTGTTGGCCTCTTCTCCCCAGCAACAAGTGACAGGACGAGATGACACAGGCTCAAGCTGTGCCAGGGGAGGTTCAGGTTGGACATCAGGAGGAATTTCTTCAGAGAAGGGCTGATTAAACATTGGAATGCACTGCACAGGGAAGTGGTGGATTCCCCACCTCTGGAGTTGTTTAAGGAAAGTCCGGACATGTCACTTTAGTGCCATGGTCTAGTTGACACAGTGTTCTGTCTAAGGTTGGACTTGATCATCTCAGAGGCCTTTTCCAAACTAATTGATTCTGTGATTCTGTCTGTCTTATTGAGAAACCAAAAAAAAAAGACACCAGGAAAGATCCAGAACAAACAGAGAGAAAACAGTTTTAAAAGTAATAAGAAGTAAGAAGAACAAAATAATAGAAATTCAGGATCTTCCAAAGCAGCAACATTGTCAATATTTCCAAGATACTATTGCAAACCACGAATTTCATGGGCATCTGCAGCTAGTGACAGAATAGCACTAATGTTTTTATATAGCAACTGTGTTATGTTTTTTTGTTGCAGTGCTATGCTTTTTAAACCAGGGAAGTAACCAGAGAAAAATGAAAGAAACATTACTGAAAGGCCAGCACTACATAAATCTCAGAATGTAAAGACATATCAAGAGTTTCATACATTATGTATACAAGGTACATATAGGCAAATCTATTGTTTCTAGTCTCTGAATCAAAGGGCTTTTCTGATTTGAATGGAAACCTTAAGTGCTTTTATTTCAAATTTGAACCTACGAAAAAATAGATTTTTCATGCCTCATCTGAGATGAATAGAAACATACTATTATTAGCAAATTTTTTAATAATATGTATTCTTTTTCATTTGTTAGCTGGAAATTACCATATAGCAAGAGCTTAGGCAGTTATACATGGATATACAATACAAATTGAGGTGTTGATATTGAGAATTGAGTCTCACCTATGCTGTTCTAAAATTTGGAATTTTGGAATATTTATTTGAATTCATTTAAAAGCTTAATTCTTAGTAGGCTAAAGTCAAAATCAATGTTTAAGTTAGTAAGCCAATTCCTATTGATTGAAACGTTTATATAAAAAAAAAGAAAACCACAAAACAAAAACTTATGCTTTTTGGAGTCATTAGGGAAATAATAGTCACTTGCCCAGTGAAATGTTGGTAGCCACATGTGAGAAAAATGATGGTGGTTCAGAAACTATTTCCCTAAATCTTGTGCTGCATAGTGCAACCTTAATTTGTCATTAAATTTGCCCTTCAGTTTTCACATATGCAATATTAGGCTTTCTGAAAGATGTTTTGTTTCCTTTCAGTGGAATGCTCATCTTTAGCTAGCAGCTTCCTAATTATTTCTTTGAAGTACTAAAACCTACAAGTAAAATAGGAAAGAAATAATTCAGGTTTTAACCCATGAGCTCTTTTGATAGTTTTATGCAGTATATATATCTGTGTGCAGCTCCATGCAACCTGTAACTTTAAAAAGCAACATTAAATATTCTCCATTGAAAATTTCCCTGGAATTACAAATGCTTCAAAATTATGGGAAATAATTATAAATTCTTACAAGTCTTTAAGTAACTTTTTTTCCAGTAACATCCTTGCAGATTAATTTGAATTCTTCCCAAGGAAATTGCTCATGTAGGATTGGATTATATCAATAACAACTGAATTTAAACTGCTTGTCTGGGTAATCATGATTAGACGTTTTTGTATTCATGGCTATATTATATGCAATTTCATCAGGTTTTTATTACAGTAAGCTTTATTTAATATGCATTTAAAGAAGAGTTAGTAAAACTGAAAAGAGCTGAAAAGAGGGCATTAAAGGACAGAAAACTTTATGCTTATGCTAAAGCCACAAGAGAAATGTTTCAGTCTCTTAGTCAAATAAATATGTAGATTCTCTGAGCACATTTTGGATCACAATGCAGTCAACAAACCCCATTGGGAAGTCAGTGAAAAGTGGCCCAATTAGAGTTGCACAAAAATTAACTTTTCCTCCACAATAAACCCCATGTTCAAAATCATTTTTGTTGCATTTTAAAAGCAAATGTACTTCAACAATGTGTTTTCCCTGAAAGACAATGTTTGTTCCTAAACAAATATTTCTAGCTCCTCAGCATCCTGTTCTAATTCATTACTTTTAATTCCTCTAGAAATATTTCTGTGATGTGACACTTCCAAATCGGGTTTTCTTTTACCCCAAAATGAATATAGAGCCTCACCAGAAGAATTCTTTAGATTCTACTTTATATCTTGTTCCTAAGGCAAATTAGTCTGACATAATACCATTTTACCTCCTTTTTATAAGTCTTGAATTTCTGTCAATGTTTACACAGAAAGAGAAGGTCAATAGAGCATCAGTTCCAATACCAGTTTCAGGGCTCTGATAAATCTCATTTATATGGATACTGCTCTAAGTCAGACATTTTCTATACCAATCTTTGATAATAACATTATTATGATGGAAATGAAAGAATTTGCATTCTTATCCAGTGAGGTGAACCAAGAAAGATAACTAAAAAGCAGGCCTTGTGAGCTTCCTGTGTCATGAAAAGCAGTCATGAACTCTCAGTCTCTGCTGTGTCTGTGTGTTGTGTGCCTCCATACTGACGTTGCATTCACCCAGTAATTGCTGGTCTTTATGGACAACACTGGGAAATCATTTCCTTCAAGGAGAGCTTTAGCTCAGGTTAAGGAGAAATCCATTGCTAATTCTGAGCAGCTCAGGAGACTGCATTGCAGCCCATAATTCCTTTTTGACCGTGCTGCCATGGAAACTCCAGGTGCCTTTGACAGACAAGCAATGAAGCATTTTCTGCTGTTTCTTTCAACGAACCTTCCCTCCAGTGCCAAACTTGCTGTGAGGACAAGGTTTAAATCATTGAAAAAGCTCAGGTAAGGCAGGAGTTTGGACCAAATTCCCCAGTAAGCAACACAACTCAGACATGATAAATCATAAGATGGTTTGGGTTGGAAAGGACCTTAAAGATATCTAGTTCCAATCCCACTGCCACAGACAGGGACACCTTCCACTAGACCAGGTTACTCAGAGCCTCACCCAGCCTGGTCTTGAACACCTCTATAATCCACTGGTATGTGATCAATATTTGTTTTCCACTGGGCAATGCAGAAATTTGAAATCATCTGTATCTGTTTTGGGAAGATTGAAAATAGCGAAAAAAAATTGTCCCAATTCTGTTATGGGAATAATTGCTCATTTTTTACTGCTGGCTAAGTGTTGTTTATTATTATTATGGTGACATATTTGGAGAGATTGTATTTAAATATTTTCTTTTTCTATATAGAAACAGACACTTTGTTGCTGATGAAATAATTTTCTTCCTTGTTGCAACCAGTTCTCAGTTATTTTTGGATTTATTCCATGTGCTTTATTCGTCAGTTTGCCATTGAATTTTCTGTGCTTCCAGCTCATAATTTGCATCTAATCCGACTTTCACACTGCACAGCCTCTTGCCTTGTATCTCTGAAATGAAGAGACTCTAAATTCAAGCTTCATCATTCAAATGATTTTTTTATGAACTTCAACACGAGAACTAGACATCATGAAGCCATGAAAATGTCATATTATCCACCTATTATCCACTTTCATCTGCAAAACCCTATGATTCAAGCAAATTTTGATAATCCTACAAACCAAGTCCCTGATCAGTGAATGGTATCAAACCAGTTTAGCCCAGTAACTGTCCTGTTCATCCACAGCATGACTCCCCCTTTCCCAGGTCTGTTTTTGCATATTTATAGTACTGGAGGAGCATGAAGCCACCCACAGTCCCAGGCTACAGAAGACATTGAGTAAACACAAATAAACACCCCTCCCCACCCCACTTTCAATTCCCTCCAGACTTTTTTTAAACAGAGAATCACGGGGGCCTCCCTGAACAAGTACAACATTTTCATTACAATAGGAGGCACAAGGAATGTAAATTGGCTGCTTCCTTTGATACTACTGTGACATTTAAAAAACCTGTCTCATTTCAAAACAGTTTTCGCCCTTTTCCAACTTGCATCCTTCAATTCCTGCTTATCTTTACAAGTCAGCAGGAATTCATAATCTTGCAAAATTAATTAACAGGTTGCTTGGTGACTATAACCTCGTGGTAATTTATTAGGAGCCAAGCATTGACAGAAAATAGGTGAATATTCTAATTTGCAATATATTTGAGATCATTTCTTTGCAGTTTTAACATTGTGTGCTCATAGCATGTGCATCTTTTCTCATTCGTGCAGATGTAAGTGCTTCCTTATCCTACTGTGACAGCTGTGCATCATTCCACACCACTTGCAGGAGTAAGCTTCTATTTGTACTCATACAGGGAGATTTTTCTGCACCTCTCTAGAATCTTCTGGAAATATATCCTTGTAAAATAGATGGATGACAAAGGGTAAAGAGCATGTGGGTCTCTCGAATCTCAGGTTTTTATTAGAATTTCTGAAAGTCAGGAAACAGATGGTCAAAATTCTGTATTCCTTGCTGAATTGAGCGATGATTCTTGTTAGTAAATTACTTATCAAGTAATAGATTTTCAGCTTTTAGGCCATCTAAAGTAAAAAAAAAAAGAAAACAAATCCCTCACAACTATATGCTGTGTGTTGCCAATGTATTTTTCTTTCTCATTTAAATAAATTACAATAGCAGCCAGTGATGGCTGCAGGACTGTATGAACACAGCTCCAAAGATAAGATTAAACAGAAGCAAGTGGCTAAACACAACACTAGCATTCCTGTCAAATTATTAAATAACTAATTCGTTAAACCACAGAGCCAAATTAGAAAACTGGCCCTTTGTGCATGTAGACACACTGTAGTTAGGGTAATTGGGACCAGCTGTTGTACTATTTTGCTTCTGGAAGGGATCCAACACTATTTGAAGGCAACGTCAAAACATGGAGGCAGGCTGCAGACTGATGATAGTGTTTCTGCTCCATATTTCCAGCCCTTTTTTCCTCAAGCAGTTTATCTGACAGCTACAATGACTCAAGCTCAGTCCAGCTCATCTGGCAATCATAGCTCAGCTGGAATGATCACGCCCAGAATTAGTTGGTGAAAAAAGCATAATTGAAATCTCTCCCAGTAATTCATTATGGAAAGAGCTTTACCATCCCAAAATGTATACCTGCTTTGATATGTTATTACATCAGGGCTAAAAAAACCCTTTACCTAGATTAAAAAGGAAAAATTGGAAAATCAGCTTTCTAATTACATTTTCTCCAAATTTCTAGTCCCAAATGTTTTCCATAGGGAAGAACAAACTATTGCAAAATCTCATTTTTAAACTTGGCAATTTCTATGTTATTGCATAGCACAGTATGAGAGCTCACATAAACGCAAGCTCTAAAGGGTACTGCAGGAGTATCTGAAAAAGGCTACACATTAAATAATCTTTTATTCCATGACACATGTTTGGGTCAAAACAAAAAAAGATTTCAGAAAAATATTGCAAATCCTACAGCAATATGTATACATTTGTGAATTACATTCTCATTTCCAAACAAACCGAAATAGTAAAGTGTTATGTTGCTTACATGCTCCATGTTAATTTATAATATACATTTTTCTATTGTTTATGGAAGTACTCTTGTCTGAGGGAAAAAATATCCAGTTTGACAGAATTACAGCAGATCTGTGTCATTTTGACTGAGATTTAAAGAACCTCAAGTTTCTTTAAGCTATAATTTGTTGTTAGTATGTTGGAGACCGAGTGGACAGTAAGCTCTTGGCTTTACTTTTTCACCTGCCTTGAGCAACAGATTATGATGCTGAATTTGTTGTCATTTTTTCTACCTTTTAAAGTACCAGAAGGGAATGAAAACTTCCAGAAGGGAAGCTTATTTTGTGGTGGAATGGGGAATAAATAAATACAACCAACCCCCCAAACAAACACACTGAGCCTTAAAGATTATCAAATTAAAAAGCAAAAAAACACAAAAAAGGTACTTATGCATTTATATTTTTCCTCCTTTAATTGAAAAGTGTTTTTTCATTTTTCAGCTTAATCTGGAAATTTTTAAGTCACACCCCTGTCTGTTCTGTTGACTGCTTCTCATTTCTGACAAAAGTTTGCAGCAGGTAATCAGATGAGATGGACATACCAGCTCTAGGCTATAACACATGATGGTATGTTCTACAAAGATTGATGGTCTATGTCTCAGACAGGAATCATGGCATATGGACACAGACCTGCTCTTTAAAATCTGGAATTTCTACTTTAGCCCTTACATATCTTTGAGAAATCAGGCTGGTATCTTTTTGGCATAGTGCTGTGTCGTATGGATGCAACAGCTCAGCCTAGTCCTAGCTTGGGGATCACTGCTGGCAAGGTAGAGTACAACTGTGAAAATTCACATATATATGGAAATCTTATTGTCACAAAAGCAGCATTCTGCTGTATGAATATTTCACAATTTATCTAGGGAGGCATAAAATAATCTTGACTGCAAATTAAGTCCCTGTTATTGCTTTTGTCTTCTAAAGTAAATTTCTGAGGACAGCTAAAAAAGATTTTTTTCTTGATTAAGGGCTCTGAGTCTGCCCATAACTTAAGGCATTCTCCTCTGAGTAGATTAAAACTCACAAAACTGAAAAAGAGGCAGCATTATTACCAGTCTGCCTGTTGGGCACAGTCTATTGCCAGGATTGTGTTGAGTCATATGTGAGGGTCATCTGAATTAAAAGCCTTAGGCATAAACACACTTTAAAGAAAGAGAATGTAAATGATTAAAATTATATTTTCAATTATATAACTAAATCCCCAGTGACTGCCAACGTTGTTTTTTCTCACCAAAAGTAATCTCAGGATTATAATCTGAAATACATGCAAAGGATCAACACACAAAAAAATTAAATACAGCATTGCTGCAAGTTTGTGACTGGGTAATTCAGAACAAACATATAACTGACATTGCAATCAATTTTCCAATTTCCTTGGTTCTTTACACCTTAGAAAATAAATAGGAAAATAACACATCTAAATACTTAACACACAAACATTTCCTTTCTTGTAAATAAAAATTCAAGAGCAATCAAACTTCAAAAGGTAGTTTAAAATCTCAGACCATATAGAGTTTTAAAGAAGAGCACCACAATGCTCCAAGAGCAAGCCAAGAAATTTCCACTCAGCGATCACCCAGGGAACCATGACACCTTCCCTCCAGAAAGAACAAAGTTACCAATCCTTTATTAAGCTCTGAATACGCTGTTTTTAGAATGACTCAGCTGCAGCAGCCACCATGCTTTTCCAAAAACCACTTCTGTGTTTCTCACCCTCTCCTGACCGTATTTCAGAGAATATTCATGCCTCTCTTGCTGCCTGTTGTGCAAAAGCTCACATTTAGGACATCTGGCTTTGAAAAATTGTCATATAAACTCTTGGAAACTTGAGCAATAATAAAAAAGTGTTTAAACCCCTGTATTTAGTTATGTACTACTCCAATTTTATGTCCCAATTTCCAGTTGTTTACAAATCATTAAACTATGTTCTAGGGAGATCTTTTTTCATGTGGAGAAAAACACTCTGAACTTCTGAGGAATCTTCAGCTCCAGCCCTGGTTGCTGAGCCTTCACTTAGTGCTGTAAGGCAAAGCTGGTCCTTGAAGCTCTTCAATGTGTTTCTTTTTCAAAAGCTGGCTTTAGAAAATAAAACTGTAGAGGGTTTGGTTTTGCTTTTGTTTTGGAGGCGTTTTTTAGATTTTCTTTTTCACTTTCAATAAACACTACCACTACTAGAGAGTTCAGATGAATTTTAGACAGATGTATGTTGAGCATGAAGATGCCTTTGTCATGTCAGATTCATTTGTTATCTAGAAAGCAGAAGAATGCAAAGAGGTCCTATATCCATTTCTTCTGTACCACTGGTGGTGGAAGGCACAGCATCAGTCTTGAAAAATCTCAAACATACATATATGGATTACAAAACAGGAAGATCTGTTACATGCAGACTAGTATCCTGATCTCCCAAGTGGGAGCATCTGCTTCAGATTTGTCTCTGTTCTTTAAAGTAGAGAAATCCCTGACACAACATCTGTCTACATCCAGGTTTTGATTAATAAGGATCTCATACTGTGGTTGTATTTAGACCTAGGCACTATGTATTTATTAGAAACGGAAGACAATCAATTTTGATAAAAGGAAGAAGTTCATTTCATTCTGGAAATGAGGCAGTCAGTTTGGGCATGTTTTGCAGAATTGTGAAGCCAGTGTACTTTCCTACCTCAGTAGGAAAAAAAGCAGAGTCAAAACAACCATTTTCCCACTTTCTAAAAGAGAATTTTTGAATTATCTCCCTTTACAAGAACTCTGTGTGTTTTTCAAAATTTAGGAGCTGCCCATTTAGGAAGATTCCCACACACAAATCTCACTGTATAAGCTTGTAGTTCCCTCCACTCCTGCTCCTTTGCTTTCTTAAAATTAATTCATGCATTAATTCTATTATCTGAGCCCATGTCTCTTTGTTGAAAGTGTATTCAAATATATGGTGAGATGTCCAGCAAAGCAACCAGCTTCTCCTTGGTTTTGTGAGGGACTTTTCTTTGCATAAGTGTTGACCAGGACTCCTGTAACTTCAGCAGTCACACTGGCACACAGACCCTCACCTGCTCCAGTTGCTGGCACCAGACACCTGTGCCTCCTGATCTCATCCCAGTGTTTTCCTTTGCATCCCATTAATGCCCTACCCCTTCCAGGCACCAACCTTCTCATCCCAAAAGGTGGTCTGGGAGGGGTCTTTCCCTCGAACCCTCAAGATGAGCCTTGGTCCCAGACTGTGGGGCTGACCAGCCTCCTGGCACAGCAGCAGGAGGAGGCAGGCCAGGGTTCTCATCCATCTGCCAAGATTATGGGGGCTCCCCCACCCACCTTTGCTCCTCTGTTCTCCTTTGCCTGCATGGATGAGAGCCTTTTGTCACATAACTTAACAATTACTGTGCAAAGAAGGGAAGAGTTTGTGAGAGAAATCCAATTACCAGGATATGATTAGGGTTTTCAGATAGGTTCATTAGTGGACTGAACATTCACATAGAAGTCCAATAATGTATCAGTTAAGCTATCCAAGCAACAGATTCAGTTCAAGCTGAATCTGAGCATACCAAAATAAAGTGAATTTCTGTGACACTGCATACTCTCTGAGCCATGAAAGTAATCTCATTGCAAAGTATTTGTAATCATTTTTGGACGCTGTTAAGTTCTGTAGAAAGGAAATTAGTTACAGTTGCAGAAAAAAATTTGAAATGTCAACAATGCAAGCTTTTTGTTGATTGCAAAAGACATTTCCCATCTGGTCCCAAGCATGAAAATATCCTGAAGTGACCTGCGTATGCCAAAGCTCAGCTGAACTGAATGATAATGTAATCCTGCAAAAGCCTCCAAACAGGGGAAAAACCTTTTCATTTAGGGCTGTTCTTTCTTACACTGAAGTCAACAGCAGAACTTCAATTGACTCACTTAGCAGGACAGGTCTCAAAGAGATCCACTAAAATCACTTTTGATATGCAGACAGGCACACACAGAAACTATAGGTGACATACATTTGGGGCATATAATTGGCATAGATAAAGAAATCTAGATTGACATTCCATTCTGTTGATATTTGGAGTTTACAGCCAGAATACAACTAAGATAATATAGCGCACTGAAACACTTTGTATGAGCTACAGTTAAGGAAAAAGATTATTTCCCAGCTGCAGAGAGAAGGAGGAATAGCATTACAGAGTGGTTGCAATCTTAACAATACACATTTGATCCCTCATTATAGCTTAAATTATGTGAAATCACAATATATTGACTCCTACAACATGCACACAATTAAACCCAGTTACAATTAGTCTTACAAAAAAGCTCATAAACACACAACTATTTAAATGGACGTTGTAGCGCACATCAAAAAACTGATATGAAAATCTTGCTGACAGTTGCTGCACAAATGGACAGGGACAGGATTTAAATTAGCTATAATAACAGGTAATAGATTTCAATATTAAAATGAGAACATTCATATTAATTGCTATAAATAGTAAGACCATAAATATCACTGTAATAGTGATGTAGTGAGCTACAGTAATTATTTTATTTATTCATCTTTTGTCATACTTTGTATAACACTTTTTTTTTCAGTTCTAGCTTGATAATTTCCCTGCCCATGTCCAATTTCTGCAGTTGGTAAAGTTATTTTCCAAGTGTTTTGTATATCTTCATAGAGTACACAACAGATGGTTTGGAAGAACACAGTGACTCTGAACAGGAAGAGATGTAGATTTCTTTGCATCATCAGCAACGAATGATTATTTTCGAAGTATAATAAAACACAGATGTGCTTTTGATGTACATTCGAATGTAGTATTTTCTTCCAAATTATTTTCTGCTAAGCTTGAAGTTCCATATTTCTAAATTTAGTTCTTTTCCACAATTAGAAATTGAGTGCTCGGAGGCTGAAGTACCTGTAGTTTCACAGACCAACTCCACACTGCTGAAGGCTTCATCACACCAGAGACATTAACTCATATGCATTAATTGTTTAAATATGCTTAAGTAGAGAAATGAGAGCCATGTAAACCTTCTGGCCACTCAGATGAGAAAGAAAGATGAAAAATGTAAAATCAAGTGACTATCAAAATATTTATGTCAGTTATTACAATATTATTTTAACAAATTGCTTATTTCCAGATAATAAACCATCCCTCCAGGCCTAGCCCTTGGATTAATGTGGGATATGTGCACAGTTTTCTGGGGGAAAGGGAAACACAGCACCCACTGGCTTGGTCAGCCAAGCCACATACCCCTGAGACCCCCAGAATGTTTAGGAAGGACCAGGAGAAGAAACTCAGAAGCACTTTTTGGAATACTGCTCTTTGGAATCCGTCATATTTCCATGTCCATTGACAGACACACAAAAGGCAGAACAAACCCCCCACTTCTCCTGCATTTGTTTTTGGGAAGATTTTGAGTGTTTGACATTGCCAACACTCATGTCAGCTCCCAGCACTAAAGGTCTGGGCAATTCTTCCATGGATGTGAGGAGTGAGTAAGATTTTTTCCTCCCTTCAGACTCGGTCACAGTTAAGTTCTAAATTCATAACTGGAACATAATTCACAGAGTAATTTACATGCAGCAAGAGATTATGTGGCCTCACTCTGGAATGCTGCACCACAAAGGAAGTTTCTATAGTTATTTAAAGTGAGCAAGCCTTTCCCCAGCTATTAAAGAAATTTAATCTTCTTATCCATATATGGAAGAAGTCTTTGTTTATATATATATATATATATATAATATATAAACCCCTTGCAATGTCCTATCCCCACACTATTAAGTTTTCTGCTCTTTTTTGCTTTGACAATGAAATTGTGGAAGAATGTGAAAAACTTTTATAAGGTGCTTATTATCAATTACTAGGTAATGAAAACCAGAAAAGTTAATGGAAAAAAAGTTATCCATCGATTTTGGGTTAGATTTTTTTTTTCCCATGGGAAACCCTGTAAGGGAAGGACTAAGAGGAAGCAGTCTGTGAGGTTTCTCAGATGGTTCCAGTGTGGCTGACAGATAGACAGAGTCATTTTCCACTCTCCTCCCTCACTGAACAATTAGGGATTCTGGCCCCTGTATCTTGTTAGCTGTACCAGTGTCACAGAGAATCAGGTGTATTCTTCAGCAGAAGAATTAGTTCAAGCTTACAGGGCTTCCTTCAGTGTCTGCTCATGAAGACCAAAGCACAGACATGGCAGACTACCAGTGTCAAGGCAGTAAACAGGAGAGGTTTCTGGTTCCTGCTAAATTCCCTCTTTGGTAAAAGGGCAAGAAAGGTGTTAACAGGGGAAAACATACATAGACGAAAAGCTCCATGCCAGAAAAGCTTCCTTGTTATACCTTTTATCTTGATTTCTCAATGAATTTGAGAGATAAAATGCAAGTTATTAAATCTGAATCTCTTTTAGAAGTTTTTTCTAGGAGTTGCTCTAAATGTGTTTGTGTACAGAAAGTGTCCCAAACCAGTGTTCCCATCACTGTAAAGACAGCCACAAGAAAAATAATTTGGCATCTCTCTCACAAAAGTTATTCCTATCCATCAAATACATCACTTTTGTTCACTCGTCTCATCTTGGAGATTCCTGTGATACTCCAGCACAATATCAAGGAGAAAAACACCTTCTGTGCAGGTGAAAAATTAACCTATTTATAAAATTTTCACATAGCAAAACAGTCAAAAAAAGCCGCAATAACTTTTAGTCCAAAGTGCTTATGAATGGTCATATGGCTCCTGGTGCATTATCATCATACGTATGATACTACAGCTGATACAAACAGTCTTTTTCATCACAAAGATTCACCTTCAGTCTTTTGGGTTCCTAATACTAAATATTTCTAATCCAGTCATCCTGCTTAAAAAATGAATATGTTTGGGAGTTTCATGTAGGGTGGAATAAGAAGCAGAGAAACCAAGATCAAGCTCAGTTGATGTCGGCACTTTTATAGATACAGGTTAAATCTGACACTAATTGTTAGGCATGCCAAGGGGGAAATAGCAATGTGGAATTATTGTTACATTGTGTGGATATTTTATTTCACATGCCAAGGCTTGAGCACAGCTGAGTTCCCTGATGTGAAAATATCTAGAAGGCATGTTTTCCTTCCCAAGAGTTTTAATATAGGCAATAAAAATTTTATCATAATATCCAAATGGTATTTTATTTTTATAAGGGGTTAGAGGTCCATAGGCATTTCTTATCATATCTATATCCAGCATTATTGCCCTATGGATGAAGGGTCACAAGCAATCATTAAAAATAAAATGTCACCCCAAACATATACGGTCTATAAGTCATTAAGAAGTGATCATCATGGGTTTCCTCAGCTGCAATAACATAAGCTATATTGTAGGGGATTTTAGTCTTTATTCCAGTCCCTATAGCTCAGAAAACTTTGTTCTCTGCAGTGCTTCATGGCCTAATCAGCCATTTATCAAGTCAACTGACATCAGCGGGAATAAACTACCTTTAGGCTTTATGTGAATTGACCTGATGATGTCAGTTTGATAGACAAAAAAAAAAAGACTGATCTCATTAATCCAAGCTTTTCTTCTCCCATCCCACCTAGGAAGGGTAGCCCTTTGCTTATTTTCATCAGTCATGGCTGGCTACTGTTTCCTTGGCCATTTGGATTGGAAGAAAGATTAATTATCATCTAGTGAGAATGAAAAGAAAAACAGGCTAGGAGGGGAAAGAGTAAGGCAGTTAAGTGACTGTAAATGGATAGTGAATTGCAAGCTCCAGTAATATGAAAGATTAAAGTACCAGATTTGCAAGGAAGTGGGGGGGAATCACAGTCCTGGTGGGTGGTGTGGAGAAGCTGGGAATACAGTGAACTACGCCTTGATGGGAGGCCAGCATATGGGTTGGTGTGATCAAAGGCACTTGGTTCCCAATGCAAGCACTCCAACAGGAAGCAGCTGGGGCTGGGAACACCACTGGAGATAGGCTGCTCATGATAATAATGAGAGTGCTTTGGTGACCAAAGGACTCATTTCATGGTTCCTGGAGAGCCTTCAGTTCTTGTTGGAGAAAGGAAGTGTAGTGGATACTCTCCACCCCCTCCACCAGCCTTGGCTGTTCATTACATCTGTTATCAGTAGGTTTAGTTTCACTTCTATTAGTATGGTTTGCTCCAAGACAGCTACTTTAAATTTTGAGCCCCACCCCCTTTTTTTAAAATTTTTTTTTCTTTTTGGTAGATTCTAGCACAAAGTTCATTCATCACTAAATTTCTTAAGGAGATGTTCTTTTAGTCACTTAGAGAAACTTTCTCAGTTCTCCCACATTAAGTTTGTTATTTCACAAGTCACTATACTCCTCCTTGACTCAAGTTTTCCAGAGTCATTAACAGTGGTTTGGATGCATTTGACACCTGTAGATGCTGGCACTGGGAAAAGAGGACAATAACAAACTCAATCAGCTTCAGTAATTTAACACACCTAACATTTATTAAAGATTATAGCCTCAACTTCAATTTATCAAACTTGTTCTTAGCCTCAACAAACTGGAAACAGCTGGAAAAATCTAATCTGACCAATCTTTCTTGGTTTATTGTATATGTATGTGTATATATATATATATATATGTAATTGGGATTGAGCACCAGAAACATTACTTGTCAGTCTTTCCAGGAACAATAGTTTCAGAATCCTAAGTGAAGAAGTATCAAATCAGAAGAATGGGTGCAAAAAATCCTAAAAAAAAAAATAAATAACTCTTCCCATTAGATCATATTGCAATTTTTAAAATTATGTATGGCTTTATTCTTCCACAGAAAGGCAATCAATGTTACTTCTACAACATCTTAAATAAGTATGAATTCCCAAGGTAGACTTAGTAGGTAAATAAGTTCCTGTATTTTTATTAGGCAAAACCAGCTTTTACACATTATGAGGAATTGCCTTAGTTTCTGTCATTATTGTGTTGCAACGTTCAACACGACCAGTTTCAACACTGTTTCTTCTTAAATCACAGCTGTATCTAGAAAACACCTTGAAATGTCAGAGATGCCTAAATCTCTTTCAGTTTGGGTGACTCCATCTTTAAACTTTCACTTCCATATACTTGAAAATGTTAGCACCACTCATAACACAACCTATAGGCTGGGGTTTTACTAAAAGTCCTCTTTTTCATATTTGTCTTCAGGGGCAATGGTTCAGCTTGGCAATATGATATTATTTTTAGATTAACAAGTTATTTCTAATGAGGATGGCAATTAGCAACCTCTTTTGCCTATTCAATGTTCCATGGAGTTCAAACACCATTTCAGACACTTCAAACAGTACTTAATTCTCCAAAATTAAGTAGATCTGTATCCTAGACCTTTATTAGAAATGTTATTTATAAAGAGTGATAAGTCACTCTTTATAATATTAGCCTCTTCGGTTTTGGAAAACAGAACAGATTACATAGTTTTAATTAAAAACAACAATAAAATTGAAATAGTCTTCTGAGTCTTGACTTAATTTTAATATCTTTCAAATTTGAAGAAAAACATTAATTTAATTTTAAAGATATACTTGGCTTACAAATCCTGTAGATGTCATATGTCATTCTAATTGAATACAAACAAAACACATAAAAGAAGTTCTGTAGCAGCTTTGGGGGTTAGATTAGATCTCAAGATGAACAAATAATAAAAACAGTGAAATAGAAATGTTAACTTTCATTATACATTCTTCATTGTCAAATTAATAAGGGTACTGACTTTTGCATATTTTAGAGATCTTTCTTCTGGAAAAATAGTTTGTTACCAAAAATATCTCTATTAAGATTTAGAGTTGCAATTACAAATACAAACTCAATTAAGAATGTGAAATTAGATGAAAACTGTGCATCCCATAAGCCCAAACTTATTGATGGATGTTCATCTCAGCTGTACCTGGAAGACATAACTCAGAACAAGGGGGTAACACTTGTCCTGTCTTTCCTCGATGATATTGTGAGCTCGAAGAGCCACAGCTCTGTAGTTTGGTTTAATTTTGGGTCTAGACCCCACTGTCTGTGCTGGGAGAGCAGGTGACATGTGAGGACATGTGGGATATAACTGCAGTGCTTTGCCTGAGGCTTATTTGGGGCTTATTTATCTTGGGATTGTCCTGTGCACAGCCAGGAGCTGGACTTCAGTGACCCTTATGGGTCCCTTTCCACTCAGAACATTCTGTCATAGAAGTAATCCAGACTATTTCTAACCCAGGAGATCTTTCCAGGGAGAAAGACTCCCTCCCAAAACACTAACCTCCATAGGGGAGCATAGCTGTTGCTGCAGGCAAGCTGCAGACCTGTTCCTGGTATAAACTCTTTTATTTCCTGTGATGTATTCATGTGCTTCTCAGACCTATAATCACTATTTAAAACACCTGGGAACCATAACGGTGTGGTGATGCCATGGCAGTTTCAGCAACCCCATATCTGGGAAATAAAATTTTTATCTTGCTCTCTCTATTATATATAATGGACCAAATTCACAGTGCATTAAAATATGCAGCAATATGTTTAATGAGGATGTTTCCCAGTATGATAGTGCAGTATGTGTTCGCGCTTTTTGGCTGTCTGTTCACTTTCATGCCTTACATTATTTATTCCTTTCCTTCTTTTTATTTTTCTCAGTTAGAAACAAAGGCAAGTAGCATCATGTAATCAATCAGCTCTGTGAGGACCACAAGTGAATATCCCACAGATGGTTTGCAGACCATCACACATTATGTTCCTTCCACTCCACAACTCAGAGGTACAGCATCCCTCTGCACACCCAGAGGTAAAGTTCCCAGGGAGCTTTCCAGGAGTATTGTTTCAGCCAGAGCCTGGGACCAAGCACTGCAGCTCACTGGTGCAGCAGCCCTGCCAGCAGATCAGGAGCTTGCTGCATACACACATAAACCTTGTAGGACTCCCCTCTACTTGTTCTCTAAACCCTTATCCTGTGTTTCCTTTTTATTTTAGTTATGAAGGAATCCATCATCACAGAAGTTGACTGTGACTTCCTTTAAGGATACACTGCTAAGAGTACCATGTTACATTTTTCATCTCCCAGCTGGCTTGTGCCCCTTACACCATCAGCCACATGAAGTAATACGGGGAGATATTAGTGCTTACCTCCATTTCGGCTCAGTGTGACTTTGCAGCTATTTATAGGGATACAAGGAGTTCAAGGCCAGAAAATGTTTCTATAACAAAGCAAACATAAACCTATTAAAAATGAGAAAAATATTTCATCATCAATTCAACATGCACAAATGGAACAAAAAAAAAAAGCAATTTCTGGACATTTTGGAAGAGAAAAAGCCTTCAAGTTTGAGGGTAGTATGGTTTCCACATCACTCATCAAAAGAAGACAGCAGGAAGAATGAAAGATTTCCTCAGCTATTGCTCTGCCATGGGAGGACTGTTCCCTCTCCCTGCAGGTTCCACTGCACCCAGGGAGCAAGCCAATGCTTCAAAACTGTCACATTTTCTCATGTATTGATTTCACTCAGGTCAGAATTTGTCTTTATTAAATCAAAACTGCAGTTTGTTTCTATACTTAACTTACTTTTTTTTTTTAATAGCATTATTCCATCCTTCCTTTTCACAAGTAAAAATAATCTGAAAAATATTTGCAGTCCCAGTGCAAGAGCTTTTGTTTTAACTCTCAGATATCTCATCAGTATTCCTAAAAGTGCAGAGACATTGTGCAGAAATGTATTATAAAACGAATCAACCTTTCAAGGCAAAGATGTCAGGATTTGACATGTACATACATGGGAACTTTCAAAGTTGTGTGTTGGGATTTTATTTTTTTTTACTTTAAGCTGGCTTCTGTCACCAATTCATCCCACATGCGGTTCTTGGGTAAGCCACCTTTTTGTTCTTTTTTGTCCCTCAGAAAGAAAATCTCTGTACCTATCAATCTATGCACAGTATCTATCTAATCTATGGCAAGGATTCAACTTTTTTGTACGCAGCTTTCAGTTATTCAGCACTTGCTGTCAAGACTAATGCATGCCTATCAGTTTCTATCAATGCACACTGGATGAATATGACATTGCATTTTTCCCAAATGTCACCAGGTTCAGTATGCAATAAAAGCTCAGAGTTTAGGCTAAATCACAGTACCCTGGGCTCAGATTTACATGAAGCTACTTGGAGGGAGGATGTGGAGGCTCTTTCATAGTACTGCCATAGTACACTGCATGTGCTTTATTCCTTGGACAAAAAAGAAAGTTTTGGAATGTTGATTTGGGGTACATAGGACCCAGGTAGAGTGCTTTGCTGAAAAGGTTGACAATCCTGCTTTTTCTCTCTCTTCACAGTCAAGGACAGAGGGACAAGTGCCGTGTGTTGGGTATGGTTTGTTCCTGCTGTGTCACAGGGACAGCATTTAAAACTGATGCCTTATTCTTTATCTAGGTTATAAATATTTTTTAAAGGTTAGTTCACATTTTCCATCTCTCCTGTAAACACATTCTGTTGACGTGCAGTAAGTGATGACCTTCTGGTCAAGTTGCAGAGATCATAGTTAAATTAACATTAAATTCCTATTTTAGGAAATTCCTTCAGTTCAGTTTTACTGTATTGGGCCAGCTTGAGAATATTCACCCAGATGTAACTTCAGACAAAATCTGTCAATACATCAACTTCCCTTCATTATTTGTTGTAATATTTCTACACACAGAGTGCAGAGATCATCGCTGCTGACACTGATAATTTCTTTACTAAAAGGAGTACAATCTAATAAATTTAATTCCCAGAATAAATTATTCCTATTGTTTGATACGCATCGAGAAAAGACTATATCTCAGACTGCCTTTTTTTTATTTATTTGTTGATTTGCTTCAGTTCTTTATTTTTATTTTTTTTAGTTTTGCTCTCCAGAAAATCAGTAAAGTTATTACACTAATTGAGGAGAATCATTTGAAGAAATACTTTAGGGAATTCTGAGATTGTTTATTGCTAATAACGAAAATAAAGATAGTAAAACCCATTTGGTTGTAGCTCGTGTAGTATTTAAGCTATGGAAAGCATAAAGAGTAAACCTTCCTTTTACTGTATTTCTAAACAAAGTCCACAGGATTCATCACTCAGCAGCTAACACAGGTTAGGTAGAAACAAGAGAGTAAAGCAAGACTTATGGCTACCTTCAATTTGGAAAAAAAGTGTGTGACCTACCACTTGGTGCAATACCTTAAGACCTTACCAGATTGAATTTCAATGGGACATGAAACAATTCAGGTTCCTTTGGCTCTAATTATAGAAGATAGGGGATGCCATTTAACATAGCTTAAAGGGTAAGATACAGGAAAAAGGTGATGGCAAATTTTCCTGCTTCCTTACATCTTTGTTTAGTCAATAGTAAGCCTTGTGCCTTGCTTGCACTGGCAGACATATGCAAAGATGGTCATAGCCAAGGCAGTTCTGGAGCATATAGAACTTGAACTGTTACATCAAGGGACTATTTAGTACCATAGAGAAATTAAACGAGCAGAAATTCACCCATTGTCATAAACATCAAGCTTTAACATCATTCTCTTGTGATACTGTGCTTACCATTCACTTGTGCTCACCAGCAGGGAGGAGTTGGTGTGGAATGTAGTGCTCCAAGGCAGCCTTGGCTGCAGCAACCATGAGATGGTGGAGTTTGAAATCCACAGGGCCATGAGGAGGCCACTGCCTTGGGCATCAGGAGAGCAGACTTTGGACTCCATAGAGTCTAAAATAATGGGTACAAATTGAAAGATTTAAGCTGGATATTAGGAAGAAATCCTTTACTGTCAGGGTGATGAGACCCTGGAACAGGTTGCCCAGGGACGTTGTGGATGTCCCAGTGCTGGCAGTGTTCAAAGTCAGGTTGAATAAGGCCTTGAGCAACCTGGTCTAGCGGGAGGTGTCCCTTCCATGGCAGAGGGGATTGAGACTAGAGGATGTTTAAGATTCCTTCCAACCCTTAACTGTCTATGAGTCTATGATTCCTGTAGCACTTATACTTCTTAAATGTATTGTGATGTGGCATGGTTTTATTCAAGATCTGACACAATGCACTCAAAAGCCTGATCTTCAGGAATATGAACACTGTGAATGCACTGTGCTTTACAATAATGGGGTCTTGCATGCTGTAGATTTGAAGGCTTATTTTTAACTCCTTGGTTTATATAGTGTGAGGTAGATTATTATGAAAACAGCAATAAGAACACAAGTAAAAAGGGGGAAAATAAGATCTTCTGGCAGGATTAAACAGCAACTATTTTGTCTTCTTAGTCTACAGTTTCTCAAGATTCTGATTTTAAAATTAACCTTTCTTAACTTGGGTTCCTAAGTGGTTTTTTAATTGCACTTTTCTTACATAGAGAATTTCCTCCTTTGCATTTATAGCTTGTTTTTCAATGCAGATGTCTTTTACAGTATGAACTTTCCCCTTCAAAGATCCATAACTCATTTTTGTAACTCTATGCCTATCTTCATCACATCCCATACAGGAGATGTTCCCAGGGTACTTAAACCAGCTACAGTAGTCAAAATTGCCTTCAGGCTAAATCTACTCTAACACAAATTTCATGGAAAAACTACTACTATTTTCCAGAGGCTATGAAGCTATCGTGACTATTAAAGTCTCAAAATCAGAATACCAAATAAGCAGAATTTCTAATTTCCTCATCTCCAGACAAAAAACCACAAAAAACCAACCTCTCCAAAAAAACAAAAACTAAAAAAAAAAGGAAGAGAACCCTAAAACTGCATGCATAATTCATTATGTTTCTAGCTTTGAAAATTTAATGGTAAAAAGACAAAAGATATGTTATGAAACAGCATGTTTCATAACAAAATTTTCCTTTAGATTAGCTGTTTGGTTTGGGGGTTTTTTATTTGTTGAAGTGATTCACCCTTGGGTAAAAGGAAAAAAGGGATTTTAAATGACAGGGGCATTGGTCAGGTCAATGTTTATAATATTGGTTTTGCAAATGCAAATTATTTGGAGAATTGTGAAACTGAGAGTGTTCCATTTTTTATGTGCTCTGTACAACAATTACAACTTCGACACAATCAAGTATTCCAATATCAATGCTGCTATATATATTAATAGCTGGGTCAAATGTTCACATGGGTTTTAAATGCCCGAAGTTAGAACACTGTTGATCCCCTCTCTTAATACAAAGCCAAAATATTTTAATGAAATTTCTGTGTTATTTTCCAGTAACAACAGGCTTAATCCAGTATCTTTTTTTTTTTTCCAACATGAAAGCAAGGATGTTCTAATTAAGTTTTCACTACTTAATTATCATTCCCATGAAACTGTCTGTAAAATTACTAGGCATAGAATGCTTTCTCCAGTGCCTGAGTGGCTTGACGACCACGTCTCATTTTCAGAAAAGAATGAAGAGCTCAGATCATACTGACTTTCTGGAGCTGATTCAGCATAGAAAACATCATGAAATTATGAAATCTGTCTGTATTACAGTCTTGTTTATTGAAGAGTTACTCTATGCCACTGAGGTTTAGGTTAGGCTCATCCATGTATTAACACATTTATAAGTGGTCATCACTTTTGTTCTTTTGACTCCCAGAACTAATCAATAGCATATATTAGTTATAAAATTACATTACAGGATACCTAAATGTATACATATACATAAAAAACTTAAGAGAAGATCTCAGATCAAACCCAGTATGGACATTTGTAAACAGTACCATGAGGGTAAGGCAGTAGTTATTGCAATGCAACTGAGACTACAAAGGTGACAAAGAGGTTGAGTCCATTCAGAGAGGCTGTAATTGCCTCTCTCAGCCACTTCTGAGCTGTTCATGACCCAAAATTAACATCCTGAAACAGTTATTTTAGCTGTAACTTTATATTTGTATCCTAGCAAGACAGAAAAAAAAAAAAAAAAAAAAACCCACAGTTAGAGCTGGAGACAGTATTGCTCTTCAACAGTAGGTAACTTGTACAATCTTTTGCCTGAAGTGATTTAAATTGACTTAAACCTAATTCTCTTCAGATCAGACATCTCTCAGTCCTGTTTTAAGTTTTCATGTCCTAGCTTTGTGTACTGATGCCATTGCCATTGCCATTGCCCCAGTTTGCTCAGACTAATACAAGAAATAGAGACTTGGAATTTCTGGCAAAATGGAAAAAGAGCGAACTATCTGGAAGGGCTGAAGGTTCATTAGCAAATAATTTATGAACTGGTACTATTACTGCTGATAGACAATAGTTCTGTATATAGTAAAGTTACCGATTTAGAGATGAAGGAGTGGTTATGCTGATCTTGACTTTAGAACTGTTTTTAAAATTTAGGTAGAAACTGAAATCAAGTATGACTTCAGTTGTTCCTCTTTCTGGCATGTTGACAGAGTAAGAGTTCAAATGATTGATGTCAGGTTTCTAACCTGTGATAATACACTTTTTATATGATCTTTTCATAAAATGGGTATTTATTCGTGAAACAATTATTAAAACATACTAATACAAATGACAGATAAGTCAAAACTTCAGAGTTAATTATTTTCTCTGTGATCCACATCTGAGTTAAAACTGTTCTTTCTAACCTAGACTATGCAAAGATATTTGCTTTCATGTGGGTCTGTGTGGAAATACAGTGAGTTCAGCTACTCATACCAGAACTCTAGACAGTTTGGTTATATGGATTAGTTATAAATGTAATCGTTTAATTTTTATAGCTACATCTGTCATCTTTACCATTAAAAAAAAAAGTTTTGTACAGAAACTGTTTACTTTCCTTAGACACTTGGAATATGCATTGAAAAATCAGATACATGGGCACATACATACACACCCACCCACACATGAGGAGTATTTTTCTTGTCACAAAGGATGTCCAGGCACCGTTACTCTTTAATATGCTTGACTCAGACAGTGTATAAATCAAATTTAGTTTTCATGGTAGATGCAACCATGCAGAATCAATGTAACTGTGATACAACCCTCCCTGTAGATAAGAATTAGTGGTGGAAATGCTGGCACATCATTAATGATAACATCCCCTCTCCTCCCATTCCGAAGATCATAAAAATGTGCTTCTCTCTTACTCCCATGTAGGGAACTCATCAAACCTCAAGAGACCCAAGCTGGAGAAATTCACTAAACAGATTCCAGGCTTGTTTTTTTTAAAGCCCCATATCAGGGTTCCTGAATAGTTTTAGTATGGCCTTGAATAATTCATACCCAAACCTTTGTTGTTTCATCAGATAGTAGATTTCCAAAGAAGTCTGTCTCTATTCCTCAGCTGGCTAACATTATGTCTTGTGCATTCCCATCCCAAATATATGCTTCTAATTAAGCCATATAATAAGAGTTTCCTGTGCAGGGGAAGCGAGGGGGAAAATAAATAGTTTTGAAAGTGGAAGTTTTATTCCATTTAGGCCTCATTTTGTTTAAAATAATAAATATATAGAGAGAAAAAAATTAAAACAAGGATATATTTGTTGTTCAAGATGATCTATAGACTTATCTGTGGCAAGGAACAGAATCCACCTTCCTGAAATAAAATAGAAGAGCTTCCAACAGTGTAATTTATTCTCCATCATTAGTGGATGGGACAAAAACCCGGGAAAGTTGCTCAAAGTGAAGCTCCTCACCTGCTGGTTATGAAAGCTTATATTGGAGCACTAAGTTAGAAAATAGATTGTTGGTCATTATTCCATCCTTATAGCAGCCCTTAAGAGTGGAAACAGGGCCTGAGGGGTATGAATTCCCATCCTCTGGGACTCTTAAGTCAGCTTTCTAGTATCCTCTGGTTTTGCCACCTTCTAGGCACCTACTAACTGTTAATATGTTTTTACTTTCCTCATCCTTTGAAAAGCATTTCTTAAGCAATCAGCAGATGCCAGTCCCACTAATAAAAAGGAAAAAAGAAATGAAAACGCGGTCCAAATACCTCAGGATCTTCTTGCAAAACATGCAGCATGATCTCTTCTACTCTTTCATCTTTTCATTTCCTCTATAAGCATTTGTTAACTAAAAATGCTTAAATCATGTCAGATTGGGTGTAGGATTTACCATAGACAGAAAGTTCATTGAAATCTCTTGTGAGTCTGACAACATTTGGAATAGGAAGCTAAAGAAGAACGTACGTGGTTGCAGTTGTTTTTTCAATCAAAAGGGAAGTTAAAAGAATTTGATCATCTCTTCATGAGTAACTTATTCAGAACACTGTGTTACTGGAGAAATATCTTCGGTGTTGACACGTCACTGTACAGACAAAAGTTGACAATGTCAAAATGAAAATACTGCTATTTTAAAAAATTATTTTTAAAATATTAGTTTGCATTTTTATTTTCATAAATATTTTATGAAAGTAACAGTGGCACAAAAACACACATGGAAGGTGATTTTTTTTTTTTGCATCTCTGTTCCTTGAAGGAAGAGCTAATTTTTTTCCAGAATAATGTTAAGTCATATTTCATAGTGTCACAAAATGATTTAAAAAGTTTGTGCAGGACAGCACAGGGCCCTGCCAAATTCATGTCACCTATCTCATAACCCAGGTAAGTTTCAGACTGTCTCTTACGAGCAGCTCATCAAAATGTTCTGCCATCCAAGAACTTGTGCCAGTGAACCATGCGCCTTGCCACTCAATAATTCAATTGTGCAACATTGAATATATGATCTGTTTGCAAGATACAGCCAAGTACAAAAGAGAAAATCTATGTTAGGGCTTAGAAATTTGGATGGAACTTTCAATAAAGATTGTCCCAATAAATTATTACAATGGGAAGAGCATATTTCTTGCTGGTATGATGCAACTTTAGTATTATATAGTAGATATTTCTTATTTGGCCAGCTAAGAAACTTAAATCAAAGGACAGACTCTCAAGCATGCAAGATTTTTTCAGGTAGGAAACAGGAATAATGTTATTCAAAGCTGAATACAAGTGGTGAGCAATTGATTGAGTTTGATGGTAATGTTAAACTGAGTGGTTTTTTTTCAAATTCTTTTAGTGATTTTGTTTGTTTGGTTTGGTTTGGTTTGAGGCTTTTGTTTTGGTTTTGGGGTGTTTTTGCTTTGTTTAAATTTAATAATCTTCAAGGAATAGGGGAAAATGTCTCAAATAATACTTCATTCTCTTTGATATGTCCAGGATAAAAACATTTAAACAAGTTCTACCTGTGGCAAGTAAACTTCCTGAGATAGGCTACTGCTTTCCTTTGCCTTTTCCTTTTTGCTGCTGGGGTTTTTTGTTTGGTTTTGGTTGTTGTTTGGTTTGGGCTGGGGTTTTTTTGACAAAATAACTTTTGAACTTTTGCAAAGAAGATATTTGGTATTCCAAATCTTTTGCAATGTGATGCCACTGTAGGAGTATGACTTTTTTGTGGTCTGTGACCACTATGTTCTTAAATAACTGCCTCTAGTGTGACCCCAAACCAATCATGTATAGGAAACCACTGAACTAAGCAGTGATTCTTCCAGAAAGCTGAAGTGTACTCCTAGGTGGTCCCATAGTTGCTCTTCTTTCCTTAATACTGGAATGCTATCAGTTTAATCATGAGTTATGATCTTTGAAGGGAACAAAAGGTTGTTCAATATGCAAATGCAACTGTAAGAGAATGCTGTGTACACAGTTTTGACTGTCCATTAAACACTACACACAGCTGTCTAACTTTTGCATAAGGTCAGCTTTCATAACAGCCTACCCCCTAAAACTGTATTTTACTTTTCATTTTGGGAAGGACTAGATGTTACTTTCCCTTTCATCCCATCTTCACAAAAGGCAGACAATTCACTCCCATGTAATCAACAGTGTAATTAATTAAAAGCATTCATTAGACATCTCCCATCTAAAAGATGAACAAGCCTGATGTTGTTTATGTGTCTGGACTGCTCTTCAGCAAAATGTAGACTGACTGCAAACAATGAGATAGAATAGATGAACTAGCCCCAAGTATTGATAGGTGGGTTATTTATATATTATATGTATATTAAAAGCAGATGTATATAATAAGGGAGATAAAACATCAAAACATAAGTATAGCTAACCTAAAGTGCTGGTTTGGGGTTTTTTTGCAGTTGGCTTTCAAACAGCTTTTGGCTTAAAAAGTTAACTCAAGCTGCATTTCTACTCTCTTTAGAGGCAGATGAGCTATTTGTAGGCAGAGAGAACACACAGCACCAGGTTTCTTGATATATGCAGTTTACTGAGAATATATGTATATAAAGTCAGACTTTGTTGGCAAATCTACCAAGACCATGAACAAAACCATCAAAGGAATTGATGAAACCTGTACTGAACCCACTGCCATATTCTGAATGAACTGGAAAAACAAACACCATTTTTTTTGCTGTCGATTTACTGTTACAGAAAACATTAAGGACACACTTCTGTTTAAAATAAAATTCTAGGCACAGTCATCAGTCTTTAACTAGAGAACAGAAATTACTGATGTCCTGCTGTTCCCTTCAAGCTTTAAAACTAGAGTCATGTAGACTCAAATCATGGCATGACAGAAGGCCATGTTGCTCTGAAGCATTTTACAATGTTCTTTTCCTCCTTTTGGCTGCAACCTTACATCAGTAAAACCAACTGAAGATCCTAAAAGCAAAAATATTTAAGATGAGTCTCCTTGTGTATATGCAGGCAAAATATTTTAAACCACAGCTAAACAATAAGCCCTTATCAAGTCAAGGTTTGCCACCATTAGCTTAATTTTCACCAGTTCCTTTGCTTGCAGCTACAGTGTCCATCTGATCCTAGAGGGTACTTTTAGATTTTGAGCAACCTGATCTAGTGGAAGGCAACCCTTCCCATGGCAAGGGGGTTGGAAATATGTGATCTTTAAGGTCTCTTCCATCTCAAATATTCTATGATTCTATGTTCTTAATACATATGCCCATTTGACAGTAAAAGGAGGCTTCCATATGCATAGTTTAAAAATTTTTTTCTCTCTGGTGATGTCTGTACTAGGACAGGTCTCTTCAAGAGGGAACTGATCCAGTCAGGCGCTGCCTGGGGTAACTTTGACTTGCAGCTATTGGAATCCCTGGGAAGAAAGCGGTTCACTCTGACCATATATATGTTTTTCTATTAAAGATCTCTGGGTTATTGTGGCACAGATTATGTGGTACAGTTGTTAAACAAGAGTATTGTAAATAAGAAAAGAGTCTTGTCAATTTGTTAAGTTTTCTGATTATGCTTGAAAACAACCCTCTCTACCTTTATAGCTATTTCTTCCTTAGAAAAATAATCTTTTTGGTTTAGATGAGGAGGTACACCTCAGTACTGTTACTAGTCTCTCTTTAATTTTTTTCCCCCTGTATCTGGACTACCACATTTGATAACTAAAATTTTTCTGGCATGCTGTACTCCCAGGTCTGGCTTTCTAAACAGGTACAATACCCCTAAATGCTTGCATATAGCCAAAATTGGTTTTGATTCTGTTGCCAGAAGAGGTTGTTCCTCATGAGTGTGTTGTGAGAAGTCCCACTGACTCTCCTAGATCCCGCTGCAGAGCCAGAGTTCTATACACTGGACAAGGATGAAGAAACCAAGTGAGAGGTAAAGCCTTGTACTGCTAAAGTCAGCAACAAAACTCCAGGGTGGCACCCAAGGTTTGGTTTTGAATGTTTATGAGCAATATGAGATTTCTAAATAAAGTTCCTTTCTCTGGCCTGACTTGAACAGCTGGCAAATGACACATCTCTGTGAGGTCAAGTTCATGGTTTTTATTACAGTGAGTTGCTCGTCCTTTTGATATGAGTCTAGATGGCATATAGTAATAAATAAAGCCATTCTGTAGTTAGGCTAAAATTAAATTTTTACAGTATGAAAAATACATGATATAGAAAATACAGTAAAATTGTATTAAATATAATGAACAGGCCCTCACTGAACAAACAGAGGTTACATCTGAACTAAACTACCCACGGCAAAACCAATTACAAAAGTGTCTGGAAGGAAATATGCACTCTATTAATTTTGCATTTTTACGAATGTGTTTTATGCATTTATTAAAATATCTTTTTGGCTAAAAGAGACTTTTTTTTTTTAAAGACAAGAAAGAGAAGTAAATATTTTATTTAAACCAGTTATGTCTAACATCAAAATTTCGTTATATGTGCTATGGGTAAGTAATTTAAAATTCATAAAGCTGCTCTGGTTTGAATAAGAAAGTAATTTTGCTTTATACAGAGAAACTTACTCTAAAAAGTAAAACTAAGCATTTTGTTGGAAAAATACCTTAAAACTGATATATCATCTGTAATAACAGGTATAGGTTTCTTTTCTATTTTCTTTTGTATTTTTTTCAATCATAGTTAAGCAGTGGATATTTTTGCCAGAATTTCACTGAGTGCCACCTCCTGTGCTTACCTCAAGCTAAAGAGATTTGGCTGCAAATCTGTTTCAGGGTTGCCAATCTCTGCTTGGAGATTTATCTCTGAATGTTTTCCTTCATTTTGTTTTAAAGAGTTTACTATAAACTAGAATTATTTCTCTTTCTATATAGTTTGTAAAAGTCACTAATATTTATTCACAAAGACTTCCACTGTGAGAGCCTGCAAGGTATAACATGAGTAAACATCCTGAAAGAAGGCTTGATAAAGCATAGCAAGAAGTGATACAGAGCCATAGGTCCTGTACCTGTAAAACATCCACAATATTTCCTTCTACTTAATTCACTGGAAAACTAACGAGTATTTTGCCTAATTTTCCAATATCTCTTACAAGGTAGTTGAGTGATTGAGATCCCATTAGGTTACAACTTATTTAGACTGTTGTACAGTTAAACTACAGTTAGATGCTAATTGTTTCCTTCTAACTTTCAGGTACAGCAGGGAGCAATGTTCAAACCCTCACTGGAGAAACTGAATGGAAAGATGAGGATAAAGATCAGGCTGGATGCTTTTGGGAAATGGTAATTAGGGGCAGAATAAACAAATCTAAATCCAAGGCTGATATTTTTAAAAGTTATTTTAGGTTTTTAGTAAGATTTTGTCCAGGAAGAGAATGTATGCATCAACAAACCCATGCAGAGTAGAGTAATGTACCAATGAACAAAAGGTCATTCATGCCCTTCTCTTTAGAGATATTTAAAGCTGTTCATCTCTTGCACCTCTGATGCTGAAAATTCAAAAGTTAGAGCTGATTTAGACTCTGGATACAGTTGCATTAAATCATCTAGTTACTGCCTTTACTGAGAGTATAGAGTAAGAATTCCTGCCTGAGCACTTTTCCACTCTGTTCTCTCCTCCTTATATCGTCCACTACCCTATCTCCGTGTTCCCTCAAGGGTCCATCAGGACATGCCATTATATCACAATATGCAGAGCAACACAGGGCTGGTGGGCACAGGTTTGAACCTGCTTAGATAATCTTTATTGCCATTAGGAATACTTTAATAGGATTCAATGCTATTTTCTATGGTGCACCACTGAATTTGATATATACAACGAACAAAAGTTGACATTCTCACAGGTGTGGTTCCAAAAAACTTTAAACATCTCTGACCTTCTTAAGAGTGACTTATTCCTAAATGACGTGGAGTTTTACAGTCTTTGCAAGACATGTTTTCAAGGTTGCTACTCATAACTCTGTTATAGAAAGAAATGTATATGTATATATCTTTAGATGGTGTGTGTATATATATATACACCATAAATATATATAACCTATAATATATATATAGCAATACATAGAGAGAAAGTAGGTGAAAATGGAAGTTCAGAAGGAAGAGGGCACTGAATTTTTATTTATGGAAAAAAATATGTTCAAGGGAATACAAAGAACTGGCAATGAGAAGGGTTGTGTGAGACAGGCACATCTATGAATGTGGAAGACATGAAAAAAATTTTATATGCTCTGTATAAATGAAAAAGAATGTCAGCATTTTGTAATATGTGTGTCATTTGTTCAACTCTGCATTAGCTAGTTATAGCTGACTGTAAGTTTTCCCTCCAGCAGAATCTAAAACTAATGTCAAGACTGATAAACTCATATGCACCAGGCAAAAATCAGGACTGACCATTTTCATGTAAAATGTCTCCTCCTTTGTAAAAACAAGGCAAAATTAAAGTTTAGCTATTTCTGTTTCTGACCTTTGCCTTTTTCAACAAAAAGCAGTGTTTATGTCAGCAAAAACATTCAGGAATTTTATTTTTGTCATGCATTGTTTCAGAATTTCTTAAAGAGGTTTTGCTTTGTTTGAAAGTATATCAGCCATAAGAGTTTTGCCTGCCTTAAAATCAGGGACTGTATTTATTGTACACAGGACTGTAAACCACTTGCCAGCCTAAACAGGGAAATAGTGTAGGGTAAGTCAGGCAAAGACTGGAAAGACAATGATAGGCAAGGAATAAGCAGATCTTTTGTATCTTTCCTTCCAGATGAAGTTTTTCAACAAAAAAACTGCTGGGTTTATTCTCTGATGGTTCTGTATTATAAACCCACAATCCATCTAGATGTTTTTGCAGACCTAGGATGTGTCTTTGTTTTTGCACAGCTCTCCATTTTTATGCATTGAGATAGACTTAATCATACCTCCAAACACCTAAGGGTCATAAGACAGATTTTTTAGGATGAAACAGGCAGCCCAAGACCTACTTAGCACTCGTGCTAAGACACTCAGCTGAGGTTGTTGGAATCCTGCCTGCCCTGTGCACATGCATCCTTCTTATGCAAGCAAATCGTCCAGGTAAGGACAACTTCATGCTTCCTTGCACCCAGCCATGGAGTTGACAGGCGGCTTGGTGCTCTCAACTTCTGCAACTTCACCACAGCCTTTGTGGCACCACGGCTTAGGTCTGCTGAAGTTCACAACAGAATTAAAACAATGCAGTTATTTTAATTCCAAAAGGTGAGGAAAACTGCCTGCACTGTTGACTTATGTCAAATGCTATCTCAACGGTACAGGTGAATTTTACAGTTTATTCCCACCATTTAATAAATTTCTAGTGAAGCTATTTTAAATTAATGCTCGAACTTGCAATAATGCAGCAATAAAGAAATAGCTTTTTTTTTCTTTTGATGGGGAACTATTATTATAGATTCTGCTTAATTTCAAAGGAGTGTTTCAGTCTCTCCTAATGGTTTTTTTTCCAGTGTTGCACCTGGTCAAATGAAACACTCTTCTAACCACAATGAAATACCACACTATATTTGTACTATGTTAAATTATGTGTTGACTTAATCAACATTTCAAAATTCAGTATGGCTTCAGAACAAAGACTTGGAATTTAATCATCCTGTTTGCTCCTGCTGTATGTGTAAATAACAATATACATTTTTTTTTATTCAGGATGTTTTAGTTTCAGTGAAAAAATACTTTCCAAATAAAAAAAATCTCACTTTGGGAAATTTTTGTGCATTGATCCACATGGAATGATTTGCTCAGCCTTCTTTTGTACCATGTTCTGGGTGTATAACAGCTTAGCGGTTTAATAGATCAATGCCAGTGCATAAGTCAAATATACTCACAAAGCAATTTTGTCAAAGTATCTTAAAGATTGGGGTTTGGTGTTTTGATTCATTTTATTTGGGGGAGGTGGGGTTAGGAGGGAGGAATATACATCCTAGATACAAGCCAGGTATTTTTAAAAAACTCTGACCCACTTCAATCTTCCATCAGGTTTAAGAAATACAGTGATAAAGCTTTTTAACTTTCCCGTCCCACTGCTCCAAAAGAGCCTGAAAGGCTAGCTCCCACATGCCATGCCCTTTCTCAGACCAGGGAGATGCTCACTGTGCACAGCCCTTTCAGTGCAGTCCCTGAGATGAAGGTTTAAGACCGCAGAGCAAAATTTGACTATAAAGAAGGGATTCACACACAACCCAAAATTTCTACATCATGTGACAATCATCCTTTTAGCAATGGGAAAGCACAAAGCAGGATAAGCAACACTATTCCTTTCCATCTGGTGAAGCCGCTCCGCAGAGCCCACAGTGGGAGCGGGGCTGATTTCTCAAACCATGCAGTCCTGTGTTTGGGGGCCTTCCCAATTAGTCCTATAATTTACTGTCACTTAATAAAATGGACTGAGCAACTTGGGCCAGTAGATAGGGAAAAATCCCGGTCTCTAGCTGGGGTGGGTGTTCTCAGAGTTAGCCCAGCTCTCAAGCAGGTACAAAAGGCGCCCACAGCTGAAGCTGGGAAGGCAGAAAGGAGACCTTCAGCCTCCGATGAATTACACACCAGCGCTGGGCCCCAAGAACAGCAGATCAGCTCTCACTTTGAAGGATAAATCAAAGCTTTAATCGGAACTGTCAGTAAAGCAGGTGTTTTGACTGCCTTTATGGTTCATTTTTATGCAAAAAGGGTTGTGAGGGATACAGAAATCATGGGGGATTGAAAATAAATGGCACTGACAGCACTGATCCCACCAGGCGAGGGGGCCAAAATCGGTCTGTCTTTTCACATTATGAAATATACCTAACGGCAGGCTCTTTAAACCCTGCGTACACAATGCACGGTCTGTGTGCCCAGGACTTGCCTTTCTCTGTCCTTCTTTCCTCCCCCAACTTTTTTTTTTTTTATTTGATATGCCAGGGGCCCTTTTCTATTCTTTGGTGATGAACTGCCCCAGCAGCCACAGCAGGTTCAGAATGTTAAAGAGCCGCCACTCAGCCGAGCTGACAAAGGGATCCCGCTTTAAAGAGCTTAAAGGACACTGGAGACACTACCCACGGCCCTGGTTTAGGGTAATGTCTTTTTCATCTTGGCTTTCACCGTTCAACAACAGCAACAAATAAAACATCATAAAAACGTGTCCATGCAAATTTTCTAGCATGGGTCAGGACAAGGGGGCTCAGTGTTAGGAGAGAGGCTTTGCAGCAGTGCCATAGGGATGCACCACTCCAGCTCCTCTCTCCCACGTTGTCCCCTGGGCTGACAGAAGGCACCCCACCAACTCCTAGATTTTAATACTGAGATTTAACTTCATTTCTAAGTCTCAACACTAATAGCTGGCATCATTTTAAAGTTACTAAAATAAAGTATTTGAGCACACAGAAGCTGAAGCATTGTGGCATCCTCTAATATTGGAACAATGGTAGAGGAATGTTCTAAACGAAGCACACTTTTCCAGAAAGCAAAAAAATGGGGCTTTTTTCTTTGGTTCTGCTATACCTCAATGCTTTTACAATGTATTCTGTAAAATAATTTGAAATATTACTGCAGCGTATTGGCAGTAAATTTCATTTATCATTTACAAACCATAAAGCAGGCAAGAAAGAAAAAAAAAAGTGCTTCCCCTCCTGTAGTTTCACACAGTTTTTTTATGTCTACTACCTCACTACTCACAAATGACAATATTTCAGCAGCTTTACTAAGGAAATGATTCTTTTACCTTTCAATATACCTTAAAAAACATTCATAAAAGTAACACCTGTATTCAGACACACATCCTTAGGATAGTTTGCCTGAAGGCAACCTTTTAAAAACTTTTTATTGATTATATGTAAATTGAGAAAATCATTACATTTGGTTGCAATCATTCATACTGCTGTTTCCAGACAGAAAACTCTGCAACTTTGTTTAAAAAAAAAATAAAATACTGGATGTATCTTCTGACTTAGTTGCATAGGAAATGAGAACACTATTTCTATTTTAAAGGTAGGCTGATGCCCTCACTTTCCATAAAAGTTTATGCATCTTTGGGTTTTGACTCTCTAAACTACTCCATGAATTCCAAAGGAACTTTAGCTATTATATAAAAGTCGCCGTACTTTCATCAAAAAAAAGAATTTTTGGGCTTCTTGCAAGTAATTTAGACTCTGATTTTCCAAACACACATTATTTTTGGCCCTATAATAACTCCATTTTAAAGAGTTAGATTATTATACTTATAAAATACGTGCTTTCTACTTAAATCCTAGGTATTATCATCAGCACTGGCATTCATGTTGCTTTCCTACCAAACTTAATTTCAGTTTAATTTCTCATGCCAATGAAATTATTCCATGCCAAGAAAATTCCATGTGTGCTTGCAGTATCGAGCCTTGAAATCCTATTTTTCTCAAGTATTTCAGGGCCACAGTTTGTGCAAGCTTGAAAATGAACTGCTTCCAATAATTTGCTTGAAGAAAGATGATACAAGTCATTAGTCATGGCAAAGATTTAGATACTGAGGATGTTAACTGAAAATTCATTAACTTTGCTCTCTGGAAGAGTAGTTACGCTCAATAATATTTTGGATGTTTAGATCATAAGGTAATTGCAACATTCTGATTAACAGTTTCTTCAGAAAAGCTTGACCAAATTTAATAGGAATTAAAAATCTAATTCAAATTTGCCAAGTCCCTGTTCATGATCACCTGTTTAACATTCTTGTTGTGAGTCCATCAGCTATTAATCTAGGCGTAATACATAAAGAGTAATTAATAAGTAATACAAAAATATTTATTTGCATTCATCTTCCACAGTAATGCAATGATTTTCACAATGAGGCACATTATCAGGATCTGGTTTATTGAGCAACCTACAAGTGGTTCCATTGTCCTGAGCAGAGGTGATTTTTTTTTGGCATGAGAAAAAGTTTAAGCAACTAAACCTTTTGACATGCACTGTTAGCAAATACCTTGGCTCTGGACAACACACACGTCACCTATGGGAATAAAATCAAACATTCTCATTTTGAATTTCAGGTCAAGTCTTTCCAGTTAGCCTGCCATAGACAACACTCAGATTTCTCCTTTCCATCAGAACTCTATCTTACTCATGAGTATTTCTGGTATTGATAGATTCTCAATTACCTTGTATCAAAATGTCAAATCTTTCCATCATTTGTTATCTCTGATAATTTCACACATAGCTGAACATGCAGGGATGAAGTCTGACTCACAAATACCCGAATGCTAACATATGGGCACTACTGGGGTGAATTGAAGGTGAATACATAGCAAAATTGTAAATAAGCTGTGGAATATGTCAGTGTAAATCTACATAACTCAGTCTTGAAGACTTTGTAAATATGCACAGATGGGTTTCAACCCTCATCATTCCTGGCTAGAGCTGCCTTTTGTCCTGACTACCCTTGGACTATTTGTTTCTACCCATTTCCTACCCAGTAGCACGATGTGGCAAGAGTTTATTTTTATCATTTGTTTGTATTGCTCTTTCCACAGTGGGATTTCAGTTCACAGTGGGACATCTAGACACTGCAGAAACACAAAAAAAATAGCAAACAATGGTGCCTTCAAGCTAAAGATTTAGTCCCCACATATTCTCATAATCACTAAAAACTGCAAATACTGAATAGCTCATGAGACACCAGATAAACCACAAAAAAAGGCCAGTCTCAGATGGAAAGAGAAGGAGGAGGAAAAGGGGACTGAAAACATTTACTTACTAAAAATAGTGTTCGGTTTTTGATTTTGGTTTTTTTAATTCTTTTTAAGCTTCACAGACCAATCCAAATGTTTTCATTGGTTTCTAAATGGATTACAAATGCTGAGTTTGATTTATGTATATTTAAGTGGACAGGCAGCTTACTTTTAAGAGGCTCTGTCTCACCTGATAGGTAGTACATAATGTAGTTGCCATGACCACGATCGTCCCTCTTCTTTTAATGAAAACCAGACATGGTTGCACCCACATTAGTTTTAGTCCATTATGGAATCAGAAGGATCTAACCCACATGTATATGCATAGAAGGCCAGAAGCTCTGGTCTTGATTTTCAGTTTAAAATTCATGTCAAACTTCTTGTATTGAGCACGAGTTTGTGAAGATCTATACGGAAAACAGTGATGAGTGGCATATTCTCCCTCAGGTTTCTCAGAACTTTGGGGATGCCTTTTTTCCTCCCCCCACAGTGGGGCTCTCCCTGGTACCTCAAGGCTGTTCAATGCCTAGATATGTTGTCAGGCCAGTTTCCCTACCTGTGTTTAAAAATAGATGGTGAATTAGCAGCGATAATTTGTAAATGGACTTTGTGAAGACAGATTAATTGTAGTTCACGTTCCGTCAGTGTCATTTCATGACGTCTGTTTACATGCTGATGAATATGGAAGGGGCAGCAGAGAGTTTGCAGATGTTGTTTGGTTATCTTTAAAATGTAGTCTGAACAGGACTAAACCTGCATGAGCATGTAAGACTTACAGAGAATGCCAATAGCTCATGGACACCCTCAAATGGTCAGAACCTCATCTCCTCCTACCATCAAGTAGCCATGATACCTTGCTCAAACAGAAGAAAATTCAATTGAAACATCACTATGAGAATAATTGCTTGAAGTTCTTATATATATTCCTTAAGGCTGCCAGTCCAAGGACACTCCAAACCCAAAGAGTTTAGCTTAGAGGCATTAACACTGCAATACAAGATAAGACAACTTTGGTGATAGTAGGTAATTACTCTTTAACTTGACTAGTGTGCTAAAACAGATTTGAACTTTTAATCCCTCTGTATAGCACGTGTCCCAGCCTGAGTGAAATGCTCCTTTTGAGTGTTACATTGAACAGCTATTCCTATCTTTAATGGTAAGGTATAAATTTTGTCCCTATATATTTTACTTACTAGTTACCAGACTGGAACTAATTGTACTACAAAAGATGTAAATAAAAATACATTTTTAGTAACTCAATAACTTGATTAGTTACTTAATCTATCACTATTGAGATTAGAAAAAATGTAAATAAAAGAGCAATCTTCTTCAGTAATTCAATTAGTAGTGATTAATGATTTGTACATAAATTTTCTTTTATTTCTATTCACACTTGCTGGTCTTCCAATTAAAAAAAAAATTGAAACAATGATTTGTTCTCTTTCAAATGCTATTATGCCTCTCTAAGAACTACTAAAATTACTCCTCTTAAACAATATGTAGTCAAACAGTAGAACTTACTGCTATAAGCACACTGTCATTATGTCAGAAAGCATAGAGACCTTTTAGAAATGTTTGTTCAGGTTGGAAAAGATCTCTAAGATGAGTCCAATCATTATTGTGAAAAGTAAGAACAAACAGACAAACACATTGAGTATATTTTTAAAAATATTACATATGGAAGCATTATTTATATTACATTATACCATGCCCTATTCTGCTGTATTTAAAGATGAAAAAAATTGCATTTCATTTGCTAGAAAAAAAGAGGTATTTTTGGACATATATTACAAGTCATCAAAAAAATCTCTAGTTATTCTGCTTTAATTTCATATTTTGTTTCAAAATATGAAAATAATATGTTTGGGTAACTTTCCAGGGGTTTATCAGAAAAAGCATATCAATAATGTAATTTACTACTTTTAAAAGAAAATATAACAAAAATATAACAAAATTCCAGCAACTTCTGTAATTCAAAGTATTTTGAAATTTAGAACATTAATTTTTTTCACTGGAAAAAGATTTCTGTATCTCACTGAATTACATACTTTGATGTTACTGAGCATTGACAAACTCTAAATGACAAAAATGTACATGTAGGCCACTTAATTCTCTCTCACATTCTATTTTCAGTTCTATCAGAACACATTCTCACTAAAAGTGGTATGTTTTGTCACTGCCTATGAAAAGAAGCATAAAAAATTAGATACCATGCATATTTTTCCCCAACTTGGTTGTCAGTTTCTGCTAAACTTTTATTTACTTAAAATAAAATCCAATTTATATGATGATGAGTATCAGTCTTTTTAACATTCTTATTAGTCTGATTTATATCTATACATTTCTCTGCCATACAGTCCATCTTGTTTTCATTTTGTTTGGCCTTTATCTATTTCTGTGTAATAAACCCCTTGGCAAGCTTTTAGTAGAAAAATGAACAGGTATATAAACTTGTCATGATTTGGCAGCAATTATATCCAATTTTGTCACAGAGTTGAATACTCACGAAGTGTCTAACTAGACTGAAACCACAATACTTACCTGGCTGAATTTCTAATTTAGTAGTTAACAATTCCAGTACACATTTTGCAGGCTAAAAGAAAATTCTCTTTATTTCCCAAATGAAAAAGGAAGATATAAAGTAATGAAAAGAAAAAGTGGTAGCAGATGAGCACTTATTTTAATGGTTTTTCATCATGTGTGTGTGAGAATATTTATGCCCATTCTCTATTTTCCAAGACCTCTTCTCTCCTGACCGGATTAGGAGTCCTAAAGTGGCCTTACCAGAACCAGACTAAAAGTAAGACAAAACTCACAATATGATTTTTTTTTTCCAGAACATTCTAATCTAAACTTTAAATAGGTATTTCCATAGCTCACATTTCTTATATTGACAGTTGTATTCTCTGTCTATAGAGCTGGCATTCCTTCTGATTTGTTTTCTTCAGGTTTTTTTCCCCAGTGAGGTAGAACAGTCTGTCCTTGTTTTGGCTGGGATAGTTAATCTCTTCCCTAGTAGCTGCCATAGTGCTGTGTTTTGGACTTAGGGTGAGAGCAATGCACACACTGATGTTTTAGTTGTGTCTGAGCAGTATTTACACTAAGCCAAGGACTTTTCAACTTCTCACCCCACCCAACCAGTGAGAAGGCAGAAGAGGCACAAGAAGCTGGGAGGAGATACAGCTGGTACAAATGATGCAAACTGACCAAATGGATGATCCATACCATATGATATTCATACCATAAAGAAGGGGGAAAGCTGGCCAGGAGCCATTGCTTGGGAATTGGTTGGGCATCAGTCAGTGGGTGGTGAGCAATTGCATTGGCCATCATTTGTTTTGTATATTCTAATTATTTTATCATTACTATGGCTATTATTTTCCCATTATTTATAGCAACACACAAATTTGACCTTATTTCCCCACCTCTTACGGGGGTCAGTGACAAGTGAGCAAGCAGCTGTGTGGTTTTTTGCTTCCTGCCAGGTTAAATCGCAACACTATCTCATTTATCTGATATAGTTCAACCTTATCGGGTTTGATTATACCCTTTCCCTTCTGCTCATCAGTGCTCAAGGGAAAGGCTACTCATCTCTTGGGGTCAAGAAGGTGATCCAGACTTCTCCATCAGATTATGAGAAACAAGCTACTTCAGACACCAGTACAAACCTCCTTTGGGATCCCAGAATGGCTTGGGTTGGAAGAGACCTTAAAGATCACCTCATTCTAACTCTCCTAGCTAACAGGAAAGCACTGGTAGAGTATAAAACCTTAAGTAATGCATTGAGCTGTCCTTCCATTCAAAAGTGCTTGAGATCAAAGGCAGGCCTTCTCCAAAACAGAGCAATAATCAGTTCATCAGTTTGGCCAGATATTGAAGCTGATAGAAATCTGCTCAGCTATTATAACTTCAAAGGACACAGCCTTTTTGACACCACAAAGATCAGACCCACATTACCTCATAAACTGGTGACTCAGATCTCGCAGACATCATATGGTAATAATTACAAAAACATTTGTTGCTCAGAGTCTCAGAGAAGAGTAAACTACTTTTGCCAATAAAAGAAAACTCCAGCACAGTTTGGCTTCCTTAAAACCCACCATGTCACATTTCAAGATGCCAGAGTATTTTTCAAAAACACATAAACAAACAAACATCCCCAAAAATCCCAAAACACACCAATAAAAAAGGTTTCCTTAATCTTTAAAGCTGCTAACTAGTTCACTTCAGATCTTTCACATGCTAGAATGAATAACTTGCATTTTTAAATAATTTTTATGGCTGTTTCTTTGCCCTACTCAAGCATGCACACCGCATGTTATTTACAGTAACTGTTTGACTCTCACTGCATTTTAAATTGTCACATCAGCAAACATGTTCAGCAGAGAGACTGAGAGTGTAAGTATAACTGTGGTTGGAAAAGGTTAAACAAAAACAAACCCCCAGTCAGGTGTTTTCTGAGTAATCTGCCAACATATTTAAAAATATGCAATTTTTAAAAAATAGAAACCAACCCAGATAAACTCTCAAAAAAAAAATTCAACACAGAAAAAAAGCGAGATTCTTTTCTGGCAGCCGTAGTTACGCCTGTAGTTGAGTGATTGAAAAGGGCTCACATAATTGCGAAGTCTTCAACTGCTACACATGTGACCTGGCTTTGGTGGCAGCAGTTATAGGAATTTAACTTCAAAACCAGAATAAAAACAGAGCATAGAGCTGAACAGCAAAGGGAGACAGAGACCGATCTTATTTAGTTTAAAATTCTGTTATTTTTAGCTGTCAGCTGTCCAAGGTGAGTCAAAGGGACTTTTCAATGAAACTTTGATATCACTTTTATAATTTTCTGACTACTAGGCCAGAAGAGCTCAAGAACCATCTTCTTTTTAATTATTATTTATTTGTAAAATTTCCAAAGTGCTGTCAAGTATTATCTTGGAGGATATCCTGCCCATCAGAAATTATTCAGGGCCCCACAGGCACACCTCCAGCATGGGAGCACTACAGCCCCGGGGAGGAAGGCAGAAGCACAAGGGTTTGGGGCATGGGCAGAAAGAGAACAGCTCTTACAGCAAACCAGATTATCATTGGACCATTTGGTCACTTCCTATGTCAATAAATTCAAGAAGAGCACTCCAAGTCACAAAGTAAAGGAGTTTCTCATCTGTATGAGTATCCCCCAAAATTTTCCCTCACAGTTCCCTCCCTCATCTCACATGCTGTTAAACTGCCTCTGGCCGGAATAGACTGGGTGAGGCTCCCTCCAGAGTTTATTCATGTCATTTCCAAATATAGCCAGAGGGGACATGAGAGTGACACGAGATGTACTTTCTACTTCTTTCCTTCTCTGCCAGCACTGGAAAATGGCTGCATAACATAATTATTTTCTGTCTCTAATTTCCATCCTGTTGTGTTTTGCAGCAGCTGGATGAGCCACTTCTGCAGAGCTTCTTGCCAGTTTCTAAAAGCAGTGTTCTGCTCTTTCACTTAGGTCTCCCACTTCTGGTATTTTTATTTTTTTTAATTATTGTATTGTTAATTTTACTGCCTTTTGCAGTCCTGCAGTTCCTCTAAGCTCCTGATTCTTACTGAACTTTCCTGAAAGTCCTGAAATCCCAATCTAAACTGAAGCCTACATTTAAATTTAAACGTGCATCTTTATTACTCATCACTCCAGTTCCCAACAGCCTCCAGGCTAAGCAAACACACACCGAGAAAACAAAATTACTGTAACACAGAATAGCACAGGACATACTGTGGGGATACTACATTCTCTCTCATGTTCCCTTAGCCTCCAACCAATTTCTTGTAATGACCAGTTGCTAAGGCCATTACTTGTGATCCTGCCCTGTGATGCTGGTTAAAAATCCTCTGAGGAGTTGTGCTCTGCTCTCTAGCTGATCAAAATGATCTAAGGACTTCTCTCGGACAACCAGCTGCTGATACTCCAGTCTTCTCTTAATCATGTTCCACATCAAGGAATGTGTTTGTTTAAAAACAAACTCAAACGTGGAAGCAGGAGGAAGATGTGGATTTTCCATTTGCAGTGTTTTGGAGATCAGGTTTCATGCCTGGTAAACCAGGTGCCATTTTCTTTGTTAATGTTCTTCTTGAATTAGATCAGGGACACATTCCCCTCGTCACTCGACTACTGTCTCTCTTTTACTATAGATGGGAGATGGGACACGTAATGTATGAGTTTTCTGGATTAGGGAGCCATACAACTTTTTATAAACTGCATCTGATCAGAGAACAGAGAAAAGGAGGGAATTAAAACAAAGATATGTGAACAGTTATGTTAAGCATATGCTCATTGTTCAAAATTATTAAGCGTTTTCACTATCCAGCAGCAAAAAAATAACTATTCTGTCATCAAACCAGTCAAGAGACAGTCTTGCAGCACTAAACTCTCAAAGATAAAGGCATTGTTTTCTTTAAGCTATTGTAGAATCTGCCCTATTTCAGGAAATACTTTTTTTAAAAAGGAGACAGTTGTCCACCCTGGAGTTCAAACTGCATTTGGCAAGCTCTTGCTAGTAAATGCCAGTCCAAAAATATCAAATTACTTTGTTAATAAGCAAAAGTTTCAATGAAAATTGTGGCTTTTCAAAGATCTGTAAGAGACCACTTGCCACAGTTTCCATTACCAGTGATGCTGCCTAGCCTGAACTGCCTTAAATTTTGTTGTGTCATTATACAACAGAGGTTTGCATTAATATGACAGAGCTAGTTAATTTTCTGGCTGAGACAAATTGTTGTTGAAAGTCCCTCTCACCTTGTTTCAAGTATGGTTTGGGGCAGAAGGCTGCTTGTTCATACTTCAATATCTGGGTTTCATTGATATTGATGAATGCTATTACAAATATTCTTATTTTATCTCCAGTTTGGATGCCATTATCCCTTCCGCCCCTTGAAGCCATTGACTGAGATATATAAACATATATATGCTCTTCTGAAAGGGCAAGAAAGAAATTTGCTTATCTTCTGGTGTTAACATCACCACAACCAAAGAAGCAATTGTATTTTCTGATTTATTTTGCTATAGCTGATCAGAGATATTTTATACAAAACAACTTTTGTCAGGGGTTAATTTTTTTTGTTTGTTTCAAATCATATTAGCACCCTTCTCCATGCACTCATGTGTTTAAATAACCATGTATTGTCTCATTGAGTGTCTCTCAACGTAACTGCATTTGAAAAAAAAAATCTTTTTTGTAAAGCTAAGAAAACATCCAGAGTAGCTCACAGTATTGATATTCACTTTATGAAAACCTCCATAGACATTCTTGTATTCAGTCATAGTTTGTTTGTCCTCCAGCCAACTCAATTCACCTGGGATATAAGATTTTTCTGATTTTGTTTTTGGTATTTAACATAGTCTACATTGGTCTCCTTAAAATGTAATGAAAACATAAACAACAAACAAACAAACACAAAACAATTCCATACCAAGAAAACACATTGAAAATAATTTATAGAATAGTCCTCTTGTCTAAACAGATTGAACATAAGTATTTTCCTGAATTTCATGTTGTGTTACAAAATGAATTTGAGTCCTAGCAATATATATTCTAGGTTATTTGCCCAGTAGATTAAACAACCATAAATATTGAGTGATTCAACCTAGCAGCCAGTGCTGGCTGGAGCGAAATGCACATTAACTGATCCTGGAGCTCTAGGAGACACCAGGAAATTGTGCCTCAGTAAGCTTGCTAAATTAAGCTTAATAAATGCCATTTTTCTAAGTACTTAAATTACTTATTTTATTAAGGGCTCACCTGAGAGTTTTCCAATGTGATTAAAATGTCCCATGGGTCACAGACTAATTTCTGTGAACTACTAAAGCTATGGAGAGTAACATTGGGAGGGGCAAGGAGACCAGAGTGCCAGGAGCAGACCACCATGTTCCCCCAGTAGGTTGGAAGAAGACAGCAAAAACAATTATAATTGTGCTGCATCTCTCTCATCAATAATCTCTTTTAAAATAACTATTTTAAAGCATGAGGTGAAATAGCAAGGATAATTATGTTGTCTCCAAAGTCTCCCTCACATTCATAGGTACTTGGAGAGATACTTCTGTCTATTCTTTTTTTTTTCCATTTAGGTATAATTTCTTCATAGTATGCTTTATGGGAAGGTACCACTACACTGTGTGCCTCTACTAAACATATAATATTCCTTCCAAAAAAAAACCCCAAAACATTAGCAGCAATCTATTATATCTTATTTAATTTCACTGGTCTTGTACAACGTGTCCCAGGCTCAACATTTAACTAAATTGCCCAAAGACAGTCTTTCAACCATATGTAATGTATAGCAAGTAACTCTTCTGTAAACTGTCTGGGAATACACTGCAGAACAACTCTCAAGAGAAAAACTAGAGCTGAAATATTTTCTCATGCACCCTCTAACTGGGTGACATTCCTCTCTCGCTCCAGATTTGCCCCCAGCATGACCAAACAGACACTACCCTATGCACTCCTGTTTATTTGTGTTTACCTCCTGTTGATATGTATGAGAGCTGTTTCTGATACCCTCATAGCATCATCCTAATTTTGGCAGCAGTTTTTGTGTGTTCAGGTTCCAAGGGGAATGGAGAGAACACAAGCTGTCTCCAAAATGAAGGAATCAATTTTCATTTCTGAAGTCAGACGGGCTTTCATTTATTGCCTATTGACTCCATGGAGGGATAATAATAGTGTTGCTGCTTGCAGTGAAAAAGGCTATTATTGAGGACAATGTGCTCAGTCAAAAAAGATGCCAGATCTCACCCTTCACTCCCCAATTTATATGCTAGGCTTTTTGCAGAAGCATCATTTGCTACCTGGCCAGCTCAGTCAGAGCCCCAGGGCATAAAGAGGACATGAATTTTTCTGGACATCGGTCCAACAAGCAGAGAGGAAATGAGAGAGCAAGCACAAACCTTCTCCAGAGGCACCACCCCGTGAGCCAGCCGCTCTCGTCCCGCCAGCCCAAAGAGTCACCATATGTTTGGCTGCTTCCCATACAGCCAGGAGCCCTTGGATTGAGGCACCAATTTCATTTGGACTCCTCCTGCCAGTGCTGACAGACATCCAGTCTGTTCAGGCCACAGCCAGGCTGTAAAAAGACTGTGCTGGAGCCACTGGGCTTGTTGAATCAGCTCTGTAACATGAGAATCTACCCCAGTCCTCATCAGCCTCAGACAACAGTAGTCAAGAGACCCTAGACAAATCACTAGGTCCAGCACAGCACATGACCCAGAGGATGTATCTGGAAAGTCATGTTCCATGTCAAGCTAGGTGTCTGCAAGTGTACAGGCTCAGAATCTTCACTGAAGTATTTAAACCCTGGATCACAGCTTTCCAGGTCTTTTCCCTGCTCTTCCTTTTTCCTTGGAAACCTGAGATTAGAAGCAGCATTGGGAGTGAAGGAAAGTGTTTTGCTCTTTACTCAGTTTTAAAATAAGTAGCTAAAATAACAACAGTGCCTGCCTTCTGGGAGGCTTCTCTTGGGTTTCAGGGAAATTCTTCCACCACATGCTAATTAAAGTTGGTACTGATAATATATGATTTGCCATTCGACTGCAGCTTCATTTTCAATGAAGCACTACCACTAAAAACTTTCAGAAGTTTTAAATCATGGCAATGATACCAAAATGGGTTGTAAGTAGAAGACATAACCTCAAATACTCAAAAACCTGTACAAATTTTTTTGCCATAATACCTAACCTTTAGTCTTTTAATGAAGTAGGGACTTATGTATGTGTTTTCTCTTTCAGGATCTGTTTATATTTCAATCTAAAACCAAAATCACTGCATTTACTTGCAAAACAGCGTTTTCCACATTCAGATTCTCATTTTTATATTTGAATTTATATACTTATCAGAAATTAAGCCATTAGGAACTCCATAGATTGCAGTCATTCATAAGTCTATGATTGATTTTTTTTTCTAGTTTTCAGTTGAGTAAAATCTTCATATACCAGTGGCTGTGCTTCATATTTTAACTTTTGAAGTTTCATTCTAGTTTAATCACCAGATAATCCTTTTGGTTCCTTGCTGACACATTTTAACACATGCTCTCTTCTGCCTAAAACTTGTATTTTAAGATTGCAGTTAATGACATATGTCTACCTTTTCCAGGAAGCAGTTTCACTGTGATATGAAGGAATGAGGTAATTTAATATATGCAAAAGCAGAGAACTACACATGCTGACAAGTTGTCAGTGTCTCTCTGCAGAGCTGACTTGAACTGCTGCATATTCTCTGTGAGTGTTTTCTTGTAGACTTTTGTAAACAATGTTGAAAATCTGCATTGAGTAATACAGGGCATCAGAATGTGTTGCTGCTGTCCACCCACACTGGAAGGAAGCCACGGAGTTTTCAGTTGTTTACAAATGTTTCCAGTGATAAATCCCTTTGCTATTTCCCATATGAAGTTATGCACTCAAATATGTGCAGCTTTGCTGATCTAAGTGCTACAGTGAGACGAGAACCATCGGAGACCTGAATTTTGGCTGCCCTTCAACAAACACATCTACACTTGCATTTTTGTTTCACAGATTCTTAAGATCATAAAGCATGATTGTGATAGCATCATTTGGTTCCTTAAGGCAGTGCAAATGCCATTCACCTATTGCACCACTGAAACTGCAAATTCTCTCATTATATTCTCTTTCTAAAACTTTTAAAAAGTTAAAATTACAGGACTTTCCAGAGTCAGGTCAGACACAACAACAACTCAAAACATGAGGCAGAATAAAAAGATTATAATATCGCTCACCAATATTCTGAAAATATTATAAAGAAATGGTTTCACCACAAACACTTTTCTACCCTGAATACAAATACATGTCCTTTCTAGTTAGGTGATGTCATTATTGTAAGAATTTAAGAAAGCCAGATGGGTCAAAATAAGCCCAAGTGGTCTCAAGCTTGTCAATTTAGCAAGCTTATGCTTCCATTTTATTTGAATAAAAAAATGTCCATCATTGTTAGAGGTGCATTAAGCCACTGAGGTTGTTTGTCATCATTTGTATAAAAGCCAACCAGGTTACCTGTCAGTTTGCAAATATTGTAGATAATAGGCATTACTTGGAACAGCACAGGCCTGATTAACAAGAAAATTGGAATTTTTTAACCTCTTCCTCTTACATAGTACTATATTCATTTGGATCTGGAATTTTTTCTACACACACTCTTACACACAGGCAGCACCTTCAGCTCATTAGACCACAAGATTTTTACAATTAGCTTTTTCCAGGGCAGCAGCCTCTCTTACTACTCCATCCAGGATTAAATAGGAAGAGTCTGTCCATGATTCATCTGTACATATAACATTATTACCAGGCTCAGACATGCCTCCCTTTCCATTTCACCCATGTTTTATAGCAATGCACTTTTAAACATGCCACAAATCTCTTCATGTGCAGATAGAGAAACCATTTTACTTCAAGACCAGCTGGAGCCTGTGACAAGGAGACACAAACACAATCCTTTCTCATCTAGACTTTGCTTATTTTCCTTGTCTTAGCTATTTTAGCTGTACATAATAGTAATTGGATAGTCTGAATTCTTCTTCTGAGATCTAAATAAAATCATTGCTGAAATCTTAACTTTTAAAAAGACACTAATTTGTGACGAATTATTACAACAGTACCATATATGAGAGACTCTTTCATTTTCCATACACAGCAGCAAGAACACTTCCTTATAAGGCATAGTTCACAGTTTCTACTTAAATCTCCATGATGACCCTAGGATACTCCCCTACTGGATGGAAATTAATCCTGCCAAGCAGGTCAAGGTTTTCCCAATCCCTTTGCCCACTACTGCTATTTATTTTTCCCAACAAAATCAATGTTTTAGCAAGATTAATGTTATGGGCATCCAAACCATTGAGAGAAGGAACAAAGCAACGAAGGAATTATTTGAACTAAACAAATGGGAGGTAGGCTTCCTCTATAATTTTTACAGCAATTGTGAAAGACTGGGTGCACAAAAGAATACATGTACATTTTATAATAGCAAGATCTATAGTACTCACATGCTTTCTGTGCAATACATGAGAAGAACTTTGTGCTTGACAGTGAATGTCAGTCCTGAATCAACCAGTAAAAAAAGCAGATGATGGCAGTATGAATTAAACCTCCAGTCTACAGGGCCAGATCACCCTCCACAGCCATTTCTGAGAGGGCACATACTGGACTTGGATTAAAAGCAAAAGTTAGAAAAATTAGTCTAAGTTAATTTTTTTTCTTAAGTAAAAATCCCCCATCTTCAGGAAAAGACCTTATAACAATTCTTCCTCACAAAATACAAATACACAAAAGTATAGCATGTACTTTTACCATTACCAGAGCTATGACGTAGCCCAGCTTCAAATCCCTTTGTCTTCACAGGAAGCTCCAACTTCTTGTCCAACCCCACTAACCTACGATACAATTTCAAATATTCCCATTGAAGTTGTTGCCTTTGTTTGACGTTTAAACCATATATATTTAGCCACAGAGAGGAAAAAAAAAACCAAACACAGCAAATGAGAGTTGAGGGGTGACTGCTTGGAAGGGCAGACAATTGCTTTCCAGTGCCTGGCACAGCATGCATCCCTCCTTTTTCTCTTACTGCATTTTCTCTGGAGTCCAATCTCACATGCGTGTTCGGAGAACCAAATTTCTGCAGCACAGAGGCCCTGAAATGAGTTGGACAATGGATTGAAAAGTCGTGCAATGAAACTGGATGCCTGGTGAAGCTTTAAATGATTCCTGTAAGCCATAAAACTGCTTGCATGGTCATTTCTCACTGTATTTCCCACACTGCTACTCGGGCAAGTGGTTGAAGAATGTATGCACTGGTGGGATCTCACCTTCAGTTATTACCCATTTCTTCCAGGGTCTCCCCTGAGTTTTAATTAAACAAGGTATTATTTACCAACTCTGTTGTAAATAGTTTTTACAGTATCGTTCAAACTGTTCCTGTGTGTCTCTTCAGAAAGGTTCATTCTTTCAGTAGTGGGTCACTTGATCCTAGAATATTTTTTGTAAGTGTTCAGTCATTTATGGTTCTACAGCTTTGAGTATGTAAAGCACAACAGGGTTGTTAATTATGAATATTTTTCATTGATTGAAGTTATGATATTATCACTTCCTTTTTATTTATATAAACTGCATCACAGAATATTTTGCAGGGCAAGATTTGTGTGCAGGCAGAAGAATCTGATGCTGGGATAGAGAAAGGAGTGAAATTGTGCCTAAAAGAGTATCAGCCTGCATTGCCGAAAGATAACACATGTATACCATAGTCTCCCAGGAATCTCAGTTCAGATGTTACGCTAATCCAATGCTAAAAATTGAGGCTTTCAATTCCTCCAATATTTGTAAAAATATTCTCTGCAGGTTACAGAGAAAGAAATCAAGTTTTCTGGCATTATTATGAGTTTCAATTTTCCATTAAAAAACACAGGAAACTGCAAAGGTTAAATATTTTGTGGTGGCTTTTGTTTGCTTTTCTATTGCTGTTCTTAAACACAGCAACTATAAACACAACCAAGGTAAAGAATGCAGCAAAGACATTACTGACAGCCACATCCTCTCAATGTGTTTATCCTAATGGGCATCTAATAGTAAAGTGCAATGCAGCGGTGACTCATTAAATACAACTTAAATATGTGGTCAAACAACTCTGATCATTTTTCAGTATGTTTTTTTTAACGTAACCATTTCAGAATTGACTATAAAAAAGTTACATGAAACCTGAAGAAAAGTAGCAATTGAGCATCCATTAATAAAGCTCTGTATTTTTTCAAAAGGCTTAATGTTTCCATATATAAAGAAATTCCAGAACCACTGGTTTGGGTTAAGAATCATCTTGTTCCAATCCCCTGCCATGGTCAGGGACAACTTCCACTAGACAGCATTGCTTAAAGCCCCATCCAACCAGGTCTTGAACACTTCCAGAGATAATCAGTATCCTCGTAGTTACTATTTGCTGGTTTTCATTACCTTTTCTGTCATTATGATAGCAAGAAGGCTTAAAACAGGTAAGCGTTTACAGTAAAGTGCTAGCAACCTAGTGTTCTGGACAGGATAACCATGTTCATGTTTGGTGCTTAAACCACACCAGCTAATCCCACCACCCCTAGTGCTCTATTGGCTGTCAAAATGTAGCAAATCCATATTTATTATATATAAATTCCTTTAATCTGCATAATATCAGTTTTCTATGTTATTAATATATAAGTGATTTGGTGTTAGGGTTTTTATATGTGTACACAGACATATATAAATATATATATATGATTTCCCTCATTTATAAAGGAAGCCTGAGAAAGAGACAGACTCTAAACCAAGTAGGATTAAGACAGATTTTTCCCTTATTCACTGCTATCTACAGATCTTCTAGTGTTACCAGAGAAACTCTTTGCAATCTATTTTTTCTAGAAAGTTCCCACTGCAAACAATGGCTCTTTAAATCATTGAGACTATCCACATCACATGGGCCAGTGGGAATAAACTGATTTAAGGATTTTAAATAGCTTGATAATCCCTAGTGGATGATGTGACTGTGAAAATGGAGCTTATCAGAGTGCCCTGCAAGAATGTAGGCAGAGAAAACCAGTCTGAGCCTGAGTGTCTAATATTTCCCATTCTAGAAATGAAGAACAGCCCTCTACATTTATTTATGAAGGAGGAATCTACACCACTTAAAGGAGGGTTTCATACTCAGCTGCTGATTTCATAACAGACAGCAACACTTTATCCACATCAACAGAAAACTAAAATAATTTACAAGGTTAATAGCTATTTGTAAACTACCACCTTTTACATTTTTAACATAACCACCAGTGCTGCTCTACACTTCACAAACCATGTGTGCCCAGGCCAGAATCAAACAACCAGGTATTTCCTAAGCGGGCCCAAGTTTTGTCTTTGGAGTTGCTCTCCTGAGCCTCCCTCTCCTGTGAGAAGTCAGCAGTGGCCATGAAAGTCAGCCCTTTACACTCCATACAGAAACCCAATAAAAGGCATAGGGGGTGTGGGAATTCAGGAATCCAGTGGAGCTTACAATTACATTGTAATTACAATTACACATCAAAAAAATTAGGGCAAGAGAGGATTTGAAGGGTGTGTTAGCTAGATCCAACTTCAGAGGCAGAAACTGGGAATTTCAGTCATGGGCAGTGCCATTAGGATACCATGTCCACTATAAACATGCCTATAGGCTGTGCAGGATTAGTACATGGCTCAGATTCTAATGGAAGTGGAGTCAGAGAGCCAAGAGGAAAGAAGAATTAGGTGAGGGAACCTGGAGAACAGGACCAAAACCAGATACTGAAGAAGAGAGAAACTGAAAGGTGAAGGCTGAGATGAGACAAAAACAACCTAGCCAAGGAGGAAGCTATGCCTTTGTGAATTTTAGGACTTGGTAGGACTACTACAGGATCTTAAGTGCCTTCAGAGTCAGCCTGATCTTGCTGTAATGAAGAGTCAAGACTTAGAATGGACATGGGGCAAGAAATACTGTCAGGCATTCAGGAGGGTCTATCCAAAAACTTCTGTCAGCAGCAGATGGATATAGGTCAGACACATAACTATAAAGTCAAGCTCATCCTGGAAGGCAAGAGCAGACCAACCCTCCCACAACAGCTGCCTGCCCCAGGCTAAGCTTAAATGAGCTCCTGAGCCCTTGGAGTGAGGGGGAGTGGGAACGTGGGACCCAGGTGAGGCTTGTGGGGCCAATAAAGCCTGTTAGTGGGAAAGGAGGGGAAAAACGGGGAAGAGGTTTTCAAGTATTTAATAAATGAGGTGTTACAATTTCTCCCTTTCAGTACCAGAGGGCAGCTCAAGGAGACTGAAGTCTTGTTGGCATTCAAAGGTGCTATAACGAATCTCGAAATATGAGATCCAGGTATTTCTAACCAATATAGCTTTATGAATGAGCTACCGATGTGTAAACAAGAATCTCTCTGTTGTTCAGGTGACAACAAACATCTACACATCTTCAAATGTCACATCAATAGCACTGTGAAACCAATAATGAGATTAAAGTTTCCTTGCACACGGACAAAACAAGCAAAGCTTAGGCCTGCAACAAAATTCTTGGGCTTTTGGGTAACAGTAAACGGGGTTTTTTCTGTGTCTCACATTAAAAAAATAAAAATATTCTGTAAGATGGTTTACAAGTGCAAGTCTCCAGAATATTTACCAGTATGTACCAGTTTTTATGCCCAGGTTGACTTGGAGTATTCCAACAGTTTTTCACAGTTCTAGTAAAGAATATATCCTGTAAAAATATGCATCTGCAGCTCTGAATGAAAGCCCAAAATACCAGGGTTTTTTTCCATCTCCTAATAACATTCTCCTGAAATGAGCATTGCGAGTCCAAAATCCACCCATTTCTCAAATGTAAAATCTATTTGTTTACTGTTAGAAAGATCTCCTTGTGTATGACAGGCTAACCAAAACTGGTTTTGAAAAAAGGAACTAAAGGGACCACATTGACTTTTATCTGAGCAATATTAGTTACATCACACCCTCAGCGGCACCACTGTATAAATCATCGTTTTCAGGACAGAGAGAAGTCCCACTATGGAAGGACTGGATTCAGCAAGAGCCAAGGTACCTGCAGGTTTGCTCTTTTTTAGGAACTTCAAGTATTCCTCTACTACTGTGCAAACACAAGACAGTCACATTTACAACACAGAAAAAATATATCTAACATAAGTATACAGCTGCTTTGCAGAGGCAAAATAGAGCTGCTTTTCTGGCAGATGCAACATTCCTTTTATTTTTGTGTCATTTACAAAGATAAAGCAGTGCCTTGCAATTTTTTTATTTACATAAATTAAGAATTCAGCTTGAGGTCAGAAAAGCTGATTTTATTGCTGTCTTTCAAGTATAAACCACAGACTTCAACTGGCTTTGCAGTGAAACAACAGCACAACAAATGTACATTTTTTTTGCAGAGATCACAGTGGAAGATCACTGAATTCCATAATTTTTTCACTGGGGAAAAACTTATCTGCCAAAGACAGGAAGACCTCAGCCTGCAATAATCCATTAATTAAATGAGAAAATGACTCTGTAGACCAAAGGCATCAAAATATAAAAGGACATTTTAGGTTTCATGGGAGTTGACAAGTCTTTATTATAAGAATAAAACATTGCAACAAGGTGTTGGATCATTTATTGAAACTAATGTTTGCATAACTTTTCAGTGGTTTGAATTTGTATTTTAAACATTTAAAAGAAATTATAAGGGAAAACAATATCCCTTTTTTGTGTTTTTTTTTTCTTTTCAACATGCCTGTGTGGCAACAACGCAGGAAGTTTGACAAGGGTGGTATCATCTATATACATTTAGGAAAACATGCTTGCTGTGGGTGTACAAAAATAAAATTTATTTGTTAAATTACACATAAATATAAGGTACAAATGTATTTTTAAAATACAGATAAAGATAATCACACTTGCATTGTGTACATATGAAAATACAGTATTTTAATATTCAACATACACAGACACATTTATGATAAATGCAACTAATTGGCAATGCCAGTTCTTCTCAGTCTCTTTTTTGTTCCTTTTCTTATTTTTTCCTCTTCCAGTTTTCCATAAACATGGAAAAAGAGGCTTTTGAAACAATTAGTTCTGCCGGACATCCTGCAGCAGCTTGTTAATTTCTGCCACCAGCTCACTGGCATCCATGAGTTCATGTTTACCATCACTAAAGTGGTTGAGCACGTTATCAAAATCATCTTCTTCGTAATTCTCCGGGATCTCCTCCATGGCTGGCAGCCATTTGGAGGAAGGCTGCGCGCCCGAGTGAGTCCCCAGAGCAGGCCCGTTGCTGGCAGGATTTTGGAAATGTGTGCTGGCTGCCCAGGCTGCCACTGCCGGTGGATAATTTACAGTCTTGGCTGGCAAATGTCCTTTCCTGCGCTCCAACGAGTTGGAGCGATCCATCTCATTGCACTCCGTGTAGGCATCTAGGGAGGGAGGCAGCAGGCGCTGGAAGACACTGCTCATCTCAGAGAGGAGAGAGGAGGTGCAGGTGTCCCCCGACTCCTCCTCGCTCTGGGAGTCCTTCCCAAATGTTGAAAAGCTCTTCTTCTTCTCACTGCCGTCAGCAGCCTGCGCGTCATCCTCAAGGCCCTGATGCTGCTGCTGCTGCAGATGCTGCTGGGGCGACTGGAACTCCTCCCCAGGGATGAACATGTTACTTCTGTAATCGGAGGAGGGAGAGGGCAATGGTGGCATCCAGCACTGGTCAGAGTGCCCCAGGACCCTGCACTCCTCTGTGCACAGCCGCATCGCTGCAAGAGAGACATGAGGAAAGTGAGCAACCCCTTCTGCTGCAGATAGCACCTACATGTGCAAGCATTGACACCAGGACTGAACTCCTCCAAAGATGTTCAAATCTGGTGTTTGGTTTCATTTCCTGCACGCAGGAAGGTGGCAAATACAAACAGTCTGGATCTAAATGCATTTCCATTGCCAAATGGTCTCAAAAAATGAGAACAACCAATGTAGAACATGTAAGACAGTCTCTTAACTAAGGCTGAAGATAAACTTTTAAATCCCAAGTTGAAAACAAGCATTTGTGGCTTAAAGCCATTCAATCCCTTTTTACAGTGCTAGCTCATTAAAAAAATACAAAATAAAAGGAAGGTGTTTCTACCTCAAAGCATTCACTTGAGTTTTAGTGAAGTCTTCCCTATGCAACTAGTGAGGTGTATCAGAGTGGGAAAAAATGGACAGGGGAAAGAAAGAACATGCAGAGGGATCTCCTTCTCCATTAAACACCTCCTTTTATCTGACAATGAGGTGTATGCAGAATTCGAGGTGATGCACTGCCGTATTAACTTTTTAACTGAATCAGTTACATTTTAATCCAGTACCAAAATACCAAGGGCTTAATTCCCACCCTATGCAAGTCTGATGTTTATACTGGATTTATTCTCTCAGGTGCACTTGCAGCTGTGTAGCTCAGGTTACTGAACTGTGCTGCCTCAGGAGGTGGCACAAGAAGGGCTCTAATGAACCACAAGGGCATCCTGGTCAGCCAGGAGGGCTGAAGAGCAGAAGACAACAGAGCGGCTCTCTCAGCTCCTTGGTTTATTGCTGTCTGTCAGGAAGAAGCAATAAGATGGGGCAAGTGACTGCATCCCTGAAAACTACACTGGTCTGAACTGGCCCATGAAGGGACACTGTAGGAGTCCTCTGCAAACACTCAAAGAGGCCTGGGAATGGTCCCTGGAAGCAGAGACCTAGGTTGTTCTTTCTCTCTATATATTGAGTACATAAGAGATGTTTGCAGCCATGCCCTGTAAATTTTCCTTGCTCCCTCATCACATTTCCCATCTGGCTCTGGATCCACTCCGTTTATCAAAAATTGTTTCTGCAGTGGTGTAAGCAGAACTGAACAGAGTATTTCAGCTTAGGACGTACCAGTGATTGATAAAGTCCTACTCTCGTACTGTCAGTGCTATTTATCTCTGCACTTTACACAGCCTATCATATTGTTTGCTTTCCTAATGGCTTTTCCATTCCTGTGAGTATAAACTTTCTCTGTGTCTTGTACGTGAGAATATGAATTTCTTCAAGATTACAAGCTCAGGCTGCAGTCTGGATATTGCACAAGCTATGACAAAATAACTGCTGATCCAGCGAGCTTCAAACAAACAAAAAAATCTGAATATATCAGTTGCTGAAGCTTTGATATGAGTGACTGAAATGCCTGCAAGTGCTTTGTTCCCATGTATGATGATTTACAGAAAATGCCTAAGAGTTAGGCCAAAAAACATCTAAGTGATCCATGACCAGCTCCCAAGTCATCCCAGAAGGTGTGGATTACACTTCTTAGAAGACTCTTTTAAGACTCCTTTAAATTAAGCAGATATTTTCAGTGGTCAAGTATTTTCATTAGTAGTGAGGTTTGTTTTAGTGTGAGTTTTGTTACTGCTGTATCAGGAATGTTTTTGGTTTAAAATAATAAATTCTGACATTCCAGAACATAAGATCAAAAGATACTCTGAAGTAACTGAATGGTGACACAGTCTGTCCTTAAATCAGCAAAAAATTAAAGAACGCCCAGATGCACAACAGCTTTTTCTTTTACTTTTTCTTTTTTGTTCCCCAAAACTTAAAGCTTGTTGGTTAAGATTTAAAAAGAGAGAAAATAAAACAAACAAGTCTTTCAAGAACAGTTACTGAACTTTCTGATCATATAATTTGTGACATTTAGAGGGATTGGCTCCATTCCTTTCCAATTCCACCTTAAAGGGACCAACTGAAAGGACTTTCCCACAGCATTTTGCCCTAACAATGCAGAAACCTTTCAAAATGGAGAACGGGAAACCTCCAGGAAGTTTTCTTTTCCTTTTTTGTTATTTGTGTTTTAGAACAGTTCAGGTCTCATCTGAACAGGTTCAGCACACTTATTTGATGGATTAGGGCCACGCACAGCAGCAAGTGGGCATCTGGGTGAAATTAAATGCCAAACTTGATAGCCCAACACAGTTCTGTCTGCACTCAAAAAGTTTTCCGTACTTTGAATGTAATTAGCTGGGCATTTCTGGAAATCCTATGCTTTGGTTTCCTGTTTAGGGAGGGAATTGTAAGAGCTGAAAATGGGTCACAGGCATTTCAGCCTGCTAAGAGGGCAACCATTTCTGCCTGCTGGCAGCCCCCAGCTGCCCACTGGAAAGGGACAGCTCTTCTTTGGCAGCAGCAGGGCTGGATGCCAGTGCAAACACCAGTGCACTTGAAGCTCCCCTGGCAACTGAGAGCTCCAGCAGATCCCTCCCTGCACCCTTGCTAAGCATAGGAGAGAATGAGACATGTCTTATGCTAGCTGGCAGAGGAATAAGTAGTAGGAGTAAGGGAGGAAGAGGAAAAAAATATATTAGTACTCCATATTTAGGCTAAGGATTCTGAAAACACCATAACTTTTCAAGGCCTTATGTTTTGAGCACATTTGAGGAGGTTGGGGGATGCCTGGGTGAGTGATACGAGACCTAGCCTGGAGCAAAATACACTAAGAAAATTTTAAAGTTAAAATGTATAAGAAAAACAAATTGAACTTCTGGCATTCACCCTTGCCTAGTGAAACAGCAGGTTTCTCAGGGTAGAGCACATCAAGGTCAGGTACAATCCCCACACTGCTGTTTCCCCTGGCAGACCAGGGAGAAGATACAGCACTCCAGCTCATCTGCTCCAGCCCTGGGTAATACATGGGGGTCACTTTAGGAGGGACATTTGCTGTACCACCCACAAAGCAAAGCACCCCATGTATAAAATTACTTTACTACACTTCTTAAGTTTACACTCTTGGTTCAGTGAACCATACTGAAATTTTCCAGCCCTGTGGTTCTAATATGATCTGAAGTAAGAACAAGATCTAGGGTACAACCAGAGGCTGTATAATTATTAAAGTAATTACAAAATTCTTCTATCTGTACTAAGCATGATTTCCCATAACCTTTTACTCAAGTTATAACTGGGTGTAAATTTAAAAGTGGTGCTTCATACACATAAATATGTACGTGTGTGTTTATCCTACTGCCATTCAACCTTGTCTCATGTTTTTCTTTTCAGCCCTCTGCTCCTGAATTGTACCTCTTTAGCTCTTTCTTCCAGAAATTAGGGTTGCAAGCTTTAAAATCTGGGACATATTTAGATCCTTCCCTTGCCACTCCAGTTCATTTTTCAGGGGAAAAAATACACTTTTCGTTCTTCTCCATCCATATTTCTAGTCCACTTTCACACTCAGTTTCTGAACAGTAAAAAGTTTGTATCATATGGATCAAATCCACTGTGGAAAACCTATCTCCCAAATTATAGCTCAGTGTATTTTTAACAAACCACAACTGCCTGGCTTTCCAAAAACATCCACCCAGTCATTAGAAGTCCAAAGACTTGAATCAGATTGTACTTTTAGGGGAAATCTGAAGCCACCATGATGTGGGTAACAAAAAAGAGTAGGCATTGCTCTGGGTAGATTTGCAGCTGTGCCTGAGGTTTCATTTTAGTAGATATGTCAAGGCTTCAGCTCAGTATTTATCATGAAGCAGAGTAAAAAGGAAGGAAACACAGGACTTTAAAGCTAAAGAATTTTTGCTTTGTCAGTAGTAGTTTTATCAAAGTGACAGCCAGGCAGCACTGTAAATAAACTGGTCAGCTTCCATTGTGCTCTTACCTGCAGGAATTCTCCCATCTGTAAGGAAAAGGTCACTGAATCCTTCCCCAAGAAGTCTGTCAATTGGAGACTCTCTCCCCAGATCATAATCACTGTCTCCAGCTTCACTATCACCCCGGCCACTGTCTTTCAAGCTGAATTTATCCATATCTTGTAGGGCATATCTGTAAAGAGATTTGTGGTGAATTACATTATCTCAAGTACATTATAGTCCACTTTTTGATTAAAAATACAAGTCCATATTTTCTGATGCACTTGCAGGACAGTTTGGATTCTTACCTGTAGCTTCTGGAATACTTGTTTCCTCGAAAACTTGGCCTTGGCTGATATTGGCCCTGGTGAAGCATCGAGAGAAGCTGAGAAACCTGCTAAAGAAAAGGTGAAAGGACTGACTCTTTGAAATGAAAGCTGAAGTTCCTAGTTGTAAAACCACTAATTTGCTTCTCAGGTTTGTTTGTGGTTTACTTTTTTCCCTTTAAAATTTAATTAAATCAAATTCCTGCACATATATAATGCAGTACAACAGACTATTTTCTAGTGTAGTGTCTGACCCAGGAAACAGGTACAGTGAGGAAATGCATTGTTGTTCATTAGCCTCTGAACTCATAATAACTAATTAATTAATAAGTAAAACATATAATTAAACACAGGTGAAGTTTTGTTTCACTTTAATAATTTAGAATCAACTTTATACTATTCCAGAATCCTATTTCAAACCAAAATGTCACTGCTTTACACGTAAAGAGCTACCCAGACACAGCTCTCATCTATTAAAGCCATTATCCAGCATCTGCATTAAGGACTGAAGTGGGGAGTCTCAAAGTTTGAGATACTATGATCATATGTTGCAACAGCTGTACTCAAACTGTGTCAATATTTAACCTTTTTTAGTTCTTCATCCCCATTAATGAATGGGGTTTTCTGTATACAAATACTCAGGCACTCTTTCTTAGATGGAGCTGTACAGAGGGAGAGGGAAGGCAAGGAAGAAAACTGTGACCATTAACGAGAGTGGAACACTGTCTGTTTTCTACTTCATTGTTTTGATCTTCCAGGGAAGAACCAAGGAATAATGCTATTAATAATAGATTTAATCCTGCTCCCCAGGGTAATGGAATCAGTTGATATTGAAGTCAAAACTGAAAAGTTGTTACACCACAGAGAAATCCATGACACATTCCATGACACATTCCATGACACATTAGGCATTGACCTGATTGCCTCTTGCTCCCACGGCTTGCATGCAGGAGTACCTGCGTGTTCCCAAGTGAGTGCATGCAGGGTGCAAAACTGAGGTATGGACCTTACCTCGACAGCTGGAGTGGCATGGGTGAGCTCCAGTGAGAAGTTTTCGGGCACGTGGTTAGAGGAGATGGTCACCAGGCTGTTCAGCGATTGGTGGCTGTGGTGACTCTGCCGGCTGCTCATTTGTCCCCTTTCCAGGGTTGGGGATGACGATGGAGAAGTTCTGTGGTGAGACCTGATGGGTAAAGTGCCATTAACTGTTGGCACTAATGTAATGTCCCCTTTGTGGATCTGTCTTGAGGGCCGTTTTGGGTGGTGCTGATAGGTGGATTCCGCCACACGACAGTTGTAAGACCTGGTGTCCTTTTTCTCTCGATTGCATCTCGTAGCAAAGATGACCATAATAACCAACAACACGGCACATATTGATCCTAAGGATATAATTGTTATCATGGAGATGTCCAGGGAGGGTTGGCTTACCAAAGTTGCTTCTGTGCTTGAAAATGAATAAACATGCTCAAAAACAGTACATTTCAGAAGGGCTTTAGTACTAAGTTGAGGGCTGCCTTTATCCTGGACTATCACTAAAAACTCCCATTGTTTTGCTGGAACTGATTCAACACTCACATTGATAGAGATGTCACAAGTTTGGGGATCCATCACAAAGATGCTGTTTTTCTTGTCAGCTGCTATGGAGCAGCTAAGTTCAGAGTTCATACCAGAGTCTCTATCTGTAGCCCTTATCCTGGTGACAAGAAAGCCAATTCCAGCATCTTTAGGGATCGAGATTTCTGCTGTGCTGTTGCGTAGTGCCGGCCCCACAATGACAGGAGCATTGTCATTTTCATCTATGATGGTTAGCACAACCGTGGTATTGCTAACAAGCTGCTGGCTCCCACCATCCCTAGCCTGAACCACAAAGGCAATTTGATTTACTTCTTCATGATCAAAGGTTCGCAGGGCATAGATTGCCCCATTGGAGGGATCAATGGTCACGTAGGTAGTTATAGAACTTCCCAAAATAGAATTCTCCAAAATAGTGTAGGTCACCTGCCCATTGTCGCCTAGATCTGGGTCTGTGGCTGTGACTGATGTGATGTACGCTCCCGGAGAGTTATTTTCCAAGATAACAACTTCATATCTGTTTGTCTGGAAGCGGGGTGGGTTGTCATTTTCATCACTGATTTGGACAGTAAAGTGTTTCACTGTGGAGAGACTTGGCGTTCCCTTGTCCTCCGCTATTACAGTCAAGCTGTATTCAGATCTCTTTTCCCTATCCAGAGTGGCATTAGTCAAGATTAAATAGTTATTTTCATAAGTCTTTTGAAGTTTAAAGTGGCCATGCCCATGGAGCTTACAAACTACCTCTCCATTCACCCCAGAGTCCTTGTCTTGCACTCTGACCAGGGCAACAAAGGTGTCCAGGGGTGACCCTTCAGAGATGTAAGCTACTTCTTCTCTCTCTGTGGACATCAGGTTTAAGTTAATTTCTGGTCTGTTGTCATTCACATCCACAACTTTAATTATAATTTTGCAGTGAGCTGGAATAGAATTTGGCCCCATATCTTGAGCTTGTGCATCAATTTCATAGGATTTGGTTACTTCATAGTCCACTTGCTTCAGCAGGGTCAGATGACCTTTTTCTGAATCTATCTTAAAAGTCTCTATAATTTTGGCAGACACGTGACTGCTAAAGGAGTACACGACCTTCCCGTTGGCGCCCTCATCTGGATCAGTAGCATTGAGGTCTATGAGCAAAGTCCCAATGGGTGAGTTTTCCAAGAGCTGGATAATATAAGACTGTTGCTCAAAAACAGGGCTGTTGTCATTGGAATCAGAAATGCTGATTTTCAGGAGGGATGATCCAGACCTCTGAGGCACCCCTTTATCAGAGGCAGTGAGCTGGAGTTCGTAACTCGACTTCAACTCACGGTCCAGCTCTCTAACCACGATCAGCTCTGCATACTTAGCACCATCAGTCCTGGTTCTCACCTCAATGCTAAAAAAATCATTTGCAGAAAGGGAGTAAGTGTGAAGGGAGTTGTCTCCCACATCTGGATCAAAAGCACTGTCCAAAGGGATCCGGGTTCCTACAGCTGCACTCTCTGATATCTCGATAGGGATAAGAGCTCTGGAAAACTGGGGAGAGTTGTCATTAATATCCAGCACTTCAACTTCAACATGGAAAAGCTGCAGATGCTCAGTGGGCAGAGTGATCACATCAAACTCTATGGAGCAGTTTAAGTTTTTCTGGCATAGTTGTTCCCGATCAATTTTAGCTCCTATGCTGATTTCTCCGTTATCCTCACGGACTACAAGCAAGGGAGAATTGCCCCTCTGCATGGCTCGAAAACGAACCGAGGAAGGGTTAGGCATTTTTAGTAAAACATCAGCAACATCCTCCGATAGTCTTGCGATTACTGATCCAACCCTCTGCTCCTCATAAATCCTGTATTTCAAATTCTTGCCCAGCACAGCCTTATTGAAAGAGATTATCATCAGTGCAAAAATGAACAGAAAGTGCATTTTACCGCCGACTCGGTGCATTTGCAAGTTTTTGCAATTAATTTCTCCCGGTAAGTTAAAAAACAATTACTTCGCCTTTCTTCGGTACCTTAAACCCAGCGCACATCTGGTCCTTTCCAACTTGAAAACGCCTCTTTTTCTAGCCAGCCAAGTATTAATATCTTACAGATCAGAAAACTTTCGGGTTTTTTTTATACACACCGTGCCAGGACATCCAGATACAATCTGTAGGCAATCCCCGCTCTCTCATTTGACTCCGCGCTCCTCTTGCAGGCTGAGATGCTCCGGGGCAGCGTGCTCCTCTCCCGCCGTCAGCATCCAGGGACCGCCGGGAGCCGGCGGGATGGAGCCGCGCAGCGCGTCCTCCCTCCCTCTCCTCACTCGCCGCCGGACTGAGCACCCTCCCTCGCCGGCTCCAGCCTAAAATCCTCCGCAACTTCACTCCAACTCCCCAGACAAAGCTTTTTCCCGGCCTGTGCCGAGCCGGGTCCAGCCAATCAGCCCCGCCGGGGAGGGGCGGGGGGACCGCGGAGGGCGAGGGGGGCGCCTCCTCCGCCAGACCCTGCTCGCCGCCGGGGCTGCGCCACTGACTGATGGGCAACTTTAAATCAATGTCCCTCCTCCCCACCCCCCGAATTGTCGTGGCAGTTTCAAGCGGGTTTTTTTTGTGATTTTAATTCCTCCCCCTTCCTGCCACGAGAAATGCGATCGCGCTGCTTATTTACATACTTTTAGGTTCCCCTTGTTTAACTCGCTGAGAGCTTTTAAGTGGGTTTGCTTAGTAAAGGAGCTGGTGATGCCACAAGAGCGTCTTCTTGCTGCTTATTTACCTACAGCCTGCATGTCCTCAACATCTGTGCTCCTGCCCGGAGCCCAGCGAGATCTCCACTCCTCGAAACCTCTCCTTCTTCCCAAGTCGGGAACATTTTGCACACTCCGGTCGTTCCCCGGCTCCCTCTTGCAGCATCTCTGCCCTCAGCGCAGCTGCCTCTGCCTGAGCCCGGTTCCTCTGTGTGTTCGTGTGTGCAGTTGTCTCGGGGCTTTTTATATTTGCTGTTCCACTGCTTCTTGAGACGATCTTTTTCATCCTGTTTGAAACAGCACTTCATGCTCCACCGTGGTAGTCAGTGCAAGCACACCTTCTACATGGCAAGTGTTTTAAAGGAAAAGAAGCCACAGACATTGTTTGGAAAGTGACACATTCCTCCCTTCTCTGCTGTTGCTGAAAACTACACTCCCACACATTTGCACACAAAAATATAATCTTATGACTGAGCCGAGCATTTATTTTATGCACACCAGAAATGTAACATATCCCTGTGTGAGCTTCAGGCTGCATCCAGGACATGGAAGCTGATGCATTCTTCTCATTTCAAGTGTATCTATTTATGTGACTTCTACTTCCTCTTTCTACATACGCTTTTATAATTTTAGCCACAGCCTTGCTATGTTTTTGTTTTCCTGCTAACTTTGTCCAGTTGTTTACTGGTGTTGCCCCTAATGATACCATCACTCTCTTATTGCTCTTTTCCCTCTCTTATATTCCCCACCCCCACAACCATATCCAAAAATGTAAAGAGTAAATCTCTGATTTTCTCAGTTTACTTTCTCTCACCAAAGCTCAGGCAAAGTCACTAAGAAGGTTCTTGCTGAACAAGAAAGCGGAGGAGGCTCAGTGTGAACTCTCCTTCTTTTTAAGCATTCAAAAGCATTTTATAAGCCATTGTCTTTTTTCTCTCTTTTTTTTTTTTTTTTTTTTTTTTTTTTTTTTTTTTTTTTTACAAACCAGCACCGTGTGGCAAATTGTGCAGAATAGAAATGTCCATAATGAATGTATTTAGTACTGGGTCACGCTGATGAACATTCTGCCCCCATGAATAATACTGTTTTACAAGTTTGCAGCCCTTTCAAATTGCTGATCCCCAAGCCCTATAGGCAAACTAGAAAAGCTAACACAAGCAACTGGGACTTTAGAAACCCATAGCCATCTGGCCTAAATCTCTAACAATCCAAGCCAATAATTATATCAATTCAGGCTTTAGTGAACCCCTTTGCAAACACCAAAAGAGCAAAGAAAGGAATTAGTGGCCATTCTAAGTTCTGGTGGAGAGTATTCAAAGATAGCATAATTCCATTAGTTCATGGACAGCTTTTTTTTCAGCTCTGATAAATCTTCCTAAAACATTTTTCCAAAGGACCAGCGTAAACTCTTTTCTGACGATAATTGGGGAAAGAGGTTCAATTAAATGCTGTTCTTAGTGTCAAAAAAAGTATTTTGTTGATAAAGAAGTCACTGCCCCTTTACATGATGAGTACAGGAAATGGATAATTCATAGTAATAATAATTTTACTTCTTCAAAACTGTTATATATACTCTTAAATGATAACATGTTCTTCCAAGGAACTCTTTAGTACACTTAGATATGCAGAACTTGCTTTATGCAATTTTAATCATTTTCCAAATAGTAATTCCACTTCATGACATCAGTCTTTCTCATAGGTACACTGTATATTAAAAGAGAGCAAGACACCTACAGACAGGAATTACAGCACCTCTTTTCTTTTGCTTTTGTTGGGTTTTTTTTGTTTGTTTTGTTTTTTTTCCCATTTTGAATGTGTTTTTTGTTTTACAACTTTACCAATCAGGTTATATATCATATTATCACTTAATTCCACACTAACCACTTATAATGATGATAAAATGTCATTGGCACAACAGTCCTTACCTGAATTCTGAATTAAAGTAATGAAAAAGTCTTGATTTTCTTTTTTCTTTTCCTTTTTTTTTCATCTGACATTTGTTTGAACCTGAAAATAAGGAGGAACACATGTTGAGGTTGTTTGCTTAGATGGGACAATATCTAAGAGTGTGGCACTTCTAGAAGTGAGCCTTTCCCGAAGTGCTTTGGAGCAATCACAGCATTCCCAAGGTTGATCTCTCCAACATCTAGTGAAAGACTTTCCTGTGAAAGTCTCTTAAACTCCAGTCCACCTTTGACATGGCAAGACTCCCCTCACAAAGAAAAGGCAGAGTCCCACGTGTAGCCAGCAGAGCCTCTTAGGGGGTGTGGTATTGTGAGTGCTCTTAGGCACGTGAGTGAAGTGCTGCTGGCCTCTTGGAGACTAATCTCGCTTGTTCCCACCTAAAACAGATCTATTAACCACAAGATTCGTCCCAAAAGTTGCACTCCAATTCTCCAGTGTTGTACCTGAGGAAGAAAAACAAACTGACAGCAAATTGCACTTCCATTTGCCTACAGTAGTGCTTCAGAAACCACAGCTGCACAGAAGATTAATTATTTTTCACCAAGCTGAAAGTAGGCTTGTTTCTGTGGTCGATATCCTTTAAAGTCTGTCTTGTTTCTCTGAGGAGTTTTTTCTGAGCTTTCAAGCATGTATTTCTTCTAAAAGTTTGTGATCCCCTAGATGCACAATATATATGCAAAACTTAGGTGACAAAGAATTTTATTTTGAAGAATTATTTTGTTAAATAGTCCCTCAGCAGGGACAGGGAGAAAGAAAATAATTTTTTTTTAACAATGGTAGAAGCACAGTGAAATTAGCATGGTGCCATTTGGTTCATTCCCCTTCTAGAACACACATACACACACAAAAAGATGTTTTATTCACTTTCAGTATGATTTATTTCCTTACATTGCATTATGTTACAAAATGTCATATGAGCTATGCTCCAGCACACAAGACATCGCAGTATAAAATTTGATTTGACACCTGTGCAATGAATGTGAAAGACAAGTTTTCCTAAGTCAGAAGTGTATTTTAAAAGAACATTTCCATCACAATGAATGACAAAACTGAGGAGCTTCCTCTCTCCCTCTTCCTTCTCTCCCTCTGCTTCTCTTTCTTCCTCCCTCCCTCTCCCTCTTCAACAAGCTTGTTTCCCAAAGTAAAACTAATTCTCTCAAAGTAAAACTAGTTCTCTCTGGCCTTGGTACTTCACATTTCCATCTGTTACAGCATAAATCCAAACTGAGGGAGGAATATCCTTATAGGCAAACGAGTGTTGCCCTTTTACACTCACTGCTGGGCCCCCAAAGCTGATCAAAGGTCAGTATGATACTGTTCTTTGGAGTGGGTGAAAGGGGGCAGACATTTCAGTCGGATTTTTTTGCCGAAAGACAAACATTTGGGAAGAACTCTTCCCAAATTAATGCTGTATTTGTCCAATCTACTAACTATCTCATCAGTTACACTTTTATCCCATATTCCTTTCAGAACTGAGGGACATGAGAGGCTGAATTATTTTAAGAGATATTAGAGGAAGAATAGACCATTGGACTATAAAAATATGACCACTGCATTACAGTCTTCTTAATTAAGAACAAATACATTAGGCAGAGCACATATTTTGATCTATAGAATATTAAACAATGTATCTCAATTAGATAGCAGTTACCTAGTTCACATAAAAAGGCAGTCTAAAATTGGGCCAGGGATCCTGGCAGAAAAATTAGAAAAGTAAAAAATCTACTTGAGGTTATCAATCCCAACCTCCCCAAAATCTGTACCTTGACTATATACACATACACCTATACCTTACAGTACTTCCTGCTGAAGATATTCTGGCTTAACAGAATCTGTTCCCATCAGAGCACTTCCCCTTTTATACAGTGTCCAGCAAAGGCCATTTTGTCACCTTGGAGACATCAGGATATTATTCAGTAAAGGTAATAGCTGTATCAAGAAAAAGTATCTTCCTGCCCCAACAAACAGCCAGTCAAAGCCCTGGAACAAAAGGTCAGGACCCAGAAGAAGGAATAAACAGAGAAATTTAGTTCAGGGCCCTGATATATAATTTTCTTGCTTAAAAAAGGATGTGATCAGTCATTAAAATACATCAAACCACAAAATTCTATGAACCTGCTGATAGGTGAGAAAGGTTTCTTTGAAAAGTGAGTTTAAAATTAGATTTTACATTATCATCAATCATCATAGCAAAGGGCAGGGGATCAGATTTTTTGCTACATGAGTATATTTCCATGGTGGTTTTGGAATGCAGCATTGTGAGTTAAACCCATATGAGTTCCATGCATGCTAAGTCCTGTACTTAGATATTCAGTCTTTTTCTGCACCAATAAAACATTTATCTCTCAAAGTTTTACCAGGTGAAAAAGAGAAAAATGCTTGAGATTTACAGTTTACTAGATCTCTATTATAAACAAATGCATTCATAATATCAGTGGATGCTTTTGAATTTTTTGAGGGTTAGTTATTATGGCACAGTATATAATGGAAATTCTGTTGTTTGATCACTCTAATACATTTGTCATTTTGTTTAGTTATTGCCTTGTAAAGCATGAAGCAGAATGTCTCTAATTGATAGCTAATTACACAAAACTGCCTTTAAGAGAAATATGTACTCTTCGGCAAAATGAGAGTTTGAGTATTACACATGTTTGGGATAAGACACCACTCAGGACTATAACACATTTCTTTCCTACTGCACCTAAGCCAACAAAGGTCATGCTGTCTGGCTGTGTTTCATCTTCTCACAAAGCCACTCACACTCAACTGTAGGTCCTGTTGTGTACAACAGATATAGCCATCCATTTCCTAGTGCATCATTTTTTCTTCCTGATCATCCCTACCACTGAAATCCAAAGAATACAGAGAGTCAGATGCTTCAGAGGGCAGTGGCTATATAACCTTTTCTTCATGCAAAGTGGAACTCGAGGAACAAAGATGCACTGTCGCCTCCTGTCACCTCCTGTCACCATCAAAATGATGCAGCCACCATGGAGCTGAGGTGGTCACTACTGCAGTCAGAGAGCCCAGACCTCTTTTTTCCCCACAGGGAAAGCACTAGCTAAGGTACACTTATTAGTGGCATACTGGCATTGGAGTTCCAACAACTGGGTTCATTCCAGGTGTTAACAAATTCCTATACCTATTCCTATTCCTGTGCACTGGAATTTGAAATACTATACATGAATAAATTTGAATGGCTTTCAGTGTCTTACTTACTGCTGCTGCTCTGCCTTGACAAATGTCTTGCTCTTGTACCCTGCTACACACTATCTAGCATGTGATGATATTTTCAAGGCCTTATAGAGAGCAGAAGGAGCAGCTGCATTTGAGATACTTTTTTACTTTGCAGGAATGGGGTTTCTGTAAAGAAAAGCTTTGAAGTTTGGTGTAGATGTGAATTTAGTCAGGACTGCAATACATAGTCTGTCAAATTACTGGCTCAATCTGAGCTTTACATTGAACTATAACTTTCGCCATCACCCCGGGAGTTTAAAAAGGGGTCATAATTGCTGTTTCAAGTGTCTTTCAACCAGACAAAGCACACGTTCAATCTTCCACTGACAGCCTAAGCCAAATGATCCAGATCCACTCGTGTACCTACTGCTGACAGCTGTTTGTGACTAACATGCTCCAAGGGTACGGGACTCTCTCGAGAAGGAAACGGGTCAATCATCTTCAGCAGAGACAGAGTTCAGCTGTGTGCTCCATCATGGAGCTAGAGGTAACTCCAGAGATTTTTAAAATGCTTTTGTCTTCTTTGTAGATGTGGTGCTGGTGGACCTGACAGTGTTTGGCTAGTGGTTGGAGTTGATGTTCTCAGATGTCCTTTCCAACCTTAATAGTTCTATGATTCTAGGATTTTGATCCTGAGACTGATAGGAACCAACCCAATCCACAGAAAGGTTTTGAGTAGCTTCAGAGTGGGTTAAAAATGTCTTGAAGGGCATGAGACCCACAGGAGTGTAAAGCTAGACACAGAGTCTTGTGGCAAGAAAGAACATTTCATCAGATTTCTCCAGAAACAGATGTTCCTGGGCAAACGTTTCCTGGAAGGATCTGAACTTCTCTCTACTGCAGCATTTAGCAAGTTTGAGTTAAAAAGTACTGTCTTTAAGGGACCCTTAATGGCCTCTCTCTCTTCAAAACCTCAGGCACAATCCACCATCTAGCCTGCTTTGTGAATAAGGAAGAAATATGTTGTTTATTTTATTTTTCAGTAAATATTTGTGCAGTACTTCACATGGGCATCTGCATGTTTTTCTTCTTGATTTTTCTGAGGGGGGAAGAAAAAGACAAAAAATGCTCCCTCCTTCAATGTAATGGGAAAACATGTGGAAATTTAAATCTGCTGTAGGAAGCAGGCACAGTGGGAGCTGTAATGGGAAAAAGGCAGGCATGGTTTATCAGCAGAATATATAACATATACTGAACATCCGGCTTCCCAAGTAAGTGGTTAACAGTGCTCAATAAAAATGTTTCTCTTTAAAGAATCAGATGTTCCTCTTTTTTTCTTTTTTTTCTTCAATAGCTGCAGTATGATATAAACTGATGCCATAAAGTCAATGCAAGAGACAGCAAACAACTTTGTTATCATAATAGGCGCTTTTTTCCCTCCTTCTTTTTTTAACAATGGCTCTAGCAGGTGGCATGTGGCTGAGACCGGGTCTATCACCATCTCCAGGGTGCCAGGACGTCCCTCAAAGTTTCTGTGGGAGGAATTTGTTGTTGGGATTTGGATTGTAAAGGCACGTGAGCATCTGCTGCCTGCTCGGTCTCATTACCATTGACACAATTAGCTCCTGCAGCTCTTGGCCAGGCAGCCAGAGCAAGGACTCAATTTTCCTGCCTCTCTGACAATGCTCATTATCATTCATCTGAACCCATGGGCTCCTCTGCCTCCGAGTCCAGGCCAAGGGGCTGTGAAAACAGATCACACAGAGAAACACTCAGGGAAGGAAGAGCAAATTGAAATAATAACTATGAACAGACTAAAATCCACAGCCTTGTACACAGCATTGTTGATAAACTTTCAGCATTCATAGTAGCTCCTCCATTCCCTTCTGTATATGTTACTTTATTCCTGAAAACCACAGTCTATGGATTTATTCTACTTTATGCTTTCTGTAAGTAGCTTATAACATTTTCCTGTGATTTAGGAGACATTACAAAACATTACTGTTGCCCTTTTATAACTCCAACCACTTGTTAAGTTCTGGCAATTTTTTTTATTTTTTGCATTATGTACAGAAAAAAGTTCATTTCCCAACTTTGACTTAATTTGGAAACCATACTAAAAAGTAAAATTGTTGCTCCTTATGGTATCATGGAAAGTAGGAGTTTACTGATGTCTTCCTCTGGCAGCCACAGTCTAAACAAAACGTTAACCCATATCTGCAGATAAAGACTTCACATTCCTCTGAGTGTTCTCACCCCACATAAAACTGCAATTATTTTACATTTTCTTACAATAGACACTGCATAATTCCTCCTTGCTGGCCTTATGTCCTCTTCTTGCTACAAAGAACCCTCAGCCCATAAATGGAAGATTAGAGAAGTCGCACATTTTTCAAATAAATCACTCAGCTAAAAGCAGCGAGGAGGGGAAGGAGAAAGAGGGAGAGAATTTAAACCAATCTGTCTCCTGGATATACGTCAAGGATCTCTGTCTCTGAACAAAGAAAGCAGAAGGGCTTCAAGGCCTGAATCTGTGATAATCTTGCAGGTTTTGAACGCTGCATAGCTAGTGATTTGTGGCCTTACTGAAGAACATTAGATTAAAGCAGAAATACTTTTACCACAACACGTTTTTCCAGAGACTCAGCCTTTACTAGTCTTTGTAACACAGGAGGATGGAAAGCATCACAGGGAGCTGGAAAGGGTGCAGGGGCAGGACATTTACTTTCAGATGTTTTTAAAACTCAAGGAAGTGTTATTGTTTCTATAAATCATTACTAGAGGTTTATTTTCCTCACCGCCCCGCCTCAGCTGTCTTGTTAGAGAAAACATAAGCTAGGCATTGGCATCGCTCGGGGCTAAAAAGAAATAAATGGGGGCATTTTAATGAGTTTTCCAAAATGATGACTGTCACAGTTTTAATCCCAGGTTTCAGGCAGTACAGAAGTTGTGCAACCCCTGCAGCACTGAGGAGAGGAGGGACAAGGCCATCTCCCCCACTGATGATGTCGAGAGCCTCCACTTGTTTGCAGAACTGCCCCAATTCCCCTGGCTTTGTCATGGAAATGTGAACCCTGAAAGAAGAGTCTATTATGTCAAATTACAAATTATATTATAGGGTTTTAAGTAATTGTTTGCTGACTGTTGTCATGCACATGTGGTTTGTTGGAAGCTGATGTAATCGTTTTGGCAAATTTCCACCAGCAAGAATCAGCCAGGGTGAACTCCGAAATCAGCTGCTGTAGTGGTTCACATCATGCAATTAATGGGTGAAAGACCAGCACGGACACCCTTCAAAGTTAATTTACGCAGACCCATTTTAGAAGTAATGCATTATGTCTCAATTGTATGAAATGTATTGTGGACATATTAGCATTCACAAAATTCATTAGAAACCCATTAGTTCAAATGAAAGAGCTCTCTTGCTTTCATACTATAAAAAATTAACATCTTTATGGCCAGCAAAAAGATATAAAGTGTATAGAAAATAGAGCAAAAATATGTGCTATGTTTTTCTGGCACCGTTTGAGTAAAGTTTTCTTCCATCAGAAAGATTTCTGTTTCAATCAGACATCAATTAAAATAAATATGCAAGGCTGTTCCAAAATAACCTTAACTTACTGGAATGCATTCTCTCACCAGGCTACATAAATATGGGTACACCCTCATTTTTTTTCCCTAATTCTGTGGTCCAAAACATCTGTGTCAGATCCTGGAACACTTCAGTATGATGTAATGAGGCAGCTGGTATTTCTTTTTCATAAATTCATTAAACCAAAAATAATAATACTATGTGACTGGCACTTAAAGCATAAACTGACATATTTACTTTCCAAATGTAGCTGTGTGGACTTTTCATTGAAATAAATTGTCACAGTCATAGATATGTATGTGTGTGTACATATATATATATATATACATGTATTTTTATATATATAACATTTTTAGAGAAATAAGTGCAATAAAAAGAACTTTGAAATGTACCTCAATAGCTGCCTTTGCAGTTTTCAAGGATTTATATTTGTTGTTTGTGTTTTTCTTAGGACATCCATGTTATTAAGATATTGGTCTTTTATTTTGTCCTCCTGTAGACAAGAAATGGTTCAATAGTTAACAATAAAAATCCCTTAAAATTTGTTACTTGAATTCTAAAAGCTGTAAAACCAGCTGATAAATTCACAAGGACATATTAAGAAAACTTCGGTGTTTTGACAAGTTTGATGGGTTTTGTTGTTAACTTTGTTTTATGATCATTTTCGATAAAATGCCTGCGCTGGTTTTAAACTAGTCAAGTAATATGCAACCTGCCATACGTGCTATACAAGCCAACAGCATGAATTTCCTCAGGCCTGCTGTGGTTTGGAAAGTTAAGCAATGTGCTTTCCTTTTCAGCTGTGCAAACCTTTTTCTTAAACAATTATTATTTTTCATTAGGGATCAAATCACCTCATTTAGGGATGTCAAAGAACATTTTCCTAAGCCAACTTTTAACACCAGCTTTTATTTACTGATGAAGATAAACTCCAAACTATTTGTTTATCTGAGCATGAGAAGGATAAAGTCTGTTGACTCAGATATCTACATGCACTGATGAATTATAATTTCAACCATAGTGTGTATCACTGTGGCTGAAGATCAAGTTTAAAGCAAACTTCTAGGTCATATGGATGTCTCATATCTGCAGCCAATAATATTTTAAGAGTTTAGCTTTGAATATATCCTCTTAAATAAGTTCTGTTCATGTTCTCATTCTGATATCCACCCAGGTCAAACAGCATGCAAGCACAAAAGCAACTGAGCCATTAGTAATCCAGCATGGTTGTGATCCCTAACTAGTACTTCAAGGAGACTTTATTCTTGTAGCTACTCCTCAAGCTTCACTTCAGCTCATGAGTGCCTGATGACTTGGGATGGTTTGAGTTGCTGGTGCCATTAGAGACCTCACTGAAGTCTCTCTGACTTGGATGCAAAGGGCCATCTTTTATCCTTCTGTTAACTTGAGTAAAATGAAAAACCTGGATGCTGCAGAAGAAACTGCTGTGTTTCTGGTTTACCTGGATTGTAAATATTAACCAATCTGAGAGCCTTTAAAGTCCACCTCCCAGAATATCTGCTGCTGGGCCAAATTCTGTCATCACCAGGGAGCAGTGCAGGTCGTTCCTTTTAACAAGATTAAAAGGAGATAAAGTCCTTCCCTGTATCACTGCTGTTGTGGGCCCCATTCGCGTCTCTTTTGCCATAACAAAAGTCTAACTGAACGGATTTCCCTTTTTTATAAATTACTTCCTTGAAAGACAAAAGAGGTGTTGGCACTGTAATAAGCCACCTGAAAGAATATGTCTTTTTACAGAAATAAAAAAAGGTAAAAACCCCTGAACCTATGTAAGTCCTACGATGTGGAAATGAGACCAAAATATTGTCAACTGACATGTAGCCATAGCCTTGTGATTCACACAGTGATGAAATTAGAAGGACATTTCAGAGTTATTTCCCTTCAAAAATACTGCCCCTGATCTCTGTCATTAGGTTTAATTATGGTGCCCAAAAAAACACAACAGAGAAACAGTTATTTCTCCTTTTAACAGCTATTCCACAAGGGAATTAGTTTCGTGGAGATGAGAGCCCTAAAGGTTATTAGGCTTGTCATTGTATGTATACACAAATAGTGAGAGAGAAAAGAAGGCAAGAGAGATCTCTTACAACTCATCATTAATATTTTGTAGGTCAGCTAATCTACTGTAAAATCAATTTTCAAAGAACAATGATTTTATCATTTATTGATTTTATGTGCTTTTTCCTAACATTGTAAAACCATGAAAGGCTGATGTACTTTGATTCAAATGCACACATTGCATTCTTACTTTCAGTAAGAATCACGACTACCCCAAGAGGAAAAAAAATAGAAATCAATCTTGAACCAAAGACATTACATGAAAATAAATTTACGTATGAGTCAAATGTCAAATAAAGTCAGCCTGACTTTGCTAACAGACAAGTTCTATTATCTTTGTGCCATTCTTTCTGACAAAAATTCCCTTAATAAATAACTTTTTGTTGAAAACTTAAAAAACTACTGCTTTATAGTTGTTTTCAGTTCTCAGTCTCCCGGTTGGTATATTCACCTTACTACATGGCTGACCCTGTGTTACTATAGAAAATTGGTCTCTCAATATTTTTGCCAATTATTACAGTAGTAGTAGGGGACTAACAAAAAAATTCAAGTCTGCACACATGCAGCCCTAAAGTTATCCCTGAATCCTAAGTCTTTTCCTACACAGGACCTTCCTTCTGAATGCTGAATGCTACATATTGCAAACATAGTGCACATATTTTGCAACAGATATGATTTGAGAAAGCTCCTGCAGTTGATGGTCCTTTCAACTTTATCAGTTTAATACTGAAGTGTCTGATACACAGAGTTACCATCAAACAATCACAGAAAATTACTTGTAAGATTCTTGTTGCTATAACAAATGAAACTGAGAAAGAAATAGGATTAAATTAATTTGTTTATTTTATGGTCTGTGCTGGTTAAAGAGCCCCTAAGAAGAAATACTTCTTTTGGAATTAATTACCTTCCAGCATGAATTTTCCCATGTCTGTTTAAGTACAAAAAAATTTGGCCACTGACCATTCCCTTAACCAATCTCTTTTGCTGAATTACTTCAGTGAAGGACAGCCTGTTACATGACTTATGTCATGTAACATGACTTAATTGTGTGTGACTTGTTATGACACACAAATGCTCTAAACCATTACTATGGCAGCAACAGAATACTTACACAGCTAGGTATGGACATCTACCTTGAATGGAAAATCCATATGAAAAATCTATATATCAGCCTTCTTTTTGAGTTTTCAAGGAAAAGAAATTTTTTTTTTCCCATGATTATCACTCTATTTAATCTAGATGCCTTATGCTACTTTTTGTTTAATCAGAGGAGTTGCTTTTGCTGTTTCAAGATGATGTGTTTTCTGAGACGGCTTAAAAGTAGTTTATATATGTGTACACATACATGCATTCATATGCACCTTTCTAAAATTAAACAGATTCTTGCATGTGCCACAGAACCACTTCCACTCACTTTGGGCTTTATCCCTTAATATTTTTTTAGGGGAAAGAAGAGAAGATTCTATGTGTAAAATACATCATTTCTGTAGAAGGCTTCCTCTTATCAAAACTGATTTTGGCACCATATTTCATGGCACATGAAGAGAGAATAGAGAACTGCTGTGCTGTGCTGTGCTGATCTGCTGTCTTTATAGATATATAGGGAATCTGCTGTGTTCTGAATTCAGGTCCTTTTTCAGGGCCAGCTGACAGGCAGATTTAGTCCCGAAAGTATAAAGAAAACAAAATACATAAAAAAATACCTAACAAAGGTACTGAGGAGGGGTGTCATGTTTCATGCCCCTGCACATAGGAGCAGGCTGGTTCTGCCAATGCAGAGGCCCATATGCTGAGAGCCAGGACATGTGGCGCTCATTAACTCCCATCCAAGTTACAAAAGTTTTAAGCAGAAAAGACTAATATTTGAACAATAAAACATTTGGGAAAGAGCCCACAAGTCAAGAAAATATTTTGTCTGAAAGCTTTATGTTTTGTGGGAAAGGGAAATGGAAAAGAAAAGGGAAAGGGAAGGGGAAAGGAATCTAACCGGTCTAAATTTATTTTGTTAACAGTATGAAATTCTTCAAAAGATTGAAGAATCCACATGACTTGGAGGTGAAATCTAATAGAGCACATCAACCATGTCATATTTCTTGTACAGGGGTCTGCCCACAGCATACAAATTATTTGTAGAATATATCAAGGTTCATTTTACATTTGACTGGGGAAATATGTCTGTAAGTATATGTGCATATATGTATACATGTGTCTATACATATATACTATATACATACCAATAAAATCTGTCCCTGTGGGAGACATTTAAGGTCCTTAGGAAGGATGAGTAAAGTCAGGAAGTTAAGATATTCACAGAAATACTGTTGCTTAAATGTTTCCATACAGAGTCCAGTTTTGATCAGAAAATGTCAGAACCAACACATTACCATAGAAGAAAAAAAAACAGACTTGATAAGTCAGCCTTTTTAAAAAATATGTATCATTAAGTTACTCCTGAATCACTGGATTTACAATCAGCAGAAAATCCAGAAATTAGATTTAATTGGAGGAAGTTAAGATCCAAATGGAAACAAATGTCACAATGTGGAAATAACCTCAATGCCAAGGTGACTCACAATCTGACTGCCACGAAGCAAGTACAAATAATCAGTAGAAATGAAAGACATTCAATGTTCTAGCAGCAGTAGCCAGTTCCCATCTCTTTAGTCCACATAATGGTTAAACCTGGCAATGGGCAACTGTTTTATAAAACTTACACTGCCTAGAGAACAAAAAACCCTCAAAGCCTTCAGGGCCAGGAGCGATCCACTTGAGAAATCTCCTGTTACTTAAATACCAACTCAGTCTTTGTAACTCAATTATAATAATTGATTCCTTCCAAAATTAAAAAGGCGATTCTTGTCTTTCATTTATAAAGGCTTTATTTTTGTAAAATCTATCATTTATACTCCAGATCAATTCCAAGAAAACATTTTCGTTATGATTCAAAATTAACTCCCACCATGTAGCTGAATCTTGTCCATGCCATTCCCAGGTATTCACAGCCTCACAGTGGCACTTCCATGGTTTTTTGAAAAGTCTACTTTTGCTACTTACATTTTTGCAAAACCCAATAGAGCATGACCTGAGTTCTCTATGTATGTGGATGTATTTAACCCTAAGGAATAATTTTCCTGAAATAAAACCACCTTGCACATCTCTTTGACAACCACATGACTTAAGTAAGGCTTCATTGCCACCACTTGCACAGCCCAGCCAAGAAGCCACCGAGGTTCTGGTGGTGAAGAGGAATTCACAGGGATCTCAGCATCATACATATGCAAGTACCTCATTAACGTGGAAGTCAAATACATATATTTTTACTATACTTTTCAAGCTCAGCTTTCCAACAACACCTTACTGATCTGTAAGAAAGGTATCTGACCTGAAAATCCACAAGGCACATATGAGAAAATTTATAAAAAAGAATAAATCATAAGTATGAACAAAATGCAGCTCTGGAAACACGTTGCTGCAATTGATTGCCTCTGAAGTTGCTGCATTACAGTGGAGTTTCTTCAAAATCAGTAAGTATGATCTTAACTCCTTCTGTATTGTATTATGACACAACTTCTCAGTGAAATTTCATGGCAAATTATAATCGTTACTGTGGAAAATAAAAACAAATGTCAATAATAATAATGATTATAGTAATAGTAATAATTTGTTTCATTATATAGAAACTGTTATACTGAGGGCTTTGCAATTCTGATATTTTAAGTTTTACTAATGAAAATTCCTGACACAGTTGCTTAACTGAATATACATGTCATTTCTGAACATTGCATACTCTCTTCCTTATCTAAATGGCTCTTAATTTTTGGTTCTGCAATTTTACAAATTGGCTAAAAAGAAGAAAACCCATTATCATTGCCCTTTTTGTAAAGATGAATACATGTGTGGACATACACATATGTATATGCAGAAAATTTTCATTCAAATATTTATGGCCAAATTTTGCTCAGAAATCGCATTAATATCTTCTGGCATTCCCCAACAACTGCATACATTTCCAAAACAATTATGACAAGATGCAAACTCAATGGTGGATCAGATTCAAGGGCTATTTTCTCACGCAGTTTTGTGCTTGTATCTTTTTGTAGACAGGCTGAGTTCATTCATCCAGTGTAGTGGTCGTTTGTGACAGAATCTGTTCAAATATAAAAATTTTGTCTATGTCAAACTTCTGCATATGGCACATAGGTGTATGTTTATGTATGAACACCTCTGCAAATGTGCTTTTCTGGACACTGAGCTGTATTTCACAGGGCTTTTCTGGAAGGAGCAGCCAGTTTATATTGTTTGGATTCACCTTGCTACAGATAGATGGATATTGGGACAACTTACAGGAAATTTTTCCTTGTTCTTTCTGTCTGTTTTTACCAAAATTAAAAGAAGTTCAGGCTAGAAAGGTCTACACTGCTCATGGGATTTGGAAGTTTATAAAAATATGGAAGAAATTTCCTTTTGCATTCTGGATATAGTGGATGAATTGTTTCAGTGGTAGGAATGCATTTAACATCCAAAGCCACAGAAGGTGTACATATTATATATGGATATATTCCATATAGGTACAACTATCCCTTTCCTACAAAAGAATAAGAAAAGAATATTGTCCTAGATTTGCAAATCAAACTGAATACATAATTTAGTGTGATTAATTAACATCTCTGTAATAATATCAAGTGAAATAATTAAAATTAAGCACAGAGTCCAGTTTGCAAGTGAGCTTATCTCAGTTTGGAAAACTGATGTGAGATTTATAAATGCATGGGGACATTTTGTTAAGGAAACACTCATTGAAGCAGCAGTTTAGGACACCTAAATATCACCAATAAATCATCCAATTTTTCCTGGAAATTTGGGCCTAAGTTCAAAGTCTTTAGAGCCTTTTAAAGCAGCTTTAGGTTGAAATTTGGATAAGGTCTTCCATTGCTAAGCTGCAAAGCAATTAAAGGTGTCCGTGCCACCAAACTGATGGGCTCCGTTCTATTCAGGAGCTGAGATTTCAGCTCACCAGCTGCTGTGCCCTTTTCAAGCATGGAGCAAGACCTTAGCCCTTTCTCCTTCATCCTCTGATTGGCAAAGCAGTTCTCCCTTCACAATCAGAGGAGGCAAAAGGACAAGTGGGAAAGAGAAGAAGGAAGAAGAGAGAGTGGACAGGAGAACATTTCCAAGCACACACAGCTCTACTACAGCCTGTTTGACAGACCTCAGTGGAGAGTGCACTGTAGGAAGAAAAACATGTCACTGCTCTAAAACTGTCTTTTCTAATTCAGTGCATCCATGTATTGTTATAAATCAGTTTCCCAGTCACTGAAAGATATGGAGACAAGAGAACAACTTTGACTGTTAGCTATCAACTCAGATAACAAAAACTTTCCTTCAGCATTAAGCCGCCAGCAGATTAAAAAAAAGACTAAAAAAATATAAATTAATGCAGAATCTTTTGCTTAGGAAATGATTCCTTTTACTCATGTGCCCATGCTTGTAGGAGTCAGGCATTTACATTTATCCCTGGTCTAGGGCTTTAGAAGGAGTTTTACAAGCATCTGGAATTCTGTGTTACAAATTGCAGCCACTTATGTTTCCATATTCTTAAATCCTAATTGCAGTGTAGCTGACAGGCATAGCTGTTGAACAGTCAAGGATCCAAGGTGCCATGATTGAGGTTAATTTACTACCATTTTGTTAGAGGTTATCATGGAAGCATATTGATAATGTGATATACCTTACACTTGAGAGTCGTACCTCACAGCCAAGTTCTTTGAAATATAGGTATACATTTTTGCAGGGACACTGGTAATTTCACTATAAACCTATGTCATGATCAATTGAAGACTGAGAGTATGAATAAGAAATAGAAAGATAATAGTACTTTAATGCCATTATTGGAATGATGTACTTATCCCAAGGTCAAACATATAAGCCAAGGAAATTTTGAATGAGTAGGGCGGGGTTTGCTGACTTTGAGAAATGCTTCCTTCTTACATATGCCTCACAGCAGGAGGTAGGGTGCTGTAAACGCTTGATTTTTCTGGATAAAGAGTCAGAAGCACTAAAAATATATATGCTCCTCCAGCCTCACTTTGCTGCAGTAAACAAGTAAACATACTGTCCGTGAGCATCTCAGGAAAACAATAGAACTCATCTTCATATTATCATCTCTGCTTTGTTCGACAGCAAATTTGTGTCTTACCACCTAAATCTCAGGGCAGACACCTTATTTATATAACTAACCAGTTTGCTTCCTAAAGAATGAAACCTTTCTCTAAATGATAATCTTTTGACCTCCAGCAGACTAGTGATTTACAGAGCCACAAAGACAACACACTGTATTTAAAAAGCTTTAAGACAGCATTTGAAGCTTTTCTGGTGAAACCTTGCTTCTAATAATACACTTGCTGCTAAGTTCAGACATCTTCCTGAATAAAGAAAAAACTTTTAAAATGAAGAACTTACTCATGTTATAAATATATTTTACTTCAACCTGTGAAAAACAGCTCAGAAAATACAGCTACAGTTTCATGGTACCTGGTAGTAAAAGAAGAGCATTGAAGGCAGAGCAGGAGGAGAGAGAGGCTGCACAAAAAATCCCTGGATGTCTGATGAAAGGTAAAATGACATCTTTGATGTAAAAGCACCCTAACAATGTAAACTAGAAAGATGATGTACATAACCATTCTAGTGTAATGGACATGATTTTCACTTGGACAGATAAGATGTTATTTAGATTCTGTCATGAAATATAAGTCTTCATTTTCCTTATACATTCAAGTAACTAGATTTTCCACTCAGCAAAGCAGCACAGTTAAGTAAGTCAAGGGATAGCATCAGATGCTCAAAGTTTAAACACCCTCTCTCTTTTGGGGCCGTGTTTTACTTGCTCTACTTAGAGAGCTGACTGTAGTACATTTATTTCTAGGTATCTCTAATGCATAAATCTCTTTTATCATGATCATTTCTGGATAAAAACTGGCCTGTGCTCTAGTTCATTTCCCTTTTTTGTTAGGAAGCAGAGGAGAAAGCAGGACCTTATACAGAGAAACCTCTTTGTGCTAGTAACCAGTGTGTGTGTGTAAGGGGTATTCCTTAAGGCTGGAATAGCATAAAGTCAAGTGGGTAATTTATTGCATGCGAATTTCAAGTTATCTTTTCTATATGGTTAAGAGCCTGATCCAAAGATCTTTAAAGTCAGGAGAGGTCTTCTCTGGCTTCATTGTTATTCGGACTAACCTAACAAAGAGATTATCAGGGAGTTTGTCATTACTTAATCATAATCTAGAAGAGATTTCTTTCACTGTCCTTTTTTTCCTTTCTAAGGGAAAACCTTATTTAGGTTCTGTCAGAAAATGCAAGGTTTCACATTTTTATATATTAAAGTAACTAGATTTTCTACTCATTGCATCACTTTATGAATAACAATCCTGGACATTTCCAGGACATGTTTTCTCCTCCAGCTGTCAAAATATTTAATGTTCACAATTAGGCATTGCAGTTGAAAGTGCTACATTTTTTTTCTGCAGCTTTGGGAAGAAATGATACCTTGTTCCCACTGGGTCATCTCATAGGAGGTTTCTGCAAGCTTCTGGGGTAAACTGTGGCTATAGTCAGGGTACTCAAAGCCCTAAGTGCTGTGATTTTCAGAAACATATTGAGGAACACTGGCTATTAGTTTACCTTCCTCTGTCGGACATGTGGATGAATTATCACTTTCAAGCTCCAGCTATGTCTTTAGGGAATATGGACCAATGAAGAGAGGGAGAAATTCCTTGCTGGAAAGAAATGGTGGGTGCAGTCCTGGGGAGTAACAGTGACTGAGATCAAAACAAGAGAAGATATGGAAAAGAGGAGAGCCTGCCCTGAGCATCTCCAGAATATACACCATGGAAGAGTTCTGGGGTGAGGAGAACAGAATTATACTACACTCCCTGTGTCAGAGCTGTCTGGACGCTTCAGGTGACAGGCAGAAAGGGGTCCCAGGATCAGCTCTGGAGACCAGAGAACAGTGAGGAGCAGAAGCTGAGGAAAATGCTGCAAGGGGGATCAATTAGCAGTCAGCAGTACAGGAAAGAGAGAAACCCCTGGAAGCAGCAAATAGAGCCAGCCACCTGGTAGAACAGGGGAAGAAAGGACCTGATGAGAAGCTGCTGCTTCTTCCTTTGCTTTCCCGATGATTTGAGCTTGAAACAGCAGCACATTTCTTGTGCAGATGCTTAAATAACATAAAAACGTACTGGAGTCAGCAGACTGCACACCAGCCTAACAACATGGTATAATTTCTGTGTTCCTGCTGGAGCAGACCAGGGTGTTTTCAACTAATCATACTTTTACCAAATATGCTGTTTCACCTAAAATAAGATATTTACTTGAACCTGTTATTCTCAGCAAAACTTTAAATGAAACATTCTCTAAAGACTAAGGTCATCCAGTAAATTTTGGGCACAGAAATAGTATCTGCTTCTGTTCTGCTCCTTTCCTCAAAACACTTGAAAGGTTTTGCTTTTATTTCACCAAATGAAGTTAAAGTTTTTTTTCTCAAAACACTCTCATAAATGGGAATTTATTAAGAAAACCAAAGCAAATTCAGTTCCCAGTTCAAAAAGACTAGCTTTCAAAATCCTGTTTTAGTCTACTCTAACCTTTCCATCACAATGCCAGGAAAGAAGCCTCTGTGTAAATCAGCACAGTGTAGACCTCAGTCAGCAGGTGGGTAAAGGAGTCATGGAAAGGAGTAGGGAAAACATGGCCATTCTCCTTTCTTCAGGTGAGAGACTTAATAAACAGCAGTGCATAAACCTGAAGAAGACCTTAAAATTAAGGTGGGTTCTACTTGTGGGTTCTACTATTATTTACTTCTAATTAATAGAAGTAAACAAAAAATAGTTTTACTGTGCAGTGATTTCTCACTAAACCAAAGAGAATCAGTAGAAATTACAGACATGCCTTAGCAAACTCTGAAATTCAAGCTTTCAAATCAGAAGTTTTGAAAGATGCTTAAACACCCAATAATCTGGATAATCACTGCAGGAACCTTTGAAAGTACAGTGAAATTGATTATTTAGACACCTAGAGATAGTTGAAATACTCGCTGAGCTAAATATTTAGAGTCTTAATAACTTTTTTTTAAAAAAAATCTAGGCTTGACAGCTTCATCAGTCATCCAGTGACTGGAAAACCTTAAGATTCTTAAAGAACTGGTGTAAGAAAACCTTACTATTACAGGAAAAACTACAAATTAATCAGTCCAGGCCATAGGAATAATGCATGAGTAAAACCCATAAAATTGATGTAAGATGAGGGGAGGCAAATCCAGCTGTAGATGATATTGTAGGGAAGTAAGGAAAGGAAGATTTTGATTATTTGGATGACAGACATAATCCTGGAATTTACGTTTTTTAACAAAGTGAATTCAAAACAGAGAAAAAAGCTCAGGTCTCCTTAACATCTCCTTAAAGATAACTTGTATTATTAATAAAAGACTAGATTATATTCCTCTGAAGAAGAAGAAAGCCTACTATATCCCAAGCAGATGTGTTGTTAGAGCTGACACTTTCCAATATTACAGCAACTTTTGAGGCTTTTATTCAGGGTAAAGTGAAAGTAGGATTAAAGTATGATTCTGGAGAGAGGAAAAAGGGATAAGTGGCTTAAGGGAGAATTCCAAGGAATTTATTTTTTACACAGAATATTAAAAAAAACAAAGTAAAAAAACTTTTATTTAGTTTTTTGGAAGGCAGTTATTTTAGTTTGGCAGTCACCTGGTCAGCTCTTATCTTTCTGGAAAATTGCTATGTAAACAATGAACAAGGGATTAAGGAAAGCTTGAAAAATCTGTATGTTTAGTGATTTTTTATATCAAGATATACTATTATAAGCTGAATCTAATAATAAAGAAATTAATTTTAGAATAACAACAGTTACTTTCATCAACCAAGACATGAAAGAGTACATTTGTAATGTCTTAATTTTTACCTTATAAGCATTGACTGCATCCTGGCCCAAAGAATTTTAATGGAAGGAATAAGAGAGAGAGATTAAAAAAATGAATTAAGTTCAAATTTAGTTTAATACTGGCACTACTATTTTCTTGCAGTCAAAATGGAAGATTTGAGGGTGAAAGTCCCAAGCTAAAGCAGACAAGCCATTAAAAGTATCTGAAGTTTGGAAGGCTGTATAAACTCAAGTAACTTGAGAAAAGAACACAAGAATTCTTTCTACCTGCTTAATCCTTGATAGTCTGAATGATAACTGCTCAAACAGGGTTAGCAGTTTTGAATTGATATTTAAGCAAAAAAAAAAAAAAACACCAAAAAAAAACCCCTAAATGAGTAGTGCAGACCTATGCACTGAGTAAAATAAGAGGAGAAGTATCATTAAGAAATGAGACCCTTACACATAATTTAGAGCTATTTGAAATTGCTGAGGGCAGCACAGTTTCAGAAAATAAATTTTACCTTCACCAACATGCACTGTGGCCAGAGGGAAGAAGAATTGAGATAGTGTGTCGGTAATAGCAAAAGAGACTCTAAAGCAGCCTTTGAATTAGTTCTAATCTATGATATGTCTTCTCCTGGAATATGAATGTCACAAATCATCGTGTTTTAGGCCAGGTTTGGGGTAGTTTCTAGGTCAATGAATGAAATGGGAATTTGTCTTGAAGTCAGCCATACTATCACTCTAGCAATTCAGCCAGTGCTTCATCCTTATTGAAGAGTTTTATTTTATGTGTGTTACTGACCGATTAAAGTTCACAGAATCCCAGAATCTCACAATATCTTGAGTTGCAAAGGATCCACAAGGATCACCGAGTCCAGCTCCTGGCCCTGCACAGGACCATCCCCAAGAGCTCACATCATGTGTCTAAGGGCAGTGTCTGAATGCATCTTGTACTTTAGCAGACTTGGTGCTGTGACCACTGCCCCGGGGATCTGTATGAGCAAACATAAATGTAGATGAGTTTTACCAGTGAGGAGCTTTGCACTGACTTGTGACAGTCACTGTGATACACTGTCCAGCTTTGAAGTAAGCTCTGAATTTCTGCAATAAAAGTGTTAGAGTAGGAGCACTTGATCTTCCAAAGGACCACTGGTGAGGAAGAAGTGAAGGTAGATTAGCTCAGGATATTCAGAAACTGTGTTTGGGACAACAGATCTGGTAGAAGTTTATATTATCAAAGATAATTTTTAAGTGGTTTCTCGAGAACAGTGAGAAACTCAATAGGGAATAAGATATACACAGGTACATAAAATGTATTATGGCTTTGAACCAGGACAGTTGCATACAGAAAATCACTGCAGAAGACCCAATTCAAACCATCAGATAACAGAATAAGTTTCATGCCTTTTGCTTTTCAGCATTTTATTCTAAATGCTCTATTTTTACATCTTAACTCATTTAATACCTCTATTGCCAGAGTCATGCTGGAGGATCATGTCTCCAGTATTACTCCTTCTTCTCAGTTTCCAGATAAATAGAACAGTGCATGGAATAGCTGTTAGATTAGCAAAGATAATATGTTAAATTTAGAAAGGACAGATTTTAATCAAAGAACTGATTTTTCCAAGTGATAAAACTTTAAATGGCAGTGTTTATTTCTTATGGACAAAATAAGTGAAAACAGTGCACCAAGAAAAGCTGACAACATTGTAACACTGACAGAGAAGAGACAGTGAGGTTAATTTATTAGATTCAGAAAAAAAAGTTTATACAACACTCATCACAAAGAAATCCCTTTGCATCAATTTATGAAAAAGAATGAATTAGAATAATACACTTCCCATCCAAACCTGAGAAGCAGACATCTAAAGCAATTTTGACTGGTCTGTCTTACTTTTGGGAGGCTGTGAGATCAGAAGGTGAACCAGGGGTTGCCTCACTGGGGTAGACCATGAGTCTGGACAGATTTACTGTTTGCCATAGTTGCTGGTATTATAAAAATGTAGACTTGGCACACCACAATCAAAGCTTCAACAGGACTTAAAAAATGGGATGCGCGGTGAGGCTGTCAAACTTACAACCTGGATATTACCCTAGAACAGATAACACTGGGCATGATTCTCTTCTGGAAGAAGCAGGTGATCTTTATTGCATATGGCACACTGGCATCAGCCACCAGTCATCCCCATTTAAGTAAAAAGAGTAGTTTCCTTGACCCATATGGAGTTAGGATTCCTTTTAACAAAACGTTCTATATTTCAGCCATAGAGCAGTTAACGTGGCATGAAAAGACAAGGTGTACCTGATGTACAAGTAATATCTTTTCAGTTCAGCTGTGGCTGGCTCAATAATTTTCCTCATAATACCGTCATGACTTCAGCACGTGGAGAGAATTCTGAGGAAGAGATCTGCACAGTTGCCTCTTCTCAGAGTGCTGCGAGTGCAACCTGCCCACTTTCTAACTCCTTCTGTCACATTAATAGCATAAAAGATAGTTTATGTTTTATTTAGCCGCCTGGATTTTCTTATTCAGATATGTTGAGCTGTACTAAAAACAAACTCAACCCCTTGCTGATTTGACTTTGTTTTGGTTTTTCCTTCAGTGTTAAATGCACTAGATCTTGAGCACTAGCTTAACACAATTTAATAGTTTGTTTTCTCAGAGCACCTTGTCTCTTGAGAGCCAGAGATCCTGCTTGTTAAAAGCATTTGCATGTCTTAAGTAGATGATGGACTTTAAAGGAACTGGAATTAATGAAATACTCTCCTGACAGAGTGTTTATAGATATCCCTGAAACTGTTATTTAGAAGACGTATTGTGTTTCCACAGATATTAGATTGGTTGTGCTTCTCCTAGAGATATGTGTCATGTTTTTGTCTGTAGAATATGGAAATTGCTTTCAGGTCTGGAGCTGAAAATAATACCTGGGTGATGTATTCAAGAGAGTGACGGTACTTGTGTCTCAGCTAGTAACCATGTTTATAAGGTTGTCATTATTGCTCTTGGTTTGAGCTCTGTTAATATATATGTATTCTTCAAAAGAGGAGTACAACACAACATTTTCAAGTCTTGCAAAGTAAACTATCATCTGATGCCTTAGTGTTAAGTGACAGAGAGAGAGCATTGAAAAGACAGGGAGCTCTTTCTCATTAACTATTGTAAGATGTCAGCAAGATTAAGGTGTCAGGGTATAGAAAGATGAAGAAGAAAAGAATTACTTAGCAAATAGGCATAAATGAATATAAAATGTGAATAGAGGGTTCTAGCTCCTTCTGAGGGTAAAAATAGGCCAGTATACATTACATTGTGCTACAATCAACTCACCCACTGGATCTTGACCTTCAACTTTATAGGTGAGACTAGTGGGAATGAAACGTTACCATATAGGCAATGCTGGGAACTTTCAGAACCATTATTTCTGAAAAGAAATGAATATTCAAATGTCCCTTTGACATAATGAGAGTTAAATCCTATATGGAGTTTCGCAGGCCCATGTGAGTGCTGTCTGACTGGGCTCTGGCATAGCCAGAGTTCAGCCTGCCTGTGAGCTACCTGGGAGCTCTATGGCCATGGTTAGTGCAGGGCTGATCCCATGTTTAAACTGAGGAAAAAACGGAGCTTTACATGGCATTTCGTAAATGCAGCTACACGAGGTGGTCAGAAAGAAAATATTATATCATATAGTTATCATAAAGACATTTATACATACAGAGAAGTTGTTTGCCTGCAAATTATTTCACACCTGACTCTTATAAACGACTTCAGGTATTGCCAGCTAATACCTACCTGCAAATGGCTGGCTTGTACCACCTGTCATATTGCATAGAAAATACTTTAGTTCAGTGTTTGCAGCTGTACCTGCTAAGGAATGAAGGAAAACACCACTTTCTCTAAAGGACAAGTAATTCCAGGCAGAAACTGTAATTAAAATCCCCGTTTGTTGGGTGACAACAAACAGTGTAGAAGTAACATGGTACCACTTCCATACCAGTTCCAAAAGGTATTATTAGCCTTGTACAAATGAGACTTAGCAAATTACAGACAGCATTTTTGAGCAGTTTTCACCAGGTTTAATTTGCAATGGTCATTTTTAAGTATAGTGGCCTTCCATACTTAGGCAGTTCTTCCACAGCCATGGCTATGCATCATAAGAACCTTTGCTTCTGGAACCTAGGACCACTTCTAACATCTTGTATTGATTTAAATTATGAACCAATTTAGCTAAGCTGACAAAACCCCCAATAGAATTACTTTGCATCACATTTATTCAGATAGAAAAAGATATATCTGTTGCCTCAGCAGCAATTTCAGTGCAGAAATTGTGGAGGCAAAGGATATTAGCTCATGCCAAGCCTTCAGCAATAATAATTGTATGGTTTTGAGACTGAAGCTTCTAGAACGCAGTTACACACATGCTGCTCAGAGGCGACTCCAAATCACACTTTTAACACTGATGAGAACAGTTTCTATATAATGTTAGAAAAAGGGGTATATCCACACCTCAAACCTAGTGTATTTACCTCATACTTTCATTAAATTGATTTAAAAAAAATTTATGTCTCATTCTGCCACTGTATTTGCAGTGAATATGTGGATCAGTCTTGAATTTGCATTTTGTGACGTGCTGGTTGCTTATAGCTGGTAACAGTGCTGGTGATTGCAAAAAACAGAGAGGAAAAGAAAGATTTATTGTGATGGCTGCATTCATAGCCCTTTGTTACCCACTTTTATAAAGGTGCTTTTTGTTATGCTTTCATCCTTTTATTTATTTGGTTTGGAAATGTCCCTGTTTGTTCCAGTGTATTATAAGAGCTTTGCTCTGTTTCCCATCTGCTGTCTTTTAGAGATCAACTGTAGAGCATTCATCAGTTGAAACATGAGGCTTTTCTGCCACAGTTTCTCTAAAATTCATTTTCCCAGTCACATGCAAACTGAAATGGGTCAGTTTTCATCAGCCTTGGCTTAAAGCTTTATGCTGTCCTGTGAGCCCTGTCCAATATTTTAAGAGTGAGAAACAAATTATGTGACTATTAAGTCCAGTTTTCCCACTCAAATGCCAGTACATCAAAAATAGATCTCCCTGGGCCAGAGTATTTTGCCCTGCTCTCTGGAGTAATACTAGTTTGTGAATTATGTCTGGTCAGTGTAGTGTCTCAGTTTGGTCACATTAATCTCTTTGACCACTGCCTTAATCGTTGAACTCTACCATCTCATTTTTCATCTTGCAGAAAGAAGCTGTCGGATTTTTTGTCTAGTGCCTGGCACACTGATTGCTCTGCTGACCCCACAGTAGTAAGAGGAACCCAGAGGCCTTACAGGCGGCAGCAGGACCAGCCACAGAGGGTACCCTCTCACCAGCCTCCACTATCTCATCTATTCTCTAATAGCCATAAAAATGGCACATTAACCCCAGGTGATGTAAGTGATCCTATTTCACATACCTTAGAAGATTAACAACTTGCTGCCTATCCCAAGCTGCATGAACACACAAGACAATTATGAATTAATAGGCAAAAAATTATTTGTAATTACTAGAGAATTCTGTATTTATATACACCATTTATATCAGCTATGAGATGATTACTTATGTTCTTGCATTGAGAAAATAGCCAGCTAAGGATAATGCATTCAGTCGGTGTACATACTCTTGCTAAGCCCATGGTGCAGATGCAATTTTGAAATTCCAGTATTATGGATCTGTTTACTTTGGTTTGCCTTAGATCTTCAAATGACCCATGAGTTAGGAAATATGATTGATAATTTCAGTAAATACCTTAACAAAATCCATTAGAATTCATTTGTTAGAGGAACCTGTCATCCTGCCAAAGGATTAATTTTAAGTGTTGTCAGTAAAAAAAGATACTTCAATATGCTCCTTCTTAAACTAGTAAGTATTAAAATTTGTGGGGTTTGGCTTTTTCAAAAATTACAAGTTGTATTTAAAATAGAGGCTTTTTCTATTAAATTAGTGAATTAAGAGCAGATAAAAGTCTTTCTACTATGGAAACCTATAGAAGATATGGATGGGAAATTAATGTATCTACTGCTGCAGGTGTCTATAGTAAACACAAGCACCTGCATACCATTGTATGGTGTCAACTCTCAAGATACTTTAGAAGAGAATAATTCAGTTGAAAGGGATCAACAACAACCACCTAGGCTGTTTAGAAGCTAGTCCACACAGAATGAAAGAAATATTGGGTTTCTTATATCTGTTTATCTAAAGGCCTTTAGAATGGCATCTCAACGAAGGGAAGGGAAGGGAAGGGAAGGGAAGGGAAGGGAAGGGAAGGGAAGGGAAGAAGAAAAGAAAAAAAGAAAAGGAAAGGTACCTTTAGACTTTTTCTTGGAAAAGAACTGAGGTCATTGTGTTTTATTTCTGCCATAAAGGAACAAGCGAATGGAGTTCCCCATGAATATATGAGTAGTAGTTTTGGGGTAAAATAAGGACTAGCTGTCACTAAGGAAGAAAAAAGCCTAGCACATTCCTCTCTCTCCAGTCCCACTTTGTCAGTCCTTTCCCTTATTTGTCTTTTACAGCTTCCTCTGATTTCTTAACTTCCCTGATAAAAACAAGTGGTTTTTTATTTCCTCACAAACTAAACAAATAGATGAACTACATTCCCATGAGAAAGCAGCCCAAATTCATGAATATATTCCTATCACTATGTATTCCTTTTCACTTTTGAAAATTGCGGAAGCTGATAAACACAAGATTTTGAGAAAGAACCTTACTATAAACTGAAAAATGTAGTTAGGCAACAGTTTCCCAGAGACATGTCACAATTTTGAGAAATGTGTCAGAATTTGATTTTTCCTTATATGGAAGCAATAAGTTGCTTTAAAAATAGAAATATATTTATATGTTTTAGAAGGATGACATTCCAGGACACTGCATGATGCACTCATAGTACTGGTAAGGGTGCTCCACAAATAAAGCAGTTACAACTGAAGAAAATACCCAACTTTACAAGGGGGTAAAACTTTACTAAAGGGGAAGAACAGTTGTCCAAAGGACAGCAGCTGAAAATAGAATATATTTTTAAAACCTCATATGTGATCAAGATTCCCACCAAAACAAAGGATTTGTGAATAATGCAATATAAGCCACTCCTGGCTGCTTTTCTATCTGTTACAGAGGTTTCTCAAAAGAGGATAGAATAAATTGCACAAGAACTAAACTGGGATTTCTCGTAAGCAGGTTTTAAAACACAGTATGGTCTGTTTTACCAGGATCTTCTTCAGACAATGAAAGAGAGAAGCAGAAGAATAGAATAGATAGTGAAGTATGAGACCTAATATTTCCAAGGAAAATCTTATTCTCTTGAACATGGCAGAGAACTTTTAAACATTATGAGCCAACTGAACTGTTCAGTAAAATTTGGGTTTCCTCATATACTGGCATGGATGTTCTTTTGGGTATGCTAACAACTGTGTAAAATTCAGTCCATTTCTCCATGAAGCTGTGCCTGAAGCTGATATTAAAAGGAAACTGAATTATGGATTAGGGTCTACTTCAGGGGGAAGAACTGAGAAGAACCCAGATGTGAATAGAAGCCAATATTTCGTTGCCTAAAGATCAACTGTATTATAAATGGTGAGAAATTTAGAGCAATATATAACTTTGAAAGAATCACCCTCAGGACAGTATTCAGAACATCAGGGCAGTAAACCTCCAATTGCCCTAAAAGAGCTTTTTCCAGGAGCTTAGTTACAAAAGTTTACTTCCTCCAGGCAAGTTGTCAGTCAGCAACCAAACTGTTCAAACACTTTTGAGTTTCTTGTGGAAAGATACACTGTAGGTTTAGAGACAGAAATTACAAAGGTCAGTTCATGAGTGAAATAATATTTCAGAATATCTTAAGCTTTCCCTCTTTGCTTAGCACACTCAGGGAAATAAATACCTCTCTACACAAGAGAAGGTTATAACAACCAGTGTGTTAATAACCTGCAATATCAAACCTACAATGTTGACAGCATCCCCGTGCCAATAGAAATCTGAACAAAATTAGAGGAATAACTGCAATTATGGGAGGATTATTTGTTAGGCTCTGTCAGTGACATGGTGGTGGAGAAAACAGTGATGTTGAGAATTGCTGTCAGTGCCCATAGCCTCTGTGGCCAGTAACAGAACAAAAGTGGGAAAAAATTTAGGAAAATGCATTATAACCTGATCTTTGCTTTGGGAAATTCCTTCAGAGATCAGGTTCAGAAGAAACCGGGAAGTGTTTCTCTATCTAAAGACCATTCTTCTGAAGGAAAACTTGATCCCAGAGTTCATGCAGCATGCAGTAGATATTTCTGCTATTTTGCAAAAGGTTAATCTCTTTATAGTGATGCCTAAGCTCCCAGACAAGGCAGGTATCACTGTTCAAAGCAAGCCTGACATGGACAAATCAAGGTTTTCCTGTTTAGTCAGAATGCATAGCTAAGTCACACACACTGCAGGTGCCTGCGCTCTTATACTTCTAACCTCTGAAACGGGTTCTGCCTGTTCCAAGTGGATTCCCCAGACTTGTCCCTTAAGTGAAAAGGTTTAGTGGCCTTCTGGATGGAAGGCAGAGATCAGTCAGAAATGAGGCTGACTTGAACGTGGTTTATATTAAAGAGGAAAACAGAGAATAAAGTATCATGGTGAGGTTCCATGTCCGGGACAGTGTGTAACTCTTCAAAGTCCAAAACAGCAGCAACTCTCTACCTCCACCTCACATAGACTGGGAAGTCCATCAGTGGGGACCTACACATAGGCCTCTTGATTGTAGCATTTCTGTTTATTAAATGGATAGGATTTCTTCCTATGTCTTGCTAAGCTAATGATGTTTTAGTTGCAGTGTGTTGTCCCAATTGTACAATTAGTTGATGCTGGTAATAACTTTTATTTTGTTGCTGAATTTATAAAACAGATGAGGAGAACTTTAGGGTGAGCTTTCATTTCAGCCTAGGAAGAACTAGAAGCACCACATATCAGCCATACTGAGAAGAAAGGAAACTGGACTTCTGCCTCATTCAGGGGGCTCAAGTGGGAAGTCCAAACAGTTCCAAAAGAATTATGTACTTTGAAGTACTGAAAAGTAAACAAGTGGACCCTTTAGCGATGTCACTGGCTGGAAATACAGCTCCAGCCCCGAGGATGATCAGAGCTGAGCAAAATTTAACAGAATTAAAGCAACATTTGTGTAGGGTATGTAGATTTCATAGAAAAAAATTTAAAAACTAGGCTGATTCCGTATATCTCAGAATTTACTTTTCAGAACAGACATCTTAGGACATTAATCACTATATAATTACTTTACTTATCATGAAGAGGTTATAAGGAATGTAATGTGACTATCTACGTGTCTATCTCACATTATTATTTGCAAGACATCCTAACGAAAAGAAAAATCAAATAATGGACAGAAGGACTAACAGAAAATATGGAAGGAGTACTTAGGGGAGTTAAGTGCAATGTGCAATACAGGTTGCAAATTAATTATACATTGTGTCAATATTTTCTTTAGAATTTTAGATTAAAGATTTAAATGGTAAGTTTGAGAGATATTAACAGAGAGAATTGCTGCTGAGAGGAATGCTTCATCTACAGACCATATTAACAGGGAATTGTAGTGATGGTAGTGATACCTATTCTCCAATTTAAGAGCAGACAACCAATTATTCACAGAATGGAAGAAGTTGATTGATTCATGTCTTTCATTTGACTGATATGGGCTGGAGTGGCTGGGAGGTAGATTCCTCAGTAAGTGGAATGAAGAAGTCAGTTACCAGTTTCGTTGTTGGTGCCCAAATGCTCCACCTCAAATTTAGCCATATTAGAGATCTATCCAAGTCAGGTTTTCATCCTCTGTTTTCCCAGAAGTCCTGGGAATCCTGTTGAATCAAGACAAAGAAGAACTTGAAATTATATTAGCACTGAATTTGTACTTCACAAAGAAATACGTTGGGGTAGATCAAATGTATATAAAATCTGATTTTCTTTATTTTCAAAGAAATTTTGTATATTAGCAAAAGATTTTGTATATTAGCACTCCAACTCTTTTTTCCCCAGTAAAATCATAGCTTATTAATTTAATTCACTGATAACTCTCTGCAAGAAGGAAATTAGTGGTTCAAGAAGGAACATAAGTGCATTTTAAGGATTGTTAGGAAGACAGAATGGAAATATATACGGGCAAAGGACCATGGCAGTTCTCGTAGAGCAATAAAGCATATAATGAACATGGTCTAGGCCTGATAAATAGCAGCTGTCTGCACCCTCCATCTTGGTACCTAAGAGGTGAAGGCTTCTTTACTCCACTCTTACTATACTTCTACAGTAGAAGCACAGCTTGCGTTGGAACACTAGGTATTGTAAAACACCTGTTAGTTAAAGGAGAATTTTCTAAACTAATAGTTTCAAGTCTTATAAAGTGTTGTCAGGATTAGATTATTTCACTGGTATCTCAGATGAATGATGCTCTGATTTGTTCAGAAAAACCTTCTGGTGAAGGATTCAAAAGGCAGAGTAAATAGAAAAAATGATAAAATCAAAACTTCCAAGTGAACTTGTCTTTGTGCTGCCATCAAGACATTTTCAACACAGACATTTTCAAAGTCTGTAATGAATGACACCAGCGTTTGACTTACAGCACATGCCAAGGGTTCATGTCAGAAATCATTATCGCTTAAACACGGGTCATCTGATATTTCAAAAGAAAAAATCCCTGTCAGGGATTATGGCAATATGAGTTGAGAGACTAAGCTCAGTCATCCACAGAGGCTAGACTGGTTTGCCCACTCGTGTTAGGAAGCATGACTGTGACACGCAGGGCATGGGCTGAGCTCTCTAATTGCTGCTGCAGCTTCACTAGGACAAGACTGTTTAAGTAGCTTGTGTTTGTACAGCACCTAGCACTGCAATTTGTGCTGAAAGCACATAGTACAAATAGTATATTGTAATGGTAATGACTTCCGAACAGAAGTCCTAAGTCAAACATGTCAGAAGTAATGAATTTAGATTGGATAATACTAATCATTGCAGCTATGATGGATTTGAGTCTGTTGAAAGTGAACGTGGTTACTGCTATTTCTGGAGATAATGATTTTGAGAACTGCCTATTTCCTCTGTTAGTCTCACTGGTTGATTAATATTGGCTCTATCATTCTGAACAATATAAATCAAGTGCTAACATCAATCTGCCTTTTTAATATCTCCAGAGCAACTGTTAAGTTTGATGTGACAACTGTGGTGCCTGCTTAGTTTAGCAGAAGTTACAGCAGAGAGTCCTAGAAGATTTCAAGCGTATTTATTAATTTGATATAAAATGCATGAAAGAAACACACAGAGTTATTGCTTTGTTTCCTCCTCTCAAAATTGCAACTGGGCCAGTAACACTTAGTACAAAGTTAATTTAGTCAAGATACTTGAGAGCCACTTGGCTGTGTTTCTAAATTCCTCCCTTTGTCCTTCTCAAAGCTTTGAAGTGTAACTCTGCGAGGTGGATGTTGTAATGAGCCTATTTCTAAGAGGATCAAAGTAGCAGAGCTGCCCAAAGCAGCATCAAAGATACACAACAGAGAGCCCTTTAATGAGCAAGAGGGACAAAACTGTCTTTTCCCCCAAAATAAAATCCTAAACCAGGATTTAGATTAAATATTTATAATTAAAAATTATTTTATTTGTCTGGAGCTTGCTAGCAGAAAGCAAAAACCTCAAAGAGAAGAGGAGATTTCTCCAGCTGACTCTGCTAAAATTTAATGACTGTCATTTGCTCAATGCTTCACCATCACTTAATTAAGTTCAAATACCTGTGGCCTAAGCTAAAGGTGGCAGTGACAGCTGACATGGGCACAGGCAGGATAGCAGCCTTGTACTAAAGCAGATTCCTTTCCCATGGATATGAAAATAGAAAGCAAACATACGGCAGGAAGCTGCGGCAAGCGCTGCAAAGTGAGAAGACAGCTTGGAGGGGGAACAGGGGGGAAGGGTGGGAGAAAGAAAAGGAGTGGGAGGGAGGACTGGACATGTAAATTATGTGCCAGGAAATGAATTCCTTATAATGTCTCTTGCCAGAAGCTAAATCCTAGCATATGTAAGTCGTCTTTTTTCCCTTTCTTTTGCTCTTTACACTGTTCCTCTGAGGGTCAGAGAGGAAGGAGCAGGGACAGGAAGAGGGGCGATTCAGTGTTTACTTACTTATTGTGTGACTAGAGAGCTACATGATCCAGCTTTAACATTAGAAGGCATGTGACCCCATAAAAGCAATGAACAGGATAATATCCTGCTTCTCACTATATGCGATTTTTTCATCTTACTTTATTTGGCCACAGGGATTCTTCAATATGTTCTAGGGCTGAAATACCAGAAAAAAAATGTGTTTCTGTTCAGAGGCTGAATATGCTTATTGCACTGCATTCAGTAATGAAATGGGGACTTATTTTGTTTGACTCGATAGCTATCTGTGCAAATATTGCCTCTACTTATGTTTGTGTTTGTTTAAGGAATTACCTACAGCACCTGTCAGGATTGCAGAAATGTATGCCACTGACCTGTGCTCAACTCGGGGAGAAAATGACAAGACCTGTGTTTGAGATTGGGAGTTTTTTTGCAGAATACAGCAGAAAACATCTGGCAGGAAGTCAAAAACCTTAATAGCAAAGCAAACTTCCAGCTTATGAGAAATCAATGAGACATGATGCAGAGAGCAGAATGACTAATGAAACTGGACACGAAGTAATTATATAGTGCACTAACGTTTGCTGGGCGTTAAGCATGAAAGGTACTTATTTTTTCCTTCTCAACCCACACAGCTCAGGATACCACATATCTCAGCATCTGTAATGGCATGGAGAAAACCAGCATCAATTTCTTTGAAGACATTTTGTTGGTTAAAAGCACTGGACACTTTCAGATGTAAAGAACACAGATATTTTCTTTCTTCTTTCTTTCTTTCTTTCTTTCTTTTTTTTTAATTAACTGCAACACTACAATGCTTATGAAAATCTGTACATAGCAAAATTTTATAACTTAAGGAAGAGACTGCTTTTCAGCAGAAGGTGCTGAGAACTCAGGAGTTTCCAGTGAAAGGAAATGAGCTCCGAATTTCCTTCCGTTAGAGGGTACAAAGTACACAGCTCTTCCCAGTCTGCTGTTATCTCTGGAAATGTCAATATATATGGATGCTTGTATCATGCTGGAATCAGTAAGTCTTCAGAGCTTATAAAAATCAACTAACTTCTTGCATATCCATTTCTAATCAGGATTTGGTCAACAACAATCTGGGGAAATCTTGACCATTGTGACTTGGTTGATATCTTAATGGCCGATGCAACTTCAGTGACCTTCTACGCACACATACACCTTCCCACTGAAGAAATAGTACATGTACATACATGTATATGTCAAGCTCGTTGTCAGGGGCCTGGACTAGATGCCCTTTAAAGGTTTCTTTCAACCCAAGTTATTCTATGATTCTATGCATGCATATGATAATCCATATGTTGTGGGTTCACCACTATGGAATTGTTTGAAAAGATTCTGATGCTGCAAGTAAAAGCATAAATTCTTAGCATCCATATGTTTCTCTTGTCTTCACACTTCTCGCTTCTAGAACTTATACCCCTAAATAATATAAAATACACAAAATAATGTAGTAATAGAAAAGTACATTTCAGGTAGATGTGAGATAATATATAAACACAAGAACAAAGTGAAAAAGAGTGTCAAATAAGGTATCAAGCTTTTGAACTTACTTGGTTTGTTCGAGGCTTATCTCCACAAAGACCATCAATCAAGGCTTTGATTCACAGGAATGTGTGTTCAGAAGAGATGCAGGACCTTTTTTATTCTGTTTTCTTTATATGGTATGAGATACATTTGATTTAATGTGATTGTCAAGAACTGTCCTATCTCAATGCCAGTTATACATAGTGTCTTTAAAAATGAGAAAATTTATTTTTAAGAATGACTGAAAGTTAAACCATTTTTGAACACCATGGTTTCTACTGATTTCTTCTGCTTCAACACCCAATATTACCTACATTACTCAGTTCTGATAATGCCCTTACTCATGAACAACAATTTTTGCATAAGCATGTTTTATTTCCCACATGGATTGAAAGAATCCCTGCAATTCTTTTAAACATTCAGCCTAATTTCTATTGAGCTATTTAATTGTTAACACAAATTAATTATATTTAAAATTAAAGCAATTTGTTTTAATTGGAAAGCAGAGATTATCTTGTGGGTTCCTTCCAACTCAGAATATTCTGTGTGATTCTGTGATACTCAGACTTTACAAGCATAATTTTTTAACATTGCTCTAGTTCAAGCATTTTTTGCTATACCTCTAAGTTGGCTACATTGGAAATTTTGGGTGTGAAATGAAAAGGATGTTTCCCTGAAAACCGTATGATTAGATATTGCCAAGTTGTGGCATATTGCTCTCCCAGGAGTTTACTGTATTAGTTTAACTGGACAGTATCTGAGCCATTTACTTCAGACTTGCTGAATTAATGCAACTAAAACGAAAAGAGCATGTGGCAAAAAGTGTTGCATTGAGTGCTCCATAAAATCTCCCATGCAATATAAAACAAACTTGCAACTTTGTACTTTCTATGTCCAAACATAAGTTTTCAGTGGTGTTGGTCATAGCTTTCAAAGGTCTCCCTGATAAAACAAAAGCTACCTAGTCCTTTCTGAGTTGCTGTTTCCTGTCAGTATCATCAAGGAGAAACCTTCCTCCAAAAATCCCCTTATGCCAGGCAAGACTCAAGAACGACTTCAAATCTAAACTGTAGCAATGAACTACCTGGAGGCTGCAAGACTGACAAGGTGCAATGAGTGCTGTCAGTTAACTTGCCCTGAAAAAAAGCCACATTAATTGCCACAGGCTCTAAGTATATCTAATTATGTTTAAACATAAAATATGCATATCTTTCTACAGATATCCCATACATCTTACTGTCATTACAGCTGCTGACAGGTCATAATTTTTGTAAAGTGATGAGGTGCTTAATTATGATACTTGAACAAATCTGATATAATAATGCCTTCATTGTCAAAACCGTATATGAATAACAGCAACTGAAATCAAATGCGGTTTGGCACTTCTGTGCTACTCAGAATCATGTGCTGAGATGCCTGAATGGAGCAATTCTTGTCTAATGTCCTATCAAATGATTTTCTAAAACTCTTTATTCAGTGAAAATCAAGATGGATGTCATATCCTTATGCAGGGATAAATTTTAGTCCAGATCCCATTGCCTCAGGGACTCTACAACTATGGTACCTGAAACAGGCTATCTTTGATGATTTAGCATCCTGTTTTAAAACTGAGCAAAACTACCACATGCAATGCAATTACTATAGGTTTGTAATACTGATTCACAAGCAACCCACCCTGGAAGTATGGTGGGGCTGCTGAAATGTTTTTTTACATTAACATGTTTTACCTACCTTTGAAGCACCAAGTTTCTAGCTTCTTCTCTGTCTATAAGAATAGGGAAGTTTTACCACGTAGCACAAATAGAATATTGGGAGACTAATTTTAAGAACAAAGACATCTGTCAAAAAGAACTGTAAATTATTTTTATTCTTCTGATCTATACTTGAGACCAAATACTTATGAAAATCAAACTTTTAAATAATATGTTTGACCTTGTTAAAAACATTTCACTTCACTTGTGGGTTCTTGACCGTATGATACTGCACAAGCAGTTTATTTAGAATATAGCAAGGTACTGAGTACTTAGACTCTCTGCAATTAAACTTAATGAACACTTAACTTTTGGTCTGTTTTATTGTACCTGTAAATCTGTCTGTCTGATTCTTGCAAGTTATGATAGTTTCAATCTTAGGTGGAAATCAAGAGCTATTTGGTCAAGTTCATGACTCCATAAAACATTTTTAAATTGTTTAAACAGTGTATTTTAATAAACCATATCCTTTGCATTGCAAAACATTGATTTAAACCTTTTAAGAATGCACGGTTTCACATTACTTATTTATATTTCCAATTTCCTGTCTGGAGGTATCAGCAGGTTAAGGATTAGGTAAACTCATGACCAGCAAGTCATCAAATGGACTAACAAGTGCTTCATGCCTGCCTCATCCTAAAACAGCTAGTACCACAATTCTGGATGCCAAGGAGCCAAGGGGACTGGAATGCTGAAAGTGCATTGGCTCGTGCCTTTCCCTACAGCCCTCATAAGAAATAGTCCTGAAAGAGATAGACCACCAGTGTGGCCCAGCAGAGCATTTCTTACTTTCTTAATTGAAAATATTAGTAGAAACAATTACAATAATAATGATTAAAGATAATAAAGAAAAAAATTACTTTCCTCTTGGTTCTTTTGTGTAAAGTTGTTTTCATCTTCCTACTATAAAAATAGCTACAGAAAAATACTGAATAAATATGCTTGTGACTAACACTGGTTTATAATGCAGAGTCAGAATTTAGCCCAAATGCTGCTTTTCTCTTTTCTAAATCAGCAGCACTTTTTAAGATGATTAGCAATTGCAGTGTCTTTTCACTTGACAATACGAATTATTCCTAGTGCGGACAAATAAAAAGAAAAAAATGCAACAACAAGTAACAATAGTTCTTTTGTGACCACCACTAACTCACAAAAATATTATTTTCCTTTCCTTCATTCATTTGCATATGCATTTATTTGCAGAAGGAAAACCACAATTATATAGATCATTTAAATTCTGAAAGATATGAAACTTGGATGACTCAGTGGAAAATTCTCAGAAATAATCTTGATAAAGTGGTTTTATTCATTTCATTCTACTTTTCTCAAGGGCTGACATATGCATAAAAGGGAAACTTGATCCCTTGCACATGTTCTCCATGAGGACTGCATGTAGCACAATCATTAACTTAAAACAAGCTTTGCTGACTCTTGCTCAAAGGCATTGCTGAATCCAAGCCAATGGAATTCAGACTGGCATTTCTCCATCTCCTCTGAGCAGGGAATAGTGTGAAAGGACAATCCTGTTTCACTACAGCAAGTTCTACAGGAGTTCAGTGGACCTGTGTGATCTGTCCCAGCAGCTCTGCTGGGCAGTGGGGGGCAGTTTAAAAGTGGCCTTCCTTTTTTGTGCTGCTGCAGGCTGAGGATGCTCAAAGACAGGGAGAGAGCGGGATGAGAAGATGGACAGCTTGGCCTGGGCATTACTAGGCACTGCTGCATGGTGGGATCCTGCCACATCAACCACCAATGCTCCAGCAAATCCCCTTTTTTTGTTCATCCCTCAAGCAGGGAGCAACATTGCAATTAGACCTTATACAGCATATGCTAGGGGTGTGTGAAAGGGACTGAATCCTCTTCTGGGAAAGATGGAAATGGCAGAGAGGTCACATCATCTTCCAGAGTGACAGCACTAGCTGAGGGCACAGAAATGTATCTGTGGGGAGAACAGCTCTTGTTCAGGTGAGAACTGACAGCAGAAGCCCTCATGCCTTACAGCCACCCAGCTTTGCTCTAGTGCCCTCTCTGCTGCTTCCGGATCTTCCAAGGGCTTTGCCTCCTACTCTTCCTTCAACAACTTCCTCCTTTGTTAGTTCTACCATATGGTCCTAAAGCTTGATGGGGAAGATGTATCTCCAAGCTGAAACAAGCCAAACATATTGAATGCTGTTTCAAGAGGGAGGGGTGAGAATCATCTTTAGATGATTAGTAACCCTCCTTACTGTTTTAGCCTCCTAGAGAGACCCATTTGCAATAGTCAATAAATGAACCTATCCAGGACAATCTGGGAAATGGAAACCCCAATATTTATGTAACAGATTTTTCTGTAACAAAGCCTGTGTTCATTTTTTTTTTCCATTCAAGACAAATTTGTCTGTTTTAAGCATAGTCTTGGGTCCAAGCCAAACCAAGCAGTTTCTGACTTTTCAGAAAAGTAGTATTTTGTTTTGAGTAACTTTCAGTAACCACTTTAGCTTCCAATACTGTGTCACGGGAAGTGGAGCTAGCTTCCCTTGTCTGATATATCTCCCAAATGCTTCAGTATCTTCCCTCTAGTTAAACCTCAAAAGTGGACTACAGATTTAAACATGTGAATGGCACCTGACTGAATAAATGGAGTAAGGGGAGAGACAAGCTTATTGGAAATGGCAAATACTTTAAAAGAACAAAAAAAATAATTGTACTGGGGCAGATAAGATGTTAATTTCATATACATTTGTGCTTTTACAGTGGTCAGTAGAAGAGGTGAGAAGATACAAGAAAATTAGAAATTAATTGCTTCTTCTGACATGTTGTCCCAGTTCCCAAAAATGCTTTGTTTCTGGGACTTCTTAAGCTATAGATTGCATCCAAAGTATTGTAATGTCAGCTTCACGCTTCTTCAAATGAATATTTCAATCTGTTTAAACCCATCTATACTTTTGGCCTTCAGAATTTACTGTAGCAATGAAGGCTTCAACTTAATTATATGTAGTGAGAAGAAAGGGTTTCCGTGATTCATTTCAGACTTTTTATTTTAAATTGGTACTGGGAGTCTTCCAGTCATTTAATTGAGAAATAGTGAACAATGATGCCCTAGCTACTGTGCCAGGCACGATTTTTAAAACTTGTACCACATCCCTCTCATTGCATCTTCTGTCCATGTATCCTCCCTTCCTGTGGAAATGGCCTGTATCTTTGATTCCCTCAGTCCTCTCTTGAACTGTAATTCCCATAACTCTCTTGAAGCACTTAGGGGACGCAAAATGAAACTAAATTAATTTAGAACAAAAACATTTCAAAATTTCTGAGTCATAATGTTGATTCTCTTCCTATGCATTCTGCATAATTTAGTTCAGTCCTGCAGAGATATGAAAATAATTACACAGACTTAATTCTTCTGTGAATAAGAATTACAATTCTGATCAGTTTTATTAGAATTTTTCCTAAATTTTGAAAAGTGTATCCTTATATGTATTTTTCTGATGCATACTGACATCAAGACCAAAGTCCAATTTTCCACAAAATTTAAGCAATTTTGAAAAAAGAAGTTCTTTTTATTAAGACCCATACATATAATTTCTGTTTTTCTTTTGAAAGCTGAATATTTTTTCACCAAATCTGGAAATCCAAGTGCCTGTAGGCAGATGTAAAAGATGCTTCCTTTTGAAGCTGAATGAAGTATAAGACAGGAAAAACAGCACAAAGTAAATTTCAGTCAGTTTTAGTATTCTTTTTTAATAGAGTAAGTCACCTTGGTAAAACAAGGTAATGACCGGTAAGTCTAAACAAACTCAGTTGATTTTAGTGGGTTTGCACTCACTGAACAAAGATAATTTATCACCTGATGTTTTCCTTTAAACAATCCTTCTCCAGACATCATGGTGGAGACAGACATTTTTTTTGAAACTTCCAACATTGTCAAACTAAAGCTTGACAGTTATGCACACATGGTAGGACAGAGAGATTTCATCCTCAGAAAAATGTAAAATCTTAGCTGGAATGAAGCGGCTGAAGTGCTGCGTTGAGGCACTGGGGCTATAAGTCTTTCTCAGCTAACATTACTAAGATAACAAAAATGCATATGCTTATTTTCAAGCACTGTGCCTGGAGAACAAGCACAACATGGCTGTCACCCCAACAGCCTGCTCGCCGGCTCTGGAGACGGTTTCATATTCCAAGGCATCCCCCTCCCTCTCTCCACCAGTCGCAGTCACTTGCCCCCTTCACTCTGAAAATAAATCAATTTCATCTGCCGCCGTTCGATTTCTTTCTTCTCTCCGCCTCAGTTCCTCAGTCCCGCTCTCCCTTTGAAAGCCTCTTTCCACTGCACCATATGGCAGCTGGGAGAAGGGCAGAGCCGTGATCTAGCTCGCAACAAAAGAGGCTGTGGTGTCAAAAAGCCTCATGAATGCATGAGACAAACTCATGTATAGAGAAATGCCTCCAGCTCTGTCAGGGAGGACTAAAGAGAAGGCTGATAGGCCTGACATCACTTTTGAGTAGAGAAAGGCACCAGATCTCTCTGCAGTTCCTCCCTTCCGCCCTCCCCCTCTTTGGTTTCATGCCAAAATCCTATTAGATCTATTAATGACATGAGACACAAAGTCAGAGTGTGTGGCAGAATAAGAAATTAAATCAGGCCACCTTATTTACTCCCTATCACGATTTTTGAGATAGAATCATGCTGCTGAAAGAAAAAAATAATCACAACAAACCAGACTTTAATAGTGTGCTGAAGAATAAGTAAGCAAGTCCTCTCCCCGCCCCAAAAAGGGATTGTGCACACTTCTGAACTTTGCCTATGGTGGCAGATTTACAGCAGAACTGCAAATTGAACACTGGCAGGGTGACCCTGAAATACTGTTTAAAGCACACTGTTGGGTTTATTTTGCTTTCTCAAGCTGCTGTTGAAACAAACAAAAGACTTTGGGATCAGAAAACCAACTAGACCTATGATTATGTGTGCACATTGAGCCGCTGCAGAAGAACTGCACTTAATTTTTGACTATGAAAGAAATGCAAACTGGCACTTAGTGTGCATTCCTTTGCCCTCCTCTTCCTTCTGTTTCGCTTTCTCATTTTCTGTCTTGGCAATGCTTGGCATGCTTCAGTCCACAGAAATACCTACAAAATGCAATCATGACCTTCACACACAAAGTTGACACAATGACAGAATTTACACTTCTGAAATTCAGTGATTACAACCTTTATCAATATGAAGGGGGAGGAAAAACTACCACTCTTGTGCAGCTGAATGCAACAGCATGTATTTAATGAATAAAAAGTTACTGAACTTAAATATTTAATGAATAACCTAAGTTTACAAGTTTCATTTATTTCATTAATAGCTTCAGTTACTGAGCTGGGGAAAACTGCTGCTTTATCTCTGCAAAAGGGAGCACTAGTTAAACCAGTAAACTTATAATTGTGTTACTATTTCTGCCTCTTCTCTACAAAGGCCTCAGAAATCACAAAACTCTGTGTCCCTGGGGTTATTTAAAAGAACCTGGGCAAGCGTCCAAGTGTTGGTATATGTGACCTTTAGAAATATCCCACCATAGCAGCCCCTGATGAAATAAATCCATGAACATGTGCATAGTAACTCAGCCATGGCATGGATGTTTCAAGATTAACTTCTATCAACATTGTTGAATTGTGGCGCTACAATTGATGTAGAAGTTTAGAAGATTTTATATTAACATATGCAATTGTATAATAAATGTTTATGGTATCTCCGAGTCTTCCTTCTTGGAATGCACTTAATGTAAAGCTATTTAACAACATTATATATGTGTATATATTAAAGATACAGTTTATAGGTTCATCATATGGCACAGACAACTGTTTCAAAAATAAACTACAATGAATTCAGAAATGTAAAAGTTCCACTGGAAAAAAACTTTGATGGGGTCTCTGAAAAATTAATTCTGCCATACATTGGGAAAAAAATTCTTGTAAACTGCTCAGGAATGCCTCTGGAATGGCTCTGGGGGGGTGAACAAGCGTTCATGATATTCGATAGACTTGAAACTTCAGCGCAGTCGGGTTTCTTGAATTGTAACAGGCAGAGTTTAAGCTCTCATCTTGCGAGTGGGACTTGTGCCGGGTCCCTGCTGGGAGGGAGGGAGCGAGACCGGGAAGGCAAGGAACAATGCCGCCATTCAGGCTCCCCATTCAGCCCAGCCACATCTGTTTACACGGCCTGCACCCACCTCTGAAAAGGGTGGTCCTCCCACTTCCATTTCATCTCACATGGCCCTGAATGGCGAGTGCTCTGAAAGCTTTTCTGCTGGAAATCTGCAGTTTCAAATTTGTTTTATGAGACCAGAGCTGAAAGACAGACTAACAATACTGTGTGCATATTTCTATAGTCTGGTTTGGATTTTATTGTAATCTGAGAACAACTGTAAAACTGTCCCAAACTCCTCAGTTTCAAAATAAGTCTAGCACAGGGGATATTGACACTGAACTTGGGGGGCTGAATTGTGCACTCAGTCTTTCAATTACACAGATTTTTAAGGAGTTTTTTCCTGTAAAAACAATTTTATGCCTTGAATATTTTTAAACAATACTGACAGCACTCAGAGAAGGACTAGAAAGTGTACTTTCTACAAAACGCATTTTTGTCTTACATTTTGTCATCCTTGTTAAGAGTCCCTAGTTTTACATTCTGCACTTCAATAAGGGGTTTATGTAGACACACTGTGACTGCAGTAAATTTCAATCTATTTAGATACCAGTTCTGCAACTGTCAGACTGAGCATCACTTTATACAGCAGATACTTCATGGAAAGCAACATATTTAAGGATAAAATGGTTGAAGACCAACCCTATCTTTTATTTCAATCAAACCTTTAGCTGATAGCAAAATGATGCAGAAGAAGCCCATCGTAACCAGGAAAAGCAGGAGATGCTAAAAGCCCCACAAGCCTATGGTTGACCACTCTCAGCATACCAGTGCATGATTGAGTTTTATTAAGAAATATGTAAACATAAAGCAACCTTTGTGCTTTCAATGTCTGCAAGATTTGTCTCCATTGATTAACGCATGAACTTACACAACTTTTTCTCAAATAAGAAATGCAGGCTCATGTGTCTGCCAAAACCATCACAGTAATTGTACCGTAAAACTGCTAAGTCTGCAAGTGTTCTGAAATTCACGCTGCAAGTGACATGATGGTATCACAATACACTGTATATATAACACAGAAAAAATCCAGCAAGTTACAAGGGAGATTAAAAAGGGAAGTTGTTAAAGAGGAAACAAGATAGTCTGCTACTTATAAAGTACTAAATGATGGAAAAAGAGAAGAGAAAAAATGTGAAAACCTGAAACAGAGTCACAGAAGATTACTGAGATATGAACTCTTGTTCTCAGGTGACTTACAGTGAAGTGTTTTGATGAACTGCCATGCAGACCTTGTTGAACATTCAGTTCAGTCTGACACTGCTGCTTCCAGAAGCCAAATTGTATTCAAGATTAGCTTACACTATGCTATTTATTTTCCTAATGTTTTTCTTCTAGGTTCATTAGTTATTGTAATTATGGTAAGACCTTATAAGTAAGAATATGTGAGCAAAAATTTGTCTATTCAGTATTGAGCTTGCTCAGTGATGGCTGTCACATTATTTTGAACTCCTCTTCCATGAAGACATTTAATCTAATGATTTCTTTATGCACAAAGCACTTTTTTATGGAAAGGTCCTGGCAGAACCAGGGACAGTTGTTCAAGTTGAGCATTCTTGTCTTCTCTTTGTTTAGTATAAATGGGATGGCCTAACTATAAATGAGCAAAGGACAGAGAAATCTCCTTTCTCGTTCTTCATGTCCCTATATAGTGCAAGAAAAGAGAAGGACCTTGACTCTAGAGCATGTGTGCTGTGGTTAAGAGGGACTGCCAAAGGTTCCTAGGGTTTTAAAGATTTGCCAGGCTGTGCCCATTTCAAACTGTTTGCCTGCTCCATAATCTACAGTCACACCACCTATATCATTGGAGGAAATGAAAGAGGGCAGTGAATGGCACCAAGACACGAATTGAACTTAGTTTGTGACTTAATATAGTCAGTATAGATCTACAGCCCAAACTTTGTGCTTCACACATACCATTGTAACCAAATATCACAGCACAGCTGGTGAATAAGTATTGTTATCTGAGATGTAACACTCAGGAGAAAACCAGCATGTACTAGAGAAGAGCATACATAGTGAAATCACAGGCAATAAGAATCTAACCTGAATGTAGAAGCTCCCTGGGAGCATTATAGCCTTACCAAAACAACATCCTTGAGGATAACCTGGCTCTCTGTTTAAGTCCAAAAAAAGGCCTTGCAGTAACATGAGTGGGGCAAATATAAAAAAAAAGGTCAACTTTTACAAAAGAAACTTTGATATAACACAAAGAACACGCCTAAACATTTAAGAAAATAAGTATTTTAGCATCTGAAGTATAAATTATGCACTGTACTGCAGCTGCCTGCAAAAATAGGCATCAGAGAGCAAGTAACTGAGCAAAAGGAGATGAGTTTTACCAAAGCTGCAGAGCACAAAATCAGGTCATTAAAGTCAACTAGCTTTTTGTTTTCTTCTGCATTTATCTTGTGGAGGCTAAAGTGTTACTTCTCTTGAAGAAAAGAGAGTAATTGAAGTGTGTAGCTAAAAGTTAGCAGAGACCAGCTGAAAATTCAAGTTAGACATATATTTTTGAAATTAAAGGAGCACCACACTAGAATAAATGGTACAGTATTATGGGTTACATTTATACAGAAACCTCAGCAGATTTTTGCCTCACCTTTTTTCTCCCCCTTACGTTGTTTTTGTTTGTTTGGGGTTTGGGTTTTCTTTGGGTTTGGTTTTTTAGGGGTTTTTGTGTATGTGCCTGGGTTATTTTGGTTGGTTTTTTTCCTTAAACAGTACTGTTAAATGTAGAATATGATTAATGGGTTTGATTATTGATTATTGATTTGTGCTGTTAAAACATAACCTCTAATTCTCATGACAGGGATTAAAGTACTTTATTTATCTACTAAACAAACACTAAAAATACAGAGGAAAAGATAACTTCTCACCAGCTTTTACCCCACAGTTTCTCATATAATTACTTAAATAAAAAGTTGTCTTAAGTAGTGTGTAGTCTACTAAGACTTCCTAAAGGATTTTCACTTAGTAACAGTCATGATCATACTTTTTTGGTATGTGCATGTGTTCCCCTAAGAAAACAATATGACCAGGAGCAAAATTCAGCAAAACATCTCTGACAGAACACTCTGTATACTGAAAATTAAGAATTAGAATCAGAATCAGATCCCCTCTGTGTGTGCATAGATTTATGGTTTACATCTGATCCTTACCTCCTAATTTGAGAAAAAAATTGTGGGATTTGTAACAGGTTTTTAATTGTCCTGTTTTTATTTCAGAATGCTGAATTTTATTTTTTTTCAAAATTTTCAAATCAAATATGAACATACTGAAGTTTTTGAAAGGGCCTGAAAATAAAGCAAAACCTTTCAAAGGGAAGGTTTCAATTTAAGCCCAATGAAAGCATTTCTTTTCACTGACAAAGAAGTACTCATAGACCCCCAGAATATAATTCTTCTCACAGAGGTAACACTACTAGGTAGTGACCACTTATACCACACTGCCTGTAGTGAATAAAGACCATTTAAGCTGTGTCTGTCTGGATGCTTATGTTACTTACTTGAACATTTGAACCTGTTGCTTGAAGGGGAGGGGACAGAGGAAGGTGAAAAGACTATATAGCATTGCTAATCCCTTGAGCCATCTGGTGACTTGAGGCCATGCTTTAGATTATGCGTATATTGAAAACCTATTCCTTTCGTTCATTGCTTCCCTCTGCCAATTTGTCATTGGCTTTTTTACTGTCTAAGGGTTCCTTGAAGTTAATCACAATGAGAATCAATTGTCTTTTCATGCCACAGTAAATATTAACTCTGGAAAAAGATTATTTTTAACCCATTTTTTCACTTCCCCTCTACTACTTGATTTGTAAAAGTTGTAAAAGTTGTTGATACATTTTCACCAAGCTGAGCTGAAAACAAGGGTAACTTTGTCTATAGCAAAGAGGAAAATAATGGATTTCCTTAGCATTTCTGTGTAATCTGGATGAGTTTTAACAGATAATTTATAACAGATGACAGACACACTGAAATGCCTTGATTATGTAGGGCTTGAAAGAATTGTACCTAGACGCCTCCTCATAATTCAGCTATGAGAGGCAGCATTTGCATGTTTAATTATCTAGGAAACAATCTGTATCTACACTTTTACACAACAAACCACTCAGACCTGCTAAATTTGTATCCATACCAATATAGCACATTGCACATTAAGCCTGTCCAAAAGGCTGATGATTTTCTAGAGAGTGCATGAATTTTTGATCTATTGACACACGTGGTTCTGTGCGAAGCCAAATCAATTGTGCCTCTACCATGAAGCAGCAGTGACACTTCACAGCTATTTGGTTTCAATAGCGTTCCCACACACTTGACAAAATTACACTTCAAGACTTTGCAGTTAACTTCAGTAATGCCTTTTCCACTATTGCTCATTCCGTGCATAAGATTATTTTTTATATTTTGTTCCCTGAAGTAGCTGCAAAGCAAATCTGTCATAAATGTGCTGCTTCTGTGCACTCAAAGTGAAATCATGTTCTGCTGCATGCTCTTCCCGTGCCTTAAATAATTCTTTGCAATCCTTTTCTGGCTAGACAGCAGATCTGATTTGTGAACCTTTCTTTTTTAGATAACCTTTTTTGAAAAAAAACACCATCCTTTTCACTGTTAGATCTATTTTTGAGTAGCCAAATGAATAGAGAAGAGCATAAAGCACAGCAAAAGCAGGAAGAAGCAGGCCAAAACATCTGAGAAATAAGCAGACTCTGAAAGACCTCTGGAATGTGGGAGTCTGAGCAATCTTTGAAAGGTAATCCAAGGAAGTCAATGGTTGTTTTTGAAGGATACTTGAGTTTTTAAGCATTTGTTGGGGTAACCCTGGTAGAAAGCTAAGCCCCTCAGACAGCCACTCACTCACTCCCCTCTGGTGGGATGGGGGAGAGGAATGGGAATGGCAAAGGGCAAGAAACTCCTGGGTCAATATAAAGACAGTTCAGAAGAGAAAACAAAAGCTGTACATGAAATCAAAGTAAAACAAGGACTTTATTCAATACTTTCCATCAACAGGCAGGTCTTCATTACCATAAAGGTTACTTGGGAAGACAGACTCCATAACTTCAAAAATCCACCCCCTCTCCTTCTTTCTCCCAGCTTTTATTGCTGAGCTTGATGTGACATGGCATAGAACATCACTTTGGTTGGTTGGTTGTGCAGCTCTGACTCTCTGTTGCATGTGCATAATACAGAGACTCAGGATTAAAGTTCTGGTTCAATGTTTCAGGTCTGAGACAATCAGTGCATCAAATTCCATCTTACAAGACAGAAATGTTCACCATTCTGGCATGAAATGGAAAACAAAGGATCAGGAATATGAATAAAAATTAAAATTAACAAATTAAAATATACAAATAATTACTAAGAACACCCCACTGCCTTGAAAACAACAGCACATTGTACACTTAGTGCTTGATACTATTTACTAATGCAAAACACTGCAAACTAGAAATTATTATTAAGCAGTTTGTGTAGCAATACCTCCAAGAGGTGCTAATAAAGGTGACAAAGGCTGTAGAAGCATGTGGTTAGACACAGATGAGATCAACAAAGCCTTTGGGATCTGAGGTACTAATTAGACTCAATAATCCTGAATTATAAATTAGGATTCAATATTATTATGTCTGGCCCACATCAAAGCAAGGCCAACTCAAACAGTGGCCTCTTGTAAATTCAGCTGCAGTATTTATTAAGATTTGTTCCAGTTTCTACTCTAATCAGTACAAAACCAAATTCCCATAGAACTAGGGTGAAACACAAAGCCCAAACTGAAGATCAGGAGGGTCACTGGGACAAATAATTAATTAATTTTATTTCTGCTAATTTATCTGCAACAACTATCGCCTCTATATCATAAAATATAAAATCCTGTAAGCATCTCTATTGTCAAGTGTAAAAGTGAAGCAAATTTCCCCTCAAAATTGTTAAAGGATAAGAAATCTATTTCCACCATCAGTATTTGCAGAATCCAAAAACAAAATAATATTTAACAGTTTAAAACCTAAGATTATTGGATAACAAAAAGTACAAGGAATAAAAATGCTCATTTTATAAGGCATAAATGAGTCACTAATTGACAGGAGCTGAAAAACCCCTTCTCTTGTTGGCTGGTTATTTGCCTGTGGATTCTGCTATTCTGTCTTCTCAAGCATCTGGTACTGGCCATTACCAGAGATCAAATAGAGGACCAGATGGTCTGCTGGTTTCACTCATTACAATGGTATGACCACTGAAATGTAAAAGCTCTTCACAGAACCAGAAGGAGAGCATTTACCTCTGAATGCCTGATCTTTTAAGGAAAAAAAAAAAAAAGGAAAAAAAGACTCCTCATACCTCTGTGAATCTAAGAGAATAGCAAACCAAATTACCTCAGGGACACTTCTGTGCAGATCTGGCCTTAGCACACCTTTGTGGCTACAGGCTTTTATTATAACAAAATGCTATACTGAGAATGATTTGGGAAGCTAAAGCTGAAGCAGGAACTAGTGGTGCAACCTGACAGGACAGCCGTGTATCAGCTCCTCAGCACTGTGCTGTATTCCTGTGTCCCAAGTCAAGCTGTCAGTGATTTGAAAGCACCACGTGTCATCCTGTAGGTTTGCTTCATCCCAGAGGGCTAAAGGACTAGTAGAGGTTAGATGGCTGAAACAGTCACACTCGAGAGGGAAAAAAATTGCTGTCTTAGAGAAGGGGGGCATGAGGACCCTCAGGAGTGCTGAATATGTGGTAGTTTTCCCTTTATTGGCTTCCAGAGTCTTTCTGATGTTCTAGGTATATGGGCCCATAATTTTAATTTTATGTTCTAAATGTGCATTCACGATAAAAAATACAGACTTGAAAGAAGCAAGATGGTTGAAATAAAGTAAAGCAGCCTCATATTTGGGCTTGATTTATGATAATTTGGGCTTGATTTGTGATAATGAGCCTCCAGAACATTTCCTCCTCTCTTCTAATGTCTCAAGTGGTTCTCAAGGAGCCTGGTTCTGAAAGCATCATCCACTCTGGCTTCTGCATGTAGAGTTTGAACATATTTCTTTAGGCTTTTTAACATCTAAATAAGAATTATTTGTGTCTCAATTATTGTTTTCTGAATTCAAATACCAAGAGTTTGAAAAGCTTGAACATGGAGACTAGTTGGGGTTCAAGTTATAATATAGCCAGAGAATGTGTCTGGAAAGATACTCATGGAAGAAAGGCAAATGTAGGCTTTTCTTCCTTGGATTGAGGAACAGGATGTGTGTTTTTCTTATCATCATGGTGATTTATAAATGGGAGCTGCTCTCCCATGATATAAACCTCCAATATGCCAAACCTGCAGAACTGGCTTGCTTCTTAACACATTCTCCAGAGAAACAACATGTTGTCACTCTTGCCTTCTCTTATTTCCCTCCTGCCTACTTTCCTTACTAATCCTAAACCCTCTGAGACAAATTTGTTAAAAAGCTGAACCCAAAAGCAACTGCAATGACTTACAGTGCAACTTGTACTGAGAGCTCCAGAGACAACAACTTGTCTGTCTTGAGTCTTTTAGGAAGAGCTACATACTAAAAGTGGTATTGAAACACATTGATTCTCAATATAGAAAGCAAATTACAAACTCACACCCTACTGACATATAAGCAAAGGGATATGCACTCTTGCGTATGAAACTAACTCTGATACTCTTAAATTCAACAAAATCAATACTACATGGAAAATACAAAATCTTCAGCATCTGTTTTGTTTTTAAAATATCTGTGTGCAAGAGAAGTTTTTCTGAGCAGCAAAGCTATTATTTAAAAGGAGAGGCAATGAAGACATTGCTGTGAGTCTTGCCAACCCTCTTGGAAAGGGGTAGTGATCCAATGGCAGGTCTGGGGACAATCGGACCACGATGCATCCCATTTTCTTTAGGCAACAAGGGGTGTAACTATTCATACAAGGACACTGAAGATTCATACTCAAATCCCATTGCTCTATAATACAAATTAAGGGTCCTAGTTTTCCATGTGACCCAAGAAAAGCCTTAACAGAAAACAGAAAAGTGGATTTGTTATTGCGAAATTTTCCATGGCTTCCTTTGTTTGTTCATTTTCTGGATGGATCACATTTCCAGAGTGTGCTTTTCAGATATAATCAGGACCAACTTGTGAAACTCGAGGTAGAGAGAAATGATGGACACAGTAAAACATGAAATAACAGGTTTTAAAAATAGCTAGTACCCTGGATGAAAATGTCATCAAACTATTTTGTACTGAATTCTTCTTAACCGCATCATGTTTATTTTTCAGAAGTCATGAAGAGGAACTGAGTTTAAAAAAAGGTCACAGAGGAAAAACATTTAGAAAAATTATATATTCATTAGTATGGCTTCTCCAATATACTAAGGATAGTATAATAAGTTGCATATTGGTAGGAAGCCAGAAGGCTATTTTGGAAACACCTTTGGCCAGATATAAATCTCAAGATGTGTAAACTGGGCATAATGAGAAATTCAGATATACTGTCTAATTCTTTAGATGGAAACTTGAACCGGGACAAAGAAAGAACAAGGAAAATGGGTAAGTTCTGCTTTTTCCAGGTAGCATTAAACAGGAGACATGATTCTGCTTTGTCTCATTGTAGTTTTTCTTTTTGGGGCTGAGTGCCAATTTACTAGCAAGTAGCATGTGGTCTAAGTGACAATCTATTTAGTCTATTTCAGTGATCCTGGCTTTTGTATTATATAAATAATGGGGGAACTGCATGAATTCCTGCACTTCACATCCCACATCAGCTCCCAAGGCTCCTTCTTCCCTAACTTACAAAACCTAACAGAAAACAGATGAGGATACTCAGTTACTCAGAGACAGTATTTTAAGAAAGAAAAGGAGCTGTGGAGGTAACTCCTTTACCTCCTCAAATTAAGGAAGTTTACTTTCCCACCCACATAATAACAAAAGGGACTATCTATCCTAACGTTACCATTTTGCTCTACAGCAAAGCCGAAGTGTTAAAATATCATCTGGGAAATAATATCCCCAACCTGGGAATTCAAAGACCAAAAGGTGTTTACATTCCTATAAAGATTTGTATATTTTCACTGAGAAAATTAGTTCCTTTGTATGTATTATAATATTTGCCACATTCTTATAAGTATTGTATTCTGGTAAAGGTATAATTACTTAATTAAATGTGATCAAAACCACTGGTTATCCACCCATATTCTTTGTGTATTCCTAGCAACCTGTACTTTGTGAAGTTTTAACTGGATACAGCTCTTATACTTGTGGAGAAGAAAAAAAAACAATCACCTAAAATGTCACAAAGAAACCACACAAAACATTTTCACTACCAAATGTATCTGTTAATGCTCACTGGATTAAATAATCAAATAAATATATGAGAAATAGCTACCCCTAACCAATCCCTCTCTGACACTTGAAGGGCCCTCATATTTCATGGCTATTTCATTTTTCCCTCTTTTCTCCCTGTTTTTGTCTATTGTCAAAGGGCTTTGGGGGAGAGAAAATAATCTTTTTAGTGAGGCTTTTCTGGTATCCATTTCCTCAGAAGTGTGCCAAATGTTACTAAAAAGGATCTCTCCTGCTTGAGTTCTTGCTGAAAAAAAAAAAAAACATAAAAAAGAAGGAAAAATTCTTTTACCTTCCCTAATTTGAGGGGTACAACAACCAGAAATTTATAAAATGCATGCAACTTCTGGTTAAACTTTCTAATGGGGTACATTTGCAAATGGCAGCATTTGCTATGCAACTTTTCAGAAATAAAATATTTATAAGAAATTATATAAGAAATAAATGTTCCTAGGTACCTTATTTTTCTAACAATTTTCAACTAGAACTCATACAATAGAAGCAATACAATGATATTGTATCTTTCTCTGCCTAAAATAGTGTTTCACCATTCATCTATCCACAGCAATTCTTCTAGATTTGGGCAAAAGCTAGCAGGCTGAGATCATAAAGTTACTATTACTCTGACATCACTTAGGAACTGCAGGCCCCTTTTCAAAAGGGATGTGTGACATGCCTGGACTATAGCATAAATTCGGATAATTGACACTGGGGCCCAAGCATCTGGGTTAGCTTAGCAGCAGATGTTCACAGACACTTTCTAAAGCCACCCTCGTGCTTCTGTGTTCTGCTGTTGCACTCTGGAGGGTATGCCACTAAATTTCTTAGGACGTCTCCTGCGTGTTGTAAAGCTCAGCTGCTCTGTAGTTAGTCCCCATGCTACCCTTCTGGAGACATGGCAGGGAAGGGAGGGTTTGTGGGAAGTGGCCAGAAGTTTCTTAATACTTTCTATTTCAACATGCCTCAGTACTGCAATGGGAGAAAGCACAAACAGGAGCACAATCAAGGCAAGCTAGTCAGACCTGACAATATTATTTGTTGTTGACACGTACCTGGGTGTATAGTGGGAATGTGCCAAGCAAGGCAAAAGAAATAGAGGAATCTGGTAATACTGTAGTGAGTCTGTATCCCTAAGGATTTCTGACTTTTTGAAAGTCAAAGCATTTTGGCTGTCTAATCTTCTGAGGCAATGTCACCAATTACATTAAACTTCTATGAAAATTGGAGGGCGTAGAAGAACTGCTTACATATTTGGGAAAATACAGCTGATAGGGCATCAGAATGCTGTAGATGAGGAGCAGGGGCTAATTGCCTCTAGACTTTTGGTTCAAATCAGGAGTGGAGACAGATATATACTTCCTTCTTACCCATCATTTTTATCTATTTATATCTTATTGTAGTAATTCTGTAGTATCTCACTCCTGACAATCCAGAGAAATAACAAGGACAGGGAACTGAATCTACTCATGCTGTAAAATTTCATATCAACTGACAGCTTGTTTCCTACACACTCTCTGTGTTATCACTATTCAGGGGATCATCAAGACAAAGATGCTCGTACAGAAAAATGCAACTTCTGTAATGTGTCAGTCATGAAACTATCTCAAAGGAAAACCACAATTAAGAAACTAGAAATCCTTTAAAGACAGTGATGTTAAGCAGAGACAACACCCAAAAGAATACAGAGCAGATCTATTGTGATTATTGATAAGGACGAAAATAGCATAGCTTATGGATGATGATGCAAAAGCTGTATTTTATAAAAACAGCTGCATTTCTCTTGAAAACAACTATCAGGCCCAGGTTTATATAAGCCTGTTAATTTACAAATGAACAGATAACAAAAGCATACAGCTAATCCGGAGCCTGTCTGTGCCTAAAGTTTTGGGCAGCACCTGTAAGACATCACATGCTAATAAAATAAAAATGGAAGCTCAATAAAGGATGGAATTTAGTCATCATATTCTTATTCAGAGGTGTTTAGTTATAACTTGACACACAGGTCCTCCATGTCACAGGACAGATACGTTTTGACAGCACAGTGTTGAGAGGAAAAATAAAATATGCAGTCACATACAAGTTACTTGCTAGACTGCACATTTCTGTATGCACAGCAAGGACAAGGAGAACCCCCTTGGGTGACTGTATAATGTAACTTTGCAAGTCCATAGCTGGATTCATTACTTTGCACAGTATTCAAGGGGAAAAAGAAAAAAAGCACGTCTGTCAGCACTGAAGACAGTGTGATTTCATAACAAACTTACTTCAGAACAATGTGTTTGTGGCAAGGCTTTTGAGCTTCCTAGCTTTGCTGTGCCTGGAATAATGTCCACACAGCTGAACATGACACCAACAAAAGCGTACTAGGACTGTTTCGGAAGTGTTCATAGAAGAAATCTGGATATAGACTATTGTGACAGTTCTTAATCGTGGGAGGAAACTATTATCCTCAGTAACTAAGCAACTTTATTTCCCCAAGCTGGAAAAATATGGTATAGAAAATGTCCAGGTTAGCTAGGAATCAATGCTGTATTTTGCATTTTTGAACATTTTGCATTGCAAACCCTTTAGACAAGATCACACATTCATGTTTACTCCATCACTCACCAATCCTACAAGGATCTGTTCTGAGACCCATAGTGTTCATCCGAATCATAAACTGTCAGAAAATTCAGATAATGGCAAGACAAAGCTGTGGATAGCATAAAAATACTCAAGATTGCCAATCTAAAAGAGAGCTGTAAAAGAAATTCTTGATCTTAAGCAGCTAGATAATGAAAGCTCACACCAAAACCATGTCGTCCTCCCCCCTCCCCCAAAACACATAACAGCTCATAAACGTATCAACTACACAGTTTCCTTGATGGGTTAACTCCTGGACAAGTATGTCAGAGAAGGGAGAAGCATTTCCCTGCTGTCCTTACAGCTTCTGAAAGCAGCTAATACAGGCTGTTGACAGTGACAGAAGACTGGTACAGGATGGATAAAGAAAAAAAAAGCATAAAACATGAGAGTCATTCAGTGGGTGCTTTAGGGAAAGTGTCAAGTTTCCTTGGAGGTTTTTCTCAGCCTTCTGTAGCATGCAGTTTACAGTGGAGTCTGGCTGTAGAAGGGACTGTCAAATTCAAAGTTCTTATCTCTTTCAAATGGACACAATATCACTTGGCAGTTGTCTTACTGTCATACTTGGCCCTTCACCAAGCTTTGAGTCATCTCATGTTGTGGTACTCAGCTGTCATCACTCCACTTGAGTGTGCCTGCCTGTGAGTGCTGCTGCTCCAGATGAAATGTACACTGGAGCAGCACTTTAGGGATCTGTAGAGTATCCAGTGTGATTTAAGAAAACATTTAATAAATGCATTTAAAATGAACTTAGTTGTGTAAAGATGATTGCAGATTCAGCTACTCAGCCCATTCTATTCAGCTAGTAGGAAGTATTAACTGCTTAAATTTTTCTGTATTGCTATGGCAACCCCCATTCTTCAGCAGCCTCTTAAAACAGCACACAGAAAGGCATTCATTTTCCAGGCAAGCTGCACACCACTCCTGAGAACTAATGCTCTGTGCCCCTAATGAAATGCCCAACTCCCTTTACATTTAATTTGACTCATGAGCACATATGAGTTTACTCTGCAAAATTCATTTAGCTCATTACTTGGCCTATCGTGCATGTCCAAATCTCACACACACATACACTCAAATCACTTGGGCTTAGTGCAGTTACAGACTGAGAAATAACTCTGTTATGCTCTGTGTGGCTTTACATAGATGATTGAATGGCCCCCACATCTGATTTTACTCAGTATCGCTGAAAGCCATTTCCTTCCGCCTCACAACCCTGAAGCAAGGGGTAGGGAGAAGAGGGGAGAGAAGAAACATCATAGGTGTGCTGCTTTCACCAGCCATGTGAGGGGCAGGGAAAGAAAGAAGTGGAGAGAATGCATAGCTATGGACCCTCTCTTGCCAAACTGACAACCAGCGGAACGATCTAATCTATGCCCTTGAAATGCCTGAATATTTGCTAGATCTAAATCCCTGTGCACAAGTAGCATCCCCCAGATCAACCTGTGCCTAAATATAATAAACTGCAAAATGACACTTTGTAAGTTAGCAGATGGTTTTCACAACTGCCAGGTCTGCACCTCATCTGGGATCTGCAGCAACTTGAGCTCTTGATGGTAAAGCATAAACCTGAATGTTTCTGCAAACTAGAAGTTGTCTCTTAAACCCATGCCATTATACTGAATGTTATGTAACAAATAGACAAAGATAAAGCTCCTATCTACATCTCAGGGATTTATTTTCCTAGAAAGCATCATTCTCCATCATTTCAGATACATGGAAAAGAGCTTCTGAAGACTTTTCTCCTAAGCAATTCCTACACTAATGAGGAGAAATCCATAGCAAAATAATGACTCCAATGTCTCCTGCAAAAAAAAGTAACAATAAATGTTATTTCTCAGTTACTGAAGGATGAAACTCTTCCCTTACCATAAACTTTTTTTAGGATCTTGTCCGTGCAATGAATTACAAAGCTGTCTCTTTCAGTGCCCTGTCTGAATTATTTTCCCCACACTGATGAGGTCCATGAGTACTTGTCTTTTAATAACCATAGCCTGAGACAAATATTATAGTTCTTCCCACTGCAACTCAAAGGGGAACAGCACATTGAGCCCATCATAAGGTTACATGTTAGAGCTTCCTCTCTCCCAGCTGGAAACATTTCAGTCGCTGTTTGAACTCTGTTTAAGCTTGGAATAAGAAAGCAGAAACTTCAAAGCACTGCAAAAAGGTGTTGTTTTTCTATGACTGGGAAATCATCATCAAAAAGTGCAGACAGATATGAGAACATTTTCATTGGTTCTTTCCCAGATATTGCTGAGTTAATAAAAAATCCCTCAACTTATATGAAAAAAGCTACTTAAAAACCCATCACCAAAAAATAGTTCCCAGAGATAAATAAATTTGAATAGTTTTTCCCACACCAGATTTTCAATTACATGAAAAACTATTCCATCCAGGGGTCTGTCTTGCCCTGTGAATAGCTGATCCTCTTCCCAAGCAAAACCAGCTGTGTAGTTTATTTCATTTTTACATGTCTTGTTTTGTTCATAGTCACTTGAAAATGATCTAGCTTTAATAATGCAGAAACATTGAAAAAAAAAGTGTTTCTTCTTTCAAATATTTTCATTTTTGGCTATTCTGTGACCTAAAAATGCTCACAAGTATGTGTTTGAAAAGATTAGCTATTGCAATAACCACATCAATAAAAAATTGCTTTAAAAAGTGCCCCAATACTACTATTTCAATAAATGAGAAATGTGTCCCTTCACACCTTGCTAAGCACAAGCATATTTGAAAATCTGATTTGCCATTTCTTGATGCTTTAAAATTTCAGCAGCTGCAGTTCAGCACCTAGGAGATCACTGCCAGCTATGTTCCCTGAGCCACACTGCCTTCATCTTCTCTCTCCTAGGCTGAGATACACAGACTGCCTGTTATCTAGGCTGATATGTTTGCCTGGGGCAAGGCTCTTGCTGCTGACCACTGTGCAACTGACTGGAGTTCAACTGTGCCACAGAGAGAGGCTTTGTAGCTTCTCTTCTTGATAGACCAAAGACATTGTGGTGTGCAGCCTGCAAGGCAAACAGCTCTCACCCTTGGACATTGTTTCCTGCAAGAGCCACACTTGGAAATGCCAACCAATAGGAATATAAATCACAGTAAGAGGAAGCACAAGGAAGGTTTAGCACCATCCTCAGCACCAGCTTGCATTTCCAGGGACCCTTATTTTCCCTCATAGTGGTCACATAACTGACACCTTCACAACATATGGCTGTAAATACCTACCACATTCTCACTTGCATCTCATCTGCTCCAGTCATATTTTCCAGTGTCTTGCCCACAGGCTGATGGGGTTTGATCAAAGCCAGCGATTAGAAATTATTATGCAAATTCACTCATCAGTGAATGTGCATTGAATGACACTGAAAATTACACCAACCATGGCAGCCAAAACACCTTGAACCCTGGCTAATGATGTGCAACCCTGTTCACATTTCTCAAGTGAATTCACCCATTTCAAGTTTGAAAAGCTAAAAGGGGACAAGAAGTTGGCAGTGAGCTTAAAGGGGAGGTTACCAATTGCATCAGTCCCAGGAAGCACTGAAGGAAAGAGTGCCTCCCACTCAAAGTCAGAAATCTGATTTCCATTACCAAGAAGATGCATTTACTCCTGTTTGAACTGCAAAGATCGTGCTCAAGTTACCTCATCCCCCTGTAAGACTGATCTATGGAGTTTATTACAGCACAGAGTTTTGCTGCTCAGATTTATTGGAGATGCAAGAGCAGACAGGCAGACTCGGGATAGGAAATAGCATGCATCACCCACTCTCGAGTTTCCTCTCTACAGCTCCACTAAGTGTGGTTTTTGGCATGCACACTGGAAAAAAATATGTTCCATTAATAGTCTGGACTAGTGGTTTAGACCAGTACACTGCCTTCCAAGAGTGGTGAGATCCAAAACATGTTTAATTTAGTCTAAATAGGACCCCTATGATCAACAGTACTTCCTGGATATTTGTATATGTACGTCATTTTACAGAGACGGGTACAGGCATATGGTTTGCATTTTCCTTTAGCTAATTACTTTTTCAGAAGTTTAGCACTAGAACTGATCAGAAAAACACCAACAGAAATGCAAGGATCTTCAAATGGAAAAAAAAAGTATTAAATTTATCATCTGAAAAGTTTGCATCCAAACCTTTTCTCTGCTCCAGCAAGGCAGCAGACATGCTCTGTGACCTGCATTTCCGAAGGAAACAGCTTGCATATCAAATACTCGTGGCTGGTGAAATGCTTGTGAACAAGCAAGAAGCTGCAAATTATTCACAGAATTTATTCAGCAAGCATGAATGAAGACATTGCCAAGCCCTGCGATGTGATTGCAAACCACTTGTGAGCCAAGAGAAGGGCAAAAATCCTTACTAATTATTATCCCAGACCATGAATTCAGTCTGAAGGAATGCACTGAGATTTGTATGCATCTCTCTCTCTCTCTCTTTCAGTTAACTGAATATTGCCATAAGACGTGTTTTCCTCTTTAGAGCTTTAGCCAGGTCTCACAGCATGCTTTTAGACTACACATGAAACTCAGCATGAAAAAATCTGTCACCTTTCTATAAGAGGCCATTATTGTCAGTAGTCTTTGCCAGCTTTGAATCGGATCTGCCAGTCTTGGCAAACTGAAATGTTAATATTCCTTTGATACCCAGCTATGTTTTTGCCTGGCTGTATGAAATAACTTATGCTGGAAGCCCTAATAACAACTGTCTGTTGAATATTGGGATGTCCACATAAGACAGGAATAAAACCCTACAGCTGAAGAAATTTCAGATCATCATAATTTCTAAATGGGTAAAAAAACACGAACGTAAAATTAAATACTGTGCAGCTTTGCAATTTGTCTAACAAAACAACACACAGGGAAAGAAAACAGAGGGAAACCAAAATAGTCTTAGGATACAATCAGAAAAACTAAACTAAAAAGTGGCAGCGCATTTTATAATCAAAACAGGTAAGTAAAGGCACTTCCATGCTTATTATATGAACATTAATATTGTATGAACATGCTTATTGGCCAGATTGAGTTTTCTTCAATGAGAAAGAGCCATTCCCAGGAAAAGAAACAGAGTAATCCTTTTAGTACTTGCATACCAAAGCAATGTGTACTGACATCTTTCCTCACAAGGGTGCTGACTTTCTTGTAGCTGTTACAAAGATGATGTCGTATTAAAAATCATACAGATTAGAATAATTGAAAGTCTGGCTGATTTTTTCTTTTTCCTGTCCTATCCAGATTCAAATATCACTTTATGCAGGGAAAAATTCTAATGATATAGCCCTACTGATGTGTTTTACACGATGGGAAAAAGAAATCTTTCCTTCTCTCAAAAAGGAAATCTGGTTCCCAGCAAGCCCATCTACAAGTGACTTTATAATAACAAAGAAACTGCATAATCCCAAGACTGTTATCTAAAAAAATCTTTCCATTCCACTTGTGTATGCATAGAAGATGCCAAATATAGGCTCCCACAAGTGAAAAATTGTCTTTAATGTACACACACCAGTTTTAAAATTTCAACTATATTTTTTGTAGCTATCTTTTTTCCTGTCTCAATTGAAATAGCTTTAAATAAAAAAGCATTATCTTTCCTTTACTTCTCGGCAGTATTGAAAACTATGTGGAGATTTGCATCTCAGGCTAGATGGTGGATTTTAAAGCATAGCATCTCTGTTCTCCAAAATAAGGCCAAAATATCAAGCAAACTCAACTCTGAGTTTATTAATCTTTGCAGCAATGACAACACACAGATCCCACCTATTCCTCTGTTCCCAGGTAAGCTTCAGACATTGGTCCTGAGGGATGAAGTTCCATTCTGCAAAATGGTAGCAGAATGTCTTGAAGTGTCTAATTTATTGTTACTAATTGCTTGGATGGAAATCTGCAGAAGGTTTGCTCTTGGATCTCATAATAGTCCCACAAGTGGCATCTGTACATGATCAAAAGGCGTCAAGTAGCTGAGAGCAAGAGAAAACCTTCAGGAATTTATTTAGATCTTTCTCTAAACAAAACTTTATCAAGCTTACCATTCCCTTTTTATTTGGCTCACAAAGATCTTTCTTCCTGTAATAAACAATTCATATTCCACATTTGGCTATATGGACAACTGTGAATGTCCTTCCCATCCAGCTTGGCTTTGAATATGCAGCTAAGTTCTAAAAATGTGTTTATAAACAAATATTTTCAAATATTGTCTGGACTTTTAGAACAGAATGCCTTCTGATCAGGAAATGTTGGGAGGTCAGTCCCTCTGCTTTTAAGATACTAATAAGGAACACATGGAAAGGATGCAAAATCATTCCTACATTGTTTGAAGTAAAATATTAAATACTGATGTGTGCCAGCATAGAAGCTATAAGTAGGGATAACTGTGAAATCAAGGGGTAAAGTAATAAGGGGAAAGATAGACAAACTAACATTTTGATTCAGATAAGGCTTCAAAATTCTGATGCTTTTAAAAAAATTATCCAAATTTGTCTGAACTTCCTGCTGCCTTTCTGTTTTCCTCTATGCCAAGCTCGTCTCTACTAGTATTCAATTTTATCCATCCAGTTCAGAGGCTCAGATCATCCACCACTGACCACATTTCCACTAAAAAATATTAACAGGCTTTCTGATTCTATCGTCCCATATTCCATGGTGAAGACGCATGATTTAGCTATTCTGTGTCATACTTAATTTGGATATTAAAATTTAATCAACAGATAAAGACACCACTTTCTCTCCACCAATTCCCATTATGCTTTGTGTCTTGAAATGGTAGCATCTTCAGTTTCTTCAGGTTTTAATCTGTCCCAGTTGGAAACCTGCAAGAATTCTCAACTTGTTGCTGAATTATTGCACTGCAGAATCACAATCATGACATGAAGATTTGGGGTAAAAATGTGCAGCTCCATTTTTTTCTCTTCTCTCTAAATAGCTGTTTTTATCCCCTCTGAATAGAGAACATAATAATGCTATGTAATGAGGGTACAGATGACTGGGGCTTTTATCATTCTATAAGGTTTTCATTATTCTCCCAGAGTATTTTATCATTCCCCTAGGTTCCTCATGAAACTGCTCCATCCTATGCCAGGAATGTTGGGAGTTTTGCATCATGGTTTTAAGTGAAATGGAATGACAAACTAGAGAAAATGTGCACTGGAAAAGACAGGACATATGCATTTGAACACATAGATTCTTCTCAACATCCATGAACATTTCTTCCCAGCCTAAATGTGTTGATATATGTGCAGACAGCATGTAAAGGAGTAGTAGGAGGGAGAGCATGAAAGGGGCAAAGTTGGTGTGAAATAGCAAAATTTATCTAAACAAGCTCATTTCTTTTTCTTTTTCCTCAAGTTAAGCATGTCACTTATCATAAGAGCCCAGCATAAGCTGAGTTAGCCTAAAGAAATGTTCATTTAGTGGTCAGTCCTGCAAGAACGTGAATTTCTGCCTTGGAAATCTGAGCACACAGTGGCAAAAAAGCATTAATGGTCCTACAGGATCAGTGTAATTCCAGCCCCTGTAAGTTTACTTATTTTCTACATATAATTAAAAAAATAAGCAAAATAAGGCAACCTTGCAAATATTAATATTCATTCCTTTTAGCTCTCTGCTAGTATTACCACATTATTTAAAGCGTTTAAAAGTATAAGATATTGTCATGGGATGAGTAGGAGCTTCAGACACAGTTTCTTAGAGAAGTCCTCCCACTGAGTCATGAGGTGCAGAAAGAATCCCCTTGCTTTCTCAACTCCTTCTTAGAGAGGAGTCTGAGTGTGGGTGGATCCAATCTTAGCCCCAGACTTTGCCAGTGGTTTAAGTCAAAGGAATTACAGAGGTGTGGTTGAACCTTTGTACAACTTCGTCCCGCAGGATTAAGGATGGCAAATCACATATATTTATATAAAAATGAATTAGACAAAAAGATCTTAATCAGAATTATTTATTACACAGTACAGAAGCTAAAATTACTGGTATAGTATAGTATGGTATGGTATAGTACAATGTACTATAACAAAGCAAATATATTAAAGCTAGTAAAAAAAGAAGCAATGAAGTAGAGATTGACGTTACTCACCCATACCAATGACTGTGGGCAAATCTTTTTTGCTCAGCCTCAAGGAATAACCTTGAGGACCATCCCCATCTGAGGGAGGAATCTCCACACACACTCCAAGAAGGGTTATGTTAGAAGAACCTGCTGTTTGAAAGTGGGACTGGACATAAAGTAATTATAAAGTGATTGTCTGTCGGTCATCTGTCCTCAGACCAGCTGTGTGAGCTTAACATTTTTAGATAAGGGTACTTTGCCATATTTGCCACACCTTTACCTCACTATGAGGATGTGTAGCTTTGGGGTTGATGAGTCAGACAGGTTTTAGCATAAATTGACACCAAAAGCAGTAGGACAGCCCCTCTCAGTCCACCACTGATGGGTTTGCAAAACAGGGAGTTGACTTGTTTAACTGCATTCCAGGCAGAGCCGTCTGCTAGAGATATTTAGTTAAAACACTTTAGAATTATGGAAATCTCATAAATTAACCTATAATAATCACATAATTGGCTTTTTTTTCCAATTGTATCCATTCAGATTCACTAATTATTAATGTGTCATTGCATTACAGAGCTTTATCAATGCCTTCTAACAGCACTTACCAAATTCACTTCAAGACATTTTACCTTGGAACAAGTGATGTACTCTTGGATTGTTTAAGGCCAGTTAAAAGTAAATGAAAAAAAAAAGGAAAACTTTCTTTCCATAAGCTCTTGGTAGGTGTTCAGAGATACTGTGGTTACTCTCTGTTATTGCTGTGGAATGAATATTTAAGCTCCTTTTTCATTTCAGCTTTCCAAAAGCAGCAATTAAAAGTACAGAAGCAAAAGAGTGAAAGAAATCAGAATAGCAGCTAAAGGTGAGAAGCAAAAGGGGGAAAAATAAGAGAGGCATAAGGCTAAGAAAAGAAAAAGCTGTAAAAATAAATGAAAAATCTTTCAATTTTATGAAGGTCAAAGCCTCTGAGAGCATGAAAGAAATTTATAAAAACCTCTAATAAGAAAATTGCAAACCCCAACTCCTCCACCTCAAACATAATTATGAAAGAATGCTTAGAAGGAGAAAGAGCTAAGCAGAGAAAGTCCATTACATGAAGTACCTAGTCATGGAGAAGTGTGTTCCTATCTATGTAAGAGTAATTTCTTTCTGAAACATCTTTACTTTTCTAAGTTTCTTCCTTTTCCTTGATTATCAGCAGCAAATAAAATACATATAATTGGTAAGTATTGCACTGAGGAAGACCTAAATCCATCCTGACAATTTCAGTCCTGAATTCCTTTCTATGCTGGGCTATTCTTGAGTTTGTGCACTCCTTAGACATTCATATATGAGTGAGCAAGGGTCATCAGACCCATATAGCAAATGTCAAGTTCTTCCATGCTAAGGAAATGGAAATACAGTATTCTGCTTCTGAAAGAATAGGGCTGAGGGCTAAGTACCGTAATTTTATTTCAGATACTGACATTTTCCCGGGACGTCAGATGTCTGAAAGAGTCATCAATTCTGACTGGTTACTGAAGAGGCAGTTGTGAAGATATTCAAAGCCTCTCAATAGCAAGGCATTCCTTTTCTGTCATCAAGTAAGCTTTAGAAGCAATTTGGTCTAGATAGATACTTCTGTTCATTGACCTCTTGGGATAACACAGTCCCTAGTTCCTCTCAGAAATATGTTTGAAATGTGAATTCCTCACTGAAGAGAAGCATGTACAGACTTCCAATTGAGACAGCCCTTGAGAGTCTGAAAGGCCTTTTCAGAGACTTGAAATGTTGTAAAGGGAAGTGCATTCTTGATTAGCTCTATTAACAATGCTTCCTCAAAGAAACCTGATGCAAAAATTTCCTGTGGAGAAGTCTCAGAAGAACTGAGATTTGCTCAATTGGTTAGAGCATGGTGCTAATAACACCACGCTTGTGGGTTTGATCCCTGTATGGGCCACTCACCTAAGAGTTAGACTTGGTGGGTCCCTTCCAACTCAGAATAATCTGTGAAACTACAAACAGAATAGATTATTTATACTCCAGGGATAAGCAAAGGCCCAATCTGTAAAGTCTATCAAGTTATGAAGAAGGTCCTGATATTTGTGTCTGTTATTAATTGAATTATTAGCTAAATACCTAATTTAGAATGAAACTAACCTCTCCTGACATGTAAGTTTGTCAGATGACAGTGGTCCAGTTTTGGAGAATGTTCTGTGGATGCCACATGCCTGCCAAAGCTGCTTATGGAAATTTATTAACCTAGAACATAAACAAAAATGTTTTTTCCTGTGAGTCTATCATGGCCTGGCCAGGCAAGCTTTCCTATACACCAGTAACTCATGATTCGGCTCAAACCTAAGGAGCAGGGTGCATATGAAAGAGAGAAAAGTAGGATCCAGAACACCAGGGCCAAGAGAGACATCTTACTGTGCTAACATACCAGCTTACTAGTTAACAGGACACTAATTTCACTCTGCTCACTGACTCTGGAGCTCACTTGCTCAGAATCAATTTGCACTCCCTCTGTAAACTGTGCAGTTTATGGTCAGAGGTACTTTTTTTCTTCTCTTTCTGGAAGCTGAGGTAAAATCCTTCACCATTTCACATAAGGATATAGACAGTAGGACACTTTGAGTCCCTATTTTGGTTCTGCTCTTTCAAACTTTGCATTTTCTCAAGAGCCAACACTATCTCTCAGTTTTCTGTCTGTCTTGCAGCTTTCAGTCTCTCACATTGTAGCCTCAAAACACTTAAGGGAACAATTAGTGTAAATTCTGCCTTGCTGTCAAAGGACACTTAGACAGTCACAGAGCAAGCCAAACTCCAGGAGAAGTGTGGAAATGAAGTCTGAAGGTGCTTTGAAATGGGAAGTGTTGAGCAGCTCGTGAGCTGCATGTGGGTGGTGAGAGATTAGTTCCTGGAGACTGTTCTCAGCACAGCATGATGTAAGCATCGCCAGCCCATAGGAATTAATGCAAGGAAAACTGAAACGATAACAAGTCACATTTCCTCCCTTAATGACTGGAACACTCAGACTGTGAAGCAAAATTCTTCACAATATCTCAGACCTGCACTTCCACACCACAGGAGCGTGCTTGACACAGTTAGTTATCTGTCAAAGTAAAGGCTGGGCAAAGGGAAAGGGGGGGAAAAGCTGAACTAAGGCATATTATTTGAGAAGCGCCCTGGTTGCCACTTGTGTTTCCACTGAGGTTGTTTACAGAGTTGTGCTACAGTTCTGCTAAAAGAAAAACAGCTGAGTTTTCAACTTGCAAACCATAGAATCATCACTTTCTCATGTATCTCATGCCCTTAATTAGAAAACTTCCTGACAGAAAATTAAAACACCCTAAAAGCATTACTTTTCTCAGCTGCAAATGTACAATGCATAAAACATGGTCACTAATAAGGTTTTATGCCAGCACTGACAGAGACCCTGGTAAGTAATTAATTGTGTGACAGAGAGGAAGACCCCCCTATACACACTAATTTACACATAATTCTGTTAGGCTCTTTACTTGACACTTTACTAAAAGCTGTGAATTGATTTCCTTGAAACACACAGTAGGATCTGTGTCACAAATGTAAGTAAAGGTATATAACATAGTCATTTATATGATGTCTCCAAATTTCATAACATTTAATCTTGAGGGCAAAATGGAACTGAAACCGCACATCAAGTTGAAGCCTTACCTGCTGCACTTCTCACTTCAGCAAACTTCTGTCTGTCTTTAGAAGTTGATTCAGAGAAGCAGGAGTCACTCCAGGAATATAAACTGTATATCAAAAAGTCCAGTAATCCTCTGGCTTCTTTCATGAAATTAAACATTTGATAAATCTACGTAAAAGAGTATGTTATATTTGAGTGCTTCCTATAACATCAGATAATAACATATGGCTGCAGTTAATTTACTGATTTGAATTGAATAAGACATTTTGCAGCACATATGAAATGGAAACTCGTGTTGAAATCAGTGGAAGTTTCATTTCAGAAAAACTTGCTGGGATTCAAAATCCCTTAAGAAATTGATTCCATAGGACTTGGTGTCAAAACCCTCTTCTCTCTTCAGATCAAAATTCCACCTTTTCTGAGTAAGGTTGAGACTGATAATATTCAACACACAGCACTTGTGTGTCAAAAGATAGCTAATACCATGGAGAAAATAAGTAGCTAGAGCAAAAGGAGATATGGGCTAAGTAGAAAAAGAATTAGTGAAGTATGTTCTAACAGCATGATTCTGAATAAAGTGCTCTCAGCAAAGTACTGAAACAAAAACAATGAAAGGAAAAACCCCACACAAACAAAACTAAGCTAAGAAAGTTTTGTTCTGGAGGTTTACATGGGATGTTTTTTGTTGGTTTGGTTTGGGGTTTTTTTCCAAAATGACTGACAAATATTAGACACCATTTTATTTTTTCCTCATGCATCAGTCACTATCCCTGCAAACCAAACAAATTCTATCCTACTCCCTTCACCAGTACTTAGAGGCCCAAAGCTGTGATGTTTTACTTAGATACAGCTTCAGGTTGGCCTCAAATCATTGCATCTTCTTTTCTACCTTTCATTATCAGGAGAAATAAATTGACTTTCCAAACTTTGAACTTAAAAACAGCATGTCCCCAATCAAGCACAGAGTAGAGACCAGCAAGCAACATTTGGATCTGTCAGCCCATACACCCAAACCTGGTCTTTTTCAAGTCCACATCTACCTTGGTGGCTCATTAAATAGCATATATTGCCTGATCTTGTGGAATATCAGAAATTGCAGTATTTTAAAAATACCAAAAATGCAAAAATGCTGAGCTCAGAATTGGATTTGGATTTTGGAAATCAACATGCACTGCTATAAGAGCTTAGTTTTTTGGCCAGATAAAGAGGTTATGAGGTCATTTTCTTGCAAGAAAGAGTCATATTAATTGATTACCAATAACATGACATAAAATAATGAAAGTTGGACAAGACCTCCTGAGATCCTGTAGTCCAATGCTTCTGATCAAGCACAAGTGATTAGTGACCTGCTGTGCCAATTAGATTCTCACAATTCTGTGAGCCTGGATGTAATGAGGGAACTGGCAAAAGAACTTGCCAAACCATTCTCAACCATCTACCAGCAGTCCTCATTAACTCAAAACATTCCAGCTGACTAGAAATTAGCAAATGTAAGCCCATCTGCAAGAAGGGTCAATAGGATGATACAGGCCTGTCAAATTAACCTCAGTTCAAGGGAAGGCTAGGGAAGAAATCATCCTGAATGCCATTACCTGGCACACACTTGAAAAGCAGGAGATCAAGCCCAGTCAACACAGATTTACAAAAGGAAAGTCCTGCTTGACCAACCTGATCTTCTTCTGTGAAAAGTGACCTGCTCAGTAGATGAGGGGAAGGCTGTGGATGTGGTCTATCTAAGGTCTAACTAGAGCTCCATAAAGCAGCTGACACCATTTCCCACAGCATCCTCCTTCCTGGATAAACTGGCTGTTCTTGGCTTGAATGGGTGTAGCCTTCAATGGGTAAAAAAGGTGGCTGGGCAGCTGGTCCCAGAGAGTTGTGGTGAATGGAGCTAAATCCTGTTGGCTTTTGGTTGCTAGAGGTGTTCCCCAGGGCCCAGTTTTGGGGCGGTCCTGTTTAACATCTTTATTGACAATCTGGGCAACAGATCAGTGGGGACTGAGAGTACCCTCAGTAAATTTGTGGAAAACAGTAAGTTGTGTGGGAATGTTGATCTGCTCGAGGGTAGGAAGGCTCTGCAGAGAGACCTGGACAGACTCAGTCAATGGGCTGAGAACAAACCACATGAGGTTCAACAAGGTGAAGTGGCAGGTCCTGCAGTTGGGTCACAGCAACCCCAGCACTATGGGCTGGGGGAGAAGTGGCTTGAGAGCTGTTTGGCAGAAAGGGACTTGGGAGTGCTGGCTGACAGACAGCTGAATGTGAGCCAGTGTGCGCCCAGGTGGCCAATGGCATCTTGGCCTGTATCAAGAATAGTGTCTTAGTCTAGCAGGACTAAGGAAGTGATTGTCCCCCTGTACTCGGCACCGATGAGGCCACACCTTGAGTGCTGTGTCTGGTTCTGAGCCTCTCACTTTAAAAAGGACACTGAGGTGTTGGAGCATGTCCAGAGAAGGGTGACAAGGCTTGTGAAAGGTTTAGAAAACATGACTTATGAGGAAGGGCTGAGGGAGTGGGGTTGTTTGATCTCGAGGAGAGGAGGCTCAAGGGGTACCTCACTGCTCTCTACAACTCCCTGAAAGGAAGTTGTAGTGAGGTGGGGGCAGGACTCTTCTGCTGTGCCTGCAGTGAGAGGACCAGAGGAAATGCCCTTAAACTGGGACAGGGGAGAATTAGATTAGATATGAGAAAAAGATTTTCACTCTTAGAGCAGTCAGGCATTGGAATGTGTTGCCGAGGGAGGTGGTGGAGTCACCATCCCTGGAAGTGTCTAAGAGGTGTTTGCACCTGGCACTGTGATATGATTTAGGGGTTACAGTGGTAGTGCTGGGTTGACAGTTGAATTGGATGATCTTAAAGGTCTCTTTCAACCTTGATGATTCAATTTTATGATCCTATGATAAGCAGTCAGCTAGAACAGGTCACCAGGAATGTGCCCAAGGTTTGAATATCTCTACAGAGAGACACTCCATGATTTCTCCATATTTTAGCAACCCAGTAGTATCTCAATAGTTTTCATTATCACTACATAAGATTATCCCTAAAATTGCTGTACATTTGATTCCTGATTCCAGCTACTTTCTTGAAGAGCAGAGCTCAAATGTGTTCCATATCTCGAAATCTCTACATCCTGTTTGATATTAAGCTATTATTTATGACATGATTCTGAGAATAAAATGCAAGAATCTTAAAAAATATAATTTGAGCCTTCTTTCCCTTCCTCCTTCTGCAGCATTTTTCCCTGTTCCCAGACAAATACTTTCAGATCAGATACAGTTTTTTATACAGATTTTGTGGAAATTTCAGTAGACCAGATAAAGCCTGTGAAGAGAGGGACTACCCTGAAGGGTATGATAATTTCAAGTATCCTACAATGCCAAATTCCTTGCATTCCAGCAACTTTTTACAGAAAGAAAGGGAAACTGAGAAGGAAAGGGCACACTCTGGATTTTGTTGTCTTCATGGGGGTAGTAACTAACTGTTCTTGGAGCTTTCTTTCCCATCTTGCAAAACACCAAAACCAATAAAAGAAACATAGGTTTTGAATCAGGAGAACCAGCTCATAAACTGGAAGAATTCATTTGAGAAATGGGAGATTTTCTTTTTCATTTGGAGGGGCAGATGCATTTATGACAGAAGAATTACATTTGTAACTTAAGAGAACGTGAAAGCCATAAAGAAATTTCCTACCACAAATACCATATAATCCAATCTCATTCCCACTTAAAGTCAAATGGTGTTTTGCCACTGGAAGCAGGACCGAGTCATTTCCAAACAAATGACACAGGTCTTTTTCTATTCATTCAGTAGAAGAAGTTATACAAATACACTCTCCTGCCTGAAAACCATTTACAAATAAACCACTTTTGGAGTACTTGGTGATCAATTTGAGGACTTCAATAATTTTTCATTGATGAAAAGAATCTGCCGTCAAAGAGACGAGGTATCTGTAATTCGTTGAATTAAGAATTTTAAGACCCCAGGCTCTTCTCACAAGTTCATTAAAGGGGTTTTGCACCGAAAAGATACAAAGGCCCAAAACACACCAGGCAGGTTTATTAAAAGGGCCTTTGGTTCTCTCATACCTTGAGGCTGCTCATGGGAAAAGAACTATGATGCACTTCTTAGGGCCAAAATAACACACTTTAACTGGCAAACTTTGGAAAATAAGGGTACTTGGCAAAAGTTTAAAACAAGCATTCAGTCAACATAAAACATTTCACAAAGCATTGACTTTGCAAATTCCAACACATCCAGGTTTAAGTTACCCAAATATCAAGAAGAGGACATTAGGAGAAGTGGAAAATGCAAAGAAAGAGAGAGAGAGGGAGAAGAGAATTATAATTTAGAGCCAGCACAGAACCAGCTACAAGAGGTCCAAGAGCCTCATAGTGTTGATTTGATTTGCTCTGGACTCCCAGAGTGGGGCTCCCAGCCTTTCTGGGGCTGGGTTAGAGGCTCCAGGGGCTGTGGTGTGGGGTTTCAAGTGTGCCAATGGCTAATACCAATTCTGGAGCTTGGTTAGGGGCTCCAAGGGATGTGGTGTAGGGTGGTGTCCCAATGTACCAGTGACTGATAGCTGCGACAGTGGCTCTCAAGAAGGTCAAGTATGGGGGCAGAGCACCATTCTACCTTGGCAGAACTTCATCTTCCCCCCCAGTCTGAATTATTTTAAGCCAGTAATAACGTTTTAATAAATTTTTCAGTCTTTCACAACAGCACATAGGTATTCTAACCTATGCCATATGAGTTTCTTTTATCCTTAAAACATCTACATTCAACAGATAATTCTGGAGAGAATTAAATTCTCCTGCATAGTTTTCAGAAATAGTTGTTCTACCACTCTGGTCAGAAGACCTTCAATTGAATAATCTCGGTGGATTCATTCCGATATGATTTTATTATGCAACTACAAAAATATGCTAATGTTCTGGCAATGAGCAAAAGTGGGTGTAGAATAAAGATCAGCCAGGTTAAATTTCTACAAAACTTATTTTCTATTAAAAGGAAGTAGACTTGGATCTCCATGCAGAATTAAGCACGAGGGCACATAGGAAAATATCAGTTTAGGAAATATGCGGAATCAGTAGAATTGTGAGATGGGTAAGGAACTGGATGAAGTGGAGATAATTGTTGTCTTAAAAACTGGGGTTAGAGGGGTGTTTTCTGATATGGTTCTTCAAGGATCACTCTTGTGAACAATCATTAATCATCTTGACAGAGAAAGCAGAGGTATGATGATAAATTTCCTGCTGATGAAAATACAAGATGCACTGGAAATTCAAGAATGAGTATTATACAAGGTCAAAGGAACATTTTGAGATGTGAAGTTATAAAAAAAGGGATGAAGTGCAGTAGGAAAAAACCCCACAAGATCATGCAGTTAGGGACTAGTAACAGTTCCTTGTTTATACTGTGAATTTTTCAGCTAGAAATAACAGAAATATACAGATGTTTATCAGTAAACCATCAATGCAGGGAAGAGATAAAAAAAAAGCTAAAGGTAGCTCTTCTGTCTCAAGAAAGATATTTTCACAAAATATAGAGATTATCTATGTCATTTAAGAAATACTGCCGTGCCTCTGCCTGCAATGCTCTGTGTTTCTTGGAACAAATCATAGAAACACAGAATGACTGGGCTTGCAAAGGACCCTAAAGACCATCTAGTTTCAAGCCCCCTGCAGGAGCACCTTTCGCTAGAACAGGTTGCTCAAAACATCTTCTGACCTGGCCTTAAGGTCTTTCAGGGATGGAGCACACTGAAGAAGACACTGAAACAGGGATCTTTTTCAGTAACGTGTCTTACAGTCTAACAAAGATAATAGCTTTAGGATAGCTTGGGTGGTGAATCTACTCATGAATACTAAATAAAAGTTTTTATCTTGCTTATTCATAGATACTACACTCAGCAATAATGAGTTGTCCTCGGGAAATTCCCTATGAATATAGGGAAACAGCATAGAGACATATTATACTTTATGGCATGATGTTAGTACAAGAACAAAACTGGTATTTACTGGCCACTAACACAAGTTAGGAATGAAAGTTTTATCTCAGAACAGAATGCTGATACTAAACCATATCAGTAGTGGAGGACAATCCTCCTTAGGACAAATTAGTTTGCAATCACAGAAACGTGGATTTATATTTGCAAATAAAATTCCAATTTACTTTTATAGTTCATGCCATTACACTACACAGACAGATTTCACTTACAAACGCCTACTACTGCCCATTTCCCCCCTGATTTCGTATTTAATAATTCTAATGTAAGGCTACAAAGAGAAATAAAATATTTTTATTTATTTCTTTCATTAGAAGAAGCATCCAAATCACAAAGCAATGTTTATCAAGTAGCTTTGATTCTGAAGAGCAACATTTTGACACCCTTGAATTCAATTATTGCTAAGCCATGAAGCAACAACTGTTGTTGTGTTGTACTAGGCACACAGTAAAAATAATTTAAAAAAAAAGAGATACTACTCAGTTTATTAGATTGCCTAAGAAAAATAATGAAAGTTTATGAAACATTTCTCCACAGGGTGATAAGAACCCATGTTTATAAGAAACCAAACAAAATTTTCTGCACTGTCTGTAATCTTAAGAGATATATTTTCACATGCACCTGTAGCTCAGAAAAATTAATAAGATGAATTGACACTTCTAGGATACAGTTTCGTGGGTTTTGGCATTCTAGATAATTTAAATCCATTGCAAACACATTAAATCTGAGTCATCTATTACCTTGCAATTTTAATTACTTACTTGCACACATCAAAATGAATAGTACTTTAGGAACAATTTAAAATGGGCCACTCCATTTGTAATATATGGTAGAATAATATATTTTTAAAGCCTATTAGTATCTCAAGGTCTAGTCATACACAGACCGTACATTTAAATAACAGGTATATTTAAAAAAAAAACAAACAATGTCTATCCCATGGACCAATATTAAAAATAGGCAATTAATGTCAGATTTTTCAGTATGTTTTTCTTCCAGCTCAGATACTAGCTGAAAACACCAACAGAGCTGTACTGTTGGTAACAACAGTACATGAACACTTTCAGGAACAAGCATTTGATTAGTCATTAAAGAGAACCTGCTCATAACAGTCTTAATCTTTGAAGTCTAAAGATTCCATGAAGCTAAAAACAGAGAGAGACTTCCCAAAATCATTAATGTGAATGTTTTTACCTTGCTATAACCAAGCACTCAAGGCACTGATAGGTATCACTATCTGAGTGACACTAACAAGTCTAGCAGAAGCTATTGATGTGCAGGTAGTTAAGCACATGCTTAAAAACACTGAATCAGGGCCCAGATGTGGAGTCCACCTGTGTGCTGCTCCTTTGACAAATTATACCATCAATATTTCAAGATGGTTTTCAACAGAAAAAAAAAATCTACTTTTTTTTGGTGAAGTCTGAATTTCTTTATCTCCCATATTGCACTGGACTACATGTGAGTGAAAGTCTTCTACACATTGTAGAACAGTAAAAATCGAATAGGATATACTTACACCAAACTCCTTGGCTGTAAATTGTCATTACTCCCTGTATATTAAAATGCATCTAAAAAACATTTTGCTTCATTTTGATATGCTATTACACCTGTAGGTATTTCAGCAACAGGAGTTGTTTGGAACTACAAAAACTGACACTAATCTTCTTGATCAATATCCCTTTCTAAATATTTTTCATAAATAAAGAGAAATAAATTAAATTACATTTGAATAAATTATAATTTCTTAATACAGAAATAATATCAAGCTTCCTTTAGAATAGGACCACATTATTATCTGAAGATATTTTTCCCTGTTATTGACACTGCTATTTAGTTTCCTCTATCCTGTTTAATTGCTTCAGAGTTTGAATATGTGTCTGAAGACAAATGCAGGATCTAAATTCTTTCTGGGGCAGCTTGCTCTTTTAAAACTTTTTTTAGATGTGACACATTAAGAAACTTTGTGAGAGCCAAGAATTTACTGAGCTCTGCCAAAATGAGTACTATGAAAAAGGAAGAAAGAGGAGGCGACTGAGACTCAGCCAAAAGTAATATTATTAAAGAATTCTTTACAGACCTGACTGGCCAATTCATCCTGTTCTGGAGACTATTGCCTTGTTCCACTCTGGCAGATCGTCCTACCTGACCGCACATTGTTCTTTGGTCATCATCCAAACCCTGTTGATGGACTTGGGAGCCTCTCCAGGGAGATGAATGCACTTTGGATTGCAACATAAAAACACCAGTCAGACAGTTTTAAAGGCTTGCTGAATAAGGCATTACCTTCAGAAATTAAATTGTTACTGAAGATTCAGATGCTAACAAACCATTCTTTAATACTTTAAGACAGTAAGAATATGGCTTGTCCCATTATGTGTTTAACATTTGAAGTATTTTGTAATGGAGTTTTATATATTTGAAGAACTGAGGCTCAAAATAAAAGCATTTTTGAGAAATGGGAATAGATACATCCCAACTGGATGTGGCTAATAGATTGTATTTTTGAAATAGGGAGAAGTGAGGAGTGGGAAATGGTGAGTCATAAAATACTCAAGTGATTTAAGAGAAAGAGTCATGTTTTGAATGGGAGAAAGACAGTAAGAGACAGAGTTTTAGAGCTACTGCCAATAATTTTGGAAATAAAAATACTCAAACCTTCATAGGTGTGAAACAACAGTTACTAAATTAGCTTGTGGTGAATGTAGGACACAATAAATGAATTTAACACACATTGGATTATATGGGAGGATAGGTGGAATTCCAGAAACATTCAGCTGTACTTGATTGTGCTGACTTATCCATAATAAAATTTTATTGTCTCTAGTAAAAATAAAGCTGGTCATCACATAGATATTTAAAAACACCCATCCTTAAATGCCAGAAAAGCAACTAAATTTGGCACTTTGCCTTAAAATGTAGACCATACACTTGGAAAAAAATTATCTATCTTTTCACTATTAAATATAGTTTCTCTCTTAATGCATTTCTTGATGACAGTATCTTTGATATCATATCTGAAAGCAGTAAATTGAAAATATATACTCTACTGATCTGTTTCTAAAGTTGGAAGCATACAGTGACTGTGTTATTGGCAATTCTGTAAATGTTGTTGCTTTGGTGTTTTGAAGTATGGAACAGACAACCTGAGATATTATTAAGCACTTGGATTTGAGACATTCTTGTGAACTTTAGGCAACCATCCAGAAGTAGTGCAAGTAAATGGTGAAATATTAGACATTTTTTAATTACCTTAAAATCACTTGCAACCACATAGTTAAAAAATAATCAATGTGTTTTCTCATATGTTATTACAGAACAACTTTCCGTGGTAGAAGCATCCTGATGCAGAGCTGCCCTGGGAGCTACACAAAGGTCTTTTGTATAACCATTTTTTTTTTTCTGAGCAAGTTACTTGCCATAGAGTAGCTTCCTTTGGTATCACACAAAACACTACCATGGAGCTGTTTTATATAACAAAAATCCCCCCTTATATTCACAAAGCCCAACACGTGTTTGCACAGTGGTTCAGCCAGCCTGTGCCTCAGGGTTAGACGATCTCAGTCCAATTCCCAAACAAGATTTCTATCCCAGAGAGTGACAAGTTTCCAGGCTCGCTGCTTTCCTCAAACAGGCTGTCTTTAATGGAGAGTGAAAGGAGGAGGTCACGTCCTGTTCCAGGAGGGAAAAGAAAGCTAGTATAGTATGTTGTTTTTTATAACAAAAAAGCATCTCACAATCTAGCTTGTGCAATCTGCTTAGATATGTTCAGAGCTCTTATCTTAGCTGACACAGCCAGACTACATGTAGACAGGTCAGTAGTTCCTCCAAAAGAAATAACAAAATATTCTCAAATATTTTAAAATAGTTTCATAGTTTAAATTCTAGTTCTAGAAATAGTTTAAAAGCACTCGGTTTATCTGTAGATGTGGTTTTTATCTTGTCCTGTCTCAACATACTAAACTATGCTATTGCAGGTTCTTGTAACCTTTGTTTCTTTCATTGCATTGTAAAGTACAGAAATTTATCAGATACTGTGACTTTAAAAAATTATTTCATTATTGCCATTATTTCAAAGGTCGGTGAATGGAAACTAAGTCTAAAACTATGAGTGTGCTGTTAACTATACCTGCCTTATTTAGTAACAGAAGGGATGGATCTGAGTAAATTACTTGCACTGCGATCCTTTTTTTTTTTTTAGCAAAAATTCTATTTATTCCCTAGAATAAATCTATATATTGTTCTTTCAGGACAGTATTTTCAAATGCAGCTTGCACTAGTCAATTACTAATCTGACTGGAGCCAAAATGAGACAGTAGCGTTGATTAAATTGGAACCAAATTAGATGAGTGATAACCAACTTTGATAATTCAGAATTCAACATTAAGTATTTTATATCTGAATTGTCATGTAGGTTCTAATTCTATTTTTTAAGTTCAGCAGAAATCAAGAACAATAGAAACAGACACATTGGGGGAAAATGGAAAATTACATGAAGTATGATTAAGAAAATAAAGGATTTCTCAAACCAAGGTACTAACAGCATTCAAAATTCATTCTGACTTTCCTAGATTATATTGCTATATTCCTTTCAGGAACAGTTTACACCCAGCTAGAGATTTTATTCATGGATATTCCACAATTATGTTACAGATCTTAACTGTGAACTCACTTCACACATCAGGATAAGAGAACTGCGAGGTACATTCCTAAAGTCAAGTAGCAAAAGAGCCCAATTTCAGGCTTGAATGAAATGAAGAGCATAAGACAGACATCCTGACATCTTGTGAATCCAGATAAAGTATGCTTGGTTGATCAAAATAATTACTGTATTAACCTTATATCCCTAATCGAGCCTGAATCTCTAATGAGGACAAAGTTAGTCACTAATCAGTGGGAAAAGAGGAATAGGGGGGAAAGAATGGCTGACTGGAGAGGCCATCAGGGAAAATTAATCTTCCAATGGCATAAATATGACTGTTACCAGGAACTTGTCTGGCCAAAGCAAAGCAAATCAAAGTCTTTTTCCCCACACTGACTGCAAAGCGCTGCAGGACTTTTACATGGAAGAGCTAGACAAGAACATACCCTTTCCTTCTCTTTCCACAGTTGCATTTTTCCTGCCCTATCATTCATCTAAGCTGAATGTCCTACTTGATGCAGGAAATCATGGCTACCCCAAGAGATTTTCTGGGCCTTTCCAAGCTATGAAGCTGGAAGTTTTCGAGTGCTACAGTATTTATGCTAACAAGGGTCCATCTCCACAGCTCTTCAGAGGGAACATCTGACAAGAGAGAAGATCTTGACAGTTTCTGAGTTTTCTTCTTCTTTATCACAGAATCATCAAATTGCTTGGGTTGGAAGGGACCCTAAAGATCACCTTGTTCCAATCCCTTGCCATAGGCAGGGATACCCTCCACTACACCAGGTTGCTCAAAGCCCCATTCAACCTGGTCTTGAACACTTCCAGGGATGGGACATCCACAGCTTCTCTGGGCATACTGTTTCTGTACCTCACCATCCTCACAGGGAAGAATTTATTCCTAGTATCTAATCTAAACCTGTCTTCTTTCAGTTTAAAGCCATTAGCTTTTGTTCTATGACTATGTGCCCTTGTAAAACCATGCCTCCTCAGCTCTCTTGTAGTCCCTCCTCTGTCCTATCCAGAGCCACTAATAATACTAAATTATAAGCATTGTTTTTACTTAGGTGAACAATCAGAAATTATTTAGAAAAATATTTTGAGCATTATCTCAAAGAAGAAGGCACACACACATGATCACTGACCCCTGAAATCTCCAACCCAGCTACTGAAAAACAGTGGCTGGAGAACTGAGTACAGTCTGTTCCAGCTCAGGTGCAAAGAAGTCTTTAGTTAAGTTCATAAGAAACCAGTGAGAGCAACTGGTAAAGATCACACCTGGCAGGAAGAATGGTTCCTGCACAGGATGAGAATCGCATATGAGAGGAAACTGGCCTCTGGTGAAAACTATTTATACAGGACAGCCTGAAAAAACACTGGTTGTATGTTAATGCCATGCTACTCTTTGTAGTTCATGAGTGCCTGGCTTTCTCCTGAAGCTTTCTTCTTTGTTCTCACCTGACTTCTAAAAGAGCAAGGTGAGTCCTGAACAGGGACGGACAACCAACTTGACTTTACTCTTTAATGCATGAAGCAGGAGCTCCAGGGTGCTGCCTGTTCCAAACTTGGCATCTCATTTGTTATAAACTAACACAAAACTCCTCTAGGCACGCTGGACCCAAATAATTCCTTAAAACACTAAATGAATCCAGACAGCTTAGTACATAAAATAATGTTTTACTTAAGTTGAGGAGATGAAAAAGGTCTGATATTGAGCCTCACGTGACCTTTGTCAAGGACAGTACAGAGCATACAGATTTTGTCTTAATAACTCCCTGTAGTCTGGAGTCTTTGACTTTGATAAAGGTCACTCAGGTCCAAAATGTTGAGTTGTTTTCTGTTACCATTATCTGAAAGAAGAAAGGCATTCTTCTTTGTACAGTTGTCCTCATTTTTAGCATTACTAAAAAAAATAGTCAGTTCATTCCAGGAGGAACTTTTTATGTTATTCTGCATCAAACACAGTCTTTTCTACTGTGCCTGTTTAATTCTGCAAAGCTCTCTTCTCTGACCTATACTGGCCTCTGATCGGGGTGGATCATGTGAACTGAGCTGCACTGATGTGAGTAAACAGAAACAAATGGTGGTGCAAAGTACCAATGCCACACTTCTTTCTTTTCTGTTTTTTTTTTTTTAATAACTTGTTCATTAAGGAATGTAAGTAAATGGAAATGGGGGGCATTTATGTGTGTAGTCACACTGTGGTTAAGATAATTGGGACCAGCTGTTATGCTCTTCGTTTTTTTTCTGGAAGAACATAACATTGCACAAAGCTAGCATGGCAGGACAACAGACACAAGGAAGATGCTGAAGCATGTGCTTGAAGCCTCAATAATTTTCATTGTTGTTCTTCAAAAAGTTTCTCATCATTCTGCCTGTGAAAGCTGCATTTCAAGTTTATGTTCAGATCTGCGTTTTCACCTATAAATTCCACACAGTCCAACAAGTATTTCTAATTCCTCCCCCTTCTGTACTTACCCAATGAAGCCCACCTTGAATTAATTACATCTATAAAGGGGCAGAGACAGAGTTTATTGTCTGCAGAAGAAAACCCTGTCTGAAAACCATTTCTTTCTAGAGCTGCCTAGTATTGCACACTCTTCCCTTCAAACTCATCTCAAAAGCAACTTGACAAAGAGTTTTGCTTACACAAGTTGCCGAGCCACAGAAGAAATATTGATTTGGAAACAGGACTGCATCCAGTGTCTGTTGTGAGTGAGGAAAGGTAAGTAAATTAATTCAGACTTCCTTTTCTTCTGATCTTGTCCTTACAACAAACTGCAGCAGAAAGAGGACATAACAATGTAAAGGGTCAGTTTTCCCTTGTGATGGTGGCTAAAAGAGAGAGGAAGAGAAGCAGGTGAGCTTTGACTATACATCAGGGAAGCACAGCCAGCTTAGAGCAAAATCCTGTCATTGGCAGAGGAGAAAGAAAGAAGGAAACAGGATACAGCCTGTATCTCTACTGCAACCTGTTCCAAACTTCTTGGGTCATATATAACGTCCACAGACTTAGATCAATTCTTGATGTAGTCCACAGTGACTTACCTTAGAAGCTCTGCAGAAGTTTTGCATATGGTATTAAAGGATCCTTCCATCTATTAAATAATATACATGCAAAATCAAACCTTTATGTCTACCTTTAGGGATGTTTGCCTCATTGACCTTCTTTGATGCCATCCTCTCAAATAAAAATATTCCTACTACTATCATCTGTATTCTGTGATTGTGGCTTGAATGAGACACTGCTGGAGACAGAGAAATAGCTGGAAGGAACAGGTCTACCAGCACTAACAAAAGCCAGTAGTTGGACCGTCAAACTTTTTAGGCTGGAATACATTCTAGGACAAAAATCAGAACAATCTGAAGAAGATTTCCTACCCAAAGCATCTGGATGTAAATTCGACCTACCACAAAAACATAGATTTTTTTTTCTTAAGAGATTCTGGGCAATTCAAGTTGGGTCAGACCGGCCCTGCTCCACCCCAACTCCTGCCCCAGCCCTCTTCATGATCCCCCCTCTCCCAGCCCCATTCACTCTCCCTGGTAATAATGAAAGGGGAATTTGCTACATCATCTTTATTAGTAATCTAATATTCCTGAAATGGCTACTTTATATAACTTCAGATTAAACAGCTTTGAGACAAATTTGATAGCAGTTGTTTGGAAGATAGTTTCAAATCTACTAACATAATTATTTTAATTTCCAGGAGAGAAACACGATCTTTGTAAAGAGAAGAATCTGATACAGGCATTTTTGTTTATGGACAAAGGATCAAAGATTATTCCTGAAGTTATGGCACCTTCAGCCATCTTGTAGCCTACTTCATGGGAGGTCACTCTGTGTTTCTGTGAAGCATAAACTTCCAAATTTCTGCATATAAAACTATGGTCAGCTCCAGAAATAGTATGTTTAAGAAAAATGCCTTTAACTGAGGTTGTTGTGTTTCATAGAAAGTGCCTCATATGACTATAATCATGTCACATTAATCATGTGAAGGTAATATTTTTAACCAGAAAAATGTGTATTGCATTACATATGCTTCGAAGAAATACAGGGAATGGAACTTTTTCTTGTTACTATGCCAGAAAGATTTGGGCTCGTTCAACTCTGCAGGCACTTCTCTCTACATCTCTCAATGAGACTTTCAACATCCTGGTCTTTTCCATCTAGGGTTAAATTCAAGCTCTACATTGGCTTGGTATTCCCAACCCCCCTGATTCTAACACTCACCACATTGCTTTGTCTGGGATTGTTCAGGGAAAGAGATATTAACTTCAGAAAATTTATCTGAAGATTTTAACAGAACTATGTGTTTTATATAATCCTACCAGTAACTGACACAGCATTAGAGGGGAAACAAAAGTACTCAGGAGCTGAGAAAGTAACAGGAGATCCTTTATGGATGCTCACTTTTGAACACACAGCTCAGTCTTACTCCCACAACAGCAAGAGCAAAACCCCTTGTCACTTACTCCATATAACTATTATAACTATCCCAGGGGAACAGCAGAAATAGCATCCCATTTTGCATCTGGCTTCCAGCTTTATGTTCGCAGAAATGCAGGACACATGGGAAGCAAAACAGGTCACACAAAAGGGAAGCCAGTCAACCTCATTTCATGGCTTTGATTCACTGATTCTCAATTCTCCACAGTCTTGAGGAATGGCAGCCCTAAGGGAAAAGATTCAGCTAGCTAGGCTTGTGTTACCTAGTTTGAGTGGTTAACAGAGTAGTTACAGGGCTACTCAGCACCTTGTCACTGACTTACCACTTAAGGCATCAAATGCGTAACATTTGGCTGGTTGGTGACTATCCCTTTAGCAGTAACTATCAAAGGATCTCTCTTGACCTTCCTGAGAGCAATCATTGTACTTAAATGAGCCTGCACCAGTACAGCTCCAAGGTAAGATAATAAGCTCTGATTCAGTGCTGTGCTAAGAAAGCGAGCAGAGTAAATCCTGTAAGGATGTGCACACATGCACATCTACATGCACAAGCATGAATCGAGTTGGACTACACAATCTGATCTTTTCCACTAAAAAAAATATACATGCCCATCTCTTTCCACAGATTGTATCCAGCATTCAGAAGAGCCCCTGAGCTGGCACAGACTAATTAAGAAGAAAGGGAAGGATTATATGTATGTGTAAATGATACTCTAAAAAGAAAGCACTATCAATAATGTAGTAGTAAAATACTTGAAAGGAAATGGATTTTTGATGAAGTCAGTTTTTCAGTCTTTCTTCAGATAAGAGAATAATTCTTTTAAATTGTTGTTCACACTGACCACTGCCACTTGTTAACATTTTGCCCTGGGGAGAAAATACAGCTTAGCAGTAAAAGGGCTCTATAATAAGCATCTTTAGCTCCTTGGGATTCTTGTTTGGTTTTTTTCTCAGTACTGTAAACCACATACCACTTGGGCTGACTCACAGAGACCTCGGGAGAAGGAGGAGGAAAAGAGAGCTGTTTTCTCATGAGAAGTTCAACATGGTGCAATTCCTCTTCCATTGCAGCAGCTCCAGAGCTGTTTTGCACCCAGCTTGACCTGGCAGATGTAACTCTTCTTCTCTCACTCCTTAATTTGTCTGCATTTGGCTCAGGTTCATAGCTGTTTGGAGTGCCTGATGGTTTTCCTGGTTGGAGCTATAAAAAAAGTCTGAGCCCACTCAAATACCAGCATGAGAGTGATATCGTAGGATCTCGGAAACAGCAGAAGAAATGAGGCTGATGAGCTGACAGCCAGAATTCCTGTCCTGCCAGCTTGAAGGCTGATGCCCACAACCAATCACCATATGTTTGGCTCCAAACTAGGGAGCAGAAAGACCAGAATGATGCAGAGAATTAGGATGATTTTGTTATGTCTTTCAAGGAAGACAGGGAGCTTTGAAGCTTGCAAGTATCACCTATATTCCCTGGCTTTCCTTTCCAAAGCAGTATTTCAGAGGACTAGCAACAGGACTCTTCCTCTTAAACACTCTAAAAGTCTTTTGGTGGACAAATGCAACAATTTTCAAAAGGGCCTTTATTCTGAGGTATTTTTGGATATATTGCCACTTTGTGAATTTTTTTCCTGTTTGTTTTAATCCAATGATGACTTTTAGCCTGTTCAGTTAAAGAAAATTAGATGGAAGTCGCTTCCAAACTGTATATATATACCATGGATTTACAGCATGTAATGGAGCCTTCAGAAGCCTTTCATCTTGGCACTGGCACAGGTAGCCCAGACAAGCAGTGGATGCCCCATTTGTAGAAGTGTTCAAGGACAGGTGAGATGGGGCTCTGAGCAACCTGTTCTAGTGGAATGTGTCCCTGTCCATGACAGGGGGGCTGGAACAAGGTGATCTTTAAGGTCCCTTCCAAATTAAACCATTATGTCATTCTATGACCCTGTGATTTAATTTAGGCCCAACAAAGCTGCAGTTCAACAAAGGCACCAGTATAAAACCAAGTAGGATCCAAAAGTACCAAATCAACTGCATGCAGCACCAAGTTGAACATTTACACTGTTTCAGACTCAAACTGATTTGAGTACTCAGCAATGCTGAGGGTGCATCTTGAGTACTGTCTGCAGTTCTGGGCCCCTCATTACAAGAAACACATTGAGGTGCTGGACCGAGTCAAGAGAAGGGCAACAAAGCTGGTGAAGGGTCTAGAGGGTAAGTCCTGTGAGGAGCAGCTGAGGGAGATGGGATTGTTCAGTCTGGAGAAGAGGAGGCTCGGGGCGGGGGGGACCTTATCACTCTCTACAACCACCTGAAAGGATGTTGCAGCCAGGTGGGGGTCAGCCTCTCCTCCCAGGCAACTAGTGACAGGATGAGAGGATATAGCTTTACATTGTGCCAGGGGAGGTTCAGGTCGGACATTAGGAGCAATTTCTTCACAGAAAGGGTGATTAAACATTGTAATGGACTGCCCAGGGAGGTGGTGGAGTCCCCATGCATGGTGGTGTTTAAGAAAACACTGGACATGGCACTCAGTGCCATGGTATGGTTGATGTGGTGGTATTCAAAGGTTGGACTCAATGATCTCAGAGGTCTTTCCCAACCTGATTGATTCTGTGATTCTGTGACAAAGGGGATGTCTTCATGCCTTGTCTGTCCCTTCATTTTGGGTGTTGGAGACAGTACAGGGAGTGTCCAACAACAAAGAATGTTAAGCTATGCCAATTCAAAAGGTTGTCAGATTGCCAATTTTATGCCAGTATCACAGGAGCCATTCCATTATGTAAACCTACAAATGAATCAATCTGCCACAACTGCAAATGCTAGTTAAGGTTTTTTAGTTTGATCCCCCATCAGTTTACACACCACCTCATCTATCATGCTGGGTGGACACATACCTAAATGGCAAGGCAATAAGTCTTACATGGGCAGAGATGAACTAAGGAAGGATGAGAAAAGAGAACATCAAGTACAGGTTGTTCCACCTTTTTCTGTGAAGGCAGGTGGGACTTGTAGGCAGGCCAAGCTTGGGCTGCCTTGGAACAACACCAGTTGTCCAGGAGTCCAGTGAACTCCACTGAACCACTGATATAGTGAACATGGGTGCTCAGAGTGAGGTCAGGCCATGATCCCAGAGAGGAATGCCAACCTGTACTAGATGCATACGAAAGATGTTAATTCTAAGCCAATATTCCCAAACAAGGCATCACCTCCTGCTATTTCTGGCAGGTTGTAGTTCCCTGTACCACCACTCCACATAGTGGCACAGGCTGCCACCAACTCCAGTGTGCTGATAGCCTGTGCTCTTCTAAAGCACTGCTGCAGCACTGTTGGTTGCTGCAAACATGCATGCATTTTCATCACTAACGTGTGACCTTAGAGAATTTATTAATGGAAAGCATTGCAGCTTGCAGAGGAAAAGAGTTTTAGCCTGAAGCAGGCTGTCATGGGATGACTGTTCCATTTTGGATCCGAGTGAGTAAAATTAGCATGAAGTTAGCTAAAGGTGACCTGGAAAGGAAGACAAAAAACCATGGCATTTGTCTTTATTATGGCATATAAGGACTTTGTGAAAGGCTTTTATTCTATTTTGGAATGGGTGTTTTTCTTGTGCAGTTGCTCTTAGTAGACATGTAGATGTAAGATATGGGTGGCCAGAATATTCTCTACATAAATATGTCCACCTAATAATTTTAAGCAATTTATATAATTTGTCTAACAGGCATCTGAACGTCAGAGTTGACAGCTTGCTAAATTATTTTGGGTTTTTGACAACTAGGTGTAAGTTCTACTTCTAAAGCTGTAGTAACATGAAGGTTATGAAGGCTACACAGGATTATTAAGGTTATACAAAGACACTAGTTTGGAAATTGTCAGTGGCAATAGAATACAGCCTGTTCACTTAAAAAAAATAAGTTGAATGTGATGAAAGTGATTGTTTGAAGGGGGCTTGATAGTAAATGCAAAATATTCAATTTTGGTTTATCTGCTTGTCTGTAATTTTTCTCTAAGCACTTTCTCCTGAATGGGTATCAGCCTTTTTTCGCAGCATCGCAGTGGGGCACATTTCAGTGGGGCTGAGGTATGATACAGGGCTGTAACAAACTGCTGTCCATCAGGAAGTCTTTTATGTCTCAACGAATTGCTGCCTTTAACCTCTATTTACTTCTCTTTCAGTGCAAAGACACATTTGTATAGGCTGCAAACACCAAGGAACAACAAGGAAGACTTAATCACATCAAGGAATGAGAAGAGAGATGAACAAACCTGTTCCTAGTTTGGCTTTACTTCTGTCCATACTAATGACTTCAAGCAGCAGATAAACCCCAAATCTAAGCTTGTGAAAGCAGCACAAAATTTGTAATCCCTTTTCTCTTGTTAATAGTAAGGGAAAGACCAAGAGTCAAAATATTCCCAAAGTAAAAATCAAGTATTTCAGAACCATGCAAATAAATAATAAGCAATAAAAAAAAGGAAGCTGCAAAAGTCATCTCAAAACTAGGACAAAGACCTTTGACAAACGACTGCTAAAATATGGAAAAAGAAATAAATCTTGAGTGCCACATTCTGTGATCTAGAGGATTAAAATAATGTTTGGAGAGCCATGAATCATTACGAAGTATTTCAGAACTGTTGGCTTTCCCCCAGACACCTCCCTAAAGACATACTGTGGGAACATTCTTTGCACGAAGTATTCTAGCTGCAATACAGTTGGTAGCTTCCCATGAACTTATAGTTCCAGTATTACTGTAAATACAGTATGTTAAACAAATTTAAAAGAAAAAATAGTCTTTCAAGAACAAAAAGACGATATACTGTAAGAATACTCAAAACCAGCTGCCCCTGCTTTTTTGGAGTTTAAAAGACCAGATGTTCAGAAATGTACATATACAATGACAAGTCCAGCTTAGATGTACCACTGCCACTGCCAGCATCATATGCATTGACTTACACTTAACCACGTAATTTGCTGGTTTTTGGGGGGGAGGGGGTAAGTACATTTAAAAGAAAGACTCCATGACCAGCAAATTGAGCTAACATGAGATGCTGTATTATATGTGACATGAAGCACATTTCTTGTTTTTAGAAAGTTCCTCTCCAGTCTTTTTCTTCCATCATGCAGCTTCCATCTCCCACCCTACCCCTATTTTTAAACCTGTTTTTAGTTGTTGCCCTCTAATCTTCCCCACACACTGCCCATAAGCAGCACCCAAACCACTACAGTGAATGTTTGTGAGGAATTTGCGACTGTTGAATCTTTAAAAGCAGGCAAAATGACTAAATCTGGAGCCAGAGGTCAGAAAAATAGCTGTGTGAGTAAACTCCATTCACAAAAAAAAAAGGAGTCTGAAATGATGCAGGATCGGTTCTCAGTATGGCAAGGCAAAACATGTTTCTTCTGCTCCTGTCCATCATTTCAGGAGCATGGCTGCCACTTTGGCTTACACTCAGTAATACCTTACTCCCCAGGTAGTCCTATTGAAAACTGTGTGACTAGGCGGGGAATAGCATTCTCAGTATTAGTAGCAGCAGTGAGGCTGTCCCTTTGTCAATCATGTATAATCTGTGCTTTTATTAAAAATAGTTGGAAGAGCTGATATCTGTGCTGACAGTTTCCAGCCCTGGTGCAGCAACCCATTCAGTCTGTAAAAGGATTTAGTGCTCCAGATGCTGCAACAAATCTTGAAACTGCCCAATTATCACTTGACGGCCACACCTCTTTGGCACCCTAGGGGCCATGTCATTGGAGATAAGCTCTGTTTATGTTAAGTCAGTGTCAGGATGTACAGCATATGTCTATAAAGCTGGATGAGTGCCCTTTTTCAGGATGTTCTGTACATTTACATTGTGCAGCCAAGAGCCCTGAAGGTGTTGAAAGAGAAGAAAAGGTCTTTCATAGAGTTTAATCCAATTAAAGCACATTAATGAAGTTTAGGATCATCTGTCACATTATCCAGACACATCCTTTCATGCATAATCATCTGATTGCAAAGTCTGATTTTCTTTTGAGGCTTTTCATCTTCACTAAGAAAATGTGATGAGAAATTCAACACTTAAAATACTGAGAGATGAGATTGCTGCATGTTGCCTTTTTTTCCCCCCCTTCTTCTCTCTCTATCTCACTCTTTCTCTGAAAGAAATACAATGATTATTTTAAAATAGTGTTTTGTTTCATCACATGGTACAAACTGGCATACATCCAGTACAGCCTAGGAAGCAACCCCAAATAACACGTCCTAAGCTTTTGTTTGAGGGATTGTAAGATCTTAGTACAGATGAGTAAAGGAAGAAAAAAGCGGGGAGATTGAAACACCAGATACTGCAAGTGAATAAAGGATTTCAGCTGCTGTCACTGCTAGAATGGTATCAGGCTAGATTTCCCTAATAGCTTTGAGAGCACTTTCCCATCATCATCACGTTAAGCACTCTGAGTAGACAGAGAGAGATCTGCCATACTTGATCAGAAAAGAGGGAAAGGCAGAATCTCATTTCCGTACAACCTCTCTTTGGACCACTTCAGAAAGGCAGAGGATGCCGGAGGAGACTTTCCACAGGCAGCTGAGCATCTTCTCTCTGCAGGAGAATCTGTGGCCCAAGCAAAGCTGTCCTACCCTTCTGAATTTTCCTGGGACCAACTGGAGAGCACAAATCCTCACACTAGAAGGGCTAATGCTGGAACCAGGAACAGTCTAATTTCCAAAACTCAGGCAACAAGTATATCCATTAAAGACGAATGTGATAGAATCCTACTGGAGAAAAAGTTATCGGGGAAATGCCATAACGTGTTGAAAATATACATTGACCTCAGCATTACCCTGTGACATAAGTATGATAATTTCTAACCACATCAGCCTCCCAGCTGGTTACTGCCACCTCCCTACAGAAGGCTACAGGTTTTATACCCCAGCTGTTAAGAACACATCATTGCACTCAGCTACTGGTTTTATGCCACAGCTGTTAAGAACACATCATCGCACTCCTTATCCATGTCAGTGAAATGCCAGTTGCCTGTGTCACCAGGCAACGAAGGCTGCTTAGATGAACTGCACAGAAGACCTACAAGAATGTCCACGCAGTCACCCTCAGGAGAAGTCCCACTTTCTCATATCCACTTCCAGTCAACTACAGAAAGAAAGTAGAGAGGTTATTTTAATTATCCCATCACTGACCCTCTCCCTTCAGTCTTTATGTCTTCTTGAAACTACTGCTTCAGGCTGCATGCAGACTCAGGCAGGCAACATGCATGCAATTTTTGCTTTCCCTCAGTGCCAAGAGGACGCAACATTTTAGATTTCCAATAAATCCCAAAACATTGCACAACATGTAGTGCCCACTAGTGGCTCAGCCCAATTGCTGCTATTGGGCTTCAGGAACATATGCTGAAATTTATGCAATCTGTGTTCTGATATTTGCAGTACTGGGTCTGAAAGAAAGAGGCAAGCAGCCAGACCTGCTGGGCCTCTTCAACAGAATCAGTGAGAGAATGAAAGGATTAATGGAATATGTAGGGAAGGAACCACTTATTAGCATGCAAGGAGCATCCAGAGCCTACAAGGAATGCTCGGTTTTTAACAGATATCTTCTGAGGAGTTTATTAAGTTCACTGTGTACTTCAAGCAAAGAAAGCAATGCAGCAGGCATGACCAGTGTGCTTAATTTCTCAGTTGCATTTAAAGTATTACCGAGGAGTATGCCCTGCTGAGGACTACGTACCTTTCTGAAAATTCAGTGTAGACTTCGACAAAACACGTCTCATTGTACATTATTTTGCTATCTCACATGCACCAAAATGAATGTTATTTCAAATTCAGGTCAAACCAACTTCTCTCAACCTCCGTCTGGGGCACTGATATCCAATTTTGGAACTTAAAACTTCTGTGAGGACTCATAACTATGAAGATATTTACAGGAGCCGTTGATGGAAAGCTAAAATGCAATGAAAAGGCATAAACCATATTATGCTATTTTTATCTTATTATTTCTCATGTGTCAAGCAAGTGCAAATACTACTGCTATAACCAAAAGAACACTCCCCATATATTTATGCTAAGGGCACCACAGACATCATCCTGATTAAATCCCTGACCATTAACCTGCCCAGGATAGACATTTCCTTCTAAGCAGATGCAACTACCAAAGCTCATTCAGCATCAGGTTCACTGCACACAGTTTCATCCACTGTCCCTGAGCATTGTGTGCCTTGTTCTACAACCTCCAGCCAGTGTAAGAGATCAAAACCACTATGAACTTACCCACAAAGCTTTAGGGATGGACCAAGTACAAATTCTTTGGTGGCTTAGGTCAATCTAATCTAATTCTATCATTCAATGCAAAGTATGCATAACAGCCACCTGGGAATCTCAGGCTCTATACGTTCTCCCTGCTGGCTATATGTTGACAGTTGAGATCAGTGCCAGTTGCAGACCAAAATCACAGGAAGGCATTTCATTATTCACAGTTACCTATTCTGCAGTGTTACATGTGCGCTTTCTTAATTCCTTCAGTGCTATGTTAATGTCCTGGTGCATGAGATTTCATTAGCATTCATTCAGCAAATGCAGATTTGGCACAAATGTTACTCTGTGAACATGTAGATTCAGATAGCCTTAAACTTTGGTAAAGTTGGCACGCCATTATAGCCCCTTTCTAGTTTTATCCTGTTTCTTGTTATCACTGGTCACATTAATCACTGTATGAATGTAATTGTTAAATTGTCATTTTATGAAAGAAAAAGGTTGTCCTTGTGACAGGCTTACATTTCTGTGTGCCGTGTTTTATACCAGTAGTAGCAGCCTTAACAAAGAGCATGTGACCTGATTTCCCAGATGTCTGTAAATGTACTTGGCATTGAATTTTAAATCTGACTGAATTCAAAGCTCTTCATATAAAACACAACTCGAGTTAACTTTTATCTCTATTTTTTTTCCCTTTCTGTCTCTCAGCAGCTGTTCTTCTTTTATTATTTCATGTGCTATATTCAATATGCAAAGTTTCCTTGTTTGTTAGAGTGCATTACACTTTCTAATGCATCTGTCATGCTGAAAAACAGGAAAGTAGCATAAAGCGTCTCTTGTGATTTTTCCCCCCATTTAAAGGAAGGCTTAGTTATAAGAAGGAAAAAAAAAAAGAAAAAGAAAAAAAAGAAAGAAATAATTGAAATTTGCCTCTGAGCATCTAGAGAGCTTAAGAAAAAGGTTCTTCAGCTTTATGAAACTTTAAAAATTAAAATACCAGTGAATTTCATGCTTAGAAATGACAAAACATGACTGGTCCTGGGAATTTTCCTTAGAAGGGTGATTTGAGAGCTAGGACACAAGACAGAAAGGAGACCTGGATTCTGTTCTACACATACCAACAGCTTACTGGTGAACCTCTCAGTCTGTGCCAGTCCTGGAGATATTTCGAAAAATAATCCACATCCATATCTGAACCAATGCAGGACCCTGTGAGAGTAGGGTTTTTTTATGAAACAGCTAGACCAGCTTTTACCCTTTCTTACTTTAATTCCGCCAAGATTGAACCAAAGTCATACGGCTCAGTCCTGCCTCAGAAGACTTTTCCACAATAAAGCCTCCTAGACTATAAGCCACTGGAGCTTTGTTGCTGAGTTTCTTTAGAGCAGACAGATCACTAGGATTGGATCTGAGTATTTCTTTGCAGCAGTCAGGATTATGAGACACTAGGAGAAGCCTAGCCTGAGCTGTACAAAACTGTAACTCAGGCTAATTCACCCTCCCAAAGTCCCAGCAGCAGAGGATCAGTCCTACAGAATTCCAGATGGATGGTGCACCTCTCCTTATGGAACCCTCTGTATCTCCATGGCATGCTGCATAGCACTGAACAGCTTTCAAAACTATGCACACTATAGGGCATTCTCAGTAATAAAAAAAAAATAAAAAATCGAACAACAGAGTTAATGGACATTTAAATAAACATTAGGAATATCAGTGGTTGCTGGAGCACATATTAACTATTTCCCTATATGAATATGTATTATATCTGTAACATGCATATATAAGGATTGTTACGAACATAAATGATGTGCACTTAATATTTTTACACATTTTTAAAAAGCTAAGCTCAACCTAGTAGACAGGGCTCAATGAACTAATTTTGGAAATAGTTGTTGTTTACTTCCAAAAGCATGTGGGCACAAAAAAATTCTTATCCCTGACTAATTTTCTGGAAGGCTTTGCTGGTTCCTTCTGATTTCAACAAAGTTTCAGTGGGGCAAAATTCCTTATAGCTCCCTGCCTGGCTCCCAAGTCCAAGGCTGGAGTGTGTCCCCGGCAGCTGGCCAGGCAATGTGCTTCAAAGTTGAGCCCATAATCTTTCATGATGAAATTTTAAAGATCTGGTCTTCATTTTGAAGCAGAGCTGTATGAGATCTAACATTATCATCTGTGAAACAGCATCATCTTTTTCCACCTGCCACTTCTGCAAGTCCAAATATCCCCCATTTTCCATATTATGCATGGACTTTCCTCAGATTTTTTGGTCATTAACAACTAAAATGGAGGCATCAGGCAAGGTTACAACACAGATGTTGTCTGACTTCATTCAAAGTTCAGTGTTGACAGCATGTAGCTACACTGAGCTGTGCCTCTGGCCAGCGTCTGCAGGCTCATCTGGCCTGGCAAACGCTAACCCCATTTTAATTGGGTCTGTGTGGGCTGTGTTGTAACTCACCCATGCAGCTCCCCTGTTTTAAAAGCTCAGAGCATTCCTGTCTCTGGATCCAGCCAAAGCACATTCCCAGCAGGACCTGCTGTAAACTGGCTGTTCTCACATGGGCCAAAAACCAGCACAACCTTTAAACACATGGCAACATTTTGGCCAAAAGAAAATGACCTTGGAACTCATCCTCTAGCTTGTCCATATCTTGTTTTCAGGCTATTTGGTCTTTCTGAATGCTATCTACATGTTTTGTAAAGATCATTTTATTTCCCAATCTCTCTGCGTGCTGACATTTTCAATCAATCTGAAAACACAGTTTGAAATGGTATTTAAGTGCCTTAAATACCTTCAAAACTTCTAATTGCCTTTTAAATACAGGTCTGATTGACTCAGAACTAGATCTACAATCAAGGATTTTTTTGCTAAACATGTTCCTAATTTTAACTATACAGCCACACAGCAAACATTATGTAGTGCTTATGTAACATGTAGCACTGAGGGGCTGCAGTCAAGACTGGGTTTCAGAGAGGAAGCTGAGATGGAAAATACCCATTTAAATGATACCCACAAAATCAGGATGGAAATAATAATAATAATAAACATATCTTGCTGCAGAGAAAGAGCATATTCACTTGGTAGAAAGATCAGACTCTTCAGGTGACTCTTCTCATTCAAATAGCTTGTAAACACTAGATTTATGTAAAGTGTCCTGTCCTTAGTCCACCAAGTATTTAATTATTCATGTGAAAGCATACCCATTTCAACAGAAACTGTTTAGCAAGGTCTAAGCTAATAGTCACGAACAGCCTAATACCCGAGGCACTCCAGACAAGGTAGGAGCTCCATTCCTTCCGAGTGTCCCAAGTGAGTACTCTGACCATCTCTGTGTAAGAGGGCTGGGTTTGTGGGGAGTCCTTCTGTGTGACTTCCCTATTCAGACACTCCTAATAGGTCTGAATGCCTTCCGAACCACGGCTGCCTTGGCACGCTGTTGGAGGAAAACCAAAATTACCTGAGCCAGACCACAGCCGTCTGCCCAGGTCAGTCTAAAGTGATATTTGTGCTTTAGAGAATTGTAATGATAATCACCAGTGCTCCTGCCTCCTGATACACCAGATGGACAAAGATGAGGGTGAAACTTCTTTGAAAACATCTCACCCTACACAAGCCTTGATATGACTTTGCAGATCACAACATGGTCCTCTGTTGTGATCCCAAGGTTTCCCTTTTTGTTCCTAACCATATAAAGGAAAACGCCATAGACTTCACTCCCTGGGACAGAACAACACCAAGAGCAGCAAAGTGTATGGAAGATGAATATCCATACCAGTACATTTCTGAGGCTTTTTATGCTCCTGAAAATCTGCTGTGAATGCTGTGCAACAGTTCAAACTCCATCAGTTCAGAGATCATAATGGATCACTAAAAATAATAGATCAGAGAAAAAAAGATGGTGTCTGGTCCACCATTTAACAGGTCCTGCCATATTTACTAGTTCTTTGCAGTGAATAGTTTATCTCTGTTAATGTCCCAAATATATCAGCTCTATGTCTGAGAAGACTGGGAAGCAGTAAATAAAACGCTAGACCAAAACAGTAGAAAGAGTAGAAGGAAATAAATCATAGATTTCTGTATGCCTGTCGGAATACAGAAATTCAGAGTCTGGTATGAGGAGCAGGAAGAAGGGCTGCAGGAGAGAAGCAGGAGGATTATTTTAGGGGTAGGAAGGGCTAAAGTCTTATTTCAGGCATCTCTAGAAAGTGATAAGCGGATGGAAAGTTCACATCTGGCATTTAAAGAGAAAGTCAATATTTAACAGGATTTCCTCTGTCTTTCAAAATATTGATTTTTGAAAATGAACAGCTTTTATGGAGCAGATACATACATACGAAAAACCTTCAAAAGCAAGCTGGCTATGGTGCCGGGATTTAGCACATCATGCAGCTATCTCAAATGTGGTTACCATCTGCCCCAAGGGTGGATTTAAACCTGACAGACTAGAAAGTGAGTAACTGCTGTCCCCAGCTGATCAGGTCGTATCATTTTCACGATTTGATCTAACCTTAAAGTCCGTCTGCAATTCCCAGGGGCCATGATCAGAATACGCATTTTGTGCAGCTGAAACATGTACCAGCCACAAATACATCCTGCCTGCTCCCCAATCACAAGGAATAGGGCAGGAATGGGCCTCATGCTGCTGCTTCTCTGCAGCACTCCTGTGCCTGTGTTTCCAGCCTTTCCCCCATGAGACAGAAAGGGGACAGGACTGCAAAGAACTATTTTGCAGGAAAAGAAGTATGTGGTGCAGTTCATAGCTCATCTGTGCTTACAAGAGCCCTCTAGTCTGTGATGGCATTTGTGAGATTAAGAGCCAGAAAACAGGCTACATTTATCTATTCTCGCAGGAATTTACATGTTTCTGTATGTACACAATTCTCAGATGTCATAATTATATGATTTTATAATGTAATAAAATAATTTTGAGAAGGTTTCACTCTTTTAACAGAAAATAATAGTCTGATCTCTCCAGTTTCCAAACAAGACAAACTGTCCATCCACACAAGCCTGTTAAATCAGTTGTGACTATGACCAGAACTGCTCCTGTGTTCTTGAAAACAAGGTTCTAATGATCTATGCTACTATCTTGGAAATTAATTATAAATATCTTCTGAAACAGAGTAGTGACATTTTAGATCCATCCTTTTTCCATAGCAACTTTTAGATCAAGTGCCTCCACATGTGAAGTTAGTGTGGCCAAAACACCACATATGGATTAAGGTAGATACTAAAGATGGAGCAATATCTGAAAAATGCTTTCTCTTTCAGAAAGAGAATTTCTTTTTCTGTTCCTTTCCTTAATCTGAAGTATACGCTTCTTCCAAATTGAAAAAACATGTGCATGGAAAAAATGTAACAGGAAACTTGGAGGAAGGAGCCACAACAGGAGGTCATCATTAAAAAATTCTAAGTTTAGAGCTGGAGAAGGCCAGGAAGTGTCATTCACTTCTTACGCCCTGGTAACAAACCTACAGTTGGGGTGGAAAAATCTTCGTCATAAACAAAATGTGCCCAGAATGAAAATTAAATGAAACCTGTGCCGTGTAGCCAAAACTGTAAGTCAAATCCTAAACAATCCCCCAGAAGAGTCAACAACCTCAGCCTAGATAAAAGCCAGCTTATTTTATAAAGTCTGAGTGCTATTCAGATGTCCTAAATTCCATCTCAGCTTAGTGTTTCCTTTTCACAAAATGTTTTTGAAAGCCTGAAGCTAGCCAAGAAAAAGACACCAAATACAAAGACTCATGTGCAATTCTGGCCATGTTAATAAACCCTAGATAATAAGAGGCTTTTTGCTTCCAAATTTTTTGCCCCTGAATTAAATTACCTTGCCCAAAGCCCCGACCAAGAGGTTTGATATCTCTGCTTGAAAAGGCATTATTAAAAAAGAGGATGGACACTGTCATCCCTCAAGGTCTCAGGCTTTCCTTGCAAAACAAAGGAAACAAATCCTTGCAGAGTGCAGTGTGCAAAGCCAGCAACATATAGTTCAGTGGAGCAGAGGGTACTGTGCATTCACAAGTTACAAGCCCATATTCCCTGAAGAACTGCATGATGAGGAGTACATGAACTTGAGCCAGCTGAACTGTTTCTTTTCAAGTAGCAACCTATCTTCCATGTAATTTCTTTCATTTCAAAATCTCTCTTTGAAAAATGATGTGGAACTAGTGCAGCATCTGCAGAACACTGCTGCTGCAGACCTGGTTCACTGCACAGGCCACTCTGGAAAGCCACTGAGGAGGACTGGACAGTCTGTCTCCTCTCCTAAAATTGTCAGAATCTGCCCACACAAACAACTGATCACTAGGAGTGGCCCAATATCAAGGATGGTTTTTGAAGCTACAAAGTCTCACTGCTGCAGCTAAATAAGCCATTTGCAAAATTCTGGACAAATAATTTCTTTTGAATTTCTTTTGACGTTTCTCAGCAACTGGCCATACACTGAGCTGCTTGTGCTGAAGATGTATGATTTCCTTCTATGCATTATATAGCTTGGTTCTCTAATTCAGATGCCTATTTGTTATCTATTTTTCTAACATCAAACTCAACAACATAATCTTCAGATTTATTAATGTGACTACATGTTCTGCTGTATCCCTTCTCTCCTGATGACCTGGAGCTGTGACTAGGCTGGTGAATAGGTTGTGAAACAGCAGGGTGTGCGTGGCCCATTAGCATTCAAAGTTAGTGCAGGAACTGGTTGTTTGGCATCCCTGAATTTATGCCCCTCTGTCAAAGTGGTTTTGTTCCCACTCAGACAATCATATGTCAGTGGCAAGAGAGTATGGGCACCAGGTGTAAGCTCAGAGTATATGCAGATAAAGTGTTTAAAAAAAAAAAAAGGAAGAAAAAATAAGAAAAAAGTATTGCTTTGCAAGTAGCTGCTTCTGATAGCAAGTAATCAAAACATATGGAGATTACAGACTCAGATTTGTTGACACTTTGAGGCATTATGCCACAAACAAATGCTTTTATCCTTAAAATGTTTCACTGCTGGGAATTTACATTTGAAAAGCCTAATTAAGAGACAATATCATCCCCCACAGAAAATAAGCAACCTCCACAAATTCAGTGGATATCCTTTGAAGTATGCTGAAAAACTTAGCCTTACATATAACTTCATTTTGTTAGTGCAGGGCTAGTGTTTCTTGTTCCTTTAAATAAATTACAGGAACTCCAACAGGCAGGGGCTAGGCAAAGTTGTCCCATGAAGAAAAGAAAATGCAAGTTTTGCTTTTCGGGAACATCATTTTCTTTATTCTGATCCCAGCAAAAAAAGGTTTACTCCCTCAACAGTAAGCAAATTGAGACTTGCCTGAAAAGGTAAGGCCCTTTTAGAGATTAAGGACGTGGACATATTATAGATAGTCAGTAGCTGTGTAAGTATGTTTAGGAGATTTAGTCTAAAAGGAAGCACCTAAATCTGAGATCTGACAGGAGACTCCAACATTTCTCCCATTCTATTTATGAGTAAGAAAGCCACATACAGCTTTCAGGACAGACCTCTCTAATGAGAGAAGGGTCACTCCTTAAACATTCTGAGAGACAGTGGAGTGGGACTCAGCTGAATGGGATGAGATAACAAAAATTGGGAAATGTGAGGATAGAACTGGAGTCATTTCTTGGATACACTGAAAGGCAAAGGATCTTTGTGGTGCCAAAAAAACAGACACAGGAGCTCAAAATATGATCAGGTAGTTTGGCTCCTGCAGCTGGACCCTTCACGATCAATAAAGCCCTGAAGTGTGAGAGTGATATCCCTAATTCTGTGTGTAAAACTGCTGTCTGGTGTGCAGCCCAGACATCCCTCCAGCAGTCTGGGGGCACCTTCAGGGCTTACAGCCCAGACAGAGGGCTGGGTGTCTTCACTGAGACATCCCTCAAGGGCAATCTGTCTCAGCTTGCATGTGTTGCTTGTGCTTTGGAGGACATATATCAGAGTCGTTGGTCCTGCAATAAACTGACCTAGGACTCTTTGCCAGTAAATTTGGGAAAATGGGGAAAGGAGTATTGGAGGTGTGTCCCCTTTGACAGCAGAGCGGTGAGTGACTGTGAAAGCATCACTTAGATACTGGACTATACTCTGTTAGGCAGATCTAGATAGAAAACATCAGATTTGCAAGATGGCTTGTGTATGAGTAGGTACCACACACCAGAAAAGATGAGACTCAATAAAACCTCGTGCTAAAGCTGTAGGGAAAAATATAACAAGTAGACATCTTTCTCACCACATCAAGGTAACTTGTAAGCTAACGAGCCAGAAACAGATGTTTGGTATCTTACTTTCAACATCAGCAGCTCCCTAAAATGATTCCTGAGTTTTGTCGTCTTTGGTGTTCTGCTCAAAGCCAACCATTTAGAGACGGAAATAGTTCTGACAGCTCAATGCTGGCTCGTGTTTCCAGCTATGCTCTCTTGCCTGCAATTAAAACATTATGCTTTATATCCTTGTGATAAAAAAGGATAACATTTTTTCTTTGCATCCAAATAGTTGCTATCTTCAGACTTTTACGAGAGTTTTGGATATTGCTAAAGAAAACAGGAAATTAAAAAACAAATGCAAATAAAACGGAGTTGTTGGAATGATCGCATAATGTCCCCCTTTCATTCTCACGATGCTCAGGTGCTGAGGGTGGCTAAACCTTTTTTAGTTATGTTAACACAAATTAAAATCATATTAAGGTGCAATTCCCAACTGTAGCTCACACATAAATTTAACAAAAATATGGGAAGAATACTCTGATGTTTATTGGAAAGAGAAAGGGAGAGAGAATGGGCAGAGAATGTAATTGTTTCACAGTAAGTGGAAGCATTACTGGGTGAAATAGTGCTAGCAGTACTTATTAAATTTCATAACAGGATGTTCTCAGCTCGAACATCCTCCTTAGTCCTTGATTTTATATTTGAGACTTGCAGAGCAAAACCATTACGAAACCAGAAAAATATAAATTTTTACTTGTTTTAAATTGCCTTTTTCTCTCTAGCATTGCTGCCCCAAACTCTCTGGATTCCTGAGGTTGAGGTGCATTCCAGCATCTCACTTCACAGAGAAGGGGAAGTTACTTTTACCCTTCCAGAATCCCTTATTACCAGTTCTCTAAAAAGCTCTGCAATTAGAATGTAGTTATATTCTGGATCTCTGTCCATCCCTCCATCCCTGGTCCCCATTCCTGTGCCCCAGCACCACCTTTCCTTTCTCTGCATTTTCAGAGAAGGTAGAACAGTCACCTCTGTCTACTTTGCTGATCAATTAGCTCTACTAAGCTGGCATACAACTCTGAGCTTCGTCATAAAACCTTCACAGGGAGAGATTCAGGGCTTGACAGACCTTTTGCCTTTTATTGACCATATCCCCGTTTGAGACTGCTCAGGTCTCCAACCAAGTGTTCCTACCTTCTCTTTTGGGTGCATAAAGAAGTTAGGAAGGGTTGGAGCTGTCCTTTCCTTAAGAAACAGAGCACTATCCCTTGCTTTGGATATGCTAATATTTTCTGGGCCTCCTCCAAACTGTTTCCCTGCCCAGACAGATTGTTAATGACTGTTCCCAGGACTGCCTAAGCCTTTAAAACTCATGGTAACTCATTACTGGGAACAGTGTCCCTTTTCCATAGGAATACCTCCAGCATAAAAATTCTGCCTTTCCATAAATTATTCCTTGTATTTCACACAACATGTTTGTTGGTAACACTTAATGCCTACCTACATGACTAATGCATATGATTCACTGCTGAATATTGATTCAGAACAGACACAAAAGCAGGCAGAAATTTCGGGATGATAAGAGATTTGGAATGACACCTGTCTACATAGGTCACAGAATGAGATAATCAGCCTGCTATGAATTACAACAAATATTGCTGTAACCACCTGCATCATGCTATTGGAGGTTTCTGGAGGCTTTTTCCTACACTGTCAATCTTGCACCCAGGTAATGCTATTTTACTCTCACTTTGATTCCTTCTTGTGGAGCTCTTCTCATGCTCATTGAATCTATCCAAATAAAATGAATTAATTTTTTTAAAAAACTAAAAACATACGGTTTGATATTTAGTCTGAAGATTAGTAACACATTTTAACATATGGCTACAAATAATATAAATACATATCCAAACAAGTATTCTTTTCAATGTATCCCATATTTATATTTTAATATATATATGTGTGTGTGTGTGTACACCTGCAGAATCAAAGGCTGTTGTGTTGTGATATGTATAGGTTCCTATATCAACAAGCAAGCACAACCCAGAAAATTATTTCTTAGCCATCCAACCCAATGGGTATGAAATTCTACCCTTCTACTCTGTTCTTGTGAGACATTACCTGGAGTACTGTATCCAGGTCTGGGGTCCTCAACACAGGAAAGATATGGAGCTGTTGAAGCAGGTCCAGAAGAAATTTTCAGAATGGAGCACCTCTCCTGTGAGGAAAGACTGGGGGTGTTCAACCTAGAGAAGGCACACAGGAAGATGTTATTGTGGAGTTTCCACACTTCAAAAGGACTAAAAGACGGATGGGGAAAGACTTTGTGGGGATTGGACAAGGGGTAATGGTTTTAAACTAAAAGCTGGTAGGCTGGGACTAGATATGAGAAAGACATTTTCCATGGTAAAGGCCGTGAATCATTGGAACTGATTGCCCAGAGGGGTTGGTAGCTGCACCATCCCTGGAAGTGTTCAAGGTCAGGTTGGAGGAGCTGAGAACAGCCTGATCTAATTGAAGATGTCCATGNGGGGTGTTCAACCTAGAGAAGGCACACAGGGAGATGTTATTGTGGAGTTTCCACACTTCAAAAGGACTAAAAGACGGATGGGGAAAGACTTTGTGGGGATTGGACAAGGGGTAATGGTTTTAAACTAAAAGCTGGTAGGCTGGGACTAGATATGAGAAAGACATTTTCCATGGTAAAGGCCGTGAATCATTGGAACTGATTGCCCAGAGGGGTTGGTAGCTGCACCATCCCTGGAAGTGTTCAAGGTCAGGTTGGAGGAGCTGAGAACAGCCTGATCTAATTGAAGATGTCCATGCCCACTGCAGAAGGGTTGGACTAGATGACCTTCAAAGGCGTCTTCCAACCCAAACTAATTCCAAGCCCTACTGACTGTGGGAGTTTAGCTTCCCACACAGAGAGCCACCTGGTTGCTAAGAGTTGGCATGCAGGAGGAGCTGGAAGGAAGCTCAATACAGGCACTTCTGTCCTCCCCTTGGGAGAAGCCTTCAAGGTGAAAGTCTTGCCCTTCACCCCTACCACTGTCAGGTCTCACACCTCCTTAACCCTGACTCTTGCCCACTGACTTGATTTTCTGGCTCAGATCCCAGGACCACCAACTTGCTGGGCAATCATTGTACCAAAGCTGATTCAAGTCACTGCCTCTGGGTCTTATCATGACCTTTACAGTGCTGATTCAATTTCAGGCCCCTTGTTGATGTTATAATGGTTGGTGGCCATCCTCAACACATGGCTCACCTGGCCTTGTGGAGCTGCCAGCTCTCATTGCTATCCCACACTTTTAAATAGCAGCTGGTCTCAGATCCATCCAGGATCCTGCCCACACAGAGCTCTGCATCACCATTGCCAGAAGCAATGGCACTCTGGACAATCCCACAATTAGCTGCCAAACAAGCACATCTATTTGAGAACCTCTCTACGTCTCATTTGCTTTGTGTTCACCTCCCTTATTGCTTGTCCTTGGAAAGATCAAAGATTACCCTACATATTGGAGCGTACTCAGAACCTGGATTTTATACCTGGCTCTTTTCTATTATAAGTTTTAAGTAGATGTTGATACTATGGCCCTTGAATATGTTAGCAGCAGAAGTTTCATCAGTGCAAATATAGAGATCACAGGTGTTTGGCAGTGAGCGGTTATTCTCTTGTGTCCACTCAAGAAGACATAACAGCAACACATATCAAGCATATTGATTGTGAATGCCAGCTCTGGGACTTACATTGAAAAGCATCTCAGCTCCCAATAGGTTAGGAGCAACACTGTACATCTGAAAGCCAACTGTGAGTCAAGTGATTCACAGACAAGTAAAAGAGGCTTTGTTATGTTTTTCCCCCTTGAAACAGAATTACATTTCATGGATGGTGAAAAAAAGAAGAGCTTCTACAGAGGTCCTTGTGGATGCCATCCACAGAATTCTAATGTATGCTAAGTTGAATCATTAATATTCATAGAACAGTGTTACTGCCAAAAGAAATAATTTTTACAACAAATTTAGCTTACTGCATTCTGAGCTGTCAAATCTCTACAGGATTTCGAAGCTCACAAACTCCTTTCAAGCTCAAACTGAATCCAGAAAACAAAACTATCTTTTAACTTTAATAAGCTTTGATTGTCCTACCGTTATTGGTCCTCTTCCAGAAAAACTAATCTTGTGGATTCACCTTCTCAATTTCTCCAGTTCACCATGAGTTTTAAGAGGTCTGACACTATTGAAGCCATCAGGGAATATCCTTATATGGTCCTTTAATATTTTAAAAGGATTTAAACAGATTTTGTCAGACAGAAAACACAAAGATTACTTTTAGAATATACTGTTTTGTTCACTGTAGTTCATTTTTCATATTTTTTTTTTACTAGCAGAAATATCTTGAATTAGGCAATCATTTCAGTGAAAAGACTTAAATCAGCTTTAGCCTAAGCCAGCATATATTTATTTTTACTTTTATCTACTGCATTGACTTTCGAGGCTACTTTGTTCTGTCCAGATACCACTGTGATTTATTAGGCTGTTGTTCAAACCTGAGCAGAGGACACTATAAAATATCATCCCATAAGTCACATGGTGGATTCCCTATATCCCAATCACCCAATTCTACACAGTAATCTAAGTGCAATCCACCTTTGAAGAAGCCCAACTTTTCTTTTCCCTAAGAAGAAAAAAATAATCCAACTGAAAAACCATATGCTGTTTATTATACTGAAGGAATCAGGAAAACAGAAAGGTAGCAGCTACCTGTTATAGCCCATGTCTCAAATCAGGCTGATAAGTTCTTCTTCCTTTCACTGGACATTTTTTTATAGCTTAAAAATTAAGATTTTCCTTAGACAGAAATACAGTTTCAGAGCTATGGCAAAGAGCATTTGATCATTATGAAAGCCTGTGAAAATGTGCCTAAATCCAAACCTTACATGTGAGTTTCTTTAGAATTCCATAATGGGAGAGAGAAAGCTCTTTTCCAAAAATTTGAATATATTTAAAAGAAAAACCTGGGTGCTAGTTCTTACCCAAAACCAATCCCAAAATAACCTGGTGTCCAAATGCTTTAATAGCTAAGACAGAATTTGAAGATAAACAGCCTTTGAGCACAACACCCCTTTCAAACTACAGACCCTTTATTTCAGTTCATCGTCTTTATCAGGTTCACTACAGTGGGAGGACAAGAATGTGGCCTTGAGTCAAAGCAGCCTCACTGGTATAGCAACATTTTCTTAATTAATCTGGCTGTGAAACTAAACTGGAATGTCACTGATCTGTTTTATTTGCAGGCTTACAAACCAGAAGGACAGGAATCCATGCAAGTTCTTTGCCTAATTTGATTTTCAACCAAATTGCAATTTGTAACAAAAGGATTGTGGAGAGTGTCACAGTCATGTGTGTGGCAGAGATTCATACTGCTGCAAATTCATGTGTTGCTTGTTGTATAAAACAAACATAGAGCAAGTAGTGGTAGGTCACGTTAGTAATACTTTAAAACAAATTGTGAATAGTCATCATAAAGCTCTGATTGTGTTAACTTGCATTTGCTCACTGCTTTGTAAAATAATTTCCAAGAGTGAAGCTGCTCTCCAAAAGCAGCTATGACTCTTTGTCATTAATACAGCCTAGTCAATTCATACTAGTTCTACGTGCTTGTAAAGCCTAGCCATGACATGCTTGGAATAAGTTTCCACATCCTGCTGAGACTTACACAGGAGAGGGTGAGTGGGCTGAGGATGTACTGCAGATTTTTGTGCTTTGACTGCTTCTGTTTAATTCTCTTTACAAATCAGCCCATGTCTACACAATACAAGAGCACCCTGTGGCAATTCCCACACTATTCCCCAGTAACCTCGTGCTGCACAGCACAGTGCAGCATATTGCAGAGTGTTAAATTGGGCCACAGGAAAAAAAAAACTATGTTAACATAGCATTGCATACCTATTCAACCAGCCCTTTATCACCAAAGGAGTCATGATCTCAGGCAGCCCTGTGCCAACCCAGATGTATTATCCCAGGTGCTGGAGCTATGGCAGGGCTGGAGTGCACATCCCCTTTTGGATGTGACTGATAGAACCGCTCCCAGTTCCATGTCACACTGCTGTGCCAACAGCATCCTTTCAAAGTTGGGTATGTAAAGCACACTGGTTAATTCATTATGCTATTCTATTCTATTCTTTCAATAAAGACGACTGTGAAGCACCACATCCAACAAAACCCACTAGGGTGAGTCAAAAAGGGTTTAAAGTAGCTAAGGTAGAAAAGTCTTCAGCTGACAGAACTGCAAGGGGATATGTGAGCTATAGCAAAAGTGCCAGTAGAGTGGTGCATATATGTTATATGGTGCATATAAATCTACATTATCTATCTTGTTGCTGTAAACTCCTAAATGCAAATGTCATAGAAAGGCTTGGGTTGGCAGGGACCTTAGAAATCATGTCATTCCAACCCCCCTGCCATGGACAGGGAACCCTCCACTCAGAGCCCCATCCCACCCATATGTGTATCTATCTGTGTGATGTTCCCCAGGAACTGAATGTTCTTTACTCAAATGGTGTTGCATGTAAAAGCCAAGACTTCTACAAACATGGAAGAAACTAGTATTAAGAATTATTTGCTATATGACCTACATTCTCTTCCTGATTACACTGTTAATTTTAATGTATATATATATTTGTATTCTGCAAAAGATATTTCAATATTTGTGTTGATAATAGCTAGAGTAGGAAAACAATTTGTTCAATTTAATTCTTCAGTTGCTATGAATATGCCACACTTATCTTTGAATTTATTTTGTATTAAAAATCATTGCTGAAAAAAATGTTAGTATATAGTTCTTGGTTTATAAATTCGTTTCTATGCACTTCATTGCAGACAACTCAGATTCCACCATCTAAAATTACATACAGATCACATGCCATTACTTCTATTACTATTTTACGTAACCAATTCAGCAGTTATCCAAGCACTTTTCTGGGCAAATGTATCAGAACACATTCATAAAGTAAATGTAAGAGTACTCACATACTGTCACCCTTAATGAGAGCAGAGAGACTCCAACCATATCTTTCAATAAAAGAATGTTATTCCACAAATTGAGTGCTCCAGAGTCACTCTTTGGGATAAACCAGAGGGACAAGAGTTTTTACAGTATTCTCTCAGTATCTACCTTCTCTTCTTCCCTCAAAGTGGTAGTGATTTCAAAAAACATATGAGCTAGAGAAAAAAGATGCCTCTAACAAGGACCAAATTCCTGCAAACACAAAAACTGTAAAAGTATTGCTGAAAATTATGTCCATAGGAAATTTTTAGACTAAAAGTGTATAAAATTCATAGAATATTTTTTCTAATTAATAGGGCAAGGATTTGCCCTAAATAAATGGGAGGATTTGGCCAGATCAAAAATAGACATGTACATTTCAAGAGTCTAGGTCTGAGATGGTTTCACTGGGATCTCATTATACTCCGTGTAGATGAATGACACTACAGTGGACTACACATCTCATCCTAAAGTGAGATGCATATAAAACAAGTCAGATGATTTATGTCCATTAGATATAAACACATAGATTGTAGACATTGTAGATAAGATTAATTCTATTCCATATTAGTAAGGAAACTTGTGGCTGTGAAAGCCCTGTGACTAAGTCCCCTTCAGCAAGTAGAAACACATTTCTTGAATAATTTTATGGGTTCTTTTTGCCCACAAATAGAAATCTGCATGGTAGAGAAAAATAATTTTTTGTAACGTATTCAAACAGACTAAACAAGAAGAAAGTTTAAGATTTTTCCTAGAGTGCAATAAATTTAATTAAAATTCAGAGGAACACTTTTAACTGCTTTCTTATTAAGTGATACAAATTTCTCCATTTAAGGAGAAAGAGTACATCTTCTAATGTAAAAGAATGTGGAAACAAGATGGTTTGGCATGCATTTCTTAACTCTGTTTCATCAAGCTTCTATTCTTTGTATAAATACTCAAGTTGCTACATGAGCAAATCTTGCACAAATAATGACTGTCATTAAACTGCTCATTTAAACAGTTGATTCAAGTGAAATATCAGGGTTCTCTAGTCTGCCAGATAAGCACTTGGGAAGTATTGCTCTGCTCTTTGATATGTTTTCCTTCTTTTAAATCCTAAAGAATCCCATGACTTGCACAATAAGCAGCTTTACATTTTAAACTCAATGAGCACAGATATTGAAGCAAAGGAGAAATCTATCACTGAGAGAATAAACAACCGTGTTGATGCTTTATTGTTGACAGGCTTTCTTGAATAGAACCAAAACATTTTCTTGCTTTGAGGCACAAATGGATTGTACAAATCTCACAGTGGTCAAAGTAAAAAATGAATGCAAGTTCAAGACGCACTGAGTACCTCTTAAAAGGAAACCCTATGAACAAAGGATATTCTGTTTCAAAGTATTATTGCAAAGGAAATAGAAGACTCTGGCATTTTTACCCACATGAATTTGCATCAAAGTCAATCCACAAATACCTTCATTGCACATTTAAATGACAGGATACAAAGAGTTTATGAGCAAATAGTAGACTGTGCTTTCTATTAAACAAAGTGCTACAGTTTACGATTGAAGATCCTCTGTTTTCATCACTTGCCTCAACAATGAAATCACAGAATGGTTTGTGCTGGAAGAGACCTTAAGGATGATCTTCTTCCAAGACCCTTGCCATGGGCAGGGACACCTTCCACTAGACTTCCACAGGTTGCTCAAAGCCCCATCTAAACTGGCCTTGAACACCTTCAGGGATGGAGCATCCACAGCTTCTCGGGGAAACCTATGACAGTTCCTCACCACCCTCACAGAGAATTTCTTTCTATTACCTAATCTAAACCTGCTGTCTTCAGCTTGAAGCCATTATGCCTCGTCCTAGCACTGCATGCCTTTGTAAAAAGTCCATCTCCAACTTTCCTGTAGCCCTTGGGGTACAGGGAGGTGCTATATGATCTCCCCAGAGCCTGTCTTCATAGAAGAATTGTTCCAGTTCTCAGAAAACAACAGAAAAATTGAGAATAGGCCTAAGTATCATTTGCACAGCAACCCCACAGAGTGTAAAAAGACTCCAAATGAGCAAACTTTAACAGCAATCTCAGATTTCAGTTACTTTCCCTCACTTACACACTGCAGGATCACTAGAATTATAATCTTTTGTGTACATCTATGTGACTAAGCAAGAGTTAAAGAGAAAAATGCCAATTTCAGCCAGTTCTTAGTAAGGAATGGTCTTACTGTCATTTATCTCTCATTGATTTACACCTGTAAATTGAGACATGTACTGCCCCCAAATAGCTGAAGGAATGACTCATGTCTATATCAATACAGGAGCTCTAAAAAAGCATGAAAAAAAATGAAAAAAAAATTTAAAAAATCCAACAAAACAAAACAAACTCCCCACACGCACGAAAACAACACACAGACACACAAAAAAAATAACACCTAAAATCCCAAACCTGCTGTTGTTGCAATAGTTCACCTACAAAACTTGAAAGGAAGACAGATGCACCTTTTGTAGCTGAAGGGAGCATTTGTGACACTATGTAGAAAAACAGGGTTTCTCAATCTCCAAGATCTCCATTCCACCACTCACTGAACATTTTCTGTGAAAGTAATTCCTCTCTTTCTCAAATTTGGTGCAATCTTTCTTTGAAAAATATCAATTTTTTTAGAGAAGTACAATGGTTCAGAAAATGTTATGCTTGAAAAATTGTAAGTTGTAAACTAAAAAGCTACCTGGCTGCCTCTTTTTCCCTGTTCTCCTTTACAGCCTGAGCTTTCTACTTGTGGTGCAACTGCTCCAAAGGCAATGATATAAAGGCAAGAATCTCAGGGTCCTTATGTGAGCTTTAATTGCATTTTAAATTAAAGAGTAGCAATACAAGGTATGGTGAGGAAATAGTGCCCATGGTGGAGATTCCAAAGGCTTTGACTTATAAAATTAAAAATCTCTTCTTCACCTAGTAAGAAGCTTTGCCCAGGAGGAAAACAATACTCACTTTTAGCTGTGTTTATAAGCTGATTATGCTTGAAGGAGGTATGGAGGACTTTTCTATTTACTGTGACTTCTCCATAGGTATTATTAATGGGTAAGTAACAAACTCATATAAAACTGCACTGCTGTGCAGGACTAAATATCTGTATTTTGTACCTGAAAAATCAAAAGGTTATTGAGTATATTGAAGATCACTAAAATATTGTTCCATTTGAAAAACTGGAGGAAGAAAAGGAGAAAGGACATCGTATATCCTTTATACATATCTTTCACATGCAAAGTAGGACAGATGAGAGTATTCCAAGGAGAATCATGTGCTTAGCATTTGCATACAGAAGTGGTGCAAGGTAATCATCATTCACCCTCCAAGTAAATCACTTTGAGAACTAGCTATAATTCAGTACTGGTATCATATAAGCATCAAAGAAATGAGTTATTATTCTTTCTTTGGGTTTCACTCATATATATTTTAGAGGTCTTTTGTTATGTATAACCAACTCTTGTAAATCATCTCCTGCATAGGTAAGTAAAACCATCCTCCAAAGCAGCAAAACATCCCAAGTTTCTATGGTTTTGGAAGGCATAGCTTTTAAAGAGGATTTACTTAAACACATTCACCACATTTCCTTCTTCCCCAACACGTGATTTCTCAGCAGAATTTGGCTGACGTAATTGGTCCCACCCTTGATTCTAGAGAAGCTCAGCTCCAGAGTGTTTATCCAGCATATATAACATACAGATCATGCTCCAGTCTATACCTGATAGTCAGCACAACTTCTAAGAGGCCTCAACTGCTTTCCTTCTTGAAGGAAAAAACAAATATTGTTGTAGAACTTAAAAAAAAAAATCTTAATGAAGGCTTAGGAGGTGCAGAATACGCAGTAGGCCACAAAAGCTTGATAAGTTTACACAAAAAGAGGAATTGCTAAAATTGCTGCAAATGAAAATTCAAAAGATGAAATAGTCGAAAGAGAGAAAGAATGTGAATTCATTGTTTGCTTATTTGGAAACATGTCTTTTTATGAATATGCTCACACAGTACTGTCTAAGTTAAAATATTTCAACGCTGTTAAAACATCATTTTCAACATCATCTATACTCAAGACCAAACAGAAGTCACTTTACATTTCTTTCAATGCTGAGTTCTACTGTGTAAACTACTCAGGTCAAGGGAATACAGATAGTGAAAGTTCTTATTTCATTAATATGTGAAGTTTTCTGAAAATTTAGGAAAAAATATATTAAAAATTATGCACATTTCTCTTTACCAGCAAAAAACAATCTATTCTGAAATTGCATGAATACAGCATATTAAAAATAAGTAAGAAATCTTGTACACCAACTAAATAATAGAAGGAGTTTAATATTGAATATTAATGTCTATTCCTTTTTTTGTGTGTGACTTAAAGACAGTACAATCCAAGGCACAACTTTATTACAGCTAAACGGTAAAATAAATCTTGTTTATGAGAATTTTGCTTGAACCCTATTCTGAGTCATATATTGAGATATAAGTGCTTCCATGAAAGATTACCTTGCAGCAAGTATTCATCCTTCCGAAACATAAATTCTGCAAATTATTTTTAGATGGGCTAAAATGTAGCTTGATCAGCAAAGAACGAGTACTTTGAATAATGGAAAGGAGGGATGGAAGAAAAGAAAGTGGGCCTTGCAAATTTGCAAGTAATATAATCACAGTGAATCTGCCTGGTACTGCCTGTCCATAGTCTTGATTCCCTTAGCAAGATTATAGCCTTGAAATGACACTTGTGAACTTGAGGGGAGAAGAGGGCATCTCACTGGCTGCTACTGAGAGTGTTTTACATACAATGAGAGAATAAGGGAAGTGCCTCCTTTACTATGATACAAAGGCATAACAATCAAAGGCAAATAGTCTGTTTATGACATGACACCCCAAGAAGGAAGCTGCAACACCACTATAGTTTTTATGAGTTCCCCAAACCTCAATATACTCCAAAGAAAGCATCATCTGCAAACACTGAGCAAGGCACCATCCTGTCCATCATGGTTTAAACACAGAGTCAAACGGGATAGGCAGTTCCCCACAGTGAATCATCTGTACTGGCTTGGCTGGGATAAACTGGTTTCCTTCATAGCACCCCTGATGGTGCTGTGCATTGGATTTGTGGCCAAAACAGTGTTAGTAACACAGGGATGTTTTAGCTATTGCTGAGCAGCCCTTGCAGAGTGTCAAGGCCATTTCTGCTTCTCACCTCATCCCATTCCACTGCACCAGCAAGTAGGCTGCGAATCCTCAAGAAGCTGAGAGAGGATACAGCAAGGACAGCTGATCCTAACTGACCCAAGGAATGTTCCAGACCTCATGGCATCGTGCTCAACATATAAAGCTGGGGGAGGAAGGGAGGGGACGTTGGGAGTGATGGCGTTTGCCTTCCCAAGTAACCACTATGCGTGATGGAGCCCTGCTTTCCTCAGAGTGACTGAACACTTGCCTATCTTTGAGATGTGGTGAACAAATTCTTTGGTTTGCTTTGCTTGCACATGTAGCTTTTGCTTTACCTGTTACACTGTCTATTGTGACCCACAAGTTTCCTCCCTTCTGCCCTTCCCATTTTCTCCCACATCCTGCTGTGGGGAGGAAAAGAGGGAGTGTTGGTGTGATGCTTTGAGCTCCCTGCTGGTTTTAAACTACATAATCATCTAAGACTGGAGCTGATCAGATAACCGATAATAATTTTAGACAGAAGGCTGATAAAAATATAATCCTTTCAAGTACATATTCTCTGACATGATTCAAAAAAAGGAAACCTATTCTACACCTTTTATCAACTTGTATGATTATTGTGTCTAACCCAGAGCAGTATGAACAGCAAGACACATCTGAGGAGAGTGTAAAACACAAGACAAAGGCAGATGACTGTGAAAGTCAGAGGAGGGAAAAGTAATTTTAAAAATTGGCTGTGATGGTAGTGTGATATATGACCTCAGAAGAGACTTGGATTGCACCAGGGTCTGTACAGACTTTGCAGATGAATTTTCCTGGTTCATCTAAAATTATCAAAAGATGACAAGAAGAAATAAGAGGAGGAGGAAGTGAGTAAATATTGCAATTACACAGAGGCACAAGACAATTTTATTACATTAGTCATGAAAGCCAAGTATGCAGATCAGTGTGGTAATTTCTAACTACTGAAAAGGAAAAGAATAGAACCTCTCCTCAGAGTATGAACACTGCAATATCAATGTTAATGACTACTCTGCAGCTGTAAAGCAACAGTGTTTCAATACCACAGCTATTACTTGCCACCTCATATTTAAAAAATCCTGCTAAAAATATTACAGATGTACATTCCCACTCCCAGACACAGTTCTCACTAGATAGAGGCACCACCTCCAGATGCAAAGTATTCACAAAGGAGAAAATATTCCTTTTCAGACAGAGGTAATCCCTACCATTTAAGAGACAGATTAATATACAAAAAAGTAACACTAGAACATTAACCTAAGAAACTTCTTTGGAAAACCTTTAGCTTCCTACAAACCTTTTATGGACTTCTGGATTCCTTCAGCCTTTGAGAGACAGAGAATAAACCATGCAAATAAATGGTTGTGCTACCCACATCTAGTGACTTTTCTAACTGTCCAACTTGAATGACCCTCCAGGGGTCCACTTATCTGCCTTGTCAGACCCCATTCCTCTGACAAGAATTTTGGCTTCCAGAACAAAGGCACTGTTCCCAACAGTACCTACAAGTAAAGGTCCTTACCACAAGCTAACTACTAAACCAAACCAGGAGTGTAGTAGTTGCCATGGTCCAAAACAATGACAAAGACCTCCTGAAAATCAGAGAAGGCTGAGGGCTTGTGCCCACAAATGTTCTTGGACATATTCAGTTCACTGGCATTAAACATACTGCATTCCAATACTGCCCCATCCAAGGATGATACAAGACACTGTTTAACCAAGCAGGAAATTCTATAAGAGGAAAGTAGGTGAATTATAATCATTGGGGTTTGTGGGGCAATAGGAAAACTGTTGAAGGGAGAAGCAAATACAGTAAAATGTTGCAGGACATTCAGCCAGGTTTACTGAGGTGAGCATATGTTTTCCATACTCTTTCCACAAAGCACAGGGAGATCCTGACAGTAAAGTTCTGAACTGATGTTTCATTTAACTACTACTTCACCATAAACCTACCTCATGAAAGCCTTTTATATTCACAGGAACAAGGCCAGGTCTTACTTACCGAGGTAAATCCAGAAAAAGCATCATGGGAAGCCATGGATACTTTCAGAACTGTTTGTGCATGTAAATCACATACATTCTTAATACTCACTTGTTTACCTAACTAAGAAATTTAAGGCCACACAAAAGAAGGGGCAATTAAAAACTCATAAGGAAAAAGGGAAAAATGTAACATATATGTCAAATACATTATATAGGAGTAGTACTACTAATTTACAGAGTCAAGATAGAATTTGGATTTAAATGCTCATTGACATGTGTATACAGGATTATTTTCCTGACCTTTGTGTACTATTAAAAGAGTTAAAAATAGTATGGCATTTGGGATTGCCGCTTTGCTCTTACAGTTATTAAAATATATAAGCAAAATCACTTGTGTAGCTATTTTGGTCATTGTTTATGGAAGTTATTCAAATTTCCATGTAGTCTGGCAACACATCTGCAATTAGTTTGTGTTATTTAGAACACATGTTTCATGAAACATAATTACAACTAAAGAGCTATATTTGAATTTGAACATGGATAATTTTTGTTTAAAGGCTGGATGTTTAAGTCAAAATTATAGAAAATAAGAAGATTTAAATGTATTGAGGATGCTATCATGATTACCACTAATTTTTGTTTCTATAGCAGTTTTTGCCCTGAGATTGAAACATGTTAACAGCTCCTGTTCAGAAGAGTGCTTGTCCCCTGGAAGGCTGTTTAGCACACACTTAGTGAGATTTATGCATACACTTAAATTTAAGTTCATTTTAATGTGACTTCCTGAACAGTGATGAGATTACAGTACACAGGTGAGTGTTTTTTTTGCTTTACAATTAACTAAATTTCACACTGTCCCTGAGGTCTTTTCTATTCACATAGTCAGCCTCCTTAATGAATTTTGCTCTACTGTAATCAAGGAAAATAAAACACAGACAGACCAAGACGCACATTTTTCCAATCTGCTCCTTAATTTGAGGGAGATTTCCTTTTCCAGAACTGGGATTTTTCAGAAAAAGATGACTTAACTGTGTAAAAGGGGGAACTTAAACCCAGGTTACTCAGGTTTCCTTGTTCTTTCATATTTGGCTCTAAAATTGCAGAAAGCTAACTAGCTATAGAAACCTTAGATTTCTGGTCACCATTAATGCCAATGAGTCATTACAATTTACAGTCTCACAAAGTCAAGAAACACATAAGAGAATGCAAAACATTTAAAGGACATAAAGAAACACAAAATTATGCTCTAGTTGATTACTGTTACACATGCTTCAGGAGTTTCTCTTTAGGTTATATTTATGATTTCTGCATAGAGTGATTTAGCCAAGTAACATGTCTAAACCCTACAGTTCAATTCCCAGCACTAGGAATCCAGCAAACACAAACCTGATCTCCCTCTAGAGGCAGCCAAACATATTAATCCAAGAACCGTAGAACAGTTTGGATCAGAAAGGACTTTTAAAGACTATCTAGTCCAGCCTCCCTACCATGAGTAGGGACATCTAGACCAGGTTGCTTAGAGTTCCCAACAATGAATCCAAGTTAACTTTCTGAATTGCATCAAGGTGATACTTCTTTTCCTTTTTCAAGGTGTAACAAAGGCTATGGCAAGGCACTGTACTAAAGGTTAGATAGTAAGCAAAGAGAATGAAAAATCCACTTTCCATTAACTCAAGGGAAAGTTAAAGCTAACCTGGAAAAAGTCCCACCCACTCTGAACTGTCCTGGCACATTTCAAGAATGCAAGTAAGATCAAGCAGTTAATATGTTTCATCCTTGTCATATATGTGTACATAGTATTTAATTTTTCGTCAACCAGGATCCCCAGTTCCCTGTCTTCAGTCTCTCATTCCCCAGTCTGTACATACAGCCAGTTTTGTCCTGTCACAGGTGTAGAATCTGGCACTTGGCCTTGTTAAATTCCACGTGAGTGGTGATTGCCCTGTCCTCTAATTTGTAGAGGTCTCTCTGCAGGGCCTCTCCACCCTTGAGGGCATCAACAGTTCCTCCCAGTTTAGAGTCATCAGAAAGCTTACTTGGTGTTCCTTTGAGTCCTGTATCCAAGTTGTTAATTGAAGATGTTGAAAAGAACTGATCTGAGTACGGAACCCTGTGAAACTCAACTAGTGACTGGATGCCAGCCTGATGCCACCCCTTTCCCTATACATCTATGGAAGATTTCTCAAAGGAATATCACTCAGTTGGAAAACTCCTGCTGACTATAAGAAGGGAATTTAAAAGTAACGAAGCTGTGGCAGTACAAGTACTTCTGAGTAAGTATATTTGTACATCCGCTTCTCAAGCACACAGGGAAAGTAGAGGCAATTCCTGTTTTCTCGAGGTTTGACAAGCACCATGAGGTAGAAATTCTAAAAACCAGACAGAAGAGAGGAAAGGGATTTCTGACAAACTTTGCTGACAGTTCATTCCCATTCCTGTTCTCTGGAATGTTGTTACATGATGCTCAGTGCCGATTCACACACCAAGGAGAGGTATTTCTATTTTTTTATTCTAGTTTGTTCAAAGAAGGAAGACAGTTGGTAACCCACAAAACTTTACACTAACTTACCAAAGCTTTACATTATTTATAGATTTTAACAAAGCACTCATTTGTTACAAATCACACAACTTTTTCATTAACTCTCAAACCCTTCTTTGCTAGTCATGTCCCTTGCTCCTCAGGTTAATAGGTCCGTATGTGCAGTCCTTTCCCCCATTTCTGTAGATGGTGAGTGAGTCAGTGGTCGCATCTCCCACTGCTGTAATTACCTTTTCCCCAGATACTGCTCAATTCTGTTGACTTCACTCCTGGTGGCTCTTGTCCAGACAGCCCATTCATTTTAGGATTGTCTGCCCTTTTTCTTAAAACAAAAGATAGCCTAGCATTCAGAATCCACAATGCAATTGCTTAATTATCACTGCTGAGCTATAACTACGAAGTATCAACAAACAAAAAAAAAATCCAAATTTTGATTCATATCTTGAGGGGCTCAAATCTTTAGGGGCTTAATATCACAACCACTGAATCCTTGCTTGGAAACACCACAAAGCATTCATTCAGGGCAACATCTAATGCATAAAATTGCTGAAAATCACTAGAGGTTTTGCCATTTCAAACCACAACATTTCGCTGTCCCAGAAGCACAAAGGGCTGGTGTGAAGCAGAGAGCAAGCAGCGCAGTATAATGCTTATTAAGCCAACATCTGGGTTCTGTCCTGACTTCAATTTCTAATTTCAGAACTTAGCCTCAAGCAATATGTCATTACTTGTCTCATACTGAAGTAAGAACAACATAGATAATCACAATAACACAACTTCTGCAGAAAATCTCATTTCCCAAAGTAGAATGCAAGATACCTTGACTGGCCCCCACTAAGAGTCAGTTTGAAACTTGGTCTGCTCTAGATATAATAAAACTTTGAAAGCATGGACTTCCTGTGGAGCTGGCAGGCACATTTTTCCACTCAAAAATTTAATATGATCTCAAACAGAGAGTTATTTTTTCTAAACATGGTATTCAAAGAGGGTCCTTGCGAGGTGCTCTCTGTTTGGGCTATATTTCTGGTGCATCTGGTGGTCAGAGGTGGACTAGAGATTAGCTGGTTTGTCACTGAGATCTGTTGAATGTGAGAGATTTAATGCTTTCCCATGACCTGAGCACAAAGTCTACAGGCTCTCCGAGATAACAGCCTCTCATCTGAGGGTCTCAAACAGCTTTAGATCTGAAGGAAAAAGATGATGCAGACCATTCTCCTCTCTTTCAAGACAAACTGAAGATCCAAATGCCAGATGGAGAGACCTGTACATTGCTGAAGTTACTGAGTCTGGGTTTTGTTGATTTTTGTTTATTTTCCAGGTGCTGTAGTGTCCTGGTTGAGTTACTGAAGAACAACCCAAATGCACTGACAGCCCAAACTCATATGCTGTCATGTAGCTCATACTGTGTTGCAGATACTTCAGCTGTCTACAGAAAGTCAGAAGCTGCTTCAAGATGTGACACAAGCAAAACATTACTGTGTGATAAACCTAATCATGGCACAATAAAAACATGATTAATACATTAATTATAATTAAATTACAGATTGTTAATATTGAAAATTTGGCATTGTGTGTTATTTCTTATGTTACTATCAATAATAATAAATATTTGGCTTTATAAAACTGCATGCTGGCAGAAGGCATTTTCTTAAATATTTGGTTTGCTTGACATCAAAAGCAGGAAGTCTAAATTGTTTCCCACCAAGAACATCCTGGAAACCCTCTCTGGGATTTGCAGCCCCCTCAAAAATACCACGCTCCATCACAGAACACTTATTTAAAACACTTGGAGGAACGTGAGGCTGACACAATGTATTGAGAATATTCTTACAGTCCCCCCAGCTTGCTCTTTCATATGCAATTTGCTATCTTGACAAGATATTTATTTCACCTTTCAGACCATTATTCATAATGAGAAGATTTATTGTATTTGTTTGAACACTGTAATGAGCATGATTTTGAATAGTACTGATTTGTCCTTTTAGATCTGTGTTCACACAGGTGTCTTGAGGTGTTTGGAGCTGGGAGATGTTACCCTCAGTGACCAGGAGCTTGTCCCAAATACTGCAGTCAAATATTAGGTCTGATGGTGATGTGGCATGTGTATTTGTTTCTAAATTGAAAAGTTGGTGGAGCCTGTTATGGACATATCACTTCTGAAGCATGATATCTGAGATGCACATTTCTGAAGGACTAAGTATTATTTGGGGCAATATTCCTACAAGATCATCTTGACTGTATCCCTCCTTCCCCTCCATCAATGGCACTGCAGAAGATGTAGCACTAAGCTAGATGGACCTTTGGTCTGCTCTGGTATGTGCTCTTATGTTCAAACTCACACAACATCATGACTTTATTAGGAAGGATTTTGTTTTCCTGAAGTGTGTTTCTCTTTTTTTTTAATGTTTTTTAGTAGTGAGGCTCATCAGACCTGCTGTCAGCTAACATTTTTCTCTCTCACAGTGATCCATCAGATCATATTCTTCCCTGAAAGCATTTCAAAGTATCTGAAAGATATGCCTAGGGTTCATAGGTATTTCATCTTTCAAATCTAGCTTCTCTATTACCTTCAGTTTTTGAAAAGCAACTTTCTACTATTATTTCTACTGTTATTTTTAATAGAGGCTGTTTCTGTACAGCATGCTTTTGAACTCACACTTATTACATGGTTGTCTTCTGGGATATCTGCACAGATGCATGCAGAAAGACCTCCCTGGAAGCCGTAAGGCATATTCGCTCACCATTGATATTTCATCTGTTTCAGTAAATAACAGGTTTCTCTGGGATAGAAAACAGGTGAGAAGAGTTTCTGCCAGACACTGCTGAAGCAGAAAAGCTGCCTCTCCTTCCTCAGGCAGCAGAGGCCCTAAATCCCTGTAGAAGGAAAAGGTAAGACCTCAAACTGCAGCAGCTAAACCCACCCGAGCTTTCACTCAGAGCCCTCCTTTAGGAAGCCTCAATCTTAGGTCTTAGAAAAGGTCACATATTTAAAGGGATATGAAACAAAATTGTTGTTGCTGCCTAATTTTCAAGTCCATGAGCAAAAGATTTCTCAGGGGCCCTGAAGAAAATGTCAAGGTACAGAGGATTTTTTCCTAAAATCCTTTCTTGCCCAGATGAAAGTTTACTTCTCTCAGCTTACAGTGAGAACAAAAATAGTTTACATACTATAACAACCCCAAGGCACAACAAGGAAAAAGGAAAAAAAGGCAGAAAGAAATAATTTACAGCAAGGTTAGAGAAACATAAGAGAAGAATTACAATAATGTAACACAACAGGTGTAAGAAAAAAAATTAATGGATTAGATAGGACTGGAACAACATGAGACACTAGCATGGCTTGACCTTTAGAGCAGAGGTGTACAAACAGCAAATTACTGCCAAAAGCAGCTTGTGATTGACTGCCAGTAAATTAATTTGCTGCAGTGGAGGAGGAGGGATGACACGAGATTCACATGGGGAAAAAAAGCAATGCCATGCCTATTTCTGGGGAGGCACAGTGCTAGCCAAAGAGAGCTGGTAGGCAACTTCATGGTGCATTCCTCATCAGCGTTGAGGGACATTTCAATGGCACAGATGACATCTGAGTCATGTAGTACAAGGAAAATAAACCCAAAACTTTCTGGACGCAGATATAAAGACAACAGCCTGCACTTGAAGTGGTGCAAGGATAATGACTGTGAAATTATGTAGACTACAAGAGGTAACTGGTTTTTGCATGCACAGTGTGTGTGTCAAAATTCCCATGGGAACAAGAAAAAGTTGAACATGTCCCACCATTGCTGCATATTCAGTATCAGGTCGGAGACTGAGCCTAAGATTACATCTGAGAACAGATAACTACCTATGACGTTTTGGGTAGGACAGGGTTGTACTGTAAAAGTACTTGTCCCATACAGAGAAACAGCAGATGATCCAAGGTCAATGGACTGCAAAGAATCACTTCAGAGATATCTGAGAGAAGGTTTATGATGCCCATAAATAGATATCACACCCCAGTTGGTCTTTAGAGCTGCTCACAAGGTAACACAGTGACAGCACTGCTCAGCACTTACATCACTGCCTTCTGAGATGGATATGAATCACAGATATGAATGATTTATTCAATGCACGTGAGAAGGACACTTATTTATTCAAAAGAAAGTTTTAAACACTAGAAGACAGCCAATACAAATATGGCTTTCCCTGTGTGTTTAACTGTTTTAATTAAACAAATTGTGCTTCTCTATCATAAAGCTGATAAAGTCATGCACACTGGAATGACACACTCCTTAGCAGATTAAAAATTAATGTCCCAAAAGAGCAAGTCCTTCTGCAAGTCAAGGTAGTCTGTAATAAATTTCAAATTTGTCGGTTGCCCTAAGGATTTGAAGTTTTACTAACAAGTAAGAAATCTCCTTGAGTTGATGATTTTAGGAACCTGATTGTAACCAAATGCAATTATAAAAGTATATATTATAGGGTGTTCTTAGATACTCTCCAGTTACATATCAACAAATTTTCTGTTACAGTATTATTTTGTTCTACATTCTTTGGCTTGAACTCTGGTTTTGGTTCTAGCAGCCCTATAATTTCTCTGCTATGTGAGACTTTAAACTGTAACATCCTATAAACACACCTGAGAAAGACAAACTTCCAGTATATGGTTGTTACTCAATAAAGGAGACAGCAAACAGAAAAAGAGAACTTTGATGAGGTAATCTAGTTTACTTCCTACTTAAAAAAAAAAAAAGCAAACCAAGAAACCCCAAACCAAAACGAACAAAAAAGAAACAAACAAAAAACAATGAAAAAAACCCACCAAAAAACAGGACTAGCCCACCACCTTTGACACTCGGGCTATCTTGTTACAGAGTGGGAATAAAAATCTTCAAACTCTGACTTCAGCACTTTGCAAAAACCCACTTCTCAGAGAAAAAAACACATAGTAAGGTGGAATCACAGCTACAGGAAATTCCCAGTCTAGTATCACATTTTCTAGCAGTTTTGCCAACAGTGGTAAATAGGATTTGAATACATTCTCATTAGGAGGTGTTTCAACACAGTGTTTTCAAAGGATGGTACTTTCTGCTTTTGCTTAATGAATTTTCCTCTTCTTTTTTTTTCACAGAACTTGAAAATGATCCTACAAGGAGTTATTGACAAATGATGTTTGTTATCTAAAGTGGCTAGCAGAAGCATGTCCTCACAGCATGAAAGCACATTATACTGATATGCTATAGAGAGCCAGGGGCCAAATCAAAATTTTCTCCCACAGCCTCTGGTGTCTGACAATGATAATATTTTAATTACAAAACTGAAATTCAGGCGATGTTGACTGAAAGGTTTCCCAGAGCTCACCAGTCATTCTGAGTTCATTTCGTTTTACCAAGGAGAAACCGCAGAAATCAGAAGCTTCTGAGGCAGTTCTGTTTTGACCCCATGCCAAGCACAGCTCGAGGGCACAAGCACCGACTAGAGGAGGAGGGGAGGGGGTGGTGGTATCGGGTTGCACTGAAATCCCTCAATACCAAGCAAAATTGAGAGAAAATGGGAAGCCTCCCACCACTGTCATATTCTATCTCCCAGCAATTCACTGGGAACAACTCCTCTATAAAACCCGTGCAATAAACCTCAAAGCAGCTAATTGATGGAAATTTATCTCCTCATCTTTGCCTAATGTGGCCACACAAGATGCTGTGAAATTACTAAGGATGTAATAGAGAAGAAAGCAACTAAACTCAAGTCAGAAACATGGTCATTGCTGAAGATGCAGGCTTTTCTGTGCATTCCTTCTGAATGTTGATTTACAGACAAGAGAATATGAGAAATTATTTCAAAGTATAGAGAAATGGGACTAAAATTACAGCAGAGTATACTGCATGGCCTCAGGGAAGTTGTGTGTGTGAAAAGGATCTGCTCTGAATGTGGGTCAGTGGTGAAGAGGGACAAATGAAATTCACATCTGGAAAACCAGTCTCCTCTGATATTGTGGGATCCAGACACACCCTCCCCTCTGGACAGTGTCTGGCTCCCTGGATCAGCAAATTCCATCACCTGAAGTTCTTCACAGACATTTTTTAACCCATCTATTTCCTCTTCCTGCAAAACTAATGATATTCTTTCCCTGGCAAATATTAACAGATTTTTAACATCCATTTCATTTCTTATAGTCAAAGTAAGAAAATTCTTAGACATGGCTCAAATCAGGAATTAGGCTTCATGCTCTCTGTATGGCTTTGTAATAGCCTCATATGGCAAAAGAACATAAATTAATGTCGTTTAGGCTTTTATTCAGATCTTAATAATTAGATAGGGAACGTTGTCCATTCAGAGGGTCTGCTGCACACCTAGGTAGTTATTCAGCTAAGCCAAAAGAGTAAAAGAAATCTCTTCTGAACTGCAATCAAAAGCAGAGTGGGAAATATCCTTAATGTGTGTGAAGACTGGAGGAGAATAGACACTGAGTCTCACTGGTGTGCTGGACTGGCTGCCTTCGTTGCTCACCAGAAATTTGGAGCAGATTTTTCCTTTACATTCAAGTTCTGCTTAATGTATGAGAATAGGTCTTGGGCACTAAGTTACATCTTCCTCTTTGGGACAGTCTAGACTCCTAACCTAAAGACTTAATCCAGCAACACATGCCGATCACAAAGTACATTCAATGGCAGAAGACTACTGACATTTTTAGCTCAAGCGGACCCCTGTACTTCAAGAGAGCCTAAGGTGGTCTTGCCTTATGCAGATTAAGAAATCTTCTGCCTTCTCTCTCCTTTCAGTCTGAAACTCTGAACTGAGCCTACTGTAACTAAGAACCAAGGCCAAGCTGTTTACAAATCATAATGATAAATTATAATAAATATTAAGTTTCATTGCTGCTCGATTTGCTGAAGTACATACACAGTTAACCAGTACAACCAGCAATAACTTCACTTTTCAGCCTCAGTTTTGGCATTTAATGCCATGAAAACCTTGGATTATTTTTTCCATTGACAAGATTTTAAATGTTGCACATTGTTCCATTGTGACTGAGGGACTATTGTTTTCAAGAAATGGTGAAAAGAAAGCTCAGCGATTAAAAGAATAAAAGGATGAACAAAGGGCATGGTGACTTTTTATGGTGATGAAAATATCTTTCCTGAGTGCTTTTGAGCCGAACTTCACACAGGCCTGTTTCATTCTCCCTTCTAAGCCAACTAATGGTTCTTCTAGCATTGTGATGACACAGGCATATGGATGGGAGTTTCTCCTGAGCTCCCTGAATGCTTTAAAAGCCCAGGAGACTGCATTTAAAGTAATTAAGGAGAGTGCCTGCCTTCAACGTATGTATCACCTTGCAAATTGTTAGTACTACAGAATATTCATGTCAGCTTATATGGGATCAAAATTATACTCTATCTGACAGCAGCCACACTGGCATCACATATGTTCTGAAATAACCCTTGGTCAAAGTCTCAGAACTACAACTGCATAGGTTTTCATGTAACCAATCCATTTTTCATTTTGGTTTTGCCCAGAATTGAGACTGGCAAACCATGCCTAAAATTTCCTCCACTGCAATTAATTGCTGATATTGTGCCAGGTTCAGACTAATGGTTTTCACACATCAGTGAATGTATTTGGAATAGGGATCCTACAACAGGTTTCATATTAACTTGAACAGATTTTTATTGTTAAGTTTTCCATAAATGGCCCACTTCTCAGCTTTTAGCTTTGTTCTCATAAATATTTGAAATATATAGTTTATACTTTTGACTTCCCAGAAAGTGCCATATTAGCTGTTGAGGGTTTTTCAAGATGAAATTGATAAAACAAGTGGCCCCCCAAACGAGATATAGGTCTCCTTTTCTAATTGCCATTAGCATTGGCTGGCTTATTTCTTCACACTGGTTAATTGTGTGTGTGTGTTTGTATGTATATATATAGATATCATTATAGGTTCATGGGACTTTATCCCATGAAGAAAAACAATAGACCATTACAATTTTGTATGAACTGTCACTGAGGAATCTAAATGGTCTCCCAGCCCTGTCTAGCCTTTCCTCACCTCATCATTTTCTCCTGAAAAAAAATGAAGCTACTCTATAATAAGTGTACTTTTTTTTTCTATTTTTAAACAAATCCTCATTTTAGGCATTTAGCTAAATAGGAGGCCTTAGTAGAGAAAGACAGTATACTTTAAGAGAGAGAAAGACCAACTGTAAATATGAAGTTATGACATGCCTTTCTTCTGCTGACAAAATAAAAACTTGTATTTTGACTGTTTTTCTTGAAACTGTAAGTCCAGATTCCCCACCCACAGCAGTCAATAAGCAGTTTAAACCTAGACTGAGCTAGAAAGCTGAATGAAAGTGAAGCTTCAGCTCCAATTCAGGCTCCAGCCTTCCTTTTGTTTGAGGGTTTAGGAGAAGAACCTGGGATTGAGAGCCTGTGCTGTTTAATCTTTCACTTACAAAGTCTATTACAAACACATTTTTGATCTTTGTTTCCCAGTTGTCTCCTAGGCATCTAAGAGCTGAGAAACCTAGCTGTTATGCACACATCACAGCTTTGTTTTGACTTGTTAATGAATATTATTATTCAATTTCATTTTCTAGTTCAATGGAAGCTATCATGCCTTGGGGAGTGGGTGGGGAAAGAGTATTTTTTAGTTCCTTTAAGAGTATAAATAATAAAGATTAACATTTTATATATCAATATAATTGCATCCACACACAGGAGCATTAAAGAAGGTGAACTTTTTTTTAAGCTATGCCAGGAGAACCAAAAAGTTGTGAACCACATGCAAAGAAACCATGAAGGCAGAGATATCTTGTAATAGGCTGTTTTCCACGGTTGTACTCTGCCTGGAACAAGTTTTCTCCTAATCTGAAATAGCCCAAGTCTATTTACTTCCAGGGGACCTTGCAAGGTGCCTGTATTTGTGCAGAGTGTGGTAGAAGATAGGTATTACATCTGTGTGTGGGAGAAGCATTTCGGTTTCTGGCAGAGGGCTGATTTCTTCTTGCTGCTGGGGTAAGCCGCTGTTTAATTTCACGGTGAATTGTGTCAGAGCTCTGTTTTTCTTTGCACTCCAAATCCTAGTAAATTGCCAAACACAATATACGTTTTCTTTAAACAACCTGCTCTCATTGTCCATTGATGGACAAAATTCTAACCTTCTAAAATGAGCATAATCCACTAAAATCATTTTACCCTGTGGAGGCAGCAGTGCATCAACAGCTTACGTAAAGTATCAGCCTCTCTCTTTCATACTTAAATGGTCTGAGATTCACATGAACTGACTATTTTTAATACACATATCCCCATAGAGCCCTGTCTGGCAGAGAACGGATACAGTGACACGCATTTTAAAGATTAAAAATTCTGACACAGACAAGCCATGGGCCAAATAAACTGTGCCTAATAGGATTTTGAAGAAGTCTTGCATGCCTCTTCAGAGGCTTCAAACACTGTGACAGTCTGGCTTCTCTCCACTAAGTCACTCTTCCCATTTCATCCTGCATGCATTTCCCTAGCACAGGAGGAGAGGTCTGAAGCAAAGCCTAAAACAGTTTCCAGACTGCAAGGGTGTTTTCCATTTTAGAAAAAAGATAAGAAACTTGCTTGGTAAGAAATATCATGATACCAAGAGCAAAGTATACCAGGTCTTTAAGTAGAGTATGATATATTGACAGTTGTTCAAGGTTATTAACACAAACCAAGTTATTCACCGAAGGACAGACAGTAGCCGGCAGATGTGTAGTTATACAGATTACAAGAAGCCAAGATGCACAAACATGTCAAAGCTGTAAGAAAACTTCATCTCACTCATTCCATATCAGGTGGTTGTTGTATCTGCTGAGCCAGAAGAGCCTGACTGTTTCATCAAAGTTTCTTCTTCCTTTGACTTGCGAAAGCTGGTTTTCACAATAACATTTTTTCCTGTCAGGTCTGAAATGTTCTCTTTGAAAATCTCTACCAATCATTTTCTGCTTTGCTTCTTGTCTGAATTTTTCTGCTTTCTGATTGACAGTGTATTCCACTGACAAATGCTGACATATGAACATTTTCTAAAGTGCTTTCAGTGTGCCATGTGTGGTCATCAGCCTGGACTGGTGTTTCTCGTACTCATTCTATTGTCCACTCATGTTCTTTGTCAAATGTTAAAAGTCATTTTGAATGGGGTAATAAGAGCTACTGGCATACCACAGCTTTAAACAGTCACATAATAATACCCTGCTATGCTTTCACTTCTGGAGACAGAGTTTGATTTTTTCAATCATTGAACAGCAATTCACTTTTATCCTGTGAAATGCTCAATAAAGTACTCAAAACATTTTACATAGGAAGGCTTTCTGACACTAGGACCTCTTTTTAGATGGATCACGACCTTGAACCTTCCCCTTAGTAGCCAGCCAAGCACAGTAGATTGGGGTTTGGAGGTGTAAATATATCCCCACACTGCCTGGTTCAGTACAGACAATGCTCTGAGACCACATTCAGTTCACGTAAAATGATTTCCCTCTCAACATTCCATGACGCAAAATAATCTGATGTAAGGACTTATTTCAGTGGGGTTCTGAATGAACAGAAAATATGTGACCTGTTAAAAAATTATAATTTCTTTCTAAAAGAAAATGTCCCTTCATCCTCTCCATTAGACTAAACAATATTCACAGCCATAGGTACATCTTACATAAATTACTGATGGTCCAAACAACATATGGCTTAGTTTGAATATTTTATGCAGCTCTGTCATGGGATTTAACTTTAAGTGAAGTCTTAATTCCACCTGAAAGGCCCTCAAGACTACTTCTCTAAAAACAAACCCAAATCAAAGAAAGTCTTGGACAGAATCCAGCCAACCCATTATAATTCAGAATTCAAAAGGCAATGTCACAAGGAATGATCTAAAGTCACAGGAAAGGACAGAAATAACACAAGAAAGCTTTTTCTCACACTCTGTCCAGTGTATTTCATTCATGTGAGAAATTGTAAGGGAAACAGACCTCAGATATTTTCTGTGGATTAAAGCAACATATGTTATTCAAGAGGATACTCTTGAACAGTCTCTAGCAGGCTTTTCCTGTATTTAAGAAAATGAAACATGATATATCATTACTATTCTCAACAGAAGATATTGGAATGGATTTATCTGTTGACAAGTATTGCCTTAACGTAGTCTGGGACTAACAGAAATTGGATAGGAAAGCTCATCTACCCATTAAGCTGTTATTCAGGTTGTGGTAGCAAAGTGCCTTTTGAAAATACCATACAAATGAGCATAGATATGAAAGATTTCATCTACATTTCAGCTCCTGATGGAAACTTCCCCTGCCTATATATAAATTCCCTGAAAGCCTGTCCATGTTCCCTTCCATATAGGTAACAGGAAGACAATTCAATATTGTAGATTTAATATTTTCATTGTAATACTGTTATTCAGAAGGTGTATATGAGAGAATCCCACATTGTTAAGCTACCTGACTCTCGCCAGGTTTGAATAATCTTTCCCCATGTTTCATTATATATCTAACCTTCCTTTATATTGTGTAATGAAAACCTTTGGCACTGGCCAAATCATCCTAAATCCCAGTGTTGCAACTTATTTCCTTTAATAATTATCTTGTAAATATGATAGTAAAATCCTTTTAATGTAGATTTTTGTTGCTGCCACTTATTAGTGGCCATTTGACTATTTCCTTACCCACATTGCCTAGCAGGGAAAAAATTTAATAGGTGCCAAATAAGATTCAAATCACCTAGGCTTTCTTTTTAGCTCTGTGAACAGGGGGCCTCAGAGCATTCTAGTTTTGTCATTTATTTTGTATTTGTAAATCCTACTCTGAGTGTAAGGGGATTATGAGAACTGCTGGGGACAAGGGAATAATAATCCTTACCAATATTTCCTTTGAAACACAGACCTTGAGTTCCCTAACGGTAAATCTTTCCACTGGATTAGTCACAGACAGTCACTGAGAGAACAGGATATCTCTGCTAAAGTTAAAAGTCTCTTCTAAACATCTTAAACCCCATTTATTTCATTTGTAAAGCAGCTGTTTATCAATTGGTGTTGTTTTGCTTATTGATTACTGAGAACAGTTATTAAGTTTTCCTTTGAAGATGTTCAAGGTTATTCATTAAGTATCTGCAGGAAAATGGCCTTTTCTAGCTACAGTTATAATAGAATAAATATGGAACTGTTTCACTGTTTAAATTGCACTAGAGGAGAACTCAAGAAAGGCCTGATTTGGGGGCTTTTCCCCAAATCATAAAATATATGAGACAAAGAAAGCAGAAGAGAATTTTTCAAAAGGCAATGTGCATCGGATCATGATTTAGGTACGCTATTAACATGGAAAAGCTTAGTGTCATAAGCAGAGTTCTAATTAGAGGCAGAAAGTACATTCACCATACAGTGCCTGTCCTTTCAGGAAGTCTTTAAGACCAAAACATCAGTAGTTCCTTTTTGCCACTAGTGCTTCAGTTAGCTGTCACCATCATGAATTAATCATATGTACTCATTTAACCAAAGTATAAAATGTTTCTTTACTGTGTGACTTTGGTTCAGTGCTAATGTGAAGTAAAATGTTCACCTGTGAAAACAAGTCTTTTTTTTTTTTTTTAATAGAATTGTGCTGAATCACTCAAAAGAAGTTTGCAAGAAACCCACTACACCCAAAAGACAATTTCAGACCGTGGTTAGTAGACATCTTGCTTTTGCACAACACCTATTAAAATCAAGGGTCTCCAAACTTCAAGCAGGAGAGAAAGGACTCAGATTGCCTACTTCAGCTACTTTGGACAACATGAGAAAGAGGAGCTACACCACCATTTGTCAAATCAAGTATGGCTGGAAATGGAAAGGGATTTCTTTCCAAATACAGAGAAATAAAATACACCAATTGCACATTATGAGACAAAAGAAAGGATTAATCCCAATAATAACATTCATGTTATTTTTGTCAGCCCTTTGCACAAATTACGGGGTATAAAATCCATTGTTAAGCAGTCACATGTTATTAAACCAACCTGAGAGAAAATTTTAAAAGTACTTTAATAAGATGCTTTCACTGTGGAGACAGTCCAGGGAACACATGCAATCAGAAAAGCTGAAATATTGTCATTATGCATAAACTGAACTGTTATTGCTCCTAGCTCTTTTCTTTCTTGTGTGTTCATTGTTTTAATTTTACAAAAGCACGATCATGTTCTACCTTAATCTCACCTTTGTTTACACACACCACCAGTGATCATCTCAGTAATGAGATTTCTAATTTTTGTGATATATGTTTCTGTGTCTCTTGCTTTCTTTCCCTCTCTCATTATTTTCAAGTGAAATGCCATTAAGCACTACGATTGTGTATTATTCCCAGATGCAGTCTTACCAAGTCCTACCCCAATACCTTCACAAGATTTATCTTTGAGCAAAGACATCATGGTGGCAATTTAAGTCTCAGAACACTAACTGTGCTTGAATTCCTTCCAGTCCAAGTACAGTTGGCTAAGAATTGATTTTCCATTGCAATGTGGTGTTGGCATGCCTGCACTGTATAGAGTAGGCTGCCTTCCAGCCTTACCACTGTCGTGCAGAAGTAATAACATAATATTATATAGACTTACAAGTTTATTTCTTTGCAGGATACCACAAAAAGAACTCAAACTTTTCCTTGACTAGGAACAATATTGCTATTTGATTGCCATTCCTTCCAAATGAAGCTAAATCATTACAAATTTCTGACTCTGAAATAAAAGTGTAATTGACTCCATAATGTAATAATTCTACTACATAAACTCTTGTGCTGTCTGATCTACGTTCTCCAGAATGATTTCTAAGGCAAGGATGATGGATCTTCTACCTGGTCACAAATGCCTGTCTGGCACCTCTTGATTTTTATTTTAAGACAAACACTGAAATTCTGTGCTTGACAATAGTGACCAACATCATCTCCTCATGGGTCTTACACAGTGTAGGTACTGATCCAAAGCAACAGTTTCAGAAGTGCTTTAAGCAGGAAAAAATAGGAATTTTACTTAAAGGCAAAGATTTTTTTACTCCACTGAGCTACCAGGCACTCACCTATAGCTAAAATGCTGCCTTTGTATTATTAGAAGTGTTGGATGTACAGTGAACAACATCAGAAAACCCACTGGGGCTAATGGGGCCCAATGAGCTTCCTGGATTCATTTAAGTTACAAACTGCTTCCCAAGATGACTGTATCAGCACAAACAAGGGAGTAGGAAGAAAAAGAAAGAAAAAGATGGATTGGTTCTTTTGATGGTGTGCCAGCATAAAGCACTCATAAATCTGCCCCCTAAGAGTCATTTGGAAACTTCTGCTACCCTGTGAGTCTGTGGTTCTAGAGACATTTTCCGTTTCATAATGATTCTCATTGCACCATCACCTCTTATAATCCCCTTGGTACAGGTAAAAGTATTGGGGTATGTATGTAAAGATGCACTTTTGAGGGTAAGAATGTGAATATTTAACATACTTCATGACTTCTGGTGTACAGTTCAATTTGAGGGGTATAATTCAGATCCCAGTCTGTAAAGAAATTTGCCGGATTTTCTAATTCTTTTATTCATTCATTTAAAGCTTTTCTTTCAATACAGTATTGAAGAAAATCTAGAAGATCTAGAAAATTAAAACTCAAGAGAGAAAGGGAGAGAGCAGGAGACAGCAGAAAGCCATATGGAGTTTGAATATCAAAGCCAAAACCTGGAATTCTGAGAACTCCCATTCGGTCCTCACCTATCTTGGGCACGGTGTGGGGGAAAATCTGTATCTCTTCTGAACTTTTGAATTAATATAATCATAGAAGGGTTTGGACTGGAAAGGATCTTAAATATCATCTAGCTCCATCCCCTCTGTCACAGACAAGAGCACTTCCCACTGAACCTGGTTGTTCAATGCCCCATCCAACCTCTTCTTGAGCACTGCCAGGAATGGAGCATCCACAGCTTCTCTGGGCAACCCATGCCAGCACCTCACCACCATCACAGAGAAGAATTTCTTCCTACTATTTAATCTAAACCAACTGTCTTTCAGTTGGAAGCCATTCCTCCTTGTCCTGTCACTGCAGTTCCTGAAGAAGAATCCCTCTTCAGCTTTCCTGTACGCCTCCTTCAGATGCTGGAAGGCTCCTATGAGGTCTCTATTTTCCAGGATGTACAGTCCCAAATTTCGCAGCCTGTCATCATAGATGAGGTGCTCTAGTCCCATTATCAACTTTGCAGCCAGCTCTGGATTTGGTCCAATAGCTCCATATCCTTATGGTGGAGACCCCAGAGCTGGAGACAGCACTGCAGGTGGGGTGTCACCACTGCAGAGCAGAGGAGCAAAATCACTTCCCTTGATCTGCTGGCCACACTGCTTTTGGTGCAGCCCAGGATACACTTGGCTGTTTGGGCTGTGAGTGCACATCGCTGGCTCATGTCAAGTTTTTTAACAAATTCAGCTTTTCCTGACTACCTAGCATTGTATCCTTGCTCAGCCCAGAACTGCCAACTATGATAACGTCGACAAATCTGAAAATACAACTTCCCAGTGAGGATACAGAAAATCCTCTACCTAAATTGCTTAAGGATTTGCAGACTTTCTCAGGTCATAACAGGACTCTATCCCTCAAAAAAAATGCTCCTTGATATCACTCTCAGGACTCTATTCAATTTTGCATGAGTAGGTTTGGAAAGTCATTCTATGAACTGTAGGCAGGTGCAATACAAAGCAGAGGAACTGAAGTTCAATCTCTTCCCCACGGAACTCCCGGATCATTTAAATGCCCTCACCACTGGGCAATGGTACAGTGAGAGTCTTTCTTGCCCTCTTTTTTGATTTCATGTTTTCCTGGATGATCAAAGACTAACTATACATTATTCTTTCCTGGAGTTCCAGGACTACCTTGGGAGGAAGAAACTGAATTCATGTCCTGACATCCTGTGTAAGTGCTCTGAAAAAAAAACCCAAAAAACCCACAAACCCTCCTGCAGAATGACAGACAACCATACAGATAAGTTTCTAAAAAAGCACTTCAGCCTTTGGTAGACCTTAAAAAAAGGGTTCTTCACCAGCTTAAAAGAAAGAAACATATTTAAGGCATATAAATGGTCAGAAATATTTCAGTACATCCATGGATGTATCATCTACCTGCAGCTATAATTTGAACAATATTAGCTGATTCCTTGCACACAGTTCATGATATTTTGCATTTCATTCTGAGGTGAACTTTCCCCATATTCACTTGGAGGTTGAAAGAAATTTAGATTTCACTATGGGGCATGTGCCTATCACAGTACCTGAACAGGACTTTCTGTGATGATAATGACTTGTGAGTGGTAATGAGGCAAGTAAATCCAAACTATCAGAACTTCACTCTTTGTTACAGTATCTTGTACATCTGCTGAGTCACCAAAGACACAAGTTTCAAGCTGCAGACCGTAGTAGTGTCTCTTAGTCTTGGGTATTATCAGTGGGAATAATTTGTGGTATAAAGAACAGCTAAGCTGAATAAAGCCTAAAGACTTAGAAATATACAAAAATGTATGTAACATTTTTTGTGGGTATCTAAAAATGTACATGGAACTAAGTACTACATTTAAAGTGATATAAAAGGGACTGTTTGTATGCTTAAAACTGAGTAGATGCTAGAGTTACCTGTAGAAGTCATAGCTGAATATGAGTTTGAAAAATGAATCGTGAGTATCCTAATTTCAGTAATTTTAGTTTACAAAATCACAGAAATATTTACATTGAAAAAGACTTCCAAGATCATTGAGTCCAACCTTTGACCAACCACCACCTTGTCAACCAGATCATGGCACTGAGTGCCATGTCCAGTCATTTGTTGAATAACCCGAGGGATGGTGACTCCACCACCTCCCTGGACAGTCCATTCCAATGCTTTACAACCCTTTCCATGAAGAAATACTTCCTCATGTCCAACCTGAACCTGCCATGCTGCAACTTAAGGCCATTTCCTCTTGTCCTGTCACTGTTTGCCTGGGAGAAGAGGCTGACTCCATCTCACTACAACCTCCTTCCAGGTAGTTGTAGAGAGCGACAAGGTCTCCCCAGAGCCTCCTTTTCTCCAGGCTAAAAACCCCCAGTTTAAATTAGTTTAAGTAATTGTTTATTTTCAAAGACACTCCAAGACTTCCCATAAAAAAAAAATAAAAACAAACAACTGAAAATAGGATCAAGGTAAGAAGAACTTATTTTTTAGTAGTTTGCACACAAGTTGTGTCTTCTTTCAACTTCAAGAGCATGCTGCCAAATAACATTCTCAGAGCTGTGCTAACATCATTTGAAGATACTGCTTCAGGAAGATATTAAAGTACTATTTAAATGGAAGTTGTTAAATAAAAACAGTCTTGCCTGGATTCTATTACATTTAAGAGACAGGAAAACAAATCAATGTTGCCAAATAGGAAAGGATGAGATCAATAGGGAGAGAAAGTACATTTTCAAGGCTTTAAAAACCTGAAAAGTTAAAACAAAAGTTTTAAAACTCCGAACAATTACCTGGCTGCATCCTTTTAAATCAAAGTTCATGGCATTTATAGAATGCTAGACATCGGATAATACCCAGCATCTGAGAGCTTAGCATTGCAGTTTTCTGATAATGTACCTCTGAAGGCCTAGACCTTAAAAAGAGCTTTGTAATCATCAGCCATGATTTATGGAAGCAGTAATTCCCTTTCTCCCTATATTTCATGTCATTAAAAAGAAAGATTGGTCTGTCAGTTGAAATTCTCTTTCTTCAGGTAGAGCAAAAAAGAACAGTAAAAACTAAAGGTGAATCACACATCACCCAAGTTACTTTTCACAGATTAGCTACATAGATACTGAATAAAAGCCTGTGTTTTCTTGAGCATTATTCACAGCACCTTCTCTTATTTTTCTGTGCAAGCTTCCATACAGTACCTGCAGCAATGCTGCTGGAGCTGGAGGGAGGATATTATTCCAAAGCTCTAGAATAACTTAAAAATGAGAGTTCAGTTATTGGCATATAGCCGTAGTTTCTATCTTAGTATAGATATGGACCCCAGATGAAATGAATCATAGAATATCAGGTTGAAAGGAATCTCAAGGATCATCTTGTCCAACTTTTCTTGGCAAAAAAATGGAACTGTTTTGATGCAGAAGTAGTTTTTCTTCCCCATAAAGACAGACATAATTCACAATTTCAGGGTCTTCTTTCCAGTCTGTTTGGGGTGCACACACATATAATTTTGGTTTTCTCTCAGCAAGGGTAGTCACAGCACTACAAGCAATTGCAAAACTTAATAGAGCTTGAGAGAAAAAAAATGTGGTGACGTTTACAGCAGAAATTCATTCCCTGGTTCTCAAACACCAGAGAGTCCTTTCCCAAGCATCTCCATAAGTGAGCAAAAGTACCTGTCTATAACGACTAAAATTTAGGATGCTATTGAAGTAAAGTCCTGCTCTCTTCAGAAGTTCTGTACCACTTGGCTTAAGGCAAAAATGTCACGTACAAGCTTTGTTTATCCTTTCTATCTCACATGTAAACCAGATCTGATTTTTATTGCAGATGTGTTCAGAAATTGTACATGTGTTTTGTTTCCTCTTTCCCACAGGCAGGGTCAACTGCTCAGCCACACAAGAGAAAGCTCTGAGAGAGCAGGGAACATTACTCTGGCTCTCAGAACAACCTCACAGTGATGCCAGTGGAAAATCAGGGACTGGTTTTGCTGGGTTGAGACTGTACTCTGGCAAATTAACCTGGAAGTAAGTTAGTGACCATAGCTTGCACATATCAGTTAAAAGTTATTTTGGTGGGTATAGGTAGGTACAATGAAAGCTCACAGGCATACCAGAAAAAGGTAGCTTAAAAAGATGTAAGAGCACATCCTGTTCCTGTGTGTGAAGATTCATTTTATACCTCTCTACATCTGTCAAATCTCTCAGCAACAAGGCTATTTTCTTCAGATATCTGATAACAATTGTGCTATTTTCCTGGCCAGTGTATATAATTACAGGCTTTTGAGGGTTTTTTTAATGTCTAATACACATCTACATTAATTTCTCTCTCAAACTTTGGCCTCTGACTTCAAGCCAGAAATTATAGCTATCATTCTCACAAGCACGTTGATTATCTAAGTGAACATTAGTTTGGTGAGACAGGTGTTTCAGGGGTGCTACTAAACTTAGCCATTATTTTTTCATTTACTTTTGAAGCCTTTGTCAATTCTATGTCTTTATTACTATTTTTCTTAGTCATAAAGAAAGGAGAAACATTTATCAACTGCCAACTAATTTCCAAATCAGAACAAGTTTCTTGCTAAAGCACATTGTAGGTTTGTGAATGAAGTAGGTGTAACATTTTAGAAGCTGTGGACACAGCAACAGAGTCTGCTAAAATAAAACCAAAACTATCCATTTGTTCTTACACTGCTGTGTAAGTCATCTAAATTTTGCAGGACATTTATTCAAAAATTTCCAATGTAAAAGGAAGAAAGAAAAAAGACTGTCTGGACTGCACTGAGAGGCTATTCTTACTAGGTTTTGATAGAATTAGAAAACTGCCACTTTAACCATATGGAAAAGAGACAACTGGTATTACAGACATCAGTGAGCAACTGAATAGAAATATACAATTGATTGATTCAGAGCAAAGGTTCATGAAGTTCCATGTTAGCCATGGTCTGAACGAGCACTTCATTCTTTTTAACTACTTGCATGACTCTGTCAGCCGGAACACTTCATACATAGAAAACTATTTCTAGTTTCCAAAAAAATCTTTTGACTGCATTTCAGACCCAGCAGAGAGGGGCGACCTAGTTACAGTACAATAAGTCACATTTAAAACCTTGCAAGCAAGTACTATGTGGGCATTACCTGCTTGGAAACACCTGCTGAAGAGCTCATATAACTCTGAATTACCAGACAGAGAGGTACACTGCTTGCTCAAACGGCACAGTTGTGCATTCACATTCACAGTCATTTAGATCCGATGGCAACAGTAGGATTATCACCAGAAGCTAATCAGAGAACTTCCGCCAAGTAAGACTTAGGCAGTCTCACAGAACAATTAAAAACCTGAGGCAGTACTTTGGAGCATGTAAGAGAAGATTGCTTTTCTTTTAAAGGGTTTTAAACTGTGTTAATGTGGTTTTATACATTATTGAATGGCTGCTTAAAGAGTAATACAGTTTAAAACCTCCAGCCAAAGAGCCCCCACCACTTGTTTGGTTTGGGGTTTTTTTGTTTTTCAGTAATTGGTGGTAGAAAGCATCCCTTAACCTTTTAAACCATGCAGTTAAAAATATAAAAACATTATTTCAAAACCAAATAGACAAGTGTCCTTTGTTCTCATTCATTCACCTGTCAGTACACAACTCACCTTCCTACAAAGTCCAGGCTAGCTACTAAAAGAGTCAGTGGAAGAAAAGGAGAGAATGAACTTGGCTTGACTTTCAGAAACCTCAGAGGCAGCCAAGAGACAAGTTTTCAAATCTTTCCTTGCACAAACAACCCAGAAGAAACCCATTCTTTGCCTTTCCCATTGAAATTTTCCATCCCTGTACACCTGTTTCCCGTCACATTCATTCTCCATCATTGCACATCATGTGAAAGGAACACTATGCAGTGCACCTCCTGCAATCAGATGGGAGCTTTCAAAGTGCAGCCATCCAGCTTTTTATAGGTCGCTTGTTAATGTGCTAGAGACCCTGCACCAGGATTTAACAGCCCACAGTGTGCAAAGACCTGACAGAAACAAAGTTTTTCCATATCTCCTTCTGTAAAGAAATGCACTCATCGCTGATTTCAGAGGCAGTGGTACCTAACTCCTAAGCACTGTTCCCCACTCTGCAGGAGCCAGCTTCTCCCTCTCATAGACTGAGCACTTTGCAAGAGCCAGCTTCTCGCAGATCTTGGATCCTGCTGAACTCACAGAACATCACTTCTCCTTCCTCGCAGTTAGAGCAGTACATACCAGGAAAAACAGAGCCAACTGTTAGCCTGCTGGTAGTAATGAAGAGTATGTTAGAGGGAGAGAGGAAAGGTACTGTAAAAGCCATCTTAAAATGGATGTTCTAGATGGGTGGTCAATGCTTCTGCACCAAATGCTGCCCTATATGTGTCTGAGATGAAAAACCACTCATTCCAGTTAAAAGCACAGATTCTGTTTTCTGAGACACTGACAAATAATTTTGTTGAGTCCATTTCACAGTCTCTGTAGAGAAGCCTGTCTGGTCTATAGCACCTTTCCATCTTAGGAAGCTTACAGTACCATCACATTGGTTTTAAAATGGTGAATACACATCAATAAATGTGTATTCTTGCTCTGAGATGAGTTTAGTTACTATAGAAATCAGGTTTTGTAGATTATAAAGACAAGCTAGGACTGCTTGGTCCAAATTTCTAAATACATAGCAACAAACTAAAAGAAATACAACAGTGGTTTAAAACCAGTAACTACAAGGGAGATATTCTATGAATTGAGGTGCAAGATGTGGGTCCTGCTCATTCTATTTAGCACTGGCTTCAATAGATAAAAGATGTTATTGACCTTACCAACATTTGAAGTGATGCAGTAACAAGAGAGAGATAATAAAACCTACAGATGGGAAAGGGTTTAAAGAAAGAGAAAACATAAATGAAAGAAAGCCTTGTGTTCCTTATTCAATCTGTCAAGTTTACTCTATATTTAAGTACATACAGACTCTTTGCATTCATTTTGCAGCTAATTCTCTTTACTTTCAGTAGAAACAGTCCTTTTACTATGCATAATGTCATAAAATTCATAAAATTCTGTACTGAAATGTGAGCACACATGAACTTCCCTGTGATTCTATTGCTTTAATGCACCATGCCTCAAGAATAGAGACAAAGGAAGTTTTATGGGTTAATCTTCACCAAAACCAGCTAGGCTCTTCCAAAACACAGGAGTTCAACTTTTCTGAAAAAACTGATGCTCAAAAAGCTATCATAACATCATCAGTTGAAAATTTGTGAGAACTACCATTCACTTAACTATGGAAAGGCAAGACAGACTAGTATCAAAGTAGCATTTCTAAACCATCCTTTTGAAATGTTTCTACTGAGGAATGTTATGAATATTTTATTGGAAAAACAGATAGAAATTCCAACTGTCCCTTGAAGAGCTATTGTACCAAATTTAGAAATTCGATTCAACCATTAAAGTATCAAATCAAGAGATCTTAGTCCTGCTTTTATTGGAAATCAAAATTCAATTTTAAGCCATGGAGCCACTACTGATGCCTCTATAATAGCAGCATTTTGGAGCTGGACTCAAATGGTTTATTTCAACTGACACTGAAGAGATCTAATTTTGGAATAAAATAGTAACTTTTCTAGACAAGAAATTGCTGAGGAGGTTCATTTTTATTAAAGATACAGAAGAAGGCAGCTGTTGTCTTTGATTATATTTACAAAGTATGAATCGGTTTTAACTTAAAAAGGTAGCAAACTAGACGAAATTAATGCTTACAATGTGGGGAAATATGCAGATGATAAAGATTATCACTGCTCCTCATTTCAATTACAATTCCAGCATGTTGCTGCTACAAATATCTGTCAGGCTTAAGGAAACAATATCAGACTATCATTAAAAACTTAACCAAGAATGGGAAAAAAAGAACCAAGGCTGAAAATAAGAGGTTTTATAAACATATAAATTGAAAGAGGAACCAAGTGCTCCACATATCAATTCACTCAATTTGTCAAATGACACTCTGAGAGTGAAATTGTCATGTAGTTAAATTTTGAATATATGCAACACAAATAAAATCTTTATCCCTTATAGTGACAAATAAATATGTTGGTACTTGGGTCACAGCACCCAGGCAGAGCATTCCAAGCCAACCTGTGTATTAGACAAGTGACCATTTTTGCAGATGCAGAAATGAGAATGCTAAATTGAACTATGGTTTTGGTTTAAAGCTGTAGATAATAAATTTCTTTAAAGTTACTGCAAATATGGGAAAAGCTACTTCTCTCCAGCACTGAGTTGCATGCAGATTGTTACAATATTCTAAGGACTTCTTGTTACTTCAAATGTTGCAGGAATTTTTAACATCTACTATCCCATAACAAAATGTAAAAATAACAAACTGATGTTATTTACAAATCATCCGTGATTTTGGAATAAAGAATAATATAATAGCAGAGGAAATTAAGGAGTGTTCTATGTTCCACAGAAAGTGAGCAGTTCAAATTTGCAGGAATAAGGAAAAACAGAAGCAAACACAGAATAAGTCTGACTTTCTGAACACATTCTGCAGGGTATGGATTTACAAAATAAGAGAAAATTATGTCTGCCTACTTTTCACTGTCTGGTTGAATATTGATACTCTAGAGACCATCACAAGAAACTATAAAAGTCTATGAATTTCATTACAAACTTGCAATACCCTGGTGAAGCCAAATACTGTGAAAAAGAGAGCAGCAATTTCTGAACAGAACAGTTACACGCTGCATAAAAAAATAATTTATCTATGGAATAGTACATTGATCCACCTGGCTGTAAACTGATTTGCAAGAAACCTAAGTATCTAGTTCATTCTGTCCATAAGAAGAAGCAATGTTTTTTTAGGAAAATATCTGGAATGAAAAAGCTGACTTTTTTGAGTATGTCTGAATAGTTATATTCCCTTTTGTAATGAATTGTATAGCAAAACTGTATACATATCATGCAGGTAGCATGATTTCCACTATACATGTAATGCTTTCATTCTCCTTATATAATCAGTTACCACTAAATATTATATTAAGACTGGTGTGCTGTCATCACACTCAGGATTACTTTTGCAGTGGTAGATTTACAACAGATGTCATTCAGATCATGAATGTTTTATGTCTGTCTACATTATTATTACTGACCCAAAAAAATTGCATACCTATCAATACCAGTACCTCGCTTGGTCTCTCTTGTCTCCAATACAAAGGAGCCAATTTTAGTCAAAGTAGTTAACTATTCCTTCCCCACTCCCAAAACTGCCTTACTCCAAATGCTTTGTTGGCATGTCTAAAAGTTATAAGCATCTACTAATAACTTTTACTATTCTCATTTGACAAAAATCACCAGATGTATGCTGAAAAAACTAATTTTAGGACTGGAGATGACAGAAAGATCGCCAGTGACCTTCACCAAAGATGAATTCACAACCAGTACAGCCATTACTTGAGAAGACAAGGGAAGAAAAATCCAACTGGAGTTTTCTGCTTTTGGGGGGACATTAAAGACAAATTTTGCTAATAGAATGGATCTCTAAACTCTGTAGCAGAACAATTCTGTTTTATTGAAATCTCGTTCCTCCTCAATCCCCACACCACAGTGGCAACATATAATTGGGGTAAGCACAACACAGCTCCTGCTGCACTGTAACACTGTAAGCTCTTGTAACACTGCAAGAGGCTGAGCCAACCTGCCAGTCCTGTGTCTCCCTCCCTGGCTGTCAGAGGTATGCTCAGAAATTCTGTCAAACACACACATCATTCAGGACACCCAAGGGTTCAGCAGGTTTGAGTTATTTTGGATCAATTTATTATCCTTGTCAGCCCCTGAAACACACCATCCTGAAGTCTCTGGGGAGCACAGCCAGAGGCTGTCATCCAGAGAGCAGAGATTTCCTTCTTCCTCTCCACATGGATTGATTTTGTCAACTATCTGTGAGCTCTACATACTGGGGAGTATAACCTCATCATTCCAGGAGAAGATTCTTTCCACCAACTACTTCTGTTTCAATCTACCCAGGTGTCATTTTAATACACATTTTCTGTGCAGACCATACCAATATTTCAAGTTTTGACTTCTGCTGCAGTCCCTCTCTTGGGAAAATAATAAAAGGTGCTCCTACCAATATTGTATTAAGATTATGCGTATGTAACTTAATTGTTTCTGAGGCAGCTAATTTCTCTTTGCTACTGAATAAGTTAATTAAGGAGAGACAGGCTCACAGCAGAAGATCTTTATCATAAATTTATATTAAAGCACAGTCTGTATGGCTTTCGCATGTGGTTAAAATCAGACTAATTAACAGGACTCCATGATCACTTATTAACTAGAAGGAAATTTAAGCTCAGTACCACCATTAAGTGCCAAAGGCCAGCTAAGGTGATATTGATCTGAAAAATCATGAACATCAAGGGATGTAGCTTGAGTACTGTTGATGGAAGAATAAAGCTTGGAGTATCTGGTTCTAAGTCACTACTGTGCAACTGCAAGATTTGTCAGACATTGTTGAGTGTGAAGTTATTCACAGGCCAATTAAACTACAGCCCTCAGGGACAAATATGAGACAGCAGTGAATTTTTTTTTCTGATGCATTTCTCATAACAAGGAGAAGTATGATATAGCACTGTACATGGACTGAGCATTTATAACAGTATAGCAATATACTAGATAAACCTATTCTGGGGTTTAGGAAATAAGGAAAGGGTCAAAACACATCGCCTGACTGCTTTACCTAGTCAGGAGAACATCTAAGAATATCTTCTCTTTATATATTTGAACATTCTTTCTGCAAGTCAGGAGTCTATAAAATGAAATACTTCATCTCATATTCATATTTAATTATCTTGCTGATGCAAGGTATTTTGTACCCCATGTTGATAGGTTAAGAATTATTTAGGTGCACGGTTCAAAGCACTTAAATTATTCTACCAGTAATCAAACTATATCCTTCTGTATTAAATCATTTCCACTCTCTTCATTCTTCTACATTTTATATAACTGTATTCACTATTAATAACTATAATTTATTTTCTGATACAGTCAAGCCATTAGGAAATGTATCTATAGATTCATTCTTTAAATAAAATTGGGACTCTTACCCATTTCAGCTAATCAAAAAGATGATTTTAGCCTCTCGGTTTAATGAAGAAAAATATATTGCAGAAACATGACCACTGGTGCAAAGCCAGGGAAAACACAGACAAATTATAGTAGCTTTTAGACACGTTACACAAATTTCATTCCAGCAACACCACAGATTATCAAGTTAGAAAGAAATATCCACTGAATCCAAAATCTTTTTTTTTTAATTCAAAGCTACATAATCAAAATAACTGCTAAAATGGAATAGGCTTAAAAGTGCAACTGCCTTGTAAAGTAGATGATTCTCATCAACTTTAAGAAAGAGTTGTAATCAAGCTTTAAATGTTCTAATTTATATAATGTACTGACTTATTATGTATAATAGTTCATACACAGCATACAACATGTGAGACAGCATAGCAAAAAGCAAGTTCTCACGGAGTTATGTTGGAGTCAAACCATATATTGGCTATATATATATGAATTATCCTCTCCCAAACATGTTCTATATCTACCTCATACAATTCAGCATGGCTGAGCTGACCAAAGAAATTTCACAGGACAATCTCCATATGTTGACCAGGTGTAGGGATTTTATATGAACAAACAAACCAAAAACCAAAACAAACAACCCACCCAAAATGCACCAAAACCAGCCAAATCCAACATCTTTTGATTTGACAGTGTTCTCTAGAAAGCCATAGCACAAGGGTTTCGATTCTTCTCCTAATAAGTGATGAATAAATTCCATGGAAACTAGAACAGGTGCAGAACAATGAGAAAGAATCCTGTTTCAGGATAACCCATGGTGGTTAAACCACTTCATTGGGTCATAAGAAACCTCTTCCTTTACTTTACTTGCCATGTGTAATGCTCTCAGAGTACCACAAAATATCTAACACTGTCTTCCATGTTCTCTGCAATGGAAGCATCTGGGAAAGTTTGTGATTTTGGATGTCCGTCTTAGTAAGTAATGTTACCTCCTTGTGCAAGCATCATAAATTTAACATCCCTGCAGTGTCCTTGGCTTTTAATCCAGATATATTTCTTAGCACTGATTTTTGTCCTAACAGAGCAGTCTAAGAAATAAGGTACTCCCAAGGCCTGTGACAAAGGGTTTCTAAATGTGATTCTGTGTTCTTCTGTTAATTATGATTTGAAATGGCATCTCCCTTCATAGCAAACCTTCACTCTTGCATTATTCTTGGCTTGGTCTTTCTGCAATTCATAAATACAGCAGCTTTTACACTTATTCTAAAGCATTTAAATAGAAGATAATCAGTACTTTAAATAACAGTGTATCTAGTCACAAATCCAATAGTGATTTTACATTTAACAGCAAAACCTACAAAGCTTTTAGGGGTTTTCCTCACTTTTCTTCTGTATTCTTTGCCCTATTACTCACTCTTTCATTCTTCTCCATTTTACTGAAAATAATCACATAGAATTGCAATAGTTTAGAACTGAGAGGGGTTGATTTTTACATAATTCTTGAAAATGTTAATAATATAAGATGTTTTTGTGCTATTTGATTTGGAGAGTAAGGAGAAACTTCAAAGAGTTCTAACTCCCTTAGGGTTTACATACTTTAAAATAACAGTATATCTGTATTGCCAAGAGGGGTAAAAAAAAGTACAACAGACCTTCAAATTAATATTGCATTGGCAGCAGGTTTTTACAGACTATTTTCAGGGCTGTGTGCTGACTCCCTGGCTTAATGAGCAGTTTGATTTAAAGCTTAAAATTATTAAGTGTTCTACCAGAGTTATAAATAATGCAGTTTATAATATTCCTATAGAGCATATAAAACTACATTTGTCTTCCATTAACAACACACTTTTTAAGTAGCCTGACCTCTTCAGATATATAAGAACATGCAATTAGTGCAATTTGTCACAGGTCCTTTACATTTTAATAAGATGTAATTAGTTGTCTGTTTAGTCTAATTAACTTTGAAACCTTGACAGTTCTTGCTCTCTGGTATAAAGCACAGCTCCTAATTTGAATTGCTAATACTGGACAGTGTGCCTCCATACAACAAGAAATTTAAGTCTGTGTACCTTTGCAGACTAGGAGGCACTGAGATAACCTGCCAATATTTGCATTAACTTTTCCAAAGCCTTTTTTATCAATCCGTGACAACATATGGGAGTCAATAATATGGGGGATTCAATGTAGGAGCGTGTGGGAAACAGATGGAATTATCATACAGTAATATTGGAATTCTATTAATGACCCCATAACTGAATAATTCTGTTTCAGACATGATTCAACAAATGAGTTAGAGACTCAGGCCAAAGGAAATGTAAACCCTTTGCATTTTTTGAAGTCAACCTGCAGCTGGCGAAGAATGCAGTGTGGTATTAAACACATGACCCTGAGAACATGACATTTTGGGGATCAGGAAAAGCTATCTACTGAATGGAAGCACCACTGAACTTGGATTTAAAAGCTCTAGAACAGTTAAAACCTGTTAAAAAACTCTGGAACTCAGATTTCAAGGTGGGTTTTTCAGCTGTATGAGATTATGACAGCAAATCTTGATTTTAATGCAAAATATTACTTTAAAATATGACAGATTTATTTTATATTCTACTCAGGATGATTTTACATACTTAGAGGATTGAATTTGCAGATAAATAACACAATTCAACTGAATAGTAAATAAAGTGTATATTTGTCATTCTGTCCTCTCCTGAATAAAATAATTCTCTGTAAATATACTGCAAAACTTAATGATCTTCAGAACTGTAGAAGCAGGAGAATGTGACAACCTGTACAGAAAAAAAAACAAAAGCATGCAGAGAAGAGAAACCCGTCGATGAAATGTTGATTTATGTTCAAATACAGCATATGTAATACATTCAATGGAAGGTTTTGCAAGTTGAAATAATATATATTTTTTTTAATCCTGAAAACAGGAATAATTTCACAGTCCCAGGTCCTGTGCATGGCTCTCACAGAATGCCAAGTAAGATTATGTATAAATCTCACCTGCTATAATGTATAGACACTGACAGGGACAGAATGAGCACCAAAGCAAATATGAAGTAGAAATGATTTTTTATTACTTTAGGTATTTCTAGCTGTCAGATAAAAATGAGAGCATTGCTAAAAATTTTACAGAATGACAGCTATGCCTTATGGATAACATTCTATAGCTTGATGTATGAGGCAGAAAATGTGAAAAATATTGTGAAGTACCACCTTGACACAATGATGGAATGCCACAGGAATGCAGTAAACCACTGTTAAATAAAGGAAGGAGACTTCAGGTCCAGCCAAAAAAAAAAAAAATAGAAAAAAAACCAGAAACATCAAACACTGTCTTTACAGGAACAAAAGTTGCAAAACTTTGTTTCTTTTTTACACAATTGCCCAAGTTCTGATGGTCTTGTTTGAACAGGACTAACCCTTGGAGTTTCAATAGGTACAGGGGATTTTGCAGACATTCATACTACACCCTTCATAAAACATCAGAGGACACATCAACTCCAACATCACAGATTTTATAGTACAGGTTATTGTAGCAGACTGTGTAGTTTTTAAAAGCATTCCGACAAAGCACATGAAGGCTCAATAGGCAGCAGTTATGTGACTAAAACAACTTAAAATAACTGTTATAGTTTCATTTATCAAAGTCTGCTCCAAGCCTGACTACAACCAGTGAAAAGCTGAAAATAAGTACCAAATCCACTGAACATTTGTTGAAATGTGTGCTTAGCATCATGTATACACACCATAAAATAGATGCAACTGTATGTTTCACACTTTGATATTGTCCTACGCTCTTCCCTTAGAGCCAGGACCACATGTGAATACTCTGAGCTTAAAAGCAGTTCAGAGAGTATCAGCTGGAGTAAGGCTACGAAATCTGACCCTAGCAGAAAGAAATCAGTTTACTAAGTTCAGAAAAAATTGTAAAGCCAAATCACAGGACAATTACAAGTGTGTAAAATTTGTTATTAACTGAGAGTAGGTAGTAGAACTCTAATCGGAAATAAGGGGATTAAATGTTGCATATTTGGGAGGCGGGAAGTAATTCTTAGTTTAGATATCAAGAAAACTCATTTTCTTAGCCATATCATTGCAGACACACCTAGAATCCTGGGATCATTTAGGTTGGAAAAGACCTCAAAGATCTAAGACCTCTAAGACCTGTGAGAATTGCTTTCAGTATATTTGTTTCAGAGCATATAAGGACTTAAGTTCATCTTCTGGAGTCTTCTAACTCAACCTTTCAAAGACTTCTATTCATAGAAAAAAAAAGTCATTCCTAATACGCAGCAACATTTGAATAGAGGCAAGCTTGTATCATTAGCAACTTAAGAGATATTATTTAGTTTCATAACATATACTTGAGGTGAAATAATTTTTGTCTGCCTAGAAAGAAAAATCACAGCAAGTGTTCTTACATGAATATATTCTAAATTAATGTGTGCCAGAGGAGAAAATCCACCGAAGAAGTTTAGCATTGTTGACAGTAGTTGACATGCAGGTATGATTGATGTCTGTCTTCCCTCCAAGGATAAATGGAAAGCTGGCAAATGCCACATATGCATAATGCCTTGAATTTTAAGCCAAATTGGTTTTCAGACATCGTACTTGACATTTTCCCCTCATACTTCAAGTTATTTCTTGGTACATGTTCCATGTTTATATAATATGTTTTGCTGTACAGTCTGGTTTGATCATATCTCCTTTAGGCTTTCTCCAGGCAGCTCCAGTTATAAATAGGCCAAAAGCACTGCTTGTAGCAGAGAGGAAATAGAGATTACCTCTGCCAAAAAAAAAATAAAATATGTCAAAAACAAAAAGGCAAGAAGAAGCCGAGTCATTGAGTATTGAGTCATTAGCTGTACTCAAAATTTTTATTCCACTTTCTTTTAACTGCCATCTAGACTACTACTGTTCGTTTCTTTTAAGACGTGGTAAAATACTAAAGGAGAATTTTGGCCTTTCTTATATGTGTTACAAAGTTAAAATAACAAAACAATGGGATGCATTTTAAAGGTCTCATTGGTATATGAATGGCCCTGCTGGAATAGTCTAATAAGATTCAGGGAAGATACAACCTGTATGATGTCAGGAACACAAATTCAGTCTCAGGACATGAGAGATGGCAGTGGAAGTTTTATCTAGTGTCTTCCATGCTGCTGACTCCGATTTGTTATACTGCGTGCCTGTTACTGAACAAAATAACCTGATCTATGCTTAAGGGCTTCCCTCTATTCCTGTTTCTGTGTCATTAAAAAAGAAAAGAAAAGAAAAAAAAGAAGCAGAGTCTATAAGCTTCTGGGTTATTATGGGTTATATATTTTTTTTTCCTGGGAGATCTATGCAAAGCCTAGGGCAACAAATGCGTGTGTGATATTTGCTGCTACAGCCAGGACTCCAACTGCTGTTTCTAAGTGTCTGTGTTACAAGAACTCCATGTGTCAAGGTCTAGTTCTGGAGTGGAAAACTAGCAACTGCAGCAGTACCTGGGAACAAGCAAACAGATACTTCTTCGCTCAAACACTCTTAAGCACATTGATTTGCACTCTGCCAACCTCACGTGTAACTAAAATAGATAAAATCCTGAGTAAAGGAGGTGGAACTCCAGATATTGATTCCCAGACTCATATTGACAAGTGCAAGTTAAAACATAAATATAACCCGCCAGAGTTTCACCTCAAGTTAAACCCTCAGGCATGCTGAGAATATTTGAACTGTGAAAATTTGCCTTCAGGCAAAACAGTTTGTTGAAACCGTAGCACTCCAGATAGAGATAAGAATGTGAGTAGCTGCAAACGGTTTAGCAGGCATTGACCCCGTATTTCTTCTTCTCCACCAATTAAAAAAAAAATAAATAAACAAAACCCACCAAAACCCCAAGAGTCAGCTATCTGTCATCTGCCATCCTATACACATCCTTCTTTTCAAAACACCCAAGTATTAGACATTTGTGTTTTCCTCATCCCTAAAGTGTAAAACACGAACACAATCTTGAAATGAATACAGGTTCTTCTTTCAACATTTGGAGACTCACCAACCAGTGCTCCACAAGCTTTACATTTTAAGATCAAACCAACTTGCTTCAACTTGTTTTATGGTAATTAAATACTATAGGTGAATGGTCATATAAAATTCTGATCCCCTGATCTACTCTGAAATATTTCATAGAACCAATTGGGCAACCTTTCCTCCCTCAACATTTTTTGAAATCATATGCACTGCACTGGTCATGATGCAAATTGTCCAACTCTGTTCTGGAGTTACACTTCTGAAATATACACGGTAACTCTGTATTAATAATACACAAGGAGAGATGATGAAGGAGGGTGCTCCTTCCCTATTCTGACAAGTGTTAGAATCTACCAAAATTGATTGATGTATTGAATACCCATTCATTTTTGTTTGTGAAGCCCTGATTAGAGTTCTCTTTATGCTAGATTCTGGATGCTAACTATTAAATCGAGCATCAAAAACCACAAAGGAGCGCTCAGGGGGATTGAAGCTGCACCACATCAGATGGTGTGATACAACCTGCTGAAAACAAGCTGAAACAAAAGTGCTCTAAGCCACAGTACTCAAACATTAAAGCCTGATCTAAGTCAGCATTGAATGCTACAAACTTTCATATCCATGTTAGCCACGTAACACCTTGATGTGGAGAGGACAAATAGTTGTAACTATTATTGCAACCTTATTGCTCAAAACTGGAACTCCTGCTGTCTTGGTAATCAAAAGTACTAATCAAAGCACATATCAGAGGTCCTACAAGCATCAGAAAAAGCACAACATGCAGGAAACTTTAACCCTCTTGATTTCTCTGACACCACCCTCTTGCCACATTCACTATGGAACTTTGCAAAAGAGAAAGGAAATACACATTCTTGTTTTCAAAACATTCAAATTCAAACCACCAATAACATGAAAAGGGGTAAGAAGAGAGCTGCTGCTAACTGGTACCATAGGATATGAAGCAATTATTCTAGTGTTATAAAATTAAACCAGGTTAAACCAACATTGTCCCAAATTCAATTCATAACCCAGTTAAAAATTGACTGATAACTCAGTGTCTGAGAGCAATATTAATGCATGCCTCAGTTTACATCTACCAGAACAGTAACAATTTAGACAATAAATTGTAAGACTTTGCTCTTCATTTTTTACTCCTCCTAAATATAAGCCAAATAATATTTTTCTTTGATGGGAGCTATGGGTAGGCTATGTGATAACATATAAGCTCATACATGAAGAGTATGATCATCTTCCCCCCCTCTCTTTAAGAACACCCATTTATAAATAACATTTATAAATATTTCAATTAAAAAATACATTTACTTGCATTTTTCATGGGAGTTGAAATGGATCAGAGGTGGATCTCTTTGAACTTATCTTGAGTCACACACATATAATCTTTTATATATTGAAATCTTAATATTTGCTCTCTGGAAAAGCTTGGCTGATCAGCAATCCAATAGTTATTTCCTTGCCCTGGAACAAAACCTGAGGCATTTACTTAGTTTTTATTTGTTCTTTATTCAGGCATACTTACTGACTTCAGTGGCAGTTTAGCAGAGCGAGAACTGGAAATAAAATTTGGATGAAGACATTAACATCTGTTCACCTGGAAAGAGTATTTGTTTTTTTCTTGGCTTACTTTATGTACCTGCTGCTGAATAAAACAGGCAATAACATAGTTATTCGCACAATATTGCAAAATAAATAGTTTATACAATCCTCTAGAGAGACCAAGGATAGAGAAGATACCTGATTTTTTTCTGAAGTTCCATCATCAATCAGTAACAGTCTAGCAGGGCTTCAGCTGTGTCAAAGGGGACTAAAATGTTTCTGGCATACTCAGAACCTCATTGAGACACTGCAGAGAGACATTCAGGTAAGTAGAAACTGTAAAATAAACCTCATTCTACACTGCTGAGTTTCCCACTAAAACCATGTCACAGCAATAACCCATAAGCACCCTTCATTTTGTGTGGACTGAGTCACTGCTTATGCTCTCATTTCTCCTGTCTTCTGTAATGCTAAAAATTAGAGGCTTTTGCTCTTTATTTCTTGTACCATGTACTTCACTTTTGGTTTGGGTTCTCAGGAGAACACTTTGGACTTGTGTTTTACAGAGACATATGGTACAGATGTTCGATGGGTCCTTCTAGACTAAATGTCTTTTTATGTCAGTCATCTGTTATGCTAAATGAACAGACTAAATGACTTCTTGTTCTTATTAATCTGTGTTCTTTAGTAAAAAAACTTTAGCTTCATGTGCTCCACACTGCTGGTTTCTACTCTGCACATTCCAATTTCTGTCTTCTCACTGGAACAGGTTGTTTCAGGAAAAGAGCAATAAAGGAGAATCATAAAATATATCACAAATGTCCTTTATGATGCACATCAGTGATATTGTACCTTGAACACTGTAGGTAGTAAAAGACCAATTTCACCATAGGAGGGTCTCAGATATTTCTGTGTCTGCCTTTGTTTAATCAACCAGCTATTTTCATTATATAAAAAGCACCAGGCACCTGTGCAACAAAGCAATGACCTTCTTTGCAACACACAAGTTCTGTGTTTCATTTCTCCCCACCTCCATTTAGCTCTCTTGTGCACAAATGTCTTCCACTGATTCTCTCTAGAAAGCCACAGATGACCAACTGCTCGTTTTCTCAACAGTACATTCTAGGTCAGCCCTTAAATCTCTTTGAGAAATCACCAAGCCCTTGAAATTTCAGTTTGCAAGCTGCAATGCAGACCTATTTTCCAAACAGATACAGAATCCAGTAGTCATGTAACTTAAAATTAAATGCCATCAAAATTGTGTTCTGTTTTTATGTCCCTGAAAAATATCNGCAGTAAGTGGGAATAAACCCCAACAGAATATCCCACTCTTAGTTGCTTAAGTTGCCAACAGACTTGAGTCTTCTACAATAAAAATCACCCAATTCACTCCCAGGACTATGAGCTCTCCAAACAAAAAGATAATCTTGTCATGGATCAAGGAGAACATTTTATACATTTCAGAGTTGTGAGGATGGACTATAATTGAAATTAGACTTCAGTGAATTTGAATTAAACTAACAGGGAGGGCATTTGTGGATGTAGGGAGAGACTTATAGTACAACTGTGAAAATGCTGGGTGTGCAGAAATTCCTGTAAATATGCTGAGCTATTTCTTCAAACTTCACATTATTAGGCAGTGTGAACAAACACTTTGGCTGTGTTTGCAAACAGATTCCAGACTGAGCCAGAAGGTACAGCAGTGTCTGGAAGAGACAACACTGAAGCGGCTACTTAGGGTTATTCTATACTCCACATGTCTAAGAACAGGTGTGTTTGCTGTAGTTCATGATCTTTATTTTACCCGTATCAAAACATTTTTAAAGGTGATCGTAAATTGTGTTTCCATCACCCACTTCAGCAGACAGAGCTGAGTTGCTCCTAATCATGTATAGTCACTCTGCACAGGTAAAGAGCATCTGCTACACACAGTTTTAGAAAAATAAGCCTGAAAGGGAGTGCAAAGACCCTGTCCTCCATCTCTATGTCTCTTCGTAGATTGAATAAATCCAGTCATAATTTCTTCACTTATTTAAGTTTTTTGGGGTTTTTTTGGCTGGGGGGCAGGGGGCTGTTGAGTTTGTTTGGTTGGTGGTTGTTTTGATTTAGCCAGATCCTTTTAGCTGATCAAATCCCCAGTCCTGATACTCAGGACTGACAGAGGTTTTAGGAACTCACCTAAAAACAATTACAATTACCTTCCTTTACCCAGTCCAGGTGAAACCCTACTACTTCAGCACTACAACAGGGTATTCTTACTTCCTTTCTCTAAACTTTAAGGATATAATCTATCCAAGTCAGACAATGCATTAATCCATACTCACAGTGGACAACTGTGCTACAGTACTGAAGTGAGAGAAGAGTGCTCGGCGAGTGACAATGTCCTGTGCACAAAAACCATCAATGGATGCCTCCATGACACTGTAAAGGAGACCAACTTCTATCACACTAGACATATGAAATAGTGGATTACAGCGTCATTAATTAAACCACTACTCAGTTCCTTGGACTCAGTCTGTGGCTACTTTCCATTAGGGATTTATCAAAGAGGAAATTATTATTGGAAGATCCATCTCAATTTTCTATCACTTGGCTTTTCTTACCCTTAAGAAGGGATGGGAAAACAGGAAGTAGTTTCCACACGATCCATTTCTTTCCTTTCCTTGGCAGAGAATTTGACTTGAAATTAGAAGCTGAGGGCTGAATTCAAGCTCTCCTCTCTTTAATGCTCAGTGCTTTTAAACAAACCTCTTTACTTTCAGTTATAAACTCCAGTTGCAATAACCCATTGAGCCATTGGGGTGGCCACTCCCCCAAGCCAAACTGGAATAGGGAGCTTAACTGAGAGTATAGGAAGACAGTAAGCAGTACTTTCATACTCTGACTCACCTTGGGATTCAGGGGTATGAAAGAAAATTTTCTATTTATTTTAACGACTTTTGGGAAACTCAGCTTCCCAGCACCTCATGAAGGTGCTGCACAATGAGCTGCCTAGACTTCAAGAATATTCTAACAAGTATTTAAATACTTATGCAGCCTTTTACTTCAAGTTTCCAATTCATTTGGCAAAATAATATATATTTATTATTATTAAAAATAGAATGTATTTTATGAGTTTGATTTTTGCCAGGAAAGCAATTGTGATAAATCACCATTCCTAGCACTGTTACAGGAATTGCAAATGGAAAACATGCCATGCAGAGTTATTTGCCTTCTGCATTAGGCAGAGACACATTTTCAGCGTCAAATTACTTTTGACATTTCATTTGAAACCCAAGAAACCTTATAGTTAACTATTTAGGAGCAATAATGATAGGGCACCAAAGCATTTAATTTCCAGCAATGGATTTTTCTGGTTGTCTTAACTGAATGAAATACATCTTATGGCAAATACCTCTTACTTGGAAACTGTCTTTTCTTCAGCAAACTGCTCAGTCTGTTCCAAGGGCTGACTTTGGTTTGAATCTGTGCATTCTCTTTGGAATTGAGTTTATGTTTTGTTTAATGGAGAGTTAGCTCAAATATTAAGAGATTTTAGATACATACTCCTGCTACCTTATGGGTTTTTTTAGTAGTGGAAGAAGTCTTCCAAACAAAACTTTTCATACAGTGTGTTTCAAGCTAAAAAGGTGTGTGAATTTGTGTAGAATTGATTTGTTTTGGTGAAAACTCAAACCATGCTTGTTATATCTCATGGCCACCATTGTCCTGGGGGTACACAGTCTGAAACTTTTGAGGATTTTTTGAAAGTCATTAAATGCCAAATAGCTGAAGTTCCTTATTTCCTTTAAACTCAGATATTCTACACGCATTTGCATTCTATCCTGACTTGAAGCCTACAGTATTTGTCATATGTTTAGCTTTACCAGCTAAACAACTGGTAAAGAATCAACAAAATATGAAGCAGAACCACAGACCAATTCAGACAGAAATTGCTATTCAAGACTATAAGATCCTTACTGATGTGATGGAGCACTCAAAAGCTAGTTTCAAAACAAGGTACTGCTTGATATATAAAAAGTGGCAGGAAACAGGGCCAGGACTCAAGGGAGTGGTCTGAAGGTTGGATATTAGAAAAAGCTTCTTCACATAGTGTGTGTTTGGGTGCTGGAACAGGCTCCCCAGGGCATTGGTCACAGCATCAAGCCTGACAGAGCTCAAGAAGCATTTGGACAATGCTCTTGAGTACATGGTGTGACACTTGGGGGTGGTCCTGTGCAAGGCTAAAGTTTGGACTCAATGAGCCATATGGGTCACTTTCAACCAAGTATCCTGTGTGATTCTGCGATTCTGTAATTGTTTGAAGGTGGCAGTAACATGCACAGAGATATGTCATTACACATGCACACCACTGCAGCAGTTCTTAAAGAATTAATTTTACATAAGTGTTGAAACTTCATTGATGACACACTAGGCAACAAATTAGTATCTCAAGGAAAAAGTGTTATACTTTGAGTTTCATTGGTACTGAGATAGGTTATGTTTCTTTGTCTAGGAGAGGCCAAATGAAGAAGCTGGGCACTTAGAATAAAAGAGGGATATAACTTAACTACATAACATTTACATGCAAGGCTCTTCATCAGAAGGGCAGCAATTACTGCTTAAAAAAAATTTTAATAACCATCCTCTTTTGACTGTTTCTTCCATCAGTGTTTAACTGGAGCCACAAAAGAGATTGATTTCATGTTTTAGCAGCATAGGCCTAATCAATTATCAGATTATGTCTGTTTGCTGTATCTCACAAAAGAGCAGTTCCCATTGACACTTATAACCAATGGTAATTTCAGATGAAATTTGTTCCTCAAGGAAATTACCCAGCTTAAAAGTTCACTGGGCCTGTGCAAGAACATCAATACTACAACTTGCATAGGCTTGCAAACAGAAACTTGGGTTATCTGTTATGAGATCAATAATTCATTTCTGACCAATTCTGTGTTGTGAACAATAAGCAATCTGGTTTTGACCCAATTGCTGTCTCAGTTAGTAGTTATGGCCTTAACTAGCCATTACTTTTGCAGAGTTTTAGCTTGGTTTTTTGTTTGCTCTTTGTAAATCAGAGATGGCATGTAATCTAACTAACCAAACCACTGAAGCAGAGACAATACTATATGCATTTATGTTAATCTCTTTAGAGACCAGGATTATTCGGATTAAAAGGAACAGCCATTCAAATATAGTCTTTTCCTCACCCAGGGACAACTAATAATCTGACTAGAAATACCACAGCATTAAAAAGAAAGCCAAAACAACCCTTTACTAACAAAGAACGTGTCTCAACAGCATAAAATCCTTTCCCGTGTGGAAAACAAATAATTTTGGCAATTTAGAGCAAGATTTAAAGTGTGTCTAACAAATTGACACATGGCAAATTGGGTCAAATTTTAAATATACTTTATATAACAAATAAAAATTCTCCCTGCAAATGAAATGCTGAGAAAAATGAAAGATAATGAAGAAAGTGTCAGTTAGAATGATATGTCAAAACTGTGGTAAAATAATTTAAAAGCTACCTGTAAAAATGATTGATCTGTATGTCCAAGTACTCATGATTTAAAGTCATAGCTATTAAACAAAAGTGCTTTGCTTCTTATTAATGAGTAGCTAATTAAGTTTAAAATTCTTGAGTCCAACAGAAACTAAAGCAATATAAACAGCTCCTAAATGGGCACATTACAATTATATTCCTACTTCAAGGACTACTAACTAGAGTTAATAGGAAGAGAGAGCTGCCTTTATAAAATAATTCATCCTCCAAGTCTGTCTAATTCAGGTAATGTATTTATTTATAATAAAAATAGGTATGGTGCCCTCTCAGCCACTGTAGCATTTAACTCTCACATTTTCTCCCATTCACCCTTGGACACAGTCTGTATTTTTCACTTGAAGAATTTTTCTTCTAAACAAATATCTAGAACTGTATTCGTCTGTGAAAATATGTTCTGATTAACATTTATTATTATTACTGTTACTATTATTATTATTATTACTACTACTACTACTTCTATTTTTACCATTGCTGTCCTTATCACAGTTACCAGATTAAAAACAGACTCTGGGTTTATTCCATACCTTAACCACCTTCACACTTTCTGCCTAAAACTTTTAGGGCCTAATTCCAAACTCTTGAGCCAAAAATTAATCGTAATATAAAATTAGAAAATGTGACTCAGGCCAAGATTTCACTTATTGATGGATTCTTTGTCATAACCCCTGAATTAAGAAAGATAAAATGGAAAATCATGGAATATTCTGAGTTGGAAGGGACCCAAGAGAAATAAGATAACACAGTGCCATATACTTAATTAAAACTTAGGTACTTTTATTGCTGTATCTCTTCAAGACTGAATAAAATACAAGTTGCACATACAACTTGAGCAAAACACTGTTTCATTCAAACACACTCCACCTCATGGTATTTAAGAGCTCTAAAATCAAAGTCTGGAAGTTTCTCGGGATTGGGATGGCTTTCTCTGGGGTGCAAATACTTATTTATCTATGTATGCATGTGTTTACATAATTAAAAGCAGAAGATAACTATTCAGTAGCTTCTGTTCATATCAATTTAATTTCTAACTGCATTGTCAAAATCATGATCAAGACAGATTTAACTGTAGCAACACATGGTTTAAACCAAAAAAATGGGAATAGTTTTAGGGACAAATTTGAAGCAAAAACCCCCTAAGTTTAATATAACGGTTAACTTTAAATGGAATTTCATGTTATACACAGAACAAACTCTGGCAAAGTAGTTTTGTGTCTGACTCAATTCAGCATTTCATATTACCATTTCCCCGTTTCTCCTTTATGGCAATGGGACTTTGCAGATTACAAATGACAATTTCAAAATTGAACTATACACCATAATGGCAACTGTGACACTTGTTTTCACCATAAAATTATCTATTTCCACAGCTTTTTAAATTTCCAGTTATTCTTAGATGCTTTCTTACATATGCAGTACCACAATTCTGTATTAAAACCGATGAAAAGCTAAGAAGCATAAGTTTGCTTCCTATCCAATACATTTTATAACTGTTTCAAAACTGCTCAGACATAGAAAGAATTTTAACTAGGGCTTGGAGGAAAATAGAAATGACTGCTTGTTGAGGGCAGGGAATGATAGGAACTGCCTCTATGTATGTTATGAAGACTATATGGAGCATGAATATAGATAAGGGCAATTCCGCTGCTGAAATAAAAGCAGTTTAGTGGCTACTATTTATTGTAAATATAAATCTAAGAAGTGAGAAATGTCAATAGTGCTATCAGAAGCCATCACAATTATAAATGTAGATGTTGAATAAATACAAACACACACACATAGAGCTCCATTCAACTTAATGGCTATAATGCCCAAAGCACCTATCCAGCTAGGGAAATATCCTGTTGTTGACACAAGAAAACAAGCAAAAAATTACAGCAGATATTTAACCCATCATGCAAAACTGTGTCTTGAGTAAATATCTAAAAAATAAACCTCACACACTGTGGAAAGCATCAGCACACCCTATGACTATGGCATTTTTCCCTTTCTAAATTCTCACTATATTTAGCACCAATCATTTAAAGCCCTTATTGTACACTTCAACAGGTGTCCAAAACTCTAGCAGGGAACTAACCTGACATATTTATATCAACTACAATGATAGATCGTTCAAACATTTCACTCTTTTTGCATAGTGAAAAGACAAAATATGCAAAAGAGGAAGTTCCCTCCAGGTAAAAGGAAAAAAGAAAATCTTCACTAAAGAGGTCTGTGAAGACCCTCCCTCAGGGGAAAGGAAGCACTTAAGAATTGAAAATGCTCATTGGTTGAAAAGAATGACAAAAGTCAGAGGGTCCACAAACAATCAGAGAGTTTTATTAGTAAATTACACAGCTGGCCTGGAAATTGGTATGCTTTTCCCTAAGCCACTACATAGGCACATGGCAGTGGGTTTTGGTTTAAGGGGTAGGGTGAAGGGAAAAGAGAAAATAAAGAGGTTTATTAAAAAGGAAGAGGCGAATTAAAGAAAGGAAAAGAGAAAAAAAGAGGGGGGAAAAAAGGGATCACCAGCCTGCATTCCAGAAGCAACCACAACAGAGGGGATACTGACCCTGGTTTCAGCAGTGATCCAGGCAATAAGCAGCAATCCAGCACTGGTGCAGCTGATATATCCAGTGTCTGGGGTGGCACCACCCAGGCGGGGGGGAGGGGTACAACTTTTTATGGACAGTCTTCTCCATCCCTAAGATAGGTTTCTCACTTTTTATGCTAATTAGTTATGCGCAGTCTATTCTTTTAGGCATTTCTGGAAATGTGTCAGAGGGGTTCCTTTGGTGGTCCCAATCCCACCTTGTAGTACATGTCCACTTCCTGCCAATCATTCCTGCATTTGCACTGTACTATATTGTGGCTCTTCCTCGCAGAAAAGTGCTTCCCTATCTCTGCCTGGCTCCCCATTTCCAGTCAAAACTTGTTCTTTCTCGCAGCATGTTAACACCAATAGCCCTTGGTTACTACCAACAATTCTTGTCTGTTTTTACTAACAGTCCTTGCTGGCTTCACAGTCATCTGGTTATTGCTGCTTGAGATATGCACATTAGCCCATTACCTTTTGGGAATTTAGAGCTCCAAAGGGTCTCACTTCAGATGACTGTTTATAGAGTTGCAAGAGGGTGAGCTGTAGTCATAGTAAGTTTTCATACTGGCACAACTCTAGCTGATAACTTTCTCTGAAGGTTAGGCAAGAGAAATATTATTCCATTTGGGCTGTCATTCAGGCAAGAAAAATGAGTTTCCATGGCTGCTCATTAAAAAAATCAGGTGCTCATTGAAGCTGAGCAGAGGGTCTAAGAGTTAAAAGTTAGCTTAGAATATTGATGCTGAGACCTCTCTATGAGAAAATGCTTAGTTAAAAGACAAATTCTGGGTCATTATGCCCTGAAAGACAAGTACATAGAGATAAGGGAACTAAGGAAGATACACCAAAGAACAGAACAAGAACATGAAGAAACAGAACAGGGAACAGAGGCCCAAGTCCAAGATTTCTCACCAGAATCAGCAAAAACTAATAAAGTTGAAAAGTTCACGACGAAGAAGAGCAAAGATGCATCCCCCTAGAGATGAAGGCAACAAGATGTACCCCTGCAAAATTCCCCAAAAGAGATGACCACGCCCAGGTTCCACCCACTCTCTACCTACTATGAATATTATAATCAGATGTTGCAATATTATGAATATGCATGAAAAGATGTTGTAATCCTATGCAAAATTGTATAAATAGTCTTGCTTTTCACTGAAAACTTTGGAACTCTTTGTCCAGCACGATCTGGGGGTTCCCCAATGTTGCACCAATAAATACCTTGCTGTTTAAAGGCTAAAAACTCTGTCTCTAAACAGTTTTATCTGGCCTTTTTGGGCTTCACATTAGACAACACTAATTCCCAGGAACAGACAGTGTTTCTGATAAGCTGGAGAATGGCTTAGTGTATCAAGGTTGAGGTCTAATCAGAATTTCTCAGATCATAGTGCAGCCTGAGGATGGGGGAGATATGACTAGGAGGATTCTCTGGGCCTCTGCATGGTCCAGACATTAGAACAGGTTGCTCAGAGGAGTTGAGGAAATTCCAGCCTTCCAGATGGCCTGTCTCAAGCAAAAAGTTGGACTACAAAGTTCCTTCCAACAACCACCTTTCCCTAATTCCAAGACTGGTTATGTCTGGTTATGTCAATGGTAAAAGATGCAAATAGTAGCATATGACATATTCCAGCAGGTTGTTACCAAGCAGCTCTGAGAAAAGGGGGCACCAATATTTCAGAAATAGGAGAAAAAAACCCAGATCTTAATTTCTGCAGCTGAGTTGACTTAATTTGCTCTGGAGAATTTCACTGTGTGGTATGAGAGGCCTACCTTTTGTTTTACTTTATTTAAGTGGATCTTCTGCAGCAGAGCAGCATCTCTCACCTTTTTGTTTCCCAAGCAACTTCAGACTAGATTTTCCTGGGGAGAGAAAAGAGAATTTCTGGAGAAGAGAGGGACATATAGAAGAGTTAGAACACTCCAGAGCAGGTTGAGCATGATGCTACAGTCAAAGTGTTTGTGTCCCAGGCATTTGCAACCACAGCAGTAACACGGCATCCAAATCCCACTGCAACATTAATCCACCCCAACATCTGACTGTCACATGTCATGATTCAGAGTTCTCTAATTACTTGTCTCCATTATTTGCTACCTCACAGACCCTTTAAGTCATCTGAAAATTTCACCAGTAAGGATTTTACATCAATGTCTAGGTCAATCATAAAAATATAAAGTATCCCTGTCGCCAAGAGACCAAAGCAAAAATGGCATTTCTCATTGATCTCTCCCCATTAGCAACTTCATTTTGATACCTGTCAGTGAGCCAGTTTCTAATTCATCTGCTGTGTAGCTTGTTAATGCTACATAATGCAGTGTTTTTAAGTTGAAATGTTATGTGGTTCTAAGCTAAATGCCTCAGAGAAATCAAAGTACCTAATATTGACACAAATGTCTTTATCAACCAGACCTTGAACTCTGCTGAAAACAAAAAAACGCCAACTTGTCTGAGAAGTTCCATACTGGCAAATATAATCATATTTTTATTATCAAATTCTTAATTATCAGATTCACAGAGTAGTCATTTCGTTATTCTACCTTGTGTTAGCATTTGGCTAATGTTTACAGTTCCACTGATTCATTCTTTTTAACCAGCAAAATTATCTTGCCTGTCCCTAACATCTCTTGTCAGCTTCCCAAGGAGGACAGATAAATACCAGAGCAAGACTCGGTTCCTAAGTTCCTTACTGTCCCACTTGAGATATTCATAGAATCCATAGTATAGTTTCATTTGAAAGGGTCCTTTAAAATCTTCTCTTTCTGACTGCCTGCCATGGGCAGAAACACCTTCCACTAGACCAGGTTGTCCAAAGCCCCATCCATCCTGGCCTTGTACGCTGCCAAGGATGGGACATCCCCAGCTGCCCTGGGCAACCCGTGCCAGTGCCTCACTACCATGTATTCCCAACGTTCATAATGTGCTGTGCCAAGCATGCTGTCCTCCTCCTGGAGGACAACTGCTATGTAAAAAGTCATGTTTAATAGGGAAGGGGAGGTTTTTCGTGACTAAACAAAAGAAATCATTTGCTATAACTTCTAAAGCCAATTCCTATACAGTAGGTAGAGCTCCTTCTTTTATCCAGGAACTAATTCCAAAGCAATGCACAGATTTGTCCTGTGACTTCTCATCTGGGCTGCAGTAACAGGTCAAGTATGGAAAACTTTCATGTAATTTCTGAAAGGATTCTTTCACACTTCCAACATACACACTTTGGCTCTGCTGCCAAAAGCAACACCAGCCTTGATGTGTTGGTCTCTGAGGAGTGTTGGGGTTATTCTTTTTCTCCATTTTGTTCCAAGAGAAGTAAGGTGTTCATTCCAACTTTTCTAAAAGAAGAACATTGGAATTTTAAAGCCTGTACAAATGAAAATTACTATTCTCTTGACACTTCCTAGAATCATTTCCAGCTTCTTTTTCACTTAGTTGCCTGCTAAAGTTTTAAAAACATTAAAGCTCTGCTCCCAGCTTGTAAGTTATTTTGAAATTCAAATCCTGTGACTTTTGAAGTAGAATTGTTTCACAGCTGTCAGGAAACACAGAGAGGCAAAGTTGTTTCTCCCAAGTCACACAACAGCTTAGTGTCTTACCAAGAATAAATATTTATTTATAGGTCAGACCATGAACAATTTATTTTTTCATACAGTTACAGACATATAAGTAGTCATGTTCTATAGAAAGGAGGTTTAACCTGAAGAAGGACTACATAAAAATTGAGTTTCTTCAAAATCTGATCAACAATAATAATGTTAATATAAGGCAGCTTCATAGAGCCCAGTGCAGTTTTCATGTTTAAAGTTGTTATTAGAGTAAAAATATCCTGATGCTTTCTTTGGATCCTTTATGAATTTAAGATGATGAGAAACAGAAACTCAAGAAGAGGAAGACAGAATTTAGACATTTATGCAAAAGGAAGAATTAGATTTCAGCACTCACTTTGCCTCAGGTACACTTCAGGGAAATGCATGACATAAATATGCATGTATTTGTGCAAATAGGCATAAATCCCACACACCATTTTACACTGCAGCTTTCATTTTAAAATGTGGGGAAGAAAGACAAATATCTCTTCACCATTCTCTTTTTCTGCAACACTACATATGAAATTCACTTTTAAATGTTTTTTTTTTTACTCTCAAGAAGCTGCAATATCACAAATTAACTGTGCTATTGGAAGCCATCAAAAAACCTCATTTTGTCAGCCAGCTTGGTAGCTTTACCCCCTACCTTGAGTGGCAAGAAGTTCAGGCCTCCACTATCTGTGACAGTTCTCAGACACCTGTTTCTAAATCCATCATGGCAAGAAGCAAAGTCTGAGGAGAGAGCTCTCTCCTAATATTAAAAAGGGATTCTGTGTAGTTTGTAATGGAACTGCTGTCTATAGCACTGGAACCACACTGAGCATACAGTCAGGTGGACATTTCCATTGTACAAACAAACCATAGTCAGTTAGACAAAGGAAATTTCCAACAGAGAAGAGACAAGTGGCATGTGTCAGTATATCATGGCCAGGGTACCAGTGCAGCTTCTTTTCCTCCAGCAGGAAGTTAGGAACCAAACCAGGTTCTGAAATCAGCCTTGGCCACCCCACCCCTCCTTTGCTGCACATGTAGTGGGAACACTGGGGTCATCCCTGTCCCACCTCTGGAAGTGTTCAAGGCCAGGCTGGATGGAGCTTGAAGTAACCTGATCTGGTGGAAGGTGCCCTTGACCATGGCAGAGAAGAGATGGCCTGCAAGGTCCCTTCCAACCCTAATAATTCTGTGATTCTATGATTTGTTTAGGGCACTTCAGTGCTAAGCAGTAAGTTTGGGAACAGTGGAAGATTTCAGTCTAAACCTCACCTGCACGTTTAAGTTGAGTCAAAAAATGAGACAACTGAGTTAACTATTAAAGAACTGGGTTACAAATAATTAAATCTTCTTTCTTGTGTATGAAATACATTTGTACTTACAAGTTTCTGGTTTTAAAAAACTAGTTCACTGTTCTGTATCTACTGTTCAGGTTTACACATTACTGTATCCTGATGAATAGGTGTTTAATTTTTTTTTTAATCTTGCAAAATATTATAATATTTCAACTGTCCTACTTTGTCTACAAAAAGAATTGATTACCTTTAAAGTTTTCTCTTCTTCCATCCATACAGATCCAGCACAGAAAGGAATGTGCCTCTAACAGTCACCTCTAAATATGGAATACTGAACCCTACGAATCAAGCATGCCAGTTTTGAGTCCAAGACCAGCCTTTTGATATTCTAAATGCCCACACATTCTACTCCTTTATGTATGTGTTGATTCAAAATTCAGTCTTTGAATTGAGTAACCCGTCCTCCCGAAAATGTGATTGAACTTTAACTGGCACATCTTGGAGGAATAATGAGCTCTGACTGCAGTTTTACCTAGAAACTCTGCTGAGAATCTTCCTACAGCAGTCAGTATCTTATAGCAACTGCCAAGTAACTTCTAATATATGTTATAAAATTAACCATGATAGACACTGTAAACTGATTTTCTGTGCTTTTCAACAAAACCATTGTTATTCTTTGTCATGGGTATAGCATAACCATGAAGTTCAAACCATACATGGATTTGCCAGACATTCCCTACATGTCTTTCTCACCACTCTGTGTGAGATCAAATTATGAAGTGAAACCATATAAAGCAAGGAAATAAGGATATTTCTCTTCAGACATTTGAACTAATTCTCCCCAGTTTCTTCTGCTCAAGTTTCTTCTTCATTTGCTCAATAAATAAAATATTAAGAAATAAAAAATACCTTTCCTGTTACCTTTAAATTGAGGATTTTGTTACATATAATGGTAATTCCTAAAAATCTTAAAAATTTCTATATCTGTAGTTGAAATATTAGCTCCTGAGCGATTGAAAGCCAGTCTAAAATCTACTAGCCTTGAAAAGAACACTATCAGACTTTTCAAATAATCTTCCATCATGTTTAGATTACATTTGCTATAAGAAAGGGAAATAACATGTCTAGAAAGTCTGGCGACTTATGTTTTATCTGGTGTGTGCACAAAGCCTGAGAAAAGCCAGTTAGGCAGTTTCTGAAAACTATTCTGAATAATTCTGAAGCCAGAATTTTTATTCATGAGTTAAACTTCCATGAAAGTAAAATCCAACTTTACTGATAGAAACATAAAAGTAAGAAAAACCCCAACTCTTTCGACCTGCTTTTACCCCAATAAATGTCAGAGGTTTGGCACAGTTGCATTCTGAGGCTAATTAGAACTTCTCAGTTTTTCCTGGAGGTAGCATTTAATAGAGGACTCCTCTGCAGTAGCTCTTGGCTTCTGAAACAAACAGCAACTAGGAAAACAGTTCCAGTAGGGACAGAAAGAGCCACCAGAAATGAAGCAATACATTTTGACTGTGAATTTGGGTCATGCAAGTAAGTTCGCCCCTGTATCATGACACTTGCTGTTTTGGACTTATGCCATAAATAAATTGAATTTTTCAGAACATGTACAGCATGTAAAAAGGCAAAAACCTTTCTTTTTACTTCATAAACAAATCAAATTACCCACTTTCTCTGTATACACTGGATTTCGATCACATCTTAAAAAGTGTTATTGTTTCATAAAAGACCGGATAGCGTTTCAAATGTCACTGTTGTATATACTCTAATTTCTTCCCTTATTAGGTTATAAAGCTCTGGCTTCCTAATATCTCATCACACATCAGTGCACAATTTTTAACAAGCCTTTTCCAGCTAATAACTCCAGTCCCCTGCCACAATCGTGCAGCTCAAAAAGCACAAAATCCACCAGCTCTGCAATCGGTCTAATTTATAAATTAGCTCATATCCCTCCCAGATTCCACCACTGGATCCACATAGTCACTTACATCTGCTTCAATAGAGGAGCATATGGAGAAAGTTTTGGCTGTAAATCCAGAGACAGATGGAATACAGTGGGGCTATCATTATTTTCTACTATCTACTGATGGCTTAAGATTCAGCTTTCAGGCTTCCTCATTATCTGTATATTTTCTGCAGTCTTCAAGGTAGGAAAGGGTAAGAAAACGCACAAGGAACATGGAGCACTCTGATTTCATGCAGTTGCTCTTACAGTCAGGCATCACTAAGAAGTAGTATGTTAATCTAGTAGGTCATAGGAATAAATTCTTTACCAAATCATTCCCCATGTCCATTTACTCTAATACCAGCAAAGATGCATCCTATTTAGGAGCGCTCACATTTGAACAAGTCCTACAAAAAATTTAGTCACCCAGGCAAATGAAATTTACATCAGCTTCACAGCTTGAAATTTAGGTATTCCCTCAAAACAATTTTAATTTCTGGAGTGTCTGTCATGGTTTAACCCCAGCCAGTCACCAAGGCCCACACAGCCACTTGCTCAGTCACCCTCAGCAGGATCGGGGTGGGAGGAAATCAGAAGGGTAAAAGCCAGAAAATTCATGCGTTGAGTTAGCAACAGTTCAGTAGGAAAAGCAAAAGCCATGCACACAAGCAAAGCAAAAGAAGGGATAAATTCACTGCTTCCCATGGGCAGGCAGGAGTTCAGCCTGTCCAGGAGAGCAGGCCCCCATCACACCTAACAGTTACTCAGGAAGACAAACACCACCACTCGAAATGTGCCTCCCTTTCGTCCTTCTTTCTCCCACTTTATATACTGAGCATGTTGTCATATGGTCTGGAATATCCCTTTGGCCAGTTTGGGTCACCTGTCCTGGCTGTGTCTCCTCCCAGCTTCCCATGCACCCCAACTTCCTCACAAGTGTGAAAAGCAGAAAAGGCTTTGGCTCTGTGCAAGCCCTGCTCAGAAACAACAAAAACATCTCTATATTATCAACCCTGTGCTCAGCACACATCCAAAACACAACCCCATACCAGCCACTGTGAAGAAAATTAACTCTACCCCAGCCAAAAGCAGCACATGGAGAATTCTACATTTCCAGAGCCATTCTTCAAAGACACTGTTCTTAGAAATGTATTAGAAAGGAAAAATGTGAAGTCCTAAAACCTTTCTGCAATAGTAAAATGGTGCCATTGCCTCCTTCTCCCCTGGCCTTATTTAAATATATACATGATATTTTTTCTCATTTTAGCTGATTAAGACATTTTTACTTTTCTCTAAGTCTCATCTGGAAAAGTGAAGCAAGTTTTATTATGATTTATGAAGCTTTAAAAAGATTTCAACCTAGAGTCAAAAGAACTGATTTGATATTGTTGAACTAAGCCTAAAGTAATGTAATCATGCAGAAGTTATGAGATGGAGATGTTATTAAATTCTGTACACTTTTTTCAATGTCTTATTTATTATGATAATTTTGGGTGTCATTCTTTCTAAACTGCAGCTCTCTTCCAAAAGCTCTAGAATTCACTTTTTCGCATATTGAAATTTCCTTTCTTCTTCACATTAAATGTTCTGCAATATATTATTTTAATCATTGAAAAGGAAATGTTACATTAGTGTGCATCTCTGTTTCTATCCAAAAAAGACAGTATTTCCAAATCATACTTAGTCAATACTAAATGCTGTGTAAGGAATTTGCTCTGAGGCATGCACTGCACATGGATATACATAATTTTCTTATTCACACACTCTCTTGTCTATACTGCTTTTGAAATTTTTTTCTGAGGAATCCTTAACAATGTACTCTAAAATGGAATTTGTCAAGTAGAATAAATATGAGCAGACATACAGGTTTCTTCTAAACATCAGAACCACTATAAAGAGACCAAGTATTCATGCTTGATGGTCAGAAAGTTTATTTTTTAATTTGGGAGGGCAGGGAGCTGGGGAGAGAAGACAAAAAATATGTGACATTACTGTTTTTTTATTTTGTCTGAGGAGAGGTGATTCCTTCTGATGATCCACCGAAGATGTCCTGCAGTTCTTCAGCACTTCATGGGGTCACACAAAGTTGCATTTAATTGGACAATGTTAGAGATCAGGGAGACCATGAACCTCAAAGGCATATCTGGCAATAAAGTCAAGAGTTAAAATTAATATTGGAGTCCAAAGTCTTAGCAAAACTTCTGTCACTGGATTAAATTAAAACTATTTAGAGCAGCTCCTAGACAACCAGCAAGATGTTACTATAATGATATAAGCATTCAAAGAATTGAAGATCTCAATACAATCAAAACAAAAAGTGTTTCTGGCTAAAATTATTACTTCTCCGTAACTCTCTCTTATCTCTCAAGTGTTACATCACTTGCCATCTACTCCTCTAAGAATAACTGCCTCCAATTTATTTTTCTTAAAAGGTGGTTAATTACTGTATTGTTGGAGTGATGCAGTAGCATTACTCTTTCTCATGACAAAACACAAAACAAGCCTAGCCCAAGACCCAGGCATACATCCTGCTCCTCTGTCACATTCTAGCTTTTGTGGGAAGACAACTGAATAAAAATGGCTGGTCACTCCAGTAGAATAACTGGATGACAGAGGAAAGATGCAGTGACTCACAAACCTGTCATACATTTGAGACAAATGTATATTTAAATAGCATCATGCACTTCATAATTTTTACAAAAGTATTTTACAAGGAAGATATCACTGATACAGCATTTGTTAACTCCAATGAGATGTCAGTAATATGTCATTGCAGAGACATGTGCACTGGAGTATTACAAGATCTGGGTAAAAGCACAGTATAATTGCCAAAATTATATGCCGCAGTAAAATTCCCCTTGGACATTTGAGCCTTGAACCTTGCAGATTCCTTCTTACTCTGGTTAATCTCAATTTCATAATTTAGCCAACTATCTACTGACTTTTTTTACTAATTTCTTTAAACATAGTAAACACAGAACTGAAGATTTCCTCAAGTTTTCACCACCCTCAATACAAAAGTCTGAAATGAACTTTTTTGTTTGATTGTTTGTTTGTTTTTAAATTACAGAGGAAAAGCATTATGTTCCTGAATACTGTAACAATCTGAGCATGGCCTTGCATTAACCTCTTGCTATTCCTGCACAGTAAATAGTTTTATGTCATACATTTGTCCACTAAATTTCACATCTGCTTGAAACTAAACTCAGTCTAAATCCATAAAGGCAAATGTATTTGAATCACATTTATTATGCTTTTACAAGTAGATCACACATTCTACTTGATCTTTTACTTACCAGATTTCCTAATTTGCATCTGATCTGTGCAAGGGGTTCAGAAATGAAGATGCATCCACAGACTGTCCCAAAGGCCAGATTAGTAAACCTTAATTAAGAATAAATCAAGACATTTTCTGGTAAGGCTAAAGCATTCTTTTTGCTCCACCCCGTAACTCACAGGAATGGTTGTCTGCCCTCACAGAAACAAAACAGAAATCACCAGACATATAAATGTAATATATACATGATCCAATGTAGAAATATAATTCGTAAAATAGTAAATTACCTTCACAAGAATTCCATGAGGAACCGTGTAGAGAATATGTATATTTCTTTAAATATGAAATATCTTTTATTGCCTTACATCAAGGAAAAGAAAAGCCCTCCTAGGAAAGAATATTCTTTTGCTACAAACAAGAGAAACCAGTCAGGTGTTTTATGTGACTAATGGCTTTCATTTCGTTTTGAAATACACTCAGATTTTTATATAGCAAGTGCAAGTAGTCCTTGTACACAAATAACAAAACCTATATGGGTTAGTAAGACAATATCTCTATATACAGGTATTTTTTAAATGCTAAAAGGAACAGAAATTCAAATACTCAGTTACTATAATGGCCACCTTCTCCTCACTATTTGGGTCTCTGCAGCAATGCTAACTCTTAAAGCACCTCAGTGAAGGGTTTTCCCAAAGGCAAAGTGCCCAGAACTTACACTGTACCAAGGAATGGCAGATTTCACAGCTGCTCATTAATTGCCCATTTTCTGAGGGGAGGATTATTAAATGCCAAATTGAAACACTCCTGTACATTTACACTGGACACAGCTCGTACCATTATTGTGGCATAAGAGAGCAACAATACTCTGAATATTACTGTAGCCTTTGTCCTACAACCAGTACACTTATTTTTCGCCACAAAGCCTCCGTGCAAGTGTACATGAACTCAGCTTGAAGCTGCTGTTGGACTTCTCCATGGCAAGATGCTTCCCACCAGCCTATCCCATGAGGAACTCTGCAGACAGGCTTTAAATGTGCCAGGTCCAACACATGAAACATGCTTGTTTTATATAACAAAATAGGTTACAAAAGGCTGTGAAACATAATCCACATATGGTCATTGGAGACACAGTATTTAAATTACTGTGTAGATTGGAAACTCTCTAGTGATAGCTGAAGCGCTTTTTTCCCACTGAAAGGCTTAAAATAGAATCTAAGTCCTTTAAACTGGTAACGATTTGCAAATGCCCAACAAATTGCTCTTATGATTAATGACTAATTTGAATACTCAGGGGTAAACTTCTCAAGCACTTTGTATTTAAAAAAAAAAATTGTATTCTCAAAACAGTTGTTCTGCAATGATGGAGTTTAGAAATTTACCCCTTTGCATCCAGGGATGTTCCAAACTTGGCTCAAGTGGAAACCCTAATGACTTTGTTACCGACATAATTCCCTGGGAAAAGTAGAGGAGCTTGTTTGTTTCTGAAAACAAAACCCACAACACATCGAGTAACAAATTACCAAAGGTTTACTTAATCATGGACTCCAAATAAGTACCACACTGAACAGATTAATTGATTCTCAAGATATTTATCACTACTCTTTAGCAGAGAAAAATCAGAATATATTAAAGGATTGTTTAATATGTTAGTACAGGAACACTCCTGGGGAATCTTCTTGTCTTTTAATGCATTAACATTTGCTTGGATTATAGTAATAAAGAGAGTCAGCCAAGGAAAACTTCCAACGTCAAACATGCTTGTCCTGAGCGGTCATCATGGTAGTGCTCTGTTGGGTGCTTGGACTGCTGTTTTGGCCTGATACTGTTTTAATTCACATATTTTTCTCCTTCAAATCATTACCTTAGCTCTGAGTTTCCAAGAGTGCTCCTGTGATGCAGATTCTCCTCCCACCATCCTCACAGAGCTCAAAGGTTGTTACCCTGTGGCCTTTGCTGCCTGTTCTACTGATTCACCACTGGCAAAACAAACAAACAAATAAACAATCATACCTCTCTCTGAGTTCACATATCATCTACCAGCTTCATGGTTTACTTGAGGGGTTCACAGCAATATTGGACAAAGCACTGACATAACACAAAACATTCATCATCACCTGCCCTTAAAATTTAAGTGGAAATTCAGCTGAAATCTTGTGACCATTTATTCAGTCTTATTTCAAAATGAAACCTGTGAAGAGCATCATCCTACTCACAGTTGCTACAAGTAAAGCAACTCTTCAAACTCTAAACCACACATAAAATTTACTTGTACAAAGCAAAGGCTCTCTCCAGGTGTTACCTGTTAGGGGACAGAGACAGCAAGTGCATGCAGCTGCTTCTAAGCAGCATTAACCACCTGCAAACACCAACCTCTTGAAACAAGGAGAGAACACAGGGTATGCTCTGGTTCTCAGCCTGAATTTCCACACCTGCTGCTCCTGACTACTATTCTTAGACTTTGACTAGAGAGAGTCTAAAACACGGTTAAAAAAAAAAAAGGCAATACTGCCAATGAGATTTGAAGACCTTGAATGTATTGAATGTCAATGATCTTGTAAAAAATAATAGTGACTGCACTTGAAGACAAGTATGGACTGGTAAGAGATTCTATGCAAAGGATTCTGAACATGGAAAGGGCTAATTAAATAACATTGTAGCTTTTTGTGATGTTCATTTGTTGGCTTTTTGTCTCTTGCATTATGTAGCTATTGAAAACAAGCCTTCTCAATGTTTGCACAAAAGCACCAGTAGTGGTTTTGTTATATCTGCAGGTTGGGAGATTTATTATGAAAGTGTAATAGGCTCACACACCACTTCATAGCTCCTTAATTCCAACAGGATCTTTAGGCTGAGTAAGATGTATTGCTGACTCTATGAAATGGATTCTAGGGACTGGTTCAAGTGCATTAACTATGAAAACATTAAATATATTAAATTTTAGATACAAAGTGCTACCCCTAGAGGTCCCAAATTGCAATCTCCTCATTACATTAAAGAACAATAACTTTATGTCCTGTAGGTTTGTGAACTGAGCCATAAACTTTTAAAACAATAAACCATAAATACCATATCTGTAAAAATTAATACCATGCACTGTTTATAACATTGCAGTCAAACCCCTTGGCTTGGTTTTAGTCCCATCGGACAGAAGAGGAGGGAGCCAAGGTTGAGAAAGAGAATAACAGAAGTGATTGTTTACTTCATGAAGAGTTCCTCGCAAAAAAAGATCAAAAGAAAGTTGTTCAGGTGTACTTTTTGAGCATTTTACATTGTATTCTTAGACCCTCTGGGTTTTGAAAGTTCTTCAGACATATCTCATTATTTATACTGTTGTGATCTATGCCTAGTGATGGAGCTGCTACAAATACAAGCTGGTAAATATACTGGTGGGGTATGTCCCTGATGGGCTCACTCTAAGCCTACTTGATGGGGAGTAGATGGCAGGACAAAAAAAATTTTGATGAGAACAGGACAAAAATTGTGACAAGAAATTTGCCTTTCAGGAAAACAGAAGCTGGCAACAACTATCTGGTGAACTGATGTCCTACACATACTTACGTATCCACACCAAAAAGGTATAGAAAGGAACTTACTGTCTACCTAAAAGGAGCCTCACTGCAGCAGATCTCCTGGACAGATGGAACCCTGGCTGGGAACACATGACAGACTCCAGCCTCGGGGATGCAGATCATCTTTAAGGAAGACTTTTCCATTATTGATTAAACCAGCTCCTGAGAGCAGTTTGGTCACAATTCACAAATTTATAGATGCATACAAGTAAATGTTCACAAGTAAATACCTGCTTCAGAATTAGAATTTTTTAATAACTTCTAAAATACATAAATTTATTTTACTCACATGTATACTTGCTTTCCTAGTGGTAATTTTCTAGTGACTTGAACTGTTCATGCACATATAATTTTAAATATATATAATATATATTTTTATACAAGGAATTTCATAATATTATCTATGAATATATAAAGTATAATATCATTGGGTTGTATATATTATACATCTTTTTATATAACAATATAATTTGGTTTTACCAATAACAATTTTATAGTTATTAATAATAAAGAAATTATCAGAAACACAGCTCTCCATCCTTGTGAATTGTAGAATCCTGAGAACACCATGGTCATGGCCTTCACATACCTCTTGGCTGGTTAGACCTCACAGGTCACACCTGACTTTACATATAGACTGTGGGGAAAGTGCAGCTTGTGTCATGTGCCCCAGATCTATGGCCAAGATGTTCCAGACCAAGTGAGCTGTCAGAGCTCACCATTGACCCTCTTCCACTACTGGAGCTAGGAGACAGAAAACATCACAGTCCCCTTATGTGGCTGTAAATAACATCTAGGCATGGACCAGAAACACATAGTAGCCAATATCAGAAAATATTACCAACCTACAGTATGTTTCCTTAATGAAAAAAAGTGGTTCTGGTCAAAAAACTAAAGTTAAGGACAAGTGAGAGAAGAAATGTTTGTGCCAAACAATCTGCCAAACATAAAAGGAGTCCAATGATTTGGTATATCACCTGCATACTTAGACAGTGCTGTTATTTTATGCAATCAACACCTATGAGTTAAAATTCAGTAATTTGGGGGGGTTTCTTGATCTTAAATTATATTCAGCTGTTAGAACTTTGCTAACAATCGCATACAAACAACAGATATCAAATTAAACTAAGAGATCTAAGATGACAGCCAAAATCTGCACAGTCCTACAGAGGGATGGAACAGCTCTGCTATGAGGAAAGACCAAGAGTTAGGGTTTTTTAGCCTGGACCTCATTGCAGCCATTCGGTACTTCTAAGGGCACTTCTAAGAAAGATGGGGAAGGACATTTTAATAGGGCCTGTTACAATCGGGGGAGGGATAATTGTTTTAAAGTGGGTAGATTTAGATGAGATACAAAGAAGGAATTTTTTTTATTATAGGGGTTGTGAAACACTGAAACAGGTTGTCCAAAGAGGCGGTAGATGCCCCATGTCTGCAAACATTCAAGGTCAGGTTGAATGGGCCCCTGAGCTACCTTTTCTAGCAGAAGATGTCTCTGCTGATTGCAAAGAGGGTTGGGTGAGTTGACCTTTAAAGGTCCCTTCTAACTCAAGCCAGCCTATGAGTCTAACATGGCCAGAAACAACTTTCAGTTTTCATAATTCAATTTATAACTTTTCTAACTTCTTGTCAAACATTTCATCTAATGCTAGCTTGGTTCAGTGGAAAACTTCAGGTCAGCAAGCAATGACTTCAACAGAAGAGCCCATCTGCTTCTGATTAGGTATGAAATAAATAGCTTGCAGGATCAAAGCCAAAACAGCCACATAAGTAAGGTCCTCAAGTATGGAATAATTACCTTGTCCTCCTGGCCTGGGGCACATTTGCTGACTTACTTTATACAGTTAGGATCTAATTTATTTAGAATTAAGCATACATCTATTATAAAATTACCTTTTTCAAAAAAAATAATGTAGGGCTTCAGTAACGTAGAACAGACATTTAGAGTGGGGGAAAAATCCTGTTTACACAGGACTTCCTATGGCCAAAGCTGATTCTAAGGGGCACAAAAATTCATCTGGATTCTTGGATATCAAATTGCTTTCCCAGGCTTGGAGTAATTGACTCTGCTACTTCTACTTTTCTTTGCTCATCTGAAAGACATTTCCTTTTATGCTCATTCACTAACAGCATCTTGGAAATTCTTTTTACATACACTATTCTCTCATGTATGTTTTCTATTTTTCAGTGGTTTTGCTCCACATCCTGTGCTTCCATAACTTTGGATTCATTGTTTATGTGATAAAGTTCCCAAAGCGACCTCGGAGAGCATATATGCAGCTTCCTCACCTCCCAGAAACTTCCCTTCCTTCAACATTTGGTTCTTCACAATTAAACATGCCTATTTCATCATGCCCCAGAGGCAGAAAAATGCTTTCACAGGAGGGAAACTGAAATGCAGGCACAAAATAGTAGCTGGAAGGTAGGACTTGTCTCATCTAAGTGGAGAATCAGAACCAAGTTCTGGTATTCTTATCCCAAGTTAACCCTTTAACCACATTCCTGTCTCTCCTCCTTTTGATTTTCTGTTTTACACATTGCCTGTACATACTTAAAGCACAAGAATAGGAAAAGTAAACACTGGCATATTTTCCCTTTGGCCCTCTGGGTATTTGCACTGGCACTTCATACACCTTGAATTAGAAAAAAGTCAGGACACCTCAAAATATGGGAGATCTTATTGAATCTGCTGAACTTATGTTGACAGAATCTCTCTAGTTGCTAAAACAATATATAACCTAGAGTGATTTATTCCAATGCATTTGCAACCCTGCATGGTATGCAAGTATGGATGACATGAAACTTCCTCTCAGGAGACAGGGGAGAAAGCGATAATCCCAATTTCCATGGTACTGCCATACATAATACACAGGGAGGCAGTGGTTTTCCCACTGCTTTTTTCATAGAATCACAGAACATTAAGGGGTTGGAATGGACCTGAAAGATCATCTAGTCCCAGTCTCCCCCTGCCATGCGCAGGGACACCTCCCACTAGACCAGGTTGCTCAAGGCCTTACCTGACCTGGCTTTGAACACTGCCAGGGTTGGGACATCCACAGCCTCCCTGGGCAACATGTTCCAGTGTCTAAACATCCTCACCCTAAAAAAATTTCTTCCTAATATCTATTCTAAATTTTCCCTCTTTCAATTTGTACCCATAACTCCTTACCCCAACACTACAATTTGTGATGAAGACTCCATCTTCCCTGTAGGCCCCGTTCAGATACTTTAAGGTTGCTATGAGGTCTCCATGGAACCTTCTCTTCTCCAGGCTGAACAGCTCCAAATTTCTCAGCGTGTCCTCATAGGACAGGTGCACCAGTCCTCTTATCAACTTCGTGGCCCTCGTCTGGACTTGCTCCAACAGTTCCATATCCTTCTTATGTGGGGGACACCAGAATTGTACACAGGTGGAGTCTCATAAGAGCAGAGTAGAGGCGGAGAATTACCTCCCTAGACCAGCTGGCCATTTCATTTTATTCTAATTTCATTTACACTCATTTAAGAGATTGAAATCACTCCAATGACCAGAGCTGAAAATTAGAAATGTCCCACTTGGAGCCTAGAGTTCAGCAGTGTGAATAGTAAAGTGGGAGAAAATGTAAAAATAAGAGTGCTGGATTAACCTTCTCATGTAACAGAAACAGCCCAGTTCCCATCAAAGATTAAAGAGACTAAATAGACACCAACATACTGGATTCCTACACCCACTCCCCCCCTTTCAGCTTTCCCACTGGAAATTGTTAAACATTACTTCCTCAGCATCAAAATGAAGAACCATTACTGCAAATGCATAGACTGGTAATATTTCAACATATAATATCTGAAGAAAAGTTGTAAAGATATTACTAAAAAAAAGTTAAGCAGCCTTACTGGGAAAATACGCTGGTGATGTTCAGCCTGAATCATGCTTTTTCCCAGTACTAGCAGAGTTCAGACTGAGACAAACCCCTCAGAGTCATTTTCCTTGCCTGAATATCTGTCCTCACATCTGACTGCATTCTTCATTAGTCCTTCCCTTGCAGATATCCATCTCCTTTCCCCAGCACACACATCCCTAAAGCTTTTCCACATTCACGTATCCAGAGAGCAGCCATCCTGGTCTATTTTTCTTCCTTTATGGCTTCAGATCCCCAGTGAAATAGCAGCAAGTCTTTTGGCTTTAAAGGATACCTTTAAAACAGACATTTCCACAGCCTTTGATTTCAAAGGCTGGATGAATGGCAGAAAGAAATGCTTCAAGAAGGGAAGGGAATGAAAAATTATCATACTTTATCTGTTTTAATAACATGGAAGCTATATTTATAACCTTTCCTCACTTAAAAAATAGGCTTTAAAATACACCCCTGCTAAAGTTAAATGAATGCCAGCTTAGAGAATGGATATAAAACATCAGCACTGGGAATGAGAAGAAATCAGTAGAGGTTTTATTGCTAAAAGGTCAACACCGCTTACAAAGAGCTTCAATCTTTAAAGCCCTGAAGACTTTCATTTTAAAAAAAAAATGTAAAAATTAAAACTCTGAAAATAGGAATCTGCAAGTAGTTTCTCAGTGTGTGACCCTGCGCTGGAGAAGCTGTTGCAGAGTGTATGCCCACTGCCACCTACAGACGGAGAGCAGAGCTCGGAGACTCTGCCCGGGAGAAGCTCTGGGGGAGCCCAGGATGTCACGATTCCCAGACGTCAGCAGCCTTTAAGGGGACTGGCTCGGCTTTCAGAAACTCCACACACATTCCAAATTGTCTGCGACAAAAGCAGCAAGGAAAACAGAAAAGACAACAATAGTGATGCACTTGATGTGTCCATTTGCAACAGACAATAGCACAGAAGAAAACCAGGGCCTCTTAAAATACACTCCAGATTTGAAAACAGGCAGTTATCATGTGCACATGTACCATAATCATGGCTACTGTTGGTGAAAATTGACTAGTGGCAGCATTTACAACCTCTTTGGGGGAAACAGAGACGAGGAATTTAAGTGGAAGAAGCTGAAAAGACAAGGGAATCAACTGTGTTAGCAGTAACATGTGATGGGACTGATACTTTTTCTACAAACGTGCTCTTTTCTTGGATCCCTTCCTAGTCTTTGATTCTGAGTCCTTTCTACAGCAACGTTAAATATAACTGCATATAATGTAGCTAGCACACATCCAGAATATTCCTATAAATCCTCTCTTGAAGCAACATAGTCAATAACATTAGCACATTCCATGCAATTTACAAAATAAGTGTGAGAGTTTATGATGAATTAAGGAAGCTGTAATTTAAAAAAAAAAAAAAACTAGTATGATAGTATGATTTAGAATTCTGCCTCCAGATGAAGATAAAGGCTGTTAAAGGCAGAAAGCACAATTTCAAAATCATTCCAGCATTATAAGTTTCCCTAGCTAGGAATAAATTTGTGCTGAAGTTTCAGACAAACTTTTCTAACATTTTTTAATGAGCATTTCAAACAGCCTTTGCAGATTGTGCCCTTTTGTTTATTGGTATGCTGAGGTACTTCAAGGTTTTTTCTTCCCCCAACAAGTGACAAGCAGTGTTTAAATTTTCATTTCATTAGGTTAAAATATGTCACTTTAATGAGATTTTGCATAGATCAGAGAAATAAAGGTAACAACATGGAATAGAAACTGTGTAGGGCCTTTAAAATAGCACAGTTATTGTCAAGATCTTACAGCAAGAACATTTTCATGGAGCAGATATCAGGAATATTACACATATTGAAATAAATATATTTACACACACTTTTTTATGCATTTATCTTCATTTTATTTAAAGGAAAGGCTACACTGGCACCTCTTTTTTTTATTATAATGGGACTGCTAAAAATTTGTTGAAGATCTATCTCCTTGGAAAATCAAATTTAGTGAACACATACAGCAGCCCTTTTCATTCATAGTCAGCTTCACACTACTGAAAATATGGGTTACCACATCATCTACAGGACTGGAATGCCACAGATCTGCAGTAAATCCTGGCAGAGCTCTTTGAAAGCACTTGACTTCCTCCACAAAGGATACAAGTGCTGTGTCTGTGTAGTAATAGCATAAGAAAAACTGTGTCCAGATCTGAGGCTGCCACAGTTATCCTGCCTAAAACATTTTCTGGAGTAAACTTGCAGTGATAAATTAGGCTGTATTTTGATGTAATCTGCCAAATTAAAATACTGGTAGCTGTACTACTTTCTATACCACACTTATCCAAATAGGCTAATTAATTTTAGAGCATTTTCAAAACGATAATTTAAGGTAATTCACCTTCCATGCTCTTGGGTCTTGAATATAAAAAGGAGGCCCTTCAGGAAGCTTTACCACAGGCAGAGAATGGATGAACATTTGTAATTGAATTCGCTTGCAAAATGTGCCTGCAAGCCAAAGAAAACTCCAGAAAGCCCAGAGCAGCTTTACACATGCAGTCATATCTTCCACAGCAACCAGATTAACAGACTAAAAAAAGAAAAAAATTATACAATGACATTGGCCTGGGTAGAAGGCGCTGTATTTTATGGAAGAAGACTGGAAGCACATCAATCTTCTCTCATATGCTTCTAGTTACTTTCTTTACTGTGTAATAAAACTGTCAGGTTTTTTTGACTATAGAGAATTCACTACTTTTCCTGTCAAGCACTATAAACTATAAATATTTCAAAATATACTCTATTTATCTTTGTCCCCCTTTAAACTGTATGGGAGTATGGAGAAGCACTTATGAATCACATACTGTTTTGTACCTTTAATGAGCTGCAGAGCATTAGAATCATATGCATGCACATAACTCCATCAGGCTCATTAAGACTTAAACACACGTCTTTCTATGAAGAAATTTGAAAATATGGAGCTAGCTGATTGAAAGACTTAAAATGGAAACATGATAATTAACCTGAAGGTGGGGTCTTGCTAGATGGACTGTGTTGCTACTGTAATCTAAACCACTGACTCCCAGATAGGGAACACGGCACACCTCCACTGGGTGTTAACACAGGGTCAACATTGCAAAGGTGTTTAGTTTCTTCATCCCCTGTTTCTCTTTGCCCAGACAACTTGGGGGCCTATTTTTTTCTTCCTTATTAAAACCCCCACATTGGCATTCTGGGAAAGCATGATACGCTGTCAGCCAACCTTACCGTTTTGTTAATGTCATTTTTGGCATTGAAATTGTTGCTTTTTCTGCAGTCTTTCACAGAGGATCTGTCAAATCCAATTTCTTTTGTCACACAAAATACTTCTTCTAGTCTTTCCTTGTCCAAAATAATCAAAGAAAAGATCATGTAGTATATTCTTTTTTGAGGCTTAGGTTTGGGGTTTTTTCGTCTTTTCAAAGTCAAATAAGGACTGCGGTGCTGAAATAAAACTCATGACCCAGCAACTATGCTGTGCACTGAAATTTAAATGGAAAGACAACTCTGGCACAACTCCACTGGCTATCAAGCACTTTTGTAGTAGGCAGCATTCATTAAGTAGTTCACAGTTATATCAAAAGGTTAATCCAGAATTCAAAAAAGTTTTTTGTTTGTTCTTGCTGTGTAACCATTTCCTCAAGAGTTCCCTTGGCTCTTATTTCATATTTCTTCACCAGATTTCTACCTATAAAGTATTAAATAGGCAGTACCCTCATAAAAGTGCTGTTCATCTGAAGTGCAAAATAGAAAGTACCAAACTTTCCCTTGCTAGTCCAAGTTCACATTTCTTAGCCAGAAACTGAGATTAACAAACATCAACTGTGAAGTTATATTATTTATAAACAATCAATACGTAATAGGTTATTCAGTTATCATAGTATGCCTTACTCAGACCTAGAAACAAACATTTGAAGTGAACCCTATAATGGAAGCCAGTTCACAATTATAAGTTCACACAAAAGTTGGAAGAACCTGGGATTGGGGTGGNAGTCACATTCCCAGACTTAGAGTGTCAGATTAGAACTGCCTTTAACAAAATTACTGTTTCCAGGTGTGCAGAGGACTTTTTGATTCATACAGAAGGGGTCAATATCTGAAAGACCTTCTGCTCTGAACTTTTTCTGTTGACACAGAGTAGGAGAGTTTTTTATTTTAAACTTGTGGATTAATCGAGAAGAGAGGTACACTAGGCTTTAAAATACACTTTACTCTGCAAAAGACAAGCTAATATTTTATCATAAGTGATGAAAGTTCTTTCTACTCTCTGATGGTACACACAGTGTACCAAGTCTTTTCATGCCACATGCTCACAAATTTTTAGCTGATTCTAAAATTTGAGAGGATTAGAGAGGATTCTGGATCAGATGTGGAAGCTTCCAAACCACAGCTGTCCTCGCAGATGTCATATCATATTTCCAATGGAAAACAGCCACTTGGATTAAGCAGAGACACACAAGTCCTCATCTGCAGCATCCCCACAGAGTATTGCTCTGTATTGTTATCACCTCACTGGTGCCTTTTCTCCAGCTATTTGCCTTCTGTGCAGGGGGATTTTATTTCTTCCAGTTTAACCTGCCCATGAGATGAAATGAAAATCCATGCCATTTTGACCCTTGGGAAACAGGAGACCTTTTCACCATAAGACTTGAGAAGACATTAAAGGGAGTGGGCAGCTTTTCATTACATATTTCAATGTATCAATCATTTTAGAAACTTCAGTTTTCTTATAGCAGAATAAAGAAAAGTTGTGCTCACTCTACTTTGCTCTTTTTCAGTTGTACAGTTCCATGCTGCCACATTTTACATTCTCTAGGCATTTTTTCTGTCTAGACTTTACCCCTTCTTCCTAATCTGATTACAGGAACTCATGCCAACAGTAGAAGAAAGTACATAATGCAAGAGAGTTTATTGTATTGCCAGAGAATTTAGGTTGGAGATTAGGATTCCTATGACTATGAAAACTTGACACCGGAGCAGACTGTCTATAGTAGGAATTAATGTTCAACTCCAGGCCCTTAGTGGTGAAGGGAAGAATACAGAGGACAGAAGGGACATGTTGAAAGACATGTGGATGAAAAGGCAAGGGAGTGCACTATACCCCCTTCCTTTTCATAGTTACTTTCTTGAAACCATTTTTACCTTTACAGCTAATTTAAAACCTTTTAATGAGGTGGGAACCCAGCAGTTCACTTTTCAAGTTATCTGATTTGAGGGTTATTAAAAAATCCTCCATTGTGTCATATGAGCTGCCTGCTCTGCCCTTTTAGGGCTGTTCTAGATTCTAATCCTAGCCATCGTTTCCACAGCTGTTCAGAAACAGAGCCACAAAGTAGAGACCTGCACACAGTTTAAAAGTGGAGGGGTCAAGCTTGTGGCCTCTTCTATCATTAAGGAAGAGAGAACCCATTTCACCTGTGGCTTTCCTGTTGGGTCCCAGAGAGCACCAACAGACTTCTTCAGGCCCTGGGGCATGGAGAAGGGAAAGAATGGAGCAGTGCATTGCAGCCTTCTCTTGCCTCTGACATGATTTGGGGTTTTGCATGTTGACTTTGGTTCTGGTTTCAGAATGTCAGTCTAGTAAAAAGACAGAACGGTTTGAATGGTTTTTCATCATCAAAATGGATAAGACCTAGGGTTGTTCTGCAATCATTCTCTTCTTAGTCTTGTGCATCCTCATAACATACATCAGGAAGCCCATTTGTAATGTAAAGTCAGAAAAGTGTTCTGATGGAGGCTTGAAGAAAAACTCCCAAGAGACACAAAAAGACTACAGTAACAGCAGATGACTGGACTCCTTCCATTAAGCCACTGCATTTCAAGTTCCTGCTGTTTTGAACACATTCATGGATGGTATTCCAGAGGTAGGTTCTGATAATAAAATGTGATTATTTACTATTTTCCTACAAGGAAGGTTACAGAAAACAAAGGTACTGTTGCATAAAGTGATGTTGGGATGTCGTATCACTACAAAAGATTTTGGCTTCCAGCTGGAATACAGATGAGACAGCATTTCTCTACTAACTGACATAACACATTAGTAATCATTCATTAGTATTTGTCACACCAATCCATACTTCCTGACACCAGACAGAGGCATCATACAAACTAACATGACCTTCACTTCCTGCATATCATCAAGTCCTTATGACCAGAGAAGCAGTTCCAACAGTGCCTAGCAAATTCATGATGCAGAAAATGCAGATTTGAGAAAAATGCCACAGGCTTAAAGGCTGCTGCTATCCTTCTACATGAGGAATGTTTATTATACCAAATATTGTTTAAATGTGGAGTTTGGTTTTAAACAGAAACTGCTAGTTATACATTCTCATGGCCTCAAGAGTTTCTTGCTTTTTTTCAGTTTAAAGACTGAAAACTCCTAAGTTCTCAAAGGCATCCATAGTTTGCTTAGACATTTTTGCCAAATACCAGGAAGATAAAAGCCATACTGCATCTAAAATAGCACACATTACACAGAGTGGTGATAAAGCCTCTGTGCAAATTTCATTGATGCTTCAGCTGACGGTATTTATTCCTACCTGTCCAAATATATAACCTTCATGTCAACAAATGGTTGTGTGACCTCCAGCTAAGCCCAAGACCACAAAGGAATGAGCATGCAGAGAAATGCTCTGCCTTACTAAGTTCAACGGCAAGAATAACAAAATCTGATAACAACTTGCTCAATTAGGGATCACCTGCCACGTGCACGAGCTCTTTTGCTTTTTACTGTTCCCCGGGTACTGTGTACTGTTGTTTCCAGCACTGCTTGAAAGGGAGAAAAACAAAACCGAGGTGTAGAGGTCAGATACACTAAAAGAATATAATCAGGTTATAAAAATAAGGTACTATGTAATAGCCAGTGTAATACATAAAACTTGTGAGACTAGCTCAAGATACACTCTAGCACTAGAATGTATATGGAAAAAATAGTAATGGGCCACACTTTAGCTAGACAGCTGCATACTCTCCCTCTGTTTGAATTTTCCTGTTGTCAGGATGATTAATGGAATGTCTTCACCTTTATCTGCTTTTGGATATCTTAAATCTCAACAAGTCCATTTCATGTTCTTGCCACCAAGATTTCCAGTAGGTTTCTTCTAGCATGTCAGAATGACAGATAAGTTCCTGCAGCCAACCTTGTACAGAGCTCATTATTGTTTCAGACTTGTGTACTCACCCTGGAGGTCCTCTGTACAAAGGCCTCCAGAGTTTTAGGTCATTTTAAAATCTATGTTGAGTAAAGGTGTCATTTCTCTACCAGAGAAAGCTTTGGAGCAGTGTTCAAGGCCACGTTCTGAATTTTATGTTGTTTTATATCATCAGTCCACATACTCAATAACAAGAAAAGAAGTAACTGCAATAAACACTAAGTATCTCAATGCAGCACACACTTGATCTATTTTATTTATATGGCTGTCTACCCTATGTTGAAATGCCAAAGTTATTTATGAGATAGTTCTACTATTTTTCCATCAGAAAGTTTCCAGCTCTCACCGACAGAACAGCTACATTATCAGTACACATTTTTAATCCATTTGTAAAATGTTGCTAGTTTGAAACTGGCATACAATAGTCACTTTCAACATTTAAAGAGAGCATTTTGGGGGGAAAAAAGAATAAGTGAAATCCCTTACATGAATTCAAAATAAACTAATTCTTGCCCTCATGTGGATTTTTATCTGCAGTAGTGAACTCAATCAGGCTCCAGTGTATTATGATCATTTATTATGATCATCATTGTTTTTGCATTAAATGAGTGAATTTCTGAGTGAGCAATGAGGTTGCAGATTGATCAAACACTTGGGAGACATCCTGCCTCTGCTCCACACTGTTTCCTTTTCCATGCAGCTGAAGGACCAATTGCTCATACTGCCTTGCAAAGTGGTTTTACACCACAGCATAATTATTTGACATGACTGGAATCAGAGATAGATCTTTGATTGTTCCCTTTTCCCTAACAGCCCTTTCCAAAATTCTTTAAGCTAAGTTTTGGGATTGAGACACAACTATGTATTTAGGGCTATTTGGGGAATTTCCCTTAGATGGCTTAAAGGAAACTGTTCTTGTGAAGTCACAAAGGAATCACCATGCTCTGGGGAACGCAGGTGTGGAATTCACCTGGAAATTTTACCTTTCTAAGGCAAAAGAATGTGAACATCTGGTACCTCTGATGTTCCAAGGTATTAAAAAAAAAACTTTTAGTTCATATTGCAAAATTTGTGACAGTGTCCTGCAAATTTGGGCGCAGGAGGAAGAAGGAGAGAGGATATTCGAGTTCAAGGGCATGGGAATGGATCCTAAGTAGGAAGTTTTCCATATTCTTTGCTATCGTGACTGGTTTCCCAGTCTGCAACTAGGGTCTGATACAAGCAGGAAATTTAACCCATCTATATACTCCAAGTATTCAGATCACGAGAAATCCAAGACAGAAGCATAAAATGAGGTCAAATAGGTAAATAACTAAGTAGATATCAACTGCAAGCAAGGTATTTTATAAATTAAAGCTTGAGTTTCATGGTCAGACTCTGATGACATATGTGTCTAGAAATTACTATCGCATTTGCATCCCATCTGCTGTCTAAGATCCATGCAATGCCATTTAAGGCACCTGTCAATTACACACAACCAATGTCATTAATATACAAGTGTTGATATCAATTGTCTGTGTGTATCCAAATACATATATGTATGAATTTACAAATATAGTTGCCATTCTTCACCCCACCTATCTGCTTTGTCAGCTGTAGCTGCCAGCCTGATACCAGAGATATTTGTGAAAATTCTCTTCCTTTTAGAGCAAAGGAAAGCTTTTCCCTCTATTCCAGTCAGTACCAGCTACAGGGCTGTTTTCCTGGAAGCATCACTTTGCAGTACAAATCTGAAATTTCCTACATAGAAGAAAACCCATAGCACTTCTCTCCAGCTGAGGTCAGAAAAATTCCTCAGAATATGGTCTGGTTCAAAACACATCCTTTTCCTGCCCGGTTTTCTGAACTGTCCAATGCCCTTCAGCCCATGCAATTATAATTCCTGATAAAATAATAGGTAGAACATAGTAGGCTTCTATGTCAGTATATTTTAAAAATGCTTTAGTTCAAATTACCTCCCAAAACTCTCTGTATGCTTTAACATGATTAATTAATTGTTTATTTTAAGATAATAACTTTATCTCCTAGATATACCTTTCACTGGTACAGGCAGAAGTCTAACAATAAGGACATCATTTGCTAGTCAAGTTGCCTTCCTTTATTTTTTTTTCAAACAGTAAAATGAAACATACCCTTTAAGACTGAAACAAGAAAAAAGTACACCACAAGTAAATTTATATTAGAAACAAGAAATTCAGAAGCAGAAAGTCAAATATTATTAAATTCCAGATACTCCTATATTAAATCTGAAACTGCATCTACAGTTCTGTTCAGGTTGAAATCACAGTTGATGTGCCTAGTTTTCATTCATTTATCAATATTAGCTTCAATCTTTCATTGGTGCAAATAAATTCTTACATATCAGTTCACCATTTTACACTATTTAACTCATGAGCACTGATACAAGATTAAGTACAAATGTTGAAACTCAATTGAAATCTTGAACTTAATCTAAATGTGATTAATCTGGTTGCATGTGTTGCTTCCTCAAACTCTCCAAAGGGTGGTAAATGGTAATATTTATAGAAGTTCAATACTCAGATGAAAAAAACCTTGCCATGATGTAGAGGGAAACTATTTCATAACTTTCATTCTGAAAAGTGGTTACCATTTTGCACAACAACTTCTTTATCATCTAGTTGACAGGACACAGAATACTTAAATGAGAACATCTGCAGCTTTCTATCAATACTCCAGGGAAAGCATGAAAAGCAGTATGTTAGGTTAAGGGCATAAGCAATGGGGATCCTTTCTCTGCTACTCAGTCAAAAGATGCTGCAGATGCTGCATGTAGACATTTTAAATTTTTTAAAATGAATTTATTTAAAATTCTTAAAGAAACCAGATATTGCTCCTGTATCTGTGCTTCAAAATCCTCTGAGTTTAGCAGTTGGAAGCTGACATACTTATTCCATTAATTTAGATGTCTGTGAGCATTTGCCGTAGAATAATTGTGCGGCATAATGCATGACTATTCATTCTCTGGTAATGTCAGTTGAAAGAAAGGAAGGAGAGGGGAAGGGAATATGCAACTTCTTTGATTTTTTTTTTACATCTGTGTCTAAACATTGCACTTGGAAGTGAATGAAGTCCAGGAATAACAGTGGTGCTTTCAGAGGACTTAAGTTCACCTGGTCCTGCCTAGATCTCTGACTCATCATCTGTGTTCCCTTTGGTTTGTACTAGAGAGATTTCCATATTCTTTTTGTAATCAGGGTCTGATTACTTCCAAACTTTATACCTGTCTTGAAAAAGGACATACAGCAAGCCAGTATCCAAACCATGGACCAATCATCTTCCTAACCATCATTAACTTCTTCAGGGAATTCTGTTTCCAAAGTGTTATTAAATATAGGAAGCAGCTTGCTAGATGCACTTGGTTTTGGTACTCTTAAAGCAGAAGAAAATTTTATGGGAGAAAAACACTTCCTGAATACTAATCTTATCTCGGCCCTTTTCACGTTGTCTACCAACTCTCCTTCTGGATCTCTTGAAAGAAAATAACTTCCCTAGGATATTCTAAGATACTGGAGAGTGGCATCCCCAAAAGAGGTGGCCATTTGTAGAACCTGCAATTTTCTCAGCAAAAGTCTTTCACAGCCAAAAGACTTCCAGTTAAACTCAGTTATGGCTCTAAGCACTCAAACTAACCATACTCCAGCAGAACTCACAAAACACTGTTCTTCATCTCTCGTTTGTCAGAATGTTTCCTCATAGTCTGGTCCCACACAATCGTTGACTGTAGAAGGGCTCGTATTTTCATGTCATGCCATACACACAATAATAAAGAAATATAAAGGCTTGTAAGGGGAGTAAAAATGCTCACTAAACTGTCCATTTACAATAGCAAGTTGTGTTCGTCTAATTCCCTATGCTGAAAAACCATATAGAAGTCCCTTGCCCCTGCTGTCATACTACTATATCTTTCTACATTGAAATGTTTAAGACAAGACACTTAAAATACCTGAATTTATGTAGACAGAGTTTTTGCTTGACCTTGCTATGAATAATGCAAGATATCTAGGCAGATGTTATTCAGTAGGAAATATTCCTTGGCTTTTGGACCATATTAGGTGCAGAAAATTGCAGATCTGAGCCTTTGGGCAGGTCACCTTGTTCAAAAAGAAGGTCTCAACAGTATGGAAATCCATTAAAGTATCCCAGTGCTAGTGTTAACTTGAAGAATGGATCACAGATGAGAACATAGAAATGTTTCACTCTGATACCCAATGTGGAAAGTTTCCTTCCTCCCAGCCTTGCTGTTCTCACAAACAGTCCAAGATGAGGGTGCAATTAAATGATGCCTGATATCTGTGAACAACAACTACAATCACCTTTAAAAAGAACTTCAGATTTCTTTTAATCCAACATACTAAGTGTTTTACCCTGGTTGACCCAAGAAATCAGATAGTGTCAACAAATATCATAAGGTCCCATCAATACTAGCATTCTCTATACCTCTCAACACAGGTGTGACAGCAATGGACTTTGTGTATAACATTGAAGCTAGAAATAAATTAACTGAAGTAAACTTACTAGAATAAATTTTAGGGGGACTAAAGAAGTGAAATGGAGATACTCCTAAGAGGAGCAGAGAAGCCAAAGGAGGTAAGAGATCAGAATTAGACTGAAAAATTGGCTTGTTCTAGGTGAGAAGGTGGCAAAATGGATTAAAATCCTCCTTCTGCCAAGTGTAAGAGCAAAATCTAGACTACTTTTCAAAAAACCTTTGCTAATCACTTTAGACTCAGATACAAGTAACGTCTCATGCCATATAGGTGGGTATCAGTTCTCATTATCTCTAATCACAGCATAAGATCATAAGAAAAGAGTAGTACAGTCTCATTTGTGCCATGAATCAAATTTGACCAAGCCAATGCAGCAGAAGAATCAATGAGAAAAGAAAACCTTAAAAAATTTGAATACATTGTTTAAATTGTGATGTATGCAGCCAGTGAAAGAGAAACAGAAGTCAAAGATCTAGTCAATGTGAATTAAAAAGTAGCATTCTTGCATACAATCTGCTTTAACTTCTCACAACATACACTCAATAGAAGAAAAACCTGTACTGGCTCGTATTTGTATACAAGTTTGTTGGTTGTTTTATTTGAACAGAGATGGCAAGGAAATTCTGAAGAATTAGAGACCCGTCAGCTGTAGCTATCAATAGGTAGAGACTGAAAAGGAGTCCTCCTATCAAGATTTTCAACAATAAATGTCTTTTCTGCAATCAGTCTGCTTCAGAAGACAACATGATTGTACCACTACATACAGTATTTAGGAACTATAATTAAGGTTACCCTCGATGACAACAGTAACTGAATTTAAGCACTAGATAACCACTCTGCCTGTGAAAAATGTGAAAATGAACAGGCACTGAAACAGCTATAAGAAACAGTCATGAAGTCAAGTGACAGCAGGAATAAAATGACCATGTTGTATAAAAGAAAAGTATGTGTATTGCTCAAGAATGAAATAAAAACAAGTTCCATCAAATATACGATATGGTGGACTTAATACAGGAGCTCTACAGTGCAAGTACAGTAGTGTTCACCACAAACAAACTGCGTGCTTATCACACACAAAAAGGGAAGATCATTAAAGTGAAATTACCATGTGAGCTAGCACAACACTTAAAACCTCAAGAGAGTCTACAAAGGAGAGAAAAAAGAAAAGCTCTCATATATGAGAGTCTGGAGTGTATTCAAAGGAAATGGAAAATGTGTTCAGAAACAGTTTTTAAAAATAATATTCTCCTGAACAGAGGATCTGCAGCTATACTGTTTCATAAAGAATAACCTGTTGCAAGAAAAGATGGAAATCTTTCCCATTATTTCAGGACTTCAGTATTTCTCATTTTTAGCATTACCTACATTGGTATTGTTAAGAATCTTCCCAACTGTTCTGTGAATTCCAACTGTTTTGATTATGCTCGTATTTTCCCTCTGTGTTTTGTACACTTATTTTCCTTTGAAGATTTTTTTCCATCCAATGACTAACCATAATGAAAGTTGTTCCTCAGGAATTGCTTCTAGGATATATTTTTTTGTGGAGGAAACTGGAATATATGAGTAAAAGGTTTTAATTTTAAAATGATATTTAACAATTTCTTTAATTATTAAATACTGAAGTCTGTCTGCATGAATGATGTCCAAACGGAAAGGCAATTTTCATGTTTTATTCTACATGATATTTAATACCCCCCTTCTCAGGTCTAGAATGACAGAGATAGGTTTTTACTTTTAAAAATCAACACTGGAATTATACACAGTTTCTTTGTTAAAACCTATCCACAGCCCATCAATATATTTATAACCAAATGGACTATATTCACTGGAAAAAAAGGATTAGCTAGTTTCCAGAGTGGATTTGCTTTCAAGATATTGGAACCCAGGATTAAAAGCCTATCATTTACTCCTCACAGTTTACTACTTGTATAGGTCATTTTGAACCATATATCATAAAAATTGCAAATCTAGAGATAAGCATCAGGAAGGAAGTCAAGTGGATTCCAGTGATTCAATTGTTGTTTTAAATAACATAATAAAGGAAGAAAACAGTCACAAATCCAATTTCAGGTCACACATCAGCCTACCTACATGATATAATTGCCTACTGATTGATAGAAGAGAAACATTTTACCTGCAAATTCTTCTCCAAAGGTCCACACACAGCTTCAAAGGGACCACTCTTAACCTGTGTCTCAGAAATTCGGTTGTCATTATATTGGCCACATCTCCTTATTAGCTACAAGCCTCTGTCACAGAGGGGGACTTAACCCATATATTTACTACTGCATGCACCACTTTTAAGGCCAAGGTCTACCTCAGCCTAATATGCCACCTGACCCTTGAGCCTAGAGCTATAAAAAGAGTTTTGAAAACTTTGGCTAAGGGTAACATAGCCCAAAGTCAGGACATGCTGCAGATGAAACACAAGGCACAAGACCAAAGTCTGACCCAAGCTCAGTGCTCTGTGCACCAGTCCAGGCAAATAAAGTTTTAACTGTGGGTTGAAGTAGCCACTTGCAGCTCTACATGGAAGTAGAAATAGGTCTGTACTCTGTCTTTACACAAAACCCTCTACACAAAGTGCATCCTACTGCTGGAAGTGATCCTGACTAGAAACAGGAAAGGAGAGTAAGTAATAGATCGTTAGGAAAATAGTTAAGAAACAAAACTATCCTAATAGGACACAAATGCATTTGAATTAATGCTGTGCATGAATACAGCATATCTTCAATGATCTCACATTTAGTTGCAAATCAAGTTTGCACTTTCAAATAATGATATTCATTCTTCAAGGCGTTTTTTAAATATACACATTCCAATTTGAGCTGGAATTCATGCACCAGTGGTGGGAGTGGGCCTCAAAAGACAGCAGAATATGAGCACAACTAGAACTAGCTGACTGGCTGCAGACGTGCCACACCACAGCAACTTGAGTCCAATGGTCTCCAAAAGGTAAAAAGAAAAACCGCTAAATGTATATACACATCTTTTCCCAGAGTGAAAAAGACACACTGAACAGTGTTCACAGCATCATAGAATTGCCCCTTTTCCACAGGAATTCACTCTGAGCACAAATACATGCAGATTATGGATATGAACTATGAGATTCTCTCAATCCTGCAAAGGAAGACAATCATTAGTTCCCTGGTGCAAGGCAGATGTAAGAGAGTTGGACTTCTTTATCCTCTAAGGATAAAACTGCTATTTTTCCCACTCTCACAGGAGCAGAAAAGGTAATGCTTGACTGAGAGTTTCAAAAGTCCTTTTTACCAATGAGCCTCTTTGGACCTGAATTTAAATGCTCTTTCAGGAGGGGGAAAATTGTTATTATAGTAGACTTCTCCTACTTCAGACTCTGCAGTTAAACCCTGTAACCTTCAGAGGAATTAATTAAAAGATACAGCTACTGCAATGAGGGTGACAAACATGAGTATGAATATTTCTTTCCATAGTGCTATTCTCTGATTTTTCAATCACTAGTTGTGGCTATTAGCCTTTCCTATAAATATATTCTTCATTTCTAAATACTTCCTGTGAGCAAAATGTATCAGAAATCATGTTCCAGTTTTCATAGGGCTGAACAAAACATGCCAAATTCTGATGCTATGATTATAGTGCTGTTTTTGCAATATTAAAGAATCCCAGCATGAACAATTAAGCTTCTGACCCTTTTGTGCCATTATCAAATACAAACACTGCAAATTCCTTCTGATTTCCACAGTAATGGCTGTGAAACCTGACCTATTAATAAAGGTTCCCAATTGCCACATAGATCTAAGATACAAATGGCATTGGATGTAAAAGTCCATAAATAATGATGATAAAAAGCCACTGCTCCTGTACATCTAGGTTCTCTTATTGATATTCAGAAAAGTGTCAAGGGTATCAAATTTAGTTCCTGGCTCTTTGTATGCACAGTAAAGATTTAGATTACAGAGCTAGTTTAAATCAGCAATATATGGGCACTCATCTTCAGACTCTCTATAAATCAAGCAATGATACTCAACCAGTTAGGGTTATAAGTCTAAGACACGAAGTCCAAATAGCAGATAAGAAATTCTCTCTTATACAACACCAGCAGAAGGCAAAAAAAATAAAATAAAAAAAATATTTTCAAATTGGTTTTGCTCAATGCAAAATTATTTTTCCTCAGTACAAGAAAAATTAGGATTTTGGAAGGAGGGTGATCTACATTTGAAGGACTTCAATATGGTCCCACTCAGTTCTGATAAAGCCTTCACATTCCATAATCCAGCTCTGAAATGGAGCATGTCCAAGAACCTATGCACAGACTAAGGAAGAATCAGGGCCCATACTGCACTTCAGCTGAGATTTACACACTTAATGTACCTCCAGCATTAAGATCACATGACTTTAGCAGCTGAGAAAACATTTATACCAACCACTCACAGGTCAAAGTTAAAGCAGAGAGAAAGGTAGAGAAAATATAATTAAAATCACGCTCTGCAATTTGTAAGAGTTCATTTATTGGAGCACCCAAACTTTCTGCCAAGGGTAGGTGGAGCCTTTGTAGTTTACTTCTTGCAGTTTAGGTTTCAAATAGCACAAGAGCATTCTAGATTTCCAAGGGATTTTTAAATTTATTTATCTGAAGTTGGTTCCAATTATATAAAGCCACTTATTGTGATTGGCCACGTTTCACATTCAGAATACTTACTAAAGTATCACTGCCATAATAATGAAAATAATACAGTACCGAGTTCATTTTGCCTCCTGAGAATGATGGGAAGTTGAAACTATGGCAACATTAGCTAGTAGACTGCTTAAAATCAGAAAATAGACTTCTTCAGCAACTTGTATAGTAGATGATGTAAAGGAAGCATTTTGGTCTCCAACAGTATGTCATGAAGATGATGTGTGTACCATTTCCATATTATACAGAGCTTGACACTAAACAGATCACTGCTCTGCATTCGAGAAATAAAAACTGAGAAAGCACCAGTAGACAAGATTTGCAGCATGAGAACCTAGAAAGCAATTTCTGATTTTCCCCCCTCGGGATGCATAAAATAAAACAAAGCAGAAACAGAGAATCACAAGAATGTATTTGGCTAAGATATTTTTGATTGTGTGTTTTACACAATTCACATACCACAAAGTCAACTTTGTTGTTGTAGTGCTGCCATATTTCAGCTTCAGTCGTCAGGTTTAAATAGCTGGCTTTGATATTCCTGTGTGCTAATTAAGTGACAGAAGTCACAAAAGCTTAAGTTTATCATTTGTCAAGTATTTTTAGTCCTAACTCAAGGAATGTATGATCGAGGCTTGCCAGCACTGTTTGGTCAAGATTAAAGCAGCAGTGACACAGCATATGCTTGCACCAGCCCCAAGTCTGCATCCTTCCAACATCTACAGAGCTGGGAGCAGTTCACAATATATTCATTGCAAAGACTGACTCAGTTGGCTTAGGGATCTGGAACTGCCTTAGAAACATGAACATAGGATAAATTAACAATAATAAACTATGAGCTTGGTAATAAACTATGAGCTTGATAATAAATTGTTAATAAATTCATGTTCATAATCCCAAAAAAAGAGCTTGTCTTCAAGTATCACAGCTACAGTCTCCTAAATCAGTGGAAGCACAGCAAGGAACAAGACAATGCAGTTTGGGTCTGGGGGGCTTTCGTGGTGGTGATTTTTTTTTTTCTTTTTTTAAGCTCAACTCCTTAAGCAAGGAAATTGAGCAATAAGAACTATGTGCCTGCTTTGACACATAACATGTGACAAGGATGAAACAAAGCATTCCAAATGAGAAGACAATTGGGTTAGAATCAGAATTACAGGTAGTCAAAAAGTTACTTCATTAAAAAGTAAGATGAGGTAGTAGGTGCAGTTGTAACTTCCCTCTGCTATATTTCTACTGAGAAGGGTGTTAAGATCTCGTTTGCATAGGTGCACTTTGCATCTCATTACCTCTCATTTTATTATAACTGCAATTCTGCATCTCCAAAAACAGCTTTTTAGAGTGGAGTTTTTTAATCCTCTAATTTAAAAGAAATGTACAGAGAGCTCAGTTGTCTCTAACACTAGCTCATGATTTATTTTACAAGCAGTTTCACACAGCTCTTTACTAAACAGACATTCTTTGTGCTTTATTACAAGTTTGCTCCATTGAGTCATGCTCTCTATGGGATGTTGTGTCTATTTTTTATTTTACTCTAGCCATTAATTACCTTCTGGGGCCTCTATCGTGTGTCTCTCAGTCTCATTTATTACAAGGGTGCCTGCTAGTGTTGCTCAAGTTAAGAGGCTGTCAGTATTTCCATTAGAAACCCCATCTCTCAGGGGTTTATAAGTCAGCTGTAAAGCTTTACTCCTGGCTGATGGTTGGCATACATGGCCATAGCCAGAAGGGTTCTTTCTTTCTTTCTTTCCTTAAATTGAGCTAGGGAAAAAAAAACAAACCCTCAGTGTTTTTAAGCCAAAGAATCAGATATGAGTTTTGACTCCTTGCTTTTGAAACTCAGAAACAGCTTAATTTCTTTAAACCAAGTTTTGCAGACTGTTTGCTGATAATGTAAGTCAGTGCTTGTGAATTTAGCTATTTTTAAAGGATTCAAACCATCCTTCCACTTTTTTTTCCTCCTCAACACTTTGACTAACAGATGTGGGGTCTGCTCCTCCATAGCTGCTGCAGTCTGAAACAATTTTTGAGCTGGGTGTTAAAAAAGCTTTAAGGTCCTTCCAACCCAAACCATTCTGTGATTCTATGATTTTGAGCAGAACTGGGAGGTGGCAACCCAGATTTCCATACATCAACAACTGATTTCTTCTCGATGTAGAGCCAAAACAGGCACCTAAAAAGCTTCTTTGTAAGGGTTCAGAGGCAAGCTAGTTGGACAGCCAGTGCCCTGAAAGTTCAAGTATGTTACCATGAGTCTCAAGAGCCAGCACTTGCCACTGTCAGTGGTGGGGATCTCAGCTAATCCAGGAATTTAGAACCATAGCAGACAGATGTCTAGAAAAATCTGTCTGACCTCCTCCACATTTCTACAGAAACCAGACCCACAGAACAAACCGACTCTGATTGACAACTCAGTAGGTTCCTATATGAGAAGCATTGCAACTTACAATTTAAAACAAGTTCTTCCTATTTTATTCCAATAAATCAATGAAAGATTTTAGTGAAAACGTTCATTGTCAGACACTATCTATAATAGAAGTCCTCACAAGCTCTATGGTAGGAGTAGATATTGTACAAAACAAAAAAAGGTATAATCTGGATATGAGTTTGATATCAGTGTTCTTAGCAAAAAAAAAAAGGTACATATGAATGACTATATACTGTAGTAGTAGAAAACAATTGAAGGAGTATGTTTTAACTAAATAATGTATGAAGATTTATCCTGGAACATCTCTCCCCAAATACTTTGCTGAACTACTACCACAGTTGGTTTTCACAAACTACACAAAGGAGCTTATGAAAAATAAGCCTGAGGTATAAAAAGGAAACAAGCTCCAGAAGACTATAAAAAGTCTTGATTAATCTGCATTTTTATTTATAACCTGAATAATGGTGGAGAATAATCCAGCTATCAACCACAAACAGAGAACTGAGAATTAAATTAGTGCATTTATGAGTTACAGGTAGCATGAAAAAGAACACTGCTTTAGCATGGCAAGGAGTAAGTAATTAGACTGATAAAGACCTGAGCACCACTAAATAAACTGGAATTACTACCCCTACAAATCAGCAGTGCTTGGCATTAAGCTTCATTTGTCTTAAACTCCCTATGATGCATCCTGGTTTATCAAACTTCTTGGATAGTTGCTAGGTTGCTTATTTCTGTGCCATGTAAGTGAAATGGCATAGCTTCTGAAAATTTATTCTCTTATTTTAACTTGTCAGAATATTCTGCCATATTTTTTTCATTTAAAGAGAATACTTGTCAATTGCTCCTCAGTTCTACTTTATACTACTGGTAAGGAAGAACATCTATATAGAAGATGAAGTAACGGAGACAAAAGGACAATAAATCTACAGATAATAATTTCCTTTATCCAGGTGAAAGAACATATTAGACCCAGGGGAGGAAAAGAAGTCCTTCAAATGCAAATCCAGAATTCTGTCTCAAATTATACAATCACATTAATTATGAAAATAATCTTAAATGATTGAGAGATAGCCTAACAATCAAGCCTTTGTGCCCCCTTCCTCTGTAAGCTTTCTTTTCCAGATGCTTCCAAGAGCAGTGTAGCTATCCACAGGCTCTCACTCAGAGAAAATTTTTCTCTCTCCGGTAAAGTTAAGAGAGTTGAGACATTTTACATCACAATAAATGTGAGAATTTTATAGCTGCAGAATCTGAAATGACTGTCATAAAACTGGCCATTGAAAGATAGATATGGAAGTTTTGTCCTCTGATGTTCTAGGATCTGGATTTGTTTATTTGCTTCATCTCTTGGATGCAAACCACAAGAATGGGACTAAAAATGTGAATCTCAGCTCAATATTGAATACTAAACATATATTCACCTCATGAAATCTCCTAATTTTTGTAGGCCTAATATTTTGGCATCATAAAATTAATTTTGCTTCCCAAAATTTTGAAGGAAATTCCTTTTCAGACAGCTGGAGTTGATGTTTTACTTTATAGTAATAAGCTCATTGACATTTTTCTGTTCCAGGACTACTCAAACAATAATTTTGTTTCATGAAAAATTTAAGTATTTCCAAATGTGATCTTACCCCATTGAAAGAGAGGTGTTTGGGATTTTCTAAAAAGAAAAAAAAAAAANACACAGGATGCTGCAAATAAAAACAGATATAGGAGTGAAAATTTCTTCCTCATTCATTTCATCAGTGACTCTCCCCAGATATGAGAAACCCAAAGAAAGTTTTGACTGAAAATTATGAATACTCTGGGTTTTATGCTTTGTCCACTGGCAAATTCCTACAGGAAACACTAGCAAAAGATCTTCAAGCTGTTGTAACAAGTGATAGACATGACATACCTAGTTAGCCCAATACTGGAGTTCATGTCTTCTCGTGAATCCTCTCACGCCCATAGGTGTGTTGGACCCCTTCAATTCACATCAAAATATAATTTCATTTTTCATACAGAATTCAGTTTTTTTGATGTGCTAATTTTAACTTTACAAAATGAGCTTATTATGTAGATTAGCAATCCATTCTCTCTCTGTTTGAATTCACCAAAGACAAAAAGAAATCTTTACACAAGAACAATGTGGGGCAAGAGTGCAGCCTTCAAACCCAATTACTTTGGGTGATTTTACATTTCTACACCCAGCCCTCTTTTACTGGAATGAAGAGTGTTTACTTAGTTTTTCTCTGCAAAGTTTACTGTCGCAATAAAGATTCACTTCGAACAACAAGGAGTACCCCTTATTTAAGATCCATGTTCATATACAATCCACAGCAATCTTACTGTCCATAAATCAAGCTGATATTTCTCCATAACTCCTCTCAAGCTATTCTGCTCTCTTCTCTAACTCAAAGAGGAACTGTCAGTCATTTTTATGAGTAATTTTCAGTTTATTATCTTGGTTGACTAATGGGCTTCTCTGCTAGTTCTCGCCTATACTTGCCATTGGAAAATAATTACAAGTGACGCCAAAAAGTATTTACTGCTGTGGGTTTGTTAAAATTAAGTTTTGCTCAGGACAACAAGTAATGTGCCTACCTGAAGGTAAATAAACCTTCAGTGAGGAAAGGAGACTTTTTTGGCAGTGGCTAATGGGTGAGTGAGAAGTTTGCAGGGCTGAAGGTCAAATGAGAGAGAACAGAAAGCCTAAACTTCTGACACAGAAAAAAAATTGATCAAGGCAGAGGTGATAGAGGAGCTAAAGATACTTAAATTCAGAACTATTTTTCTTCCAGTCTAAAAGTAGATCCATAGATTTTTGTTCAGAGGATTTGACTCAAAGTTCTAGAGCTTTCATTTCACATCTATGACAAAAGTGTTATCCAGGTGCACAGTAAGGTGCAAAGTCAGCCTTTTAACAGGGCCCTAAGATACCATGCACAGGGAACCAAACTCACTTAGCTCAGCATCATTTTGGAAGCCTGCAGATACACAATTTAGAGTCTGGGAGTTATCTATGGACCTTTGCTAATGGTCCTAAATACTTCATCTTCCACTTTCAAGCGCAGGAACAGTCGTTATTGCCTATTCATAGTCAAATAAAAATTAAATTTAATCTTGTCACATCCACTAAAACAATTACCTTTACATGAATTTAGACATAGCCACTAAGTATATTTATAAATAATTAGTAACTCATATGTATTGCACCACAGAGCAAAATGCTGCAGTTCCTTCAGCATGTAGCCTTTTTAATGCCTCTTTTGATACAAATGAATATATATAATAGACTGATACCAAAGATTAGAGTTCTACAGATCTGGTACAATGCCTGCTCAGGGGACAAACTTGGAGCACTGAGAGCACTGTGCACATGAACAGCTCTGGATTGGAACAGTAAGGCTGGCAGTGACAACAGAGGTACTCAGGGAGCAAGCAGAGAGCCAGACAAGAGGAAAAGGAGATGAGTTTCTTCATCTAATGGAACACTTCAAAATCCCTTGGGCTATGTACCTGTCTGTCTGGTTCTGGGTATTCTTTTTGGCTTCCAGGGGTACAGCGTCCTGTCTCATGGCAGATGGCACTCTGCCCCTTGTTTTAATACATACAGGCTGTGCTGAGACCAACAATCCCACATCTGTACTGATCCCTGCCACCTTGGCATATGCTTCCTAAAATATTTCCTGATGCCAGGGGCTGCCGGGTCTACAAAGACACTGACTGCAAGTGTGTCATTAAAGTTTTGGGATGGCCATTGTCCTACTGAGTGAGGAGACCAGCTTATAGCTGGCACAAGGCTCTTTGCAAAACTCTGCTGTACAGAACAATTTCTCCTAATTCTGTACAGCTACCAAGGGCATCCTGAGTTTATTTCCCATCATTTCAAACACTGTGAGGGACTTGAAACCTCTTCATAAATGGTGGAAAAAGGGTCTTCAGCCCCTCCTCTGTGTGCGCTGAGGGACTATACCACTCACTGTGTGCTACAAGGGACACCAGCCCTCTTACAGGCCTCCAAAACCCATCTGTATCACAAGACAGACTCCAGTCTCTCCACCTCGTGCCTTATGGGGTCTCCACACCTCTTCTATGTGAACCTCAAGATGATCCATTCTCGACTCATCACCAATAATTTCACCAAATCTGCACAAAATGCCACACCAACAGACAGACTCAAATCCACCCTTATACAGCATCTGCTTCCAGAATTTTACCACTCACCCTCTGGCTCCTCCGTGCTCCAAAGGTCCCAGGTGAACTCACAGTGCCAGCAGCTGGAAGTTTGGAGAAGGGAGGCTCCAAAAGTAGTGGCCTAGAGTCCCATGTGTTTAGGAAGCTGTTTAGGATACTTCCCACTCTGACCATTCACAACACTGTCAGCCACACTCCCAATGCCAGAGACTTTAATTGCTGGGACTGAAGACCCTTCAGAGTGAGTTGACAGGTCCCCCACTTGACTCACTGCATCCCCTGGTCACACAGAGTCAGACTGTTTCCTTACTGGTTAGACCCCAGGTTTCCCATAGCAGCGTCTGAGATGCCTAGTTCCCTAAAAAGTAATTTCTTCAGGGCGCAGAAACACAGAAACAGCCAGAGCTGGGTGCCTTCGAGGAGGACCCCAACAAAGGAACCCCTGAACCCCTGGGCTTTAATAGCCTCACAGTCTACTCACATGCAAGTCTCGCTCTCCCTCCTGAGTGCTCCACTCCTGCTCTCTATCCCGGTGTCCAAGAGTCCATCCACATCTTTGAGTCTTTCATGCCATTTGCTATCCAAAGGGTTGGCAGTTCACAGCCTCTTGTCTCAAGCTCCAGTGTGCACCTCAACACGTATCTCAATGGGTTTAAATGTGTATCTCAGTGTGCAACTGAGCTACCCACCAGATGTAATCCTGTATTCCTCAACAGCACAGTATTCAAAAGTGAGGTTTGTATACCCAACCCTGCTCACCCTGAAATACAGATGTACCCAAGTCTTATGCCACCATCTTGACAGCACCTGTTTAGGAGAACAATTGTGCCAAACCCCCGATGTTTCAATGTTTAGAGTTCTAATTCCACAGAGCACATTCAAATATTTCTTATTCACTCATATTTAATTCCTTTTCCTGATATTAAAGAGCACAGGGAAGCATAGTTCTGCAGTGGATAATACTTGCAGGGTTTAATCACACACAAACTGTTTTATGGGAGTATATGGATTGAATCAGGGAGCATTTGACTGCTGAAATATGAGATTTTAGTAAGTGGCTGAAAGAACAAATTCTTCTCAAACATTTGCAGAAAATGAATGAAAATGGTAGAACAGTTGAATTAACTTCTCTAGAAATTCCCCACAAGCTTTACCCAGGGGTGTATATTACTCAAATTATGTACATAAAAAAAAAACAGGATAAAAAAAAATTTGTTCTGATTTTCATACACTGATCAAATACATTGGAAGGATGAATTAATTCTTGTTTTCAAAACCGGTACACCATAATAAATATGTAAATGCTTACTCTAATTAATGAATCACAATTCAAGCTGCAGACAATCTGTTGTTTTTTAGATATTATATTGATTGCATTCTCTGTGTCTTTTTTGATTTAAGTACACCATTATCCTCCAGCAAAACGTTTGATTTATGATTCAGATACTGTGGAAGTTTAAAGTTTTATTCCCAGATGTCTCAAAAAAATAAAGACAAAGCAAGGATGCAACTACGAATGACACCAAATGTCAACATCCTAGTAGTTTATACAAGAAATGTACTCTCACATGGGTGGTGCTGCAGAGGGCCAGGGTAAAACAAAATAGATGGGTCATCCACAGGGGGGAAAAGGCCACTTTGGGATGATTATATAATACATTTTTTACTGAACCTTGGTCATTCACAAACAGCTTTTTTCCCCAACTAAAACCAACATGTTTTTCCTACACTTTGCTTTGACCTTGATCACTAACATACATTCTTCCTGAGAAGCAATTCTAAGTCAACAACATAAGTAAGCTTCATTACTACTTACATTTTTCAAACAGACAAGAATAATGCACAGCCCAAATTTATGCTTGAGACCCATGTAAACTGCAGTGATCCTTCTGTACACGGAGGGCCTTGCAGGTAAAGCAGTATGATTTGGGTTGTCAGAATTCACACGGTTAATTTAGCACTAGCATGAGCCTGAACTTTAAAAATGTCATGTCAGAGCTGTCAGACACAACCCTACTGTTATTTTATCTTTTCAGTTAATAGCATAGTACTTAGAGTCACTTGATAATTACTCAGTGGGAAAGAAATTTTGCCTGGATACTCAAAAAAGGTCTGTCTGGTCATGACGCCCACCTGGCTGCAGGAAATGTGAAGCCCGTTTTGCCTGGGCAAGCAAAACTAGCAGACAAGATGCACCCAACCACTGCAAAAGCCTCTGCACAAAACAAGAAGCATTACATTTCAGCCCAGCTGCTGTAGACACATTATCACATACTGTACTAGTCACATAAGAGATGTCACAGCCAACACACACAAAGAAAATGAGCTCTTAACTCTGTGGTGTTTACCTATTTACAGATTAGCATAGAGAAAACTGCATTGTCACTACCACAGCTCTTAAGGGGACACTGCACAGTCTCTGTAGAGAAGTCTTTTCACTGCTCAGGAAGATGTCATTCCAACATTGGAGAGCAAATCTATTACATTGCCTGTTGATTTTACAGCAGAAAAGTACCTAGATGCTCTCTGAAGGGTAAGTTTAGACCCTTTTTTAATAAAATCTTTTTATTTGCATGAAAATGCACAAAATAGACATAACAGATATTCTTTTCAGATACTGATGCATACAGAAAGAACAACAGAGACATAATGTGGAAAGCTGATCAAAGGAAAACTAATTACAGCCTAATGATGTTCTGTAAAACTGAATCAGTGAACCTTGTCAAAAATTTATTCGAGAGAATCAAGAAGGAAAAATGACTAGTTATAGTAATGTCATAAAATTCTTACTGACATTTCCAGAAAAAAAGTCCAATATTTTCCCTCAAAGTATTTTTTCAATCATCTACTACTGTAGGAATAAGTCAATATTAAAATGATATAACTACTAGTCCAAAATTGCTTTTCCACTGGATTTGATTTGGAGGAGAACATGAAAATCAGTGGGCATATTTTAAAAGAAATAGAGTTGTTGCATTTTTCACAAGGCACTCTACCCATACAGTCAAATTTAGATAACACAGCTAAGTGACAACCAAAAAGCAACCTGGCAGGGAAAAAAAAGTCACATATAAATTGCTCAATGCAGTTGCTCTGGTGCAGATCCCTGTCTGACAGAGGATGCTAACTGGAAGTCCCAGTCCCAGTGCTCTTGTTACTAGAGACTGATGAGCACTCACCACCTTTACCAAGCATGGGGGATGCCCTCCCAGCAGGTCTGCTTGTTTGCTCCTCACATATACTCTAACACTTGAACTCTGTGCCCTCAATCAGACCGTTCCCAGACTTCTGACTGTAGGAGACTTCTCAGCACAGTCCTAAACACTGCGCACCAACTCACAGGGCCAGGAGAGAGAGGGTGCTCAATGCTCTGCCAGCCTAGCAGAGAAGCAGCAGCTTGGGGCATCTTCCACGCCTCCAGCCAGCAAGTGGCACTAGAAAAAGTGACATTAGACACAGGGTGGCATCTGAAAGTGGGGAAACACCTTACGCACTAAAGCTCTGGGACAACAAGTGCTGTAAAACTGCTTTGCTTCCCCTGTGGAAAAGGGATGAAGTTCACCCTTGCCATTGCTATTCCTCCAAAGGCAAAGCTGTGCAGAACAGTGGCTGATTAAACCTCCCAGGTTCACTCTGTGGCTACGGGCAAGCTTTTTGTACTGGATTAAGAGTCTGAACACAGCTGTGATCAGAGGCTGTGCAGAGGGAGTATCTGTGCCTCAGGCAGCCCAGCACACTCCAGGTGAACAAAGAGCAGAGCAGCTTCTCTCTCTGTGCTTCAAATGGTGCAAAACATGTCCCCACTAATGCTACTTGTTGTGATCCTGGGGCTAATGGCCACGAAACTGCTGTTTTCTGATCTTTGTATAAGCTTGTGCCAGTGAGGGCTTTAAGCCTTATGCTTAAGTAGTGCAGTATCTGAGATTGTACTTAAATACTGCAGCAATAGGTGCAGATGTTACATAGCAGCAATTTGTTGTGACTAGAAAACCTATATTTAATTTGGGTGCAAACACTTTTACCAATAATTTCGCTTTTTCACTTCCCTCTCCACTTTGAGATAACTTTAAAAAAATCCAAAAAACCTATTAAAATTCATAGCAAAAGTGTTGTTCTTTTATCCAACCTTCAACTGAGGTGCTATGTACCAGAATAAATCAGACCTTAACTGGATCCATTGAAAAGAATGGGTCAAAAGCAACTCTGTCTTCTTACATAACTGCTGCATAAAAGTACACTATAATTAGATTTCTATATCCATAGATATCAAAAAGGGGGTCATTACACCTGCTCCCACTATTCACTAGTTACCTGTCCATTTCTGCTTTCCCAAAAATAAAATGGTGGTTATAACAAGTACTTATCTTCAGTCCTTAGGTGCTTGGCAAGGTTTATTCACTGCTTAAAAATGCAGGTTGAAGTGAATTAGCAGTTGAACACCTTTTTTAATTATTATCTTTAACATTTAAGTGTCTGTCTTAAGAGTCCCAGGCTTTTTCAGAATATCCACACACCTCGGCCTTGCAATGAACAAGGAGAGGGGGCAAGAGTGAAGGAATGAGAACTGCCCACACAGCAGGGGGGATGAGAGGAATTTAACTTCTAATTGCAGACACAAGTTTCTATCATCACTGCTAAATACCAACTGCAATGAAGCAGCAGGCCACATCTATTCTTAAAGGACTTGTTTTGCAGTGGGCAGCTGCAAGCTTTAATTTTAAAGAGGGAGAAAGTAATAAATATTTAACAACACCCACAGGTAGTTTGTGAATAATAGTTAATGTCTGCTCAAGCTACAGAGGACACTTCAGAGAGAGAGGCCATCGGCAGTTTGCCCTTCACCACTTGCACAACTTTCACTTCAAACACAAGATGCATCGCTTATCTTCCCGCAGTTACATCTGCCAATGCAATTTGTCGGTTTGGAATAGAGAAATGGCCCATCATCAATGCCTCACTAAGTATTAAGAGCTGAAATCTCTGTCATGAACCATTTGCAATGCAATTTCTCCTACTCTGGCAATAAGATTTCGATCTGCGAATTTGATATCTTCAGATTTCCCAACTAATAATACACAGGAACACAGCCAAGCTTAGGAAAGCCAAAGCCTTTGACATATTCCAAGTGGCATGCCCTTTCAAGTTTAACACATACCCATCTCTTGTCCATGTGATTGAGATACACGTGGGTAGAAATGGGTGGAAGATCATTGCATCAACCATTCTTCACAATCAGCTGCTTTATTTCCATTACTGGGTTTTTTTTTTTCTCTTTTAGAGGTAAGAGAAATGTTTTATATTTATAGGGTCTAGAAACAAGACTGAAATGGCTGAGATTCAGATCTCATCTTGCAACTCTGGGAATTGATGTCTGATGATCGAAAATCTGACAAGCACAGGTAAACACCTAATACAGTTTATCTCCCTTAGATTTAGTCACTTGCATATTTTGGGAATTTGAATTACAGATCAGGCTTTATCCCACCCTAGCTTAAGAGAGCAAGTAAAGCAAGAAATATTGCAAACTTTCCCTAAAATATCACCAGGCTCTCAGAGCTAAAGGAATCTCTGAAATGGAAGGGAAGGTACACACAGACAAGTTACACTGAGGCAAGCTGTAGTTTTTTCAGCAGCTACCATAGCACAGTTTCAAGTGGTACCTTACAGACCTGTCATGCAGTCCACAGGCCTATTGGCCCAGTGCTCAGGACCCAAACTCATGACAGCAAAATCTACTGGGAAGGCAGAAACTTATTAATGGACTTAATACCCCCGTGACTTGTAAACTTGCCCATTAGCTGACGTACAGTTTTGGTTTGGTACAGTCTTTAAGCCATTGCTGATGGGTTTTATATATACAGCAGAATTCCTCAGGGCTATTTAGGGAAAAGAGGAATTTATGTGTGAATCAACCTCAGTAACACCTATGGAATAGAAATATTTCTTTGTAGAAAGACTGAAATGTGCATATATCCAAATACAAAGCTCAGTAAAAAAGAGGCAGTGACTAGGCTGGCTATGTATGATCTTGCTTCCAGATATTACAAAGCACTCAGAAAAATAATTAAATCATAATCCACAATGCCAGGGACTTACAAAAAGAAATAGTCAATTCTGATAAAAGAAGTTCCAGCGTATGCATAGAACAGCTGATAAGGTACATGAAATTCCTCATCAGGGGAGACCACAGGAATGTTGCAGGTTTCTCACATCTCCTCCTCCCTCAGGATCTACCTCCACCTGCTCCTCCAGCTGTGCTTTCTCCTTTCTAAGATCGCAAAGTGCACTTGAACCCCCAACTCCATTTCCACCCATGTGGCAGGAAGTCTGCTGGTCCCAAATCAAATAAGCAAAACACTTACAGGAGGAAAGCAGAGTACATAACTTTCTCCCCTTGCTAATCATCCTGGCCTCAGATTGCAGAACAAGGCCATCAAAAAAAAGAAAGCAAAAAACCTCCAATCTCAAGCCCTCTACCTCTAACCAAGGTAGCCATTGCAGAGAGCCCACCTACCACATCTTTAGGCTATACCCACAAGTTTTTCCTGTGTTCAAAAGGCACTAGACAGAATTAAATACAAACTGCCTTGGATACTTCACTGTTTAGATGATGCAAAATATGGCACAGGTTATGAGTCAGTGCAACCACACCTTACCTCTCCATTGTTTGGGTTTGTGTTTTTTTTAAAAATCTTAGATCAATCTGTTTTACAGCCTAATAACAAAACATTTACACAGTCCATAAAGTATAACATGAAACTACCGTTATTCTGGTTGTGATTCATAGATATTGAAAGCCTCTTTCAAAACATTACTATTTTGCCTGTGGACTGCAAGAATCTGGTTTTCCAGTGAAGCATATTAAGATAAGGCTGAGGGCTACTCTGGAACCAATTTTTCCCCAAAATAGGCTGATGTGCATACCTAGTGGGTATATCATATCCCTTTGCATGAAATACCTTCTGAATTAGAGCACAACTGTTTCAGTGTTTGCCACTTTCCTTTTAACATTTTGGTGTGAAATGGTAATGTGAAATTTTTCTGAAATTTCAAGTGGTATGCAATAGATTGTTAGAATGATGTGAGAAAATATTTTTGAGGCTTTTCCTCAAATTATTTCCTTTATTACTACAATATATACACTTATTTTCATTTTCAGAGCTCTAATTGTGAGAAAAGAGGAGAAGCAGGAGAAAAGTAAAAGCAACTTTGAGTTCACTTACTACTCCTCAAAATGACAAATTGATGTTGACAAAAGATATCAAGCCATGGCATCAAGTATCTAACAAACGAAGAATGAAAACTAATTGCTAATTACAAAAAACCTAAACCACACAACAAAATAAATTTGAAAATTTCACAAGAACAAAAGTATTTTCTTAATCTGTTTTGCTCCTGATACCAGCAGGGAAAAAGTTACACCAATTTTCTCAAATACTGCACTTCTAGTATCATCTGTTATCCCGAAGTATTTGGAAAAACTACTTAGCATATGCTTCTTTATGAGCACAGCTGGTTTTCCCCAAGACAGCGATACAAAATTAAGAGGAGAATTTTGGTTGTAGACTATCTTTCCCCAAACATAAGCAGTCCAGTCTTCAGTGCCTAGAGCTACATAACCATCTAAAGCTGAAAGATGGTCAGTAATGACTTCAATAAATAACATTTTGACTAAAATAACATATCCTCCAGACTAAAAAGAAAACGCAAAAAGTTCCCTCCCTGTGGCTGAAGAAGACTTGTTAAGCATTGTGAATCACAATTTCCAAATGATCCAGCAATATTTGTTCTGCCATCCTCTACCCTTTCTTTAAAGCCCCCCACCCAAGCACAGACCTGGGCAAGCAATGATTACAATAGCTTGTGAAATCTGTCAGATCACAGAACAAGGTGGGAAGGAAGGCTGCAGATTTTCCTGACATGAAAAGCCCGTGGGCATTAGACAATTCTGGGATTCACAAGAAATCTTGCAAAGACAAAGAGAACCCGCATGGGGGAATATGGCTCTGTATCTTCTGGCAGTTGGATAAAGCTAATAGAAAATACAAACCTGAACAAAAAAGAACCACCCCACAGCCCAAAAGCAAATCCAGCTCTACTTACTGTAAAAATTAGCTGTGCTCATATGCCAGCCAAGGAACTGAAACACGAGGTTAAGACAAAGATGCAATGTTTCCTCATCACTACACTGAGTTAGTATACCAGAATATAATTAAATGATTTAAACAAACACCAAGTCCAATTTATGCTTCTTTCTCAGCAGACTAGAGAAATTACATGTAAAGCAGCTTGTTAAGCAATATTTAACATTTTTAAAAGGCATTTAACAATCTGTTCCTTATACAACTCTTTTCCAGCCAAATTGCATCCATAAAGTTATAGCAGAACTGCTTTGGAATCAAGCAAACAGGAGTTACATATTTCTGTTACACATGAGAAGTATTACAATACAATTACTGTATATATACATAGTTTTCTTTCACTGCACTTCATGTAAACCAGAAAAAACCAGAGAAACTTCTTATATGTTTACAGTATAAAATTTCTTATAAGTCCAATATGTCCAATGGCAGAAAGTGGAATCTGCTTACCCGGAGAGGAAAGACCCCAGTGCTTGCCACAACCAATAGCACACAGTTACCCCCTTGTCTATGTAATTAGCACTGAGACACCCTGGTGCCTGTGATTTTCATATCCCTATGGGCAGCACTCAGGTGCCCATTTGCATCACTTTGTGCTCAGATACTAACACTAAACATTGATGGATCTTTCTTTCATAATGGGCTGCTGGTACCAGTGTAGAGAGTATTTTTGTCTCAAATAAGCAATAAAAAATCTGTTCTGCCTTTTTACAGACATGTATCTGTCACATGTCAAGTGGGTAGCTGCAGAAAAACCACAGAATAGATTACAGAATTATAGAATGGCTTGGTTTGGAAGGGAACTTAAAGACAGTCTAGGTTCCAAAGTTCCTGCGGTTTCCCTAGACCAGCTCACTCAGTTTCCCTAGACCAGCTCACTCAGAGCTCCATTCTGCCTGGGCTTGAACACTTTCAGGGATGGGAAATCTACAACTTCTCTGGGCAACCTGTTCCAGTGCATCACCATGCTTACAGTAAAGATTTTCTTCTTAATATCTAATCTTAACCCACTCTCAGTTTGAAGCCGTTCCACCTTGTCCTGTCACTCCACGCTCTTGTGAAAAGCCTCTCTCCATCTTTCTTTTTGGCTCCCTTCAGGTACTGGAAGGCTGCAACTAGGTCACCTCAAAGTCTTCTCTTTATCAGCCTGAACAATCCCAGGCTACTCTCCCAGGCTTTCCTCATAGGAGAGGTGCTCCATCCCTCTCATCATCTTTGCGGCCTCCTCCGGACTCGCTTCAACAGGTCCATGTCCATGTCCTTCCTGCGCTTCCCCAGAGCTGGATGCAGCACTGCAGGTGGGGTCTCACCAGAGTGGAGCAGAGAGGTAGAATACCCTCCCTTGACCTGCTGGTCATGAAGCTTTGGATGCAGCCCAGGACACACTTGGCTTTCTGGGCTGAAAGCTCACATTGCAGTTCATGGCCAGCTCCTCATCCACCAGCACCCCCAAGTCCTTCTCAGCAGGGTTGCTCTCAGTGCGTTCATCCTCCAGCCTGGATTGATACCAGGGATTGCCCTGACCCAGGTACAGCACCTTGTACCTGGTCTTATTAAACCTCATGAGACCCCCACGGCCCCACTTCTCAAGCTTGTCCAGATCCCTCTGGATGCCATCCCATCCTTCAGGTGTGTCAACTGCACTTCTCATCTTGGTGTCATCAGCAAATTTGCTGAGGGGGCACTCAATCCCTTTGTCTATGTCATTAATGAAGATATTAAATAGTGTGGGAGTCAATACAGACCACTGAGGAACACCATTTGTCACTGATGTCCACTGGGACTCTGATCGCTACCATCATGATATGACCATCCAACCATTTTCTTATCCCTCTAACACTCAACTCAGCAGACTATATCAAACTATTTAAAGCAAAGTGATATTTGGATTATCAAACTTGTGGTCATTCAGATATTTTCCAGTATAAATTATGAGTTGCCATTACTAAAGCATCAGGTCGCTGTTCTTATGTGCTTCCACAGTGACTTGCAAGATATTCCTGGATGATGTGAAGACACCAGACATGCTCTCCCCCATGGCATTGTCATTCCCTGTAACTCAGCATGTGACAGGACAGCTGTTTTCAAAAGTTAGGCTGCAAGAACACATGGATATGTGGGCAGAAGCACAGGTACTGTCTTCCTGGACAAGTATCATTTATGCCGAATTTCTTGGTTTTGTAACAGAAACAGAGTGGGCACTCAAAATCAGAAGACTCAAAATATTATGGAAAATTATGAGTAAGAATGAAACACTAGTCCTTTTCCATGAAACTTAAGACATACTCTATAGCTAAGAAAGATTTTTCTATTCTTAGGTTGCATATGCAAAAGGCTTAGGGAATTGCAGAATATTCAGGATCACAAAACAGCTGTTCATCATTGAGTTAAGTCATTATTCAGCCTCCCTCAACTTAGGCATAACAAGTCTGACAGGTGCTCCAGGCAGAGAGGTATCTACCTCTTAAAGGCAGAAACATATATTCAACTTTGTAAGTTAATTCTGTCAAGTCAAACTTAGTTTGCTGGAGATGTTGAAGGCAAAAGGACTTGATATATGTACTTCAGAAAATGAATGGAATATGTGGAAAAGTCTGGGAGTTTTACTTTTGCTAAATGCTTCTTCCTCTGTCTAGCTGAAAGTCAGTGTGTACTTTTTCAATATTTTGACTTTGCAGTTTAGATATGACTAGCTGAATATTGATTCATCATAATTAGTGACACTCATCCCATTGCATTGTCCGTTGAATTATAAGTTACAGGAGGAGTCAGTTCATCTTACTATTAACAAGAAAAATTAAAAAGGTTACAACACAGATCTGAGCACCAGAATTTCACTGTTCTACCCTCAATCCTGTGACAGCTCATTACAGAAACTCATATAGGTCAATTTTACACACACACACCTTTTTTAAACTGTTCAGGGGAATAGGATGCAAGACTAAGCTCAGATATTTCTGCATAATTTTGGGCCACTCTGCTTGAGTTTTACATCTATCAAATGATAAACATAGTAAATGTCATTAAATATCATTAGACGTTTGGGTAGGGTAGCAACCAGTCATGTGCACACAATAAGTGAATTTCTAAGTAGGCAACATCATGAGATTGCCATTCAAACATTTCTTTAATAACAAAATTACTGTTCTAGCTGTCTGTAGTTTAGGATAGGCAATGTCTACTGTGCATGGGAAGAAGTTAGAATTTGGAGAGAGCTCCATAGGAGCATACTTTACATTTTTATCTGTGCTGCCACTTATCACTGAGGATGAAATTCAGAGAAATAGCAGTGAAAGGAAAGGCACAGTGAGCTTGTTAAAATCTAGCTGGATACTGAAAAGAGAGACAGACAGAAAGCCTATCAATCTGTTTGGCATTTGCAAATGCCACTGGGCAATATTTTTCCCAATATGTTATTTTACTTCAGAAATAGTTTAAGATGCATGTGCATACTATAATCAACATTAATTAGTGTTTGCCATCAATATTTTAAAGTTTAGTCCTAAAACTGCATATTTGATTTTCTTAGCTGAAATTCCTTTGCAAAGGGAATTATTTGACAAAAACTAATGAAAAACTAAAGGAGACAAATGTGTCACACAAAAGAAAAAATGGGCAGAGAAAAAGAACTTGCTGTTTCTCTCCCTGGTAGAAAAAGGGGTGGTTTGTTAGGTCTGTCATTCTGCTATTTCCCCTACAACAATGGCCATGGTATCCATATGAAAAAGCTCTTAAATAAGAGCTGAGAGAACTAGAATTTACAGAAATGCAACTATGCTTCTGGAGACTGTATAAATACTTGAGTGCATCCTTACATACCTTAACATTTAAATACTTAAACACTACAAAAGACCTTCAGCTGAAATTTGAGGGTAATACAGATGTCAGTTTAATGTTTTAAAGGTGAAACTGCATTATCATTATATAATTGAGCAGAACTCTCATAGCTGACACCTGTCACCTTATACTAGCATCTTCCAAACACTGCCATTTTTGATCCTCCGAAAGATCCCTATCTTGATCCTCCAAAAGGTTAAAAAAAAGGGCAAATGTCATATACAGAATAATTAAGTCTGTTGTCTGAAAGTCTATATTAAGCCAAGAGGAGGGCAGTTCAACAGAACACAACTACTTAAGGTTTTGTTTTAAATCAATACTCAATTAAATATTTCCTGCAGTCTTAGCCTTTAATTGCTTCACAGTAGAACAAATAATATGTTAACTGCCTGTAGGCTTGTAACAAACTCATTTCTTTAATTTGTAATTGTTTCTCTTCCTGGCAACCTCACGCTTCTTTCTCACTCCTGTCCAAACAAATTTAAAGAATAAAGGATGATAGGATAATGCACACACAGAGGTAGAAAATGCATCTTTAGACTACAAAAAAATGTATTGGGATAAATAACAGAAAGTAGGGGGGAAAAAAGAGTATAAAGTGATAATTTTGATCAAAAGCATGTCTAATGGTTTTTGTTCTTTATCTTTAAAAGCATTTCAATCATTTTAAAATTTAGAAACTTATCCAGTTTTCAAAACCAAATATTTTTAGGATATTTAAGATTCTTTTTATATATAGTTTGCAATGAAACTAGGATGGTATTAGTAATACTAACCTCAAAATATTAAAAAGAGAAAGCAATGAACATCTATCATCAGCTAGAAGGTAGATATTTTGCATCCAAACTTTCCAGTCCAAGGAGTTGCTTGTTGGCATATTATTCCTGCAGCTCACAGAACAGCAGAACACACTCCACAACACTGGACTTTATGCACACCATAAGAAAAGCAGCAAAACATCTGCTCTGCCTACAATGAAAGGACACATTTTTCATTTAGAGACTTCATGCATTCCCTATGTTGCAGCATCACCTGTACAGACCTCTGCTATTACTCCATTTCTGCAGAAAAACTCATATGATGCTTTAATTTCCTCTTCCCCGGAGTGGTCAAATAACCTCCTCTATGGTTTTCTCTATTCCAGGGAGCTGCTCAGGCCTCAAACACATGGAGCTAAAGGACTATATCTCTCTCACACAGCTCCACTGCCCCCTCATTTGTTGAGATTTGTTTGCTACCAGATTATAAAGCCTGAACAGACTCGTTTGAAAGGATATCTGCTTTTGTAGTTAATCCCTTGCCTACCCCACCTCCATCGCTCACTGAACATCTGCATTCACGGGCTTCTGCAACCCTTATCTAGAATAGCCTTTCCACAACTCTTCACTTGGTTTAATTACATCAATAAAAGAGTTGCAAACTGCCCTGAAAAATAATGAGTGCTCAAACACACACATTACTGCTGTTTCTTCTCTATGTAGTCCATAAAATGTAGCAGGAGACAGATGATTGGAACTGATGGTATGATTCAATGTTACAAAGGGTAACTAACTGATAATACAGATTACAAGTATGCTGTTTAGATTGCTTTTATTAAAAGCAATGATAAACAGTAAAACTCATTTAGGCAACAAATTAGGGACCTTAATCTGATGCTCAAGACTGAGACTTCAACATGTAAACTGTGACTGATATTCTCAGAGTCTCAGAGAACACTGAGAATTCTGAAAACACTGTTTATCTGATTTTTACCAATTGAAAAGAGACTACACTCTGTTACACTGCAAGTGCACATCTGAAATTCTTACATTTTGAAACACTTCTAATAGGACTTTGTAAGGTTTTCCTGTAGCTTACATTCTTAAATATAAAGAGTTCTACATATCTAAAAAGCATTCTTCCGTCAGTAACCACCAAGTAAGTTTCACACAAAACTGAATGAGAAGTCATAAAGATATAAATCTCAGTGGGATGAACTAAGATAACTTTTTCTAGACTAACTTAACCTAATTTGTTTAAACCCATTTTTATGGAGTTACCCACTTCTGTTCTGTGCCTCACTGCAGCCCAAACACATCCAACACAAGAAAGGAAGATTTCTGATCAAAAACCACTTATTGGGAGAGCAAAACACTTACAGTAACTGAAAAAAAAGTAGAATTCAAATTTAAACTGTTTAAATTGAGAGTCAGACTTTCTCACACCTTCCAAGACCAATGAAAGCACTCTCTTTTAATAATCTGATCTGTAAAATATAGATAACTTCTTCTTACTTTCAGGCAGCTCTATAAAATACCTAGAATAGAAATTCTATGGAATTATTTAAGGTATTTGAAAGAATAGAAAAATTGGGGTTAAATTATCATTATAAGCTTATCATGTACTATTGCATTTAAAGTTAAAATGACAGGCTGATGTAAAACAAAATATAAAAATAATACCTAGCACAACATGCACACAAGTTACTTTTAAGGTAGTTCAAGTATTTTTCAAAGACAGTTTACCCTTTCATTTTTAGGGCTATTTTCTAATAATTATTATGTAGAAAAAATGCACACATTTAAAAGTGATTTTCCTGTGTAGGGTGTAAAAGAACAATAATTATAGTAAAACTGGGCAGAGGTTTCTAAAGCAATTATGAAGGAAAAAGAATAATACCTGCTATGCTTAAGGAAAAAAAGCAATGGTTTTAACAGAACTTCATAATTTCTAATTGAATGTATCCCTGTGTAAAAATTAACTGGAGAAACATTGAGACGAGCTCTTTGCAACTAAAAAATAGGCACAGCTGGAGCAGCAAAAGCTTCACACCAGCACAGTTCAAGCTCCTGCTTCTTTCCTCTGGGAAACTCTGGGATCAAAATACTTACAGAAAATGCTTCACATTCAAGTGTGTTAGAAGTGTGTTTCCAAATATATATGTATAACTCCAAAGAAAGTAAATTTCCTGAAAAGATTCACCAAATCCATTAATGAGGATTCTCAATAAGCTATTAGTATCAAAACCACATTTATAAATATTTTCTGTGCTCTTTGTTTGATGATTGTTAAGAAAAAAAAAGAAAAAAAACTAGCAGTGAATTATTATACAGCCACCTGGCTATCCACCTGAAATATTTAGAGGAGAAAGATCAAGTCATGTATTTCAATGAGCTTAAAGGAATACTTTTGCCACAGTAAATGCAACAGTCTAATGGCACTGAAGGAAAAATTAAATACTTTGCAGAGCTTTGGCCGGGGAGATGTTTGCTTTGTTTATTCACATAAAAATCCTGAAATTAGAGAAAAATGTTTTTTCTTATTGCAGTCTAAATAGGCATCTTAGTTTTCTCTTTCAAAACATGTTCTTTTGGTGTGAATTGTTCCAGGTAGCTTTATTCCAGTACATCCTATATTTTTGTGGGACAGCAGTACCTCACAGAGCCAGTGGTCTGGCAGCCTTGATCTTTGAAGTGAGCCAGGCTCTTTGCTTGTGCCACAGGTCCCACTAAAACTAAAAAACATTTTAAAACAAACTAAACATTTTCTGCTTTACAGCCCTCACAAACTAAGTTTTGCTCCAAGGCCATAGTTGCAATAAAGGGCACAGTTAGATGAGAGGGGCCTCATATTATGTCCCAGTGCTAATGTGCACCCTATCCAGACATTCCAGAATCTAATTTAACTCTGTCTTGCAGACCACTTTCCCTGGGGGAAAGAAAAAAAATTATTCAAAGTCAAAATTGCCAAGCAAATTTATGCTTAATGCAAATAACACCTTTGTTAGCTGAAAAGATATTTCCTGGTGTTGTTCATCAGTGCCTCCTATATTATACTTGTGCACTTCTCCCCTGGGATAAATATGCCTGCAGCTTGGACATCATAACCACATTTACAAGAATCTCTCCCATTTAAGAGTTATACACGTGAAAACTTTCCATCATAAAACTAGTTTTACTTGTAGTTTTACAAGACTAGAAGAAAAATATTCTGATTAAATTGTATGCTTCATACTTACATTATCCAAAGTATTGCCCAAAGGATAATCTAGGCAACTAAAATAATATACAAGCTAGGGCAAAGAGATTTTTTGCTAATCGCTCTCCTAGTCCCATTTCCTTCCTCTGTCCCTCCACAGGAAGGCAAATTAGAAGTCCTTTGGTATAAAGCTTGCTACATCTGTTGCTGTCACATTAGCTCCTCCTAGTCTTTCAGATACCCTGTGATAACTTTAGAGATGAGCTTTCTACAATCTCTGCTACCCCTTCTGGCAAGCTGACCATATGAAATCAAATACTTATGCTCTCTCACAATTTGCCTCATTGTTTCAGTCCTTGCAACCTACTGCTTGCTTGGGTTCAGGACACAAGTCCTGTTTGAATTAAGACTAAAACCATAGTTAAGTCTGGACTTTCACTAAATTCATTATACATTCTTTAGGGGATTAGTTTGCATACAGGATAATGTCAGAGAAATATAACATTTGTGAAAGGACCCAAAAAGAGTCTAAAATTATGGTGTTCTATGGCAAAAAGAATCTACCAAACTAAAACACAGTATTTACAAAACAATAAACAAAAAGAAAAGCAAACCTAATGTTGTATCACTTGAACAAATGTTTCTCTAGGAAAAAAATGGGACTCTGGCTTCTTTGACCATGTATTAGTTTGGGTAATTACATACTGCCTTACTACAGCCCCTGGAATCCGTGTTCACTAGATGGTCATTTATTTTTGTATCGAAGAGTTGTCACATCTTATCCTGCATGAGGCCACATTTCAACAGGGATGAATAGCACTTGTGTATTGCTTGCAAACAATTTTGAGGTTTTAAAGCTTCACAGGGCTACTTGGGCATTTGTTCCTTACAAAAGATACAAGGAACATATATAAAGATAGACTTTTTTTTTTTTTGCTCAGGGATCACGTGGAGAATGTTTTCACCACAATAACCATTGCTATATAATGGTAAAATAACTAATTACTTATTAATTCTTGTGAAGGGATCATCTTAAAGCTTCCAGTTAAACCCTAAAACGGAAAAGATTTGGAAACTCTCCAATGATCTTTGGGGGTTTTTAATCTTTATAATATGGCTTGTGGTCAATTAATAAAAATAACATGGCCTTGTGACTCCAGGAGTTTCATAACAGTCCATGCCACACCAGATCACCTGCAGCAAGAATAACCACATCATCACAATTTTCTTTTTTAAATAAGCCCTTACTGTTCAACAACAAAACCAGCAGTATTTTGCTATCTTGTATTTTGCAGAAAGACTGGATTCTGATGCTCTGGCTTCTGCCAAGAACTCCTTCCTGCACAAACATTTACCCTGACTTCATTGTGGCTATGCAAACCCTTGAACCAGCAGGCAAACTTGAATCCTGGCGTACAAAGAAACCGCACTCAAGCCAATTGCCATGCTTAAATGAAAGCAGAGGCATAAACTGTGTGTTGAATTTTGCTTAACATGATAGTCAAGACTGGAAATATTAACTAGAATTTTATTTGAAAGACTCTAATCAGCCAGAAGAAAAAAAAAAAGCTACTGTTTAACTGTGTTGAAGTTGAATAATTTAGTATCCAGAGACAATGCACCTATGTCTGATTCTGACAAAATATCATAATATAGCTATGAAACCCATTCGTCATCTCTTAATTGTCCTTTGAAATTATCATTGTCATTCCAAATTTAAATAGTTTCACAAAGTTCTACAGCATAATTCTTCTCCCGAGGATATAACTCTGGAAAGGAAAACAGTAAAATAAAAAATGAGGGACATTTCCAAAGACTATTGGTGTAACACAAACTGAACAATGCATTGGTCATACATAATAAATAATTATGCAAAACTCAGGGAAAGCATATTAAAGTAGACACAGTCTTTGAGTCAAAGGCTATTGAACACATGAACTAGAAACCATATTATTTTGTATTAGCAGAATTTCCTAGGGCTCCAGTTTTCCCTTACAAGTGTAGCATGGTTGATTTATAACTAGTACTTTCATGGAAAATAGGATGAGGCAAGTGCATCCTCCCTTTCAGAGAGGTGCAATGGAGAGGTTCCCCCATCAGAGCAGCCTTGAGGCCACCACAGAATGAAAAGGCAGCCTTGGAGCATGTTCTCCTGAGTGACTTCAGCCTGAAGAAGATAGTCTGAAAACATTTTCAAGAAGGTTGGGTCTATATTTGTAAAAACTAATAATGTAACAGAGGCAACAACTGGAGTGAATATTTTTATAAGCCAATGTTCTTTTGGTAGCATGGTAATTTTTTTTGAGGATAACACTTGCCTTTTTGCAACATGGTTAGTAAATCTAGTCATTCACAAGAGCTCCACAAGCCGAAGCCTTCCTTGCCTTGCTCGATGCAGAATAGCCTCTACCTCTGCCAAATCCTGCCACAGGGAAGTGGCCACTTACAGTGTCCCAGGGCACAGCAAGACATGAAGCAGGCTGAAATCAGCCTCTGAATCTCTGTATAAGTCATAAAAGAGGCAATTTCTGCTAATATAAACTCTAAATGAAGCTACCTCATCCCCTGGCATTGAGAAAACCCAGCAGTTTTCCCCTCTCTGAAGTCAGAGCACCCTTATCTCCATATCTCCTTAATGCCTTAAATGGTCTCTCAGCAACAGCAGGTAGAAAAGGGTCCTTTAATTTTCATAATGCCTGTGCTAGCAGCAATACCAGAACCAAGGATGACACCACATGTACTTAATTTCTGAGTCAAACACTGTTTCTTTCTCTGAGTTTTGACCTTCAGGCTCCCCATTAAAACTGTTGCTTTTGGCAGAAGCAAAAGCTCTTAACCACAAAATCAGAAGGAGGAGGAGGGAAAGGAGGGAGCAGTGAGGAAATGGAAAAAGTCAGGCATCTGACCAGATTAGACTGTTGGTAGAATAACATTTCCAAGTTACTTGTCCCAGTAGAAATAAGAAAGAGAAAGGCTGTGATAGTTTTTGAAACAGTGAGCTGCAAGAATGGTATGATTTGTGGTAAAAAGAAATAAAAAAACCCATGTCCCCAGTTCGAAGGGGAGTCAGTGCCTCCTTGTTACAGATAAATGTGCTTGTATCTCTCGGAGGAGAAAGTCAGAAGAGAGGAAGGGATGCATGATTTTAAACAATGTCTGTTTTACCAGAGCAGTCATTAGCCTGTTTTGCTAACCTCCTTTGACTGCTGCTGCTGGGATCCTGCAGCCAGTCCTTCTCTGCTTATGCCCTGCAATGCACCCTCACTGCTTCAGATGAGATGTGCGTGCATGTGTGTGTGTTTTGCACCATCAGGGCAAGGCACTATGGCAGAAATCTGTCCTCTCATTTTCATGTGGTGTGGGGCTGGGATACTTAAAATAAAAAGCTACCAGCTAAGGAGGAGCACCAGAGAGAGCAGCTTTGGAAAGGAATAGGGCATGCACTTTGAGTCTGAAACTGCCTGAAGTTAACAGCTCACATAAAAAGAATAAACTGGCAGTGCTGTAATTGAATTTTTATGGAAATAAACAGGTGGCAGATTTACTATGGCTGCAGGGATAGCAGGGGGTGAAATTCTGCAGCTACATTAACCTGTTTAATTTAATAGCCTCTCTACTCCAAAAGGAAAAAAAAATAAGATACTATGCTGTTAGTTCAGTCAGCTGGGCGCCAAATGTAAATAACTACATTCACCCTACTATGCCCATGTGCTGGATGGGAAAGGGCTTTGTGCCAGCTCTCACTTTGTTGTCATGTTTATTAATTAAGCTCCAGGAATTTGAAAAACACAAAAGTTTTCATGAAAAATCAAGGCAGGAAGAGCCTGCATATGGCAGCAAGTGCAGGGTGTACCTGAGTCTTCTCTGCAGTGTCTTCTACTTAAACCCAGCACTGCAGGTTCACTCTCAGGGAGATATGGCCAAGTCAGTACCTTCATGCCAGGCTACTGCCTGCTGGGGCGTTTAAAACTGGTCAGCATTTAATAGCAACCTTCAGTGCTCACAGGCAACATAAGCACAGGGAATCCAAAACAATTATGTATTTATAATCAAGGTAATTGTATGGGGAGGGATGGAAATATTAGATTTAGCTTTTTTCCCCTTAACTGCTGATGCAAAACAAAAATAGGTTGAGGCATTAGTAGCAATATATTTGCATGCTGGCATGTTTGAGGTATGTGAAAGAAATGCTGCAATAATACTTGAAGAGGGCTCCAGGGCAGCCCTATAAAATTACACATTAAGGGAATGGGGAAAGTGCGCATTTAGGCAGCCACCAGCCAAAAATGGGTTCCAGAGCTCTGCCCCTTGTGCATACGGATGATGATACAGGTTTTTAAGTATATGATCAGCCTATAATGATGTAGTATAATAACAACACACTTCCTGGTGCACTGCCCTCAGTGAGTTTGTGTAACTCCCTACACCTGTGGGTAAGTAGACCAGATTAAAATTCAAGCCAATGAATGCACTTCCCTGGAAAATTACTCTGCTCAAGAAAGGGAGTCACATTCTCTGTTAGCTTATACTGGCTTTGGCTTTAATGAAGCTACAGCAATTTATATGCACTGAAGATCTGGTCCAAACGATCATGTAATTAAAGACTGCAATGCAATTGCATCTCATTAGTAGGCTGAGATAAAGCTCTAATTTAGTCACTACCTGCCTTCTGAGCAGAAGTTAAAACCTGTGTTTTTAACATACTCTCACTGTTAGTCTTTATGTAATTTTCTTGCTATCTTAAGAGCATGACTGAAAACAAGAAGGTCCTGTAATTTAAGACATTTCAGAAAGACATGACTGGAAGAATGCACATTGATCCTTGTCTCATTCACTATGCTCTGTGCAATATATGGACTGCACACACAAGAATCCTTCCTTATTCCTCACTAATCTTCAGTAAATTATTGCCTTTACCTGTTTGTTCATGGACAAAAAAAACATCCTGCCTTCTCTGAACATTTAACAGTTTCTGTTCAACTTTTGCTCGTCTTCAAAACCCTAAAGTTTTGAAGATAAGCAGAGTTTTCTCAAAAAACATAACAGGTAACATTTGGCATGGGAAAGTTAAGTCCATTTTTCTATTGTTCTAAGTTCCTTTGAACCCCAGGAAGAAAAGCAGGAGCTTGCACTCCATTTTACAATCATATTTTCTGAAGGAATATGATTTTTGAATAGTCACTGTGATGGAAGTATAAAATACATGCTGAACAAGGGACACGTTTTCTGACCCAAATGATGCATCTGAGCAAAGAGTAAATTTAAAGACAAGTAAGAACCATATGTTTTAAAATCTAACCACTAAATATAGCTCATCCTGAGACATTATTAATGGTCCTCCTCTTAGCTGCTATCTCTCTTAAATATTGCAATGAACAATTAGGGTATGCAAAAGATACAAGGTAATAAGCCAAGGGTAAAAAAACCAAAACTGTTAGAGAGATTATTTCCTTTATTTCTCTCTACAGATCAGCTTGATCTGCATGAAGCACCATGTGTGTATCCCAAGTCCTGAGCATCATCTCACACTCTAATCAATCACAGAATGGTTTGGCTTGGAAGGAACCTTTAAAGGTCACCAAGTCCAACCCCCCCTGCAATGACCAAGAACATTTTCAATTAGATCAGGTTGATCAGAATCCCACCTAACTGGACCTTGAATGTTTTCAGGGATAGGGCAACGACCTCACCCTCAACAACCTGCTTCAGTGAGTCACCACCCTCATTGTAAAAAACTTCTTCCTTATATCTGAGCAAAATCAACCCTCGTTTAGTTTAAAACCATTTTGCCTTGTCCTATCACAACAGGCCCTACAAAAAATTCTGTCCTCATCTTTCTTAAAAGCCCTCTTTATATATCAAAAGGCAGTAATAAAGTGTCCCAAGAGTCTTCTCCAGGCAGATCAAACCCAGCTGTCTCAGCCTTTCCTCATAGGAGAGGTGCTCCATCCCTCTCATCATCTTTGTGGCCTCCCCTGGGCTTTCTTCAACAGGTCCATGTCCTTCCCCTGTGGGGGACCCCAGAGCTGGATGCAGCACTGCAGGGGGGGGTCTCACCAGAGTGCAGTAAAGGGGCAGAATCCCCTTCCTCGACCTGTTGCCCACACTGCTTTGGATGCAGCCCAGGACACACTTGGCTTTCTGGGCTCAGAGTGCACATTGCAGTTCACGTCCAGCCTCTCACCCACCAGCAGCCCCAAGTCCTTCCCAGCAGGGCTGCTCTCCATCTGTTCATCCCCCAGCCCGGACTGATACAGGGGATTGCCACGACGAATACCAAAAACGCTGGTATCACCTTTCATGCTGAGATCCCTCTCCAAAATCAGCACGAAGCACACCAGAACAGTAAGAACACCGACCCCTTTCACAAAAGAAGAGGCAAATCCCCATAGCAGAGACATTTTGCAGACGCACCCAGAAATGCCCGGAGGATCTGGAACTCGCAGCTGGGCTGATGCTACCATCTAGTGGGGAACGCTGGGAGAACGAAATCAAGGAGGCAGGAAAAAGCAGCAGCATCCCAACTCTCTAACATGCCTGCAATTTGACTGAAATCACAGTGAAAAGGGTGACAAGACTAGCAGTCTCTTGCTCCTTTTCAGCGAGGTGCCCAACTCGGCACTAAGACTTGCTGGAAAACGTTTCCTTTCAACAAAATTCAAGTCAGGAGTCTTTAAAAGCAGTCAGGAGTCTGTCATCCACAGAGAGCAAAGGATGATCCATTCTCTGTGTCTTTGGACTATGAGAAACAGCCCCATTCTGCAAACAAAACCCAAATATTCTTACTACTGAGGCTCACGATAAAATTTGTAAACATTATTGCTACAGTGGAAAATGAGAACAATATAAAACCACTTTACTGATGTGAAATCTGATTTATTTGATATATTTTTATATATATATTATATATACATATATATATATAAAACCAGTATTTCTTTTTTCTTATTCCTGAAGCTCCACTAAACTTCAGGAAGATTGCTGCTCTGGACGAAATATCTTCATGGTCCCCAGTTCATCCTATCAGGATTTAGCACACAAGGAGAAGACACTTTTATAGGCAGAATAGGCAAAATATTACACTGATGGGGACCTTCTTCCTCAGAAACCTGTGTATAACTGGCCACTACAAGCCATAAATGCAGAAAAATTACGTTGCTCCTCAGAGTAGTATAGGATAATGAAAGTGTTGAAACTAGAAAAACATGATACAGGTATATGTGTCCTGGGAGTCTGAAGATATAAACAACTCATGCTTTTCTCTTTTTACTATCAGAACTCCATAATGCCTACATAGTGGTTTATCATCAGTTTTTCCTCAGTTGGTTTTTTATATATAATGGATACAGATAACTCTTATAGATAGTGGTGTGATATTCAGATATGCAGTACTAGAAACCAAAAAATTCTGAATTTATTTCTTGTTCAGGGAAACTTGGGGTTTTTTTTTTTAATCCAAGTTACTCTTTGGTACACACAAATGAGAAGTTAATATTCCTTTCAATGAACAAAAAAAATTAAGTAAACCAAAATGCTACTAAAATAGATTTGGAAGAGCTATCCCGTGACAGGATGACAAATATTCCCATCAACCCAGTTCTGCATATGTACCAGAATTTTAAAGCCATTCTGATGCACATTCAACAATATAAGTGCAAAAACCATTGCAAAAGCAAAGGTCCAAGAACCTTTTTGTGCATATCTGCTTACCAAATTCCCCAAATATTTTTGCTTCTTTTATACTGTCTTATCTTTTTCTGGCTGCTATTTTTGTTGTTGTTTCTGTATTTGCTTATTATCACTCAAGCATCTCACATTTATTTTTCATAGCAGAATTTTCAGTCCAGGATAATATATGCAACTTCTATTTATGTCTTCTGATACTGATTCTTGTTTTGGTCTTTGGTTTTTATTTTCTTACTTCTGCAATGGCTTCTTCAAACGTTATGCTTCAAAACATACCACAATCTCACTTTTATAAACATATCGTATTGTTTGCATTTATATGGGTGCATGAGCTAAATACAACATTCTTCATTCTTTCATTCCAGAAGAAGTAAAAAGCCAGTGCTTTTGGCTTCACAGAGTTTTGGTTTGCTTTCACAGAGATTTATGTAAAACATTCTTCCAAGTCTAATCTGAAAGAGTGTGATATCCTTGAATTTTATTGTTCCCAAGCACATAAAAGATCTGACTCTTGTGAAATTCTATCTGAACTTGAGTTTAATCTGAATTCACATCTCCTCTAACCAAACACCTTTTCTTTCCAGATATAGTGGTATAAACAGTGAAATTCAGCTTTCATTCAATCTAACATCAGTGCAGTTATCTGAAAGTGTTGGGAAGCTCTTAGAATGGTGAAACAAGCACAACTTCACTTATACCTATAAGTTAACTTGAATATCAGGCAAAAAACAGCCCCACGGCTCTGAAACTTATTTCACAGTCCAAGTCGAACCACCACAGTTGAAGCACCACTTCAATTCACATGCTTCCATTTGTTTGCAAACCATTCACAATGCTTTTCTAATAAGCCCAGGGGTGTGCATAAGGACATATTCTAAGGGCCCAGAATTCCTGCTTGTGAAAATCAGTTAATGTCAGTGGAATTGGTTAACTTATGCTGTTTAGTAATGTGGACCTCTGGCCTTTTCCATCAAATACAGCTAGAGTAACAGCTGAGTTTTTACACAAACTAACAGGTAGTTAGCATGCAAAACAGTTGTACATTTTCTTGTAGATTTTGCAGATGAGATTTAGTTCTTCATATAGCACTCCAAGTGCCTTCATCTGAAATTTAGATGCTGAAAACACTGAACTATTAATTTTCTTTAATGCATGGAACTGTTGTGGGCTGGGCACCTATGCCAAGGCAAATCCCCTGGAGTGTTCATCAGCAGGTGTTTCCCTCCCCAGGGACATGCTGAATTTCTCCTGCTGAACTGGCTCGGCTTGAGAAGACTGATTCAATTTTAAATCAATAAGAAACCCCAGCTCAGGGAGATAGCATCTCTCACAGTAATGGTAGAAACCAAAATCCCCTCAAGCTCTCAGAGAGTTTGGAGCAACACTGGTGACCTCTCCAAGTGAGTTCAGATGAGGGCCAGGATTATGATTATGATCAGAGGTCTGAAGTACCTCTCCTATGAAGACAGGCTGAGAGATCTAGGGTTGTTCAGGCTGGAGAAGCGAAGGCTCTGGGGGACCTTACAGTAGCCTTCCTCTACCTAAAGGTAGCCTACAAAAGAGCTGGAGAGGGACTATTTACAAGGGCAGGCAGTGAAAGCACAAGGGGGAAATGACTTCAAACTGAAAGAGAACAGGTTTACATTCGGTATCAGGAAGAAATTCTTTTCTGTGAGATTAGTGAGACACTGCAGCAGGTTGCCCAGACAAGCTGTGGATGACCCACCCTTGGAAGTGTTCAAGGCCAGATTGGATGGGGCTTTGAGCAACCAGGGAAGGTGTCCCTGCCATTTTGTGATTCTTTGGTTCATCAGACTTTTCTGTCCATTTGCTTGTTCAGAGCAGGGAGGGGTTGGCCAGCTTTCACAGCTGTGCACCCTGAACACACAGAGAGGCATTCCCCTCTCTCATTTCTGAGTAAGGCTCTTCTCTTCCTTTCTACTGGGCAGGCTAAAAAGCTTCCTACTCAACATGCTGGTTTTCACGAGTCCCAGTCTTAGCCCTTTAAGACATATTTACAAGTGCTGGCGGTGTTACTCAAGTCAACAAAAGTATCAGAAAGGCTCTGGCTGTGTTAGCACAGCACCCATTGATAGCCTGGCTGGGCTGTGTGTGCTCAGGGAGGTTGCTGATCTAACACAGCCAAGCTTCTACTGGTGTTCTATCCAGCCACTTGAGCAGTGCAAACTGGCTCTCCCTGTACATCACCGCTGTGTTGCAGCTCTAAGCCCACTTGAGAATCTAGTCTTAGTTTTTCCATGGCTAGAAGAGGCTTATTTGCCTCCTGATGAGGCAATAAGCTAACTGAAAGTTTTGTTCTTTTTCTGGGGATCCAAACCCAGACATAAAAATCTTTATCATACTCCTATTGCCCCCTAAAATTCATTCGAAGTGTCTGCTGAAGCTGTTCATCTCTTCTACAACAATCACGCCAAAATAATATGGTCATTTCCCAAAATGCCAGCCACTGCCATCTTCTCAGTAGGAAAAAAAGGATCTTTGATGTGAGCTATTTATGCATCCTGCCCCACACGTACTACTACTGTTAAAAAACATAACACATTGGAGGTAGATTGTGCTATATTTCATGCACATTCATTGCTGGCGCTAAGGGACATACCCATCTGTTATTTGCTCTCAGCTTTGCTTACTGATAAAACAGGACAGACAGCTTGCTGATGGGTTCTTTGAAGCAAAAGCCTTCTCTCTTTTTTACAATTAAAGTCTATAAATTATTTTTTTTCAGTAGACCGCATGCAGCCTACCTCAAATCAAAATTACTTCTACTAAATTAAAACTAAATACTCGGTACTTTTTTTATTTTTTTATCATGTAACTTTGAGTGATGGAACCGTACAGCAGCATGACTTTCTTTAAATTACACTGGACTTTTTCCCAGCACAATCTGTCTTTCTGTTACCTGGATTTCAAACATACGCTCTAGTGTGTTTTTCAGCTATGTTGTCACATAAAAATACCTAAGGGGGTTAGTGTAGGAGAACACAGATGTCTGTAGGACAGAAGCTTTGACAGATACTGTCCTTTCAGGAGTTCTCTGGGTTCAATTTATGGCCCTAACAGATTACAAGAACTTCCCAGTACTGAACGCAGACAGACTGCTAACATGCCAGGAGTGTGTCATGACCCACCAGTAGGGGACATGATGTTCCTCATAAATTCTCTGCAGGCAGAACAAAGACACCAGACATGTGTCAAGAACTCTTCTGTTTTACTGTATAGAACACTTCAATAAGTTCTCATCTCCCACCAGAAACTCCTCAGAGGTGCTGGCACACAAGCCACAACACACCTCCACAATCTCCCACTCCCACAACAGTGTTCCGTACGGAGCACGAGGAAGGATAGATATAATAGGAACTCTTTGCTCAGGCAAAGCAAGGGAAGAAGACAAACAGTCTCACCAGTCCTTAGATCCAGCATCAGTCCTGCCGCATGGATGGTCCAGAGCTGGTGTTGCAAGACAAAGAAAGCAAAAGAGAGGAAAGGAGAGGAGAAAGAGAGGAGAGGGAAAGAGAGAGTGAGGGGGCCTAATACCTGTGTTTCTATAGTTAGCCTGGCACACACCTCTTATGTAAATTGTACCTTTCACCGCTTTGTTCACAGGTACACAGTCAGCCATTCTCCAGGAAGTGTCAGGGGAGGTGGGAGTGGTGGAACTGAGCACGAGTCTCAAGGCAGAGCAGGAAGCTGGCTCAGAATCACTCCATGCCACCTCCATGGGAACTTCTCCTCCAATCACATCTTTCCTGTCATAACAATAATATCTGAGACAAAACATGTTTAGACCTGGTCTTCACAGAGTGACCTTAGCCATTTGACACACAAATCTCCTCCAGTGGTTATTCTATCTACTAGAGCTATTGGAAGTCATTTGCCACTCATGCTCTCTCAATGTATCCCAGGGTATTGGGATAGAGAAGGTCTCATCAGAGTAGGTTCTTTCAGGGCCTTGGGTCTTACCATGAGATTCAGAGATTTTTATCAGTTCATTTCTAGGTTTCTTACTTTCCCATGTCATGACCGGTTTTTTCCCAATGCCTTTCCCATGCCAAGTTTCTGCACATATCTCTACTGTGCAGAGTGCAAACATAAAGACACAAAATTTATGCCAGGAATACACCCCAGGAAAACAACAAACACCATAAAAACTACTCTTGTTTTTGTTCTCTTTTCACCCTGCACATCCTCAGACACCTTAGTTATCTCAGACTTTTTCAAAAAGGGAGTATCTGAAGATTTCAGCATCTAAACAGGGATGGTTTTCACCTCCAGGAACACATAATCAGAGATAAAGCACAGCTTTTGTATGGGTGAATTGGGTTTTCAGAGTGAGAATCTCTCCCTCCTTTTTGTCACTCAGAGGAATCACCACAGTGCCAACTCCCATCAATCAGTGCATCAGTTTAGATTTAGTCCCAAAAACATTAGAAGTCCCCCTAAAATATTTCCGGTTTTGCCAAACAGATGTGTAACCTGGCAGCAACCAATCTAACACACAGTACCTGTGCCATCCTTCATGCCCCATCAGTGGACCTCTGGCCAGGCACTGGGGTCCTCTTCCTTCAGCACAGGAACACTTGGCAATGACATCTCTGAGGAACAGAAACTACTCAGTGGAAAGGGACACCAGCAACAGATGATATACAGTTTCCCCTGATGTACATTTCAAAACAACTTTAAAGCTTTTTGATGGAAAGTCAATTTTCTGACAATATGATGCCTGCTGGTATTATACAGCCAAAAATCATAGGAAGAGCCATCCTCTATGATCCATTGTCAATGAGTTCTGAGTTTTCCAGATTTAGATGCACTATTCAATGAACTGCAACAGCTAGCAGTATCCTCTGTGTACTTCTCACAATATCTGAAAATAAGTCATTGCTCTGGCAAGGTCATTTCTATTTCTTGAACCAATTCAACCTCTTAAAGAGAAAAAAATAGATTTCCTGCTAGCACAGAAAATCCAGCTCTAGGTTCAAGATATTTCAAAGTACATGCATAATTCAGATTAAATAAACTCATAACATTGGAAGAGATTTGCTAGCGCAAACATCTCTGCACAATCATTTTCATTTTGATAAATGTGATCAACACACAGAATGCCTATAATGGAATACTACAGGTATGCAACCTCTACATACGAGATACCCAAATAACTAGACAAGCCATCTTTCCCTGTTCCTCTTCCTCCTATATTTCCCCATTGTTCTCAGCAACGTACAAAATTGGAGCAAAATCTGAAGAGGAGTCTTGACTGGTGAATTCCTTCTGCTTTGGGAGTCTGGAGGTCTTAGTGTGCTGAGTCACTGCGCCACAGGCAACACCTTAAAATATCCTAGAAGAACACTCAGGTAAGAACACCATTGTTCCCTGTTTGTATTGCTATTCTACCTTCCCTACAGTGACAAACCTTCAGAGAAGGCTGATGAGTGCTGTCTTACTGTTGTGGTTTAACCCCAGCCAGCAACTCTGTACAGAAGCTCACTCCCTTCCTCTCCCTCACTGGGCAACAGGGAGGAGAATCAGAAGAAGAGTAAAAAATCTCCTGGGTTGAGCTAAGAACAGTTTAATATTTAAAACTAAGTAAAATAAATAAAACAATAATAACAACAACAAAAACAATAACAGGATTGGGAAGGTGGAGGAGGGAGAAGACAGTTAAATAAAACCTGGGATAGACAAGCTATGCACAATACAATTTCTCACTACCCCCTGACCAATACCCAGCCCAGTCATGTACAGTGATGGGCATTTTCTGGATAACTCTCCCCAATTTATATACTGGGTATAACATTCCATGGTGTGGAATATCAGTTTGGCCAGTCCCATTCAGCTGTCCCAGCCATGCTCCCTCCCAGTTTCTTTTGCACATCCTTGCTTGCAGAGCATGTGACACTGAAAAGTCCTTGACTTGATGCAAGCACTCAAAACATCAGTGTGTTATCAATGTTGTTCTCATACTAAATTCAAACCACAGCACTGCACCAGCTGCCGAGATGAACACAAACTCTACTCCAGCCAGAACCAGCACACTTACTAACAACAGATGAGTGTTTTGAGATCCTTGAAGAAAAGCATTGCTGAAGTGCAAGTCGCACAAGCAGTGAGAGGTTTGGGCCAAGGGGGATTGGCCATCAGAGGAGGTGAGCAAAGTAGCCCCAACACAAGCCGGGTAGCTGGAGTCTGCTCCACTTCTTGGAGTGGCAGGCATCACAGCTGCTGTGCACAGGTTCACCTGGTTGATGCTTAGAAAGTTTATTTAAGTTGGAAAGCAACTGAAGGGAAATGCCATGCCAAGTGCAATCGACCCCCTGTGTGCTTCTGGCTACAGCACTTAGTCTGCCTGAAACATGCTGGACCAGCTGGGCTCAGCTGGACTTTGGGGGATACATTGATATGTGCAACATCAGGGTAACCTCATAGTGCGAAAATCTCAACTGTGTTACTGCTTTGCTTGCAGCAGTCATTGTTATCTCATCTGTAAGCATATCTGTCATTGTTGCAGCTGAACGTAATTACACAGCAATTTGTCTGCAGTTTGAAAAAATTCTGTAGTTTGTAATGGTGTGACCTCACTGTCACAGAGTGCCTCGCCTCCGTTGTTCTCCTCCACAGAGCATGTTTGACACATTTGGGTTTTCTTCTTCCTCTCAGGCAGAACAGAGCATATAACAAAACCTCTGCCTGTCCTGAGGACCTTACCCTACTCAGGCAAACTTGCCATTAGAACTCAACTGATACTGTTCAAAGCGACAGGTCTGGTTTCTCCTTAGGCACTGACTTTCACCTGGGAGTACTGGAAGAACAGCATGGATACGCATGCTCATCATGAAGAAGACTATCACCACTGGTCAGGAGGTCTCCTTTCCTGCTCCAGGCAATGGGGAGCCTCCTCTGGAAACTGTTTGGGTCCATGGTACAGAGTTCCTCTCCCTGGAGGCAGAAAAGGCCAACACTCTTTCGCAGTCCAGCAGCATTTTCGAGAAACTAGAAGAGAAAAAGGGCATCAGGTCATGAAACCTTGTGTCATGTGGAAAGGGCAACCTCCTCTGCCCTTTCCTTTGCCTAAGAAAGTTAAGGAAGGGAAAGAAGGAAAGTTATGCACAATAAAAGCGAAAAAATATCGACAAATGTAGACAGGAATACCTATGCTTGCACATTATTTACAGTAGGGTAACAAGTGGTTTTCATCTCTGGCCATATAATACATCAAATGTTGAAATGTATCTATATGCATGTCTATATACACGTATGTATATAATTTGGTATAATTAATTACATTTTTAGCCTGGTTTTATGCCAAAAAATAGTAGGGATTTCATGGGTAGTCTGAACTTCTCATTTCTACCTTTGAAACAAGGTCTATGGATTATTTATCCGTTCCCTTCAAGTGTGAACACAGTCTGTCTTACATTATTGTATGAACTTCCTTAGGGACTATATAATGCAATTAGACTCTCTTCTGTCACTTTCCTTCTAGGCCTGGAGATACTGTATTATCCAGTCTTCTCATTCATTACACACTCATTTAATTCCCCACAGTACACTCACTTCTTGCCCTTCTTTACACTTCCTATAGTATTTAAATACCATCTTCAAACTATTCTTATGAGACCAGCCAATAAAACAGCACATAGGAAGTAGTCCAGGTTTTGGAAATGCTGTAGACATGACTTTTCTTTGTCTCATAACATTCTTTTTCTTGGTCTTCTGGCTGCTCAGTCCTTTGAGAAAAGGAGCCTCAAAAGCAAGGCATTTCTAAAAGAGAGCTACAGCCTGTTTCCTTCTCTGGTGAATTTCAGTCATTTCCAGAGCTCTACTGAGTATCCTGTGTTATATGATTTCCTCTTGCTCAAGCATGTCAACAGCATCGCAGCTCTGCTCTGGTAGTGTTATGCTCAGCATACAAAGAGTGTAAGCAATGAATTTCAAAACAGATATGCTGGGAGCTAAAGAGAACGTTGTTAGTATTCAAAGCATTGTCACAAAGTGCTAAAACATTGAACACCTACGAGAAAGAACGAAACATCTGCTTAGGAAAAGAAGGTTATAATTTGTTTCTACTGGGGGGGCGGGGGGGAGGGGGGGGGTAGGCAACCCAAACAACCAAACGGCAACCAAAAAAACCACCAAAAAAAAACAAAACACGCCACAAACCAAACCTGAGGGAACAAGATATTAATCCCTTGTCAAGCAATCCTCTGGAGAAATCAACTTCCTCCTTACAAGAGATAACACTTAGGAGTGAAGCATTCTCCACTTTTCTTTCTCAAATGAATTTTGTGCTGTGATTACATTATACTTCTTCCACTTGGCAGTGCCTAACTATATTTAGTTCTGCTTCCAAACCCTGTCAAGTTTACCTGTTTTCGCTATTGTTAAATAGACTGTGTTGTGCAGTTTCTTTGCTCTGCACAATAATGAGTAGACTGGTGTGTGTCACTCCAGTACTGTCATCAACAGCAGATTGGAATGAGGCCATGCCTTGCTGGAGCAAAGCCAGATCGTAGAAGTGTCTTAATAAACGCCGGTGCTTGTCTGAGAGCATATTCAAAGCAAAGCAAGCCAGAAAAATTCTAGTAAAATAAGTTTTCATTGAAATGTATTTGGTTTCTCAAACATAAAATATTATCTTTTATAAATATTTGTTTATTCATTTAATAGTAATCTTTTCAAACATGCCAATTTTGGTGAGAGGGGCTCCAAAAGTATGAGTGGTTTCTAGCCTGACAGTGCAATCCTCAGGAATATAAGGTCTATCTTGAAAGCATCTTTGCTGTTGAGAGCCCAGCAATTATCCTACAATTCATAGCCCAGAACCCGATCCCACTTGCAGATTGCCACGTGTAACAAGCTCCATGAATTTCTCAAGAAGATTTTTTTTCCCTAAGATTTTTCCTCCCTAGTTTTTTTCATGAGAAGTTTTACATACATCTTTATTTTTGACCATGAATAAATAAATAAATAAATATATCCAAAGCTCTGAATACCTCAAGACTGTGAAATGAACTCTTTGCTTTCCACTTGCTCTGTTCTCCAGTATGAACTTCTCCAGAGAGCTCATAGTAAGTACGAAATGAAGGTCTACACAATGCAAGACTCAGGGTGAGCATATGCTTTGAAATTAAATTGTTTTGGTTTCCCTACAAGTAGAGGAAAGCCACAGTAAAAACTGTGCAGTGTTACCCCCTCTTATGAATTTCTCACATTTTTTTTCTCTTTTGATGGAATACACTACATTTCACATTTTTCACTGGGGTCATCAGCAACAATCTACAGCCTCCTAAGATGTGAATTAGGGTCCTTGAAGAGTCAGCTTGGGTTTAATGGTGGGTTTAATGGTCGAGCTAGTGTGGTTCTCTGAATAATCTGAGGGTCATTAAAACTCGCCTCTGTGAAACGACATGAAAATCCAAAGCAGATGAATCGGTACTACATCTGCAAAATGAGTATGATGTTGAACTCTGGTCCTCAGCCAGTGTAGTGCAGCACAACTGTGGAGATAACTTATGAGGCAATTCCACTATATTAATTTAGATGACATACTCTTCCTCTCAAAAATAACTTAGGCATTCTTCTGCCCATACTGCAAGTACGTTCTGCTGAGTCAGCCTTTAACTATATCTTGATTTCAGTGCCATAAATTTCAACAACTGGGGATAAAATATATACTTTATCTTGCTGAGGAACACCAGAAGTTTAAGTTCTACATTTCTTTAAATCTGGAGTAAAAGTAATTAATTGTTCCGGTCTAAAACTTTTCCATAAAAACTATTAACCATTTGTATGCATAAATACATACATGTCTCTGTTAAAAAAAATACAAGCACAAACAAACAACAAAAAAACCCCACATAAACAACAAACTTTTAAACAAGGCAAAAATTCAAGAGATGTGCAAATTTGCCTCACAGCTGAGGTGAGAGGGTGGTGCTGACAGGCATATTTACATGTAAAATTATGTTCACTTTTGATATTAAGATCCAAACTTGTCTTAATTTTCCATCAGCAGTTGTACCTTTTTAAGACATTCATGGAGTGACTTAGGTTGGAAAAGACCTCTAAAACCATGGAGTCTAACCATTACCCAGTACTGCTGTCACAAAACTTCATCCTTAAGTGCCACATTTACACATCTTCCAGAGATGGTGACTCAACTACTTTCCTGGGCAGCCTGTTCCAAAACCTGACAAGCCTTTCCATTAAGAATTTTTTCTTAATATCCAACCTAAACCTGCCTGATGCAACTTGAGGTCATTTCCTCTTGTTCTATTGCTTGTTACATGGGAGAAAGTCACTAGTACATGCCAAATCCTAAAAGTAAATTTTATTTTGCTGTTATCCTGAGTCTGATAGAAGCTATTTCTGACATTTTATTCCCCGTTTTTGCTGGTCATGTCACGCAGTGGGAGAGCTCTGCTTTCTCTTTGAGCACTGCAACCACTGCCTAAACGTTCACAGACCTTTAGTGGTAATAATGTCTAACACTCCCAGTTCCCTGTCCTACTCCCACTCTCAAATATCAGCTTGTAAACCAGGTTCCAGGCTGGACCTAACAAGCTGTAAAGGTTCCTTCCAACACAATTTTTTTCATGTGATTCTGGTGTGCAAATATTAAAGTCCTACAAAGAAATGAAGCAACGTACAAATCAACAGGCAGTGGTATAAAGAAAGGGAAGAAACTAGGGCAATTTTAATCCTGAGATGAAATCCTCTGCCATTTGAGATGGTTAATTACTTTATAATCACTAGGAAAAATATCCAGTTCCTGAGGCTCTTTTATAAAATGCACTGATATTGAAAGAAGTCTTCTAGAATGTCATCCTTCTCCCTTGTGAGAGACTGGACTGATCATTGTTAATGAATCAAACAATCAACCACTGGCAGTAACCACCCAGGTGCAGAGGGCATGCACACCCATCACCAGAGGCTACAGCTGGGTGTTGAACAAGATAAGGGAAGAGGCTCATAAAAGGAAAATCCCTTGAAGTGGGATAGAGCTTTTTGTCATGCCAAAGTCCCTATGCAAGTGGGTCAGCTGTGAAAACTCCCCTCCGAGAAACTATGTGGACATTCATATGCAGCCTGCAGGGATTCATCCCTGCTGATGGGCCATGAAGCTCCTTGACTGAACTGCACTGATGTAAGAGGCAGCTAAACCAACAAAGACGCCAAAGTGTTCCGTGATCCAAAGTATTACATCAACCAGTGTAAAACTCCCCACCTCAGGACAGGTACCTGGGCATCCCCACTTGAAACTGAGCACATAAACTCATGGAGTTTTTGTGTTTCGTTGACTTTCCCCACCTCCCAACAGATCGAGACTGCAACCACAACCTTGACAAGACTGAAACCACAACTTCAACAAGACTGGGACCCTTACCACCAAGAAGACCACAAGAAGAGGACCAACAGGATGCTATCCAAATCCACAGAGTGGTGATATTTTTCTTCTTAATCTATCTCTCTGACACTCTCTTTCTCTTCTCCCCTCCCTCCCCTGGTTTTTTCCCTATTCGTTTCTATCTCTCTCTACCTCACATTTATTGTTAAATAAAAATCCATACTATTGACTAGGGCATATGGTCTCGTTTGCACCTTAATTCAGGCAGAGACATCTCCCTAATAATATCAATAACCAGATTGTAACACCCCTCTCACAAAATATGCTCAGATTTTTGATGACATTTCACAGGGGCACAGCCAACCCTCAGAAAGCTGATTAATTTCACTCTCTGTTCACCAGGGGCAGGTTAAAAGCTGGAATGCAGGCATCTAGCCTAGCAATACCAATTACAATAGTAAGATGACTAATGAGATGAGTAATGGAGAATATCATGCCTTAAAATTCCACCTTTCCCAGAGAGGTTGACAGAGATAGTTGCATTTATATGCTAATTCCTCCCATAAAGGGACTAGATGACTTTAAGAATTTATTCTATTGATTTTCTCTTTTTTTTTGCTTTTTTTTATTTTTTTTTAATTGACTTCCAGCAAGAGCACTTTTCGTTCATAGCAACCACATGACTTATCTTGGCATAGTCCTACACCATTTCTGTCTTTCCTTTCCTTTTACCAATCTGCACACGTTTTTTGATAACTAAAAAGCTCATTTTGCAAAGTTTAACTCTAGCAGCAGTGCAAGACAGAAACATTATTCTTATGCTTAATGTGGTTTGTCCCTTATGTTAAACCCTTGCTCTGTCCATTATCGTGTGTCTAAGTCACACCTGGAGAAGCACTTATGCACATACTTATTTATAGGAGGCAAAAGTGGTTTGCTAACTAGGAATGCACTAATCACCTGGGGGCTGCATTTGCAAATTGTACATTTGTCAGTGACTCTGAGTAAGTATTTTAAGAGGAACTGTCTGAATAGCACCCATGTGGTGCAGAAATTACCATAGCACCGGAAAGGAAAGATACAGCAGGGTGATGATAATCACTATTATTAGTATTTTAATCAATGGAAATTATGAGTAACTAGTAATAATGTACCCTAGTGCTTTGATTTGAAAGTTGGTTTGTTGTTTCTTTTTTTTCCTGAGAATAGGTGTTTCACAAAAGTTTGCACTGTAAAGGGCAAAATTTAAAGAAGGAAGGCAGGCTTAATGCTAGGTGTTCCAAGATGGCACTGCTAGATCCTGTGCCAGGAGGTCTCGTGCTCCCTGTTGAATCTGTGATCAGTCCTTGCAGAAGCATTGGCCGTGCTCAGGTCCACTACTAGGAGTCTCTCCAAGTGCAGTTACAGTGTTGGAAAATCAAGATACTTCACACTCTGCTTTAGACTTTTCATATATGATGCATCTGCATCAGTACCAGGCGCTCCTGAAAAACAGAGGTTTCCATACGCTGTTTTACAAGCTTTCAGCAGAGACTGTAACAATAAACAAGCTTGTTTCACAAGGAAACACCGGCTTTTATATCCCCAACCTCCCTCTGTTGAGAAGACAACTTGCAAGACTGTAACATCTGCTGTCTTTAGAAACAGGACAATGATATTAACTCAACAGTATTGCGCAGGTGGCATACTTGCATCCATGGAAATGCTGAAATCGACCACAGGGACTCACCTGCTGAGTCACTTAAAAACATCTGAGAGCCTTGCACATTGAGTAAGATACTCCATTCCCACCAATCTTCTTTCACTGCAGTGGAAACCATGACAAAGGTGATCACAGTTTTTAATTCACAAAATGAGACAATGCATGGAGGGTGCCAGTTACCTTTGCTAGGTGACTCAGAGTCTTCAGATCTCTGGACGAGATCTATCTCTCAGTTTGGAAGAGTTTTTAATGCTTTCAGTTTATTATCCTGAATTATTTTCAGTTGAATGACAGATACTCAGTTTAATGACTTGAATTTATAGGTCTTCTGTTAATAACTTCCTCTAACTATGGAGTGCAAATGACAATAGTAAAGACACAGAGTAGTCTTATAGCAAAACAGCTTTTGAAAAATTGAAGTTGAATTTATGCTAATAAAAATAGCTGTAAATAAAAGGAACTAGTCTTTGACATCATTAGAGAAGAAAAATACCACAGCAGGGGTACTTCTTATGGCCTTTCTCACACCCCTTTTTCTGATTATTCAATGACTTCAACTTCATGCACTTCAGAGAAGTGCAGAGATATCCAGTTGCCATGTTACTAAAAAAATGTTTCAAATTCACCATGAAGATAATGTCTTTCTTGCCTGCACAATTTCTTTCTCCTGGTATTGGTGGCCATGAGAGGCAGAGTCCTGATCCAGGCATTGCCAATGGGAAATGGGGACTATATAACTCGTATGACTGGAAGACATGATCTCTCAAGTGAGCCAAGGTCTTGTCTCTATTGCACACCCTCAGGAGTTATTTCTGTTCTCATCGGTGTAATGCAGACAAAAAAACCACTGGCAGATACTTTAGAGAAAGAGGGTTTTCTCACAGTCCTTCCCTCTCTATTCCCCTCCACTTGTGGGCATTGCCTAACGCATCTGATAAAGATCTTAGAATAGTTTGGGTTGGAAGGGACCTTTAAAAGTCATCTAGTCCAACTTCCCTGCAATGAGTAGGGACATCTTCAGGATCAGCTTTCAGAGAGCCCAGTCCAACCAGGCCTTCAATGTTTATAGGGATGGGACACCTACCAACTTTCTGGAAAGCTTGTCCAGTGTTTCACCACTCTTTCCATAAAAAATTTCTTCCTTATATCTACTCTAAACAGAACCTACTTTAATTTAAAACAACTATGCCTTGTTCTGTCACTATAGGCCCTATTAAGAACTCATAAAATCATAGAATTTTTAAGACTGGAAAAGATTTCTAAGACCATCAGGTCCAACCATTAGCCCAGCATTGCTGTGTTCACCACTAAACCATGCCCCCAAGTGCTACATCCATACATTTTCTGAACATTTCCAGGGATGGTGACTCCAAAATCCTACAGCTCGGAGAAATTCTTCTACCTGCTTTGTATATGACCACATGTGGGACCTTAATTATGGCCTTTATTCTTTCTGGATCTGTCATTTGCTGCCCCTCCCTCAAATACAGCCTAAATATTTAACTTCCTTTTGACACGGCTGGTTTGGATGGAGATGTACAGTGTCCTTTTTTTGCTAGGGCAATATATATAAATGGGTAGTGCCTACTACACAAGCATTCATATCACTATTTGCCAACAAATTATCTACATATTGTACAAGAACTAGTTCATCCAGTAGTTTACCTTAATTGCAGTGCATTGTCAAAATCCTCTGCAGATTCAACAGACCTCACTCTCTGCCTCCTGATGGCTACAACAATAGAACTCCAAAATATTTTATCTACTCTTTTTTTTCTTTTTTTAATAGCAAAAACCTTTCCCTTTCTTTTTCACTGAAGGAGCAACACAAAGCATCAGGCAACAGAACCAGTTTTCTTCTTAGGTTGTACTCTTTGCATATTGCACTTCTGGAAGAAAATAAAACGGTCTCCCTCAAGTTAATATAAATCACATCATTTTGAAAAGTAAAAAGTTGGTGTGATTGTGCCACTAAATCCTGGTCACAGGTGATGCCCTTCATATATGAACAGAACTAAACCTTCCTGAGAGCAACTACAACAGTTCTCCTGATTCTGGAGGAAGTCTTCAAAGCCTGCCCCATCTTTCTTATATAAGTTCCCTTTAAGCATTGCAGTGTTGCAATGAGGTTTCCCAAGACCCTTCTCTTCTCTGGGCTGAACAACCCAAACTCTCTCAGCTTGTCCTCACAAGAGTGGTGCTCCATCCTTCTGACTATTTTTGTGTAGAAAAGAAGAAAGCAACTTCCTTCTTAACAATGACTTTATTGCAGTTGACATTTATCCAGGGTTTAGACCTCCCACATGTTGGCTGGTCAATAATCTACACAATCCCAGTTTGGGGTTAGAAACTGAGACATTTGTTGATCACTTGCATTACAATATATAGAACCAAGGAGCAGGGTATGTTAGTGAGGAGGTAGGACATGTTAATAAGGGGAACAAGTTATGTTAACTAGGGCTTAGGAAATCCAGTCTGTATATTTCATCATACAGGTAAGCACTTTTCCATATAAGGACCACCTGAAGAAGCGGAACAAAGGGTTTCTATCTTGCCACATCTTCCATATCTTGCAAGGGGAGACAGGGCTAATATACATAGATAGCTGAAAACAGTTCTGGTCTCCAAAGTATCCTCTCATGGCAGGCTCCTGTCTTATTGAAGAGAGGAACCCCTTTCTGTATCTGCTGTCCAGGGCTTGCTGGACTACCCCTTCAGGTCTCCATCTATTAATAATGTTTCTCTTCCCCAACATCCACCTATCTGTCTCCTCCAGCATCCTTCACCTTCTTTTGGAAACAAAACCTTTTGCTTGTACTGCCTTTTCTGACTTGCAGATGGAGCTTTGGCTGCAGCTGAACTTAGAAGAGTCTCTGTTACCCATTAACTTGTTCTTTCAATGCAGTTCAGCCACCAAAGTCTGACCTAACTATAGTATCAGGAACTGAAAAATGAAGAAGGAAAATCCAAAACATCATACATGCACCTCTGCTAACTAAATATGATGGTGCATGTGTGTCTGGATGCACACATGAGAGAGTGCGTGCATCCCCTGGTTGTTAAATTACACTTTTTTCATAACTTCAGTCTGAGACAAATGAAATTGCCCCCCAAAAAATAATGAAAGTCAAATTGATCTTCTAAGTGGATCAATAGAAGCTTAACTGAAATAGATATGGGAGTTTATTAGACCTGATGTAGTAAAACACTAATAAGATCACTTTCAATTCATACATATAAGACTAAATTTTCAGCACAAATTGATCTCATTGCCAAGGATGAATGGGAACCTTTAGTAATGAATTAAGGCTGCAAAGCATTCTTTTTTCTAACAAGCAGTAGATTTTCCTCTCATCCTTACTGCTTGCATGTTTTCGTGCTGCCTTTCTTCCTCACAAAACAGTAGATTTCTCTCTGAAGTGCTTATTTGTTTCAGAAAACAAACCATAGCTTCATTGTCTGCACCATTTTGCACTGAATGGGACCTGAGAAAAAAAGAGTATGGGAGTAAAAATTCCTTATGGTCATGAATGCAAAAGCATTCCTCGTGGAGCCCTTGTTGGTGCCTCTGCCTGCAGTGACCAACTCTGGACTCAATGAAGCAGAGCAAGCTCAGGGGAAGGGATGGGGAGAAGCCCCAGCAGCACTGCAGAAGAGGAAAGGTCTGAACTTGAGGCTCCCCTTGCTGGCACTGACCACTGTATATTTGGCATCTTCTCCTTTAAATTTTTGGGTTTGATGTTGTCTGCAAAAAAGAAAAAACCTGTATTCCCCTAACTCTATGGATATAAAATCCGTAAGAGGCAGGCACCCTATCTGCCCCAGTGACAGGCACTAACCCATCTTTTGGAGTGAGGCTGAAGCACCTTTTCTCTGCACTCTCCCTGGGCAGCAAGATGCTTTCCTCTCTCCACACTATCCTGGCTTCTTATCCAGACATATGCACTGCTAGTTGGATGGATAATCTTGCAGGGTTTATCACTACTGGGTTTTACTTCTTCCATTTTCAGCTGCCCTGAAGTCCTATGTGTAGATTACATTCCTCTATAGCCTAAGGCTGCTCTCTGTGGTCAGTGGGGAAACCCAGACTCCTCCAGATGGACCAAAGAGAAAACCCACTGTACTCAAAACACTGTGAGCTGAGATGTGTCAAAGAGTATTGGTGTGAAAGGCAGCAAAGTCCAACGGTGCTGGAGAGACAAGAAAGTACAACTCCACTCCAAGCAGAGAGAAAGCAGATAGAAATTCATCCTGCATACACCAGAATGGCTCACATGGTCTCCTGGAAGAACCAGTTTGTCTCTGGTGACTACAGAGATCTTCAGTGCTTGCACTGAGTAAATACTTAGTTTTTGGATGGTTAGAGGCAAGTGAAAAGAATACAGCTTTGAAGATCCAGCATCCACAGCTGTGAAGTTAGCTCTTACTCTGTTCCTATTTATTTCCTGGAAGGATGTTCATGCAGCTGGAATATAACTTTTTTTTTTTTCCCACTGCAGCTTGATCCATTTAAAAGTGAAAAAAAAAAAAAATGAAAGCACTTCCCTGGCCATTTAAAGTTATATATGTGAAAATAAATATATTCAAAAAGGAGAGAGCTCTAGCACAGCTTTACTTTTCTCTGTCTGACTCCTATAAATATAAAGAAAGAAAACAAAAGGAATTGTCAAGAGAAATCTTGTGCTGTAGGACATGAGAGGGAAAAAAATAAAGGACAGTACAATATGTAGACAAAAAAACACCCTCATGAGTTTTGACTATGTACAATTTTGGTAATGTGAAGAGGTACTCTCCGTACCACTGCACAAAGGATATTGGGTTTGTTGTAACCCAGCCTAAAGCTGGTGTATCATCTGTGAAATAATACCAGTTATTTTGATACAAAGACATTAAGTAAGGAATTTAGTGTACCCTGGGATTAGAGTTACCAGAAGACTTGGCAAAACAGAAGCAAGATGGCTGAATATTCATATCCCAAGGTATGACATTCAGAACAACAATCAGGAAAAACTGAGGTGAAATTATACCACAGCATAATAACAGGTCTTTCCTAGTGTGTTTTTTTTTATAAAGCAATATTTAACAGGATCATTCATACTTTTTAATTGTAGAACCAGCTAGATACCATTTCAAAAAAACTGGAATTCCTAGATAATTCCATTTGTAAAAGTATTCTACTGGGGTAGTCATAGAGTGGTTTGAGTCGGAAGAGACCTTAAAGACCCTTTAGTTTCAATGCCCCTGCCATGGGCAGAAATCTTTCCCACTAGATCAAGTTGCCCAGGGCCCCATCCAACCTGGCCTTGAACACTTCTAGGGACAGAGCATCCACAGATCCTCCTGGGCAACCTGTGCCAGTGCCTCACCACCCCCACAGTAAGGAATTTCTAACTAATGCCTATACTAAACCTGCCCTCTTTCAGCTTGAAGCCATTGCCCTCTGACCTATCAATAATCTCTTTGTCAGGAAACCCTGGAACAGTGTACAGGAACAACCATGGACTACCAAGGAAAGCAGAACAATACTGAGGGCTTTTGATTGTAAGACAACTGCTGATCAAAATGCAGGACTTTGAGCATTACCAATTACTACAAATAAACTTAATGATAACCAGAAAAAATGAGGGAATATAAGATTTTATGGACTAGAACTTCTAAACATAACTTGTCAGAAAAAAAAGCAAGCTGAATACGGCATGTTATAACAGATAGGAAAAACCAATTGAAGTTACAATCAATTTTTGAAATAACAGAAACATGCATTAAAAAGTAGCAGTATCATGATACTCATTGGAGCTGTATTTTGTTAATGAGGAGTAAAGGATTTCTGCAAAATAGGCTGTTAATATAAAATCCATAACTATGCCTAGATTTCAGATAGTTTCCTCTGGAATGATAATTCTTAGTCAGTTCCTAACCTTGCCAAAAATACAAGAATATGAACTGTATCCAGAGTTCAGAAAATGAAAACAAAGTAGGTTTTTTGATTTGGTTTGGGTTTAGATTTTTTTTGGG